>OY992887.1:34053332-34793332 GCA_963921405.1 Cepaea hortensis | reverse complement strand
ATCATCATGGGCCATATTGGTAAGTGGGTGGTCATGATTCAACATCTTATACGATCACATCTCAGGCTCAAGTCTGTATTCTTGTCCTGAAAATGCTATATAGCAAGCCTTCAAGATATTTATCTCATTATTTTCCCCATGCTCTTTTCCCGATGAAATTACCAGCTGTCACTAAGTTTAGTTATTCTCTTAACATGCTTAGAAAATCATTGTCTGCTGCGTCTAATATCCCCAATCATTTAATAGTTTTCATCTCTTCCTTGAAGGACTACCTCATTTATTTTCCTGTCCATCCATAGTATTCAGTGCATTTTCCTCAGAAACCATATTTATGCTGCCATTAGGCTTCTAAGCTTGCATACGGCTACTTTTGTCATAACAGTTCTTGTTCTAAACTTTACAATTCTTCTTCTGATCTCTACAATTTTTGTTCCAATCTTTACAAGTTTTGTTCTAATCTCTACAATTCTTGTTCTAATCTCTATATTCTTGTTCTAATCTCTACAATTCTTGTTATAATCTCTACAAATCATGTTCTGTCTAATGTTATGACTGTTCCAGGTTAGATGTACTGGCTCAGCGTTTAACAAAATTTTCCTTGTTTACCTTCTTTGTTACATTGTGGAATTTATTTCATTTTGGGGGCGATCATGATCTCTGTTTTTGTACATATTAATACTAACTCTAGTTGCTCACTGTACACAATAACATCATCCACTAAATGCTGCAGATCCTGGTCATTGTTTGCAATCAATACTATATCATCTGCCTATCTTACATTGTTTATGATATATCCAGTGATGGCAGTTCTTCTCATCTTTTAAATTTCTCGTAATATTTTCAGTACATCGAGAAAAGGGGATAGAGACATTACACAACCCTGACACACACCTCTCTTTATTAGCTAATATTAACCTACTTTATAAACTGTTATGGCAGCATGTTGTTTGCAGCCTGCCTTTTGTCTTTTGCAGACGTTATGATTAACCCCAGGTTGATTTTTCAAGGCAATTTTACAACAGTAGTTTGCCATTGCTTTCTGAACGAGAAGCCATCGTTGAGGTCCAACTGGATTGGGTCCTTTATTGGCTTTCATTAATATTTTCTGTTGCAGGTCGGCAAATTTTATGAATTCTACAATATGGATGCTGCAGTGGGTGTGCAGGAGCTGGGCCTTGTTTTCATGAGGGTAACATACATTCTTATCATCCGATGTGATCTCTTAGAGCTTAGTCACTAGTCATGATTTAACTTGCATATGAGTTTTTATTTCTTGTTGAGGTGCTTTTAAATCGGGTTTCCCAAACCACGGCCCGCGGACCACTTGTGGCCCGCCAGCTGTCAGAAAGTGGCACGCGAGGCCTCATTTCAGTTGAGATTTCAAGAGTTCAGAATAGAGGAGGATAACGTTGCCCTCTTAATAAATCCGTTTTTATTTCCTGATGCCAAGCTCTGTCATTTACAGCAAAACCTTCAACATGAAGTAATTGATTTTAAATGCGGTGCTGCACTGAGATGTAAATTTCTGGAGCTGCCTGCTTCACCTTCAGCTGATCATATGATTTCATTCTGGCGACTATTGCCTGTCGAACAACTTGAACACTTGCGTTCAATCGCCCAGAGATACATTTGTTGTTTTGGTTCGACTTACAGATGCGAGCACTCATTATCCGCAATGACCGTAATAAAAAAAAAACGTTTCAGACTCACCGACAGTAACATAGCTGTGCTTATGACTTTGGGTAACGACAGATTTGTGCCCAGACATTGATAAACTGACATCTGAACCTAAGTAACTAGTTACGAAGAACAGTTACAATTGTAAATTAATTGCATTAATAGCGATTTTCGAAACTGATTTAAAATTTATTGTTAAATGAAGATTTGATTTTAAACCATAAAATGACCGCATTGTTGTACTGACACTGACTGCCTTTAAAGTTTTAGAATTGTGTTGACAAAAGTTAAGAAAGGTAAGAATGATATTGCACGACTTTTATAATTTTATAACGTTGTGGCCCGCTTAACTACTGAAAATAGTAGATATGGCCCTCTGCTTGGAAAGCTTGGGAACCACTGTTTTAAATGTAATTTCTTGTTTAGCTGTTTTTAAAAGTAGTTATTATTTCTTGTTTAGTTGCTTTTAAATGAAGTTATTATTTCTTATTTAGGTAATTTTAAATGTAGTTACTATTTCTTGTTTAAGTGCTCTTAAATGTATTTGTTATTTCTTATTTAAGTGCTTATAAATGTAATTATTTTCTTGTTTAAGTGCTTTTAAATGTAGTTACTATTTCTTGTTTAGATTCTTTTAAATGTAACTATTTCTTGTTTAGGTGCTTTTAAATGTAGTTATTATTTCTTGTTTAAGTGCTCTTGAATGTAATTTCTTGTTTAGGTGCTCTTAAAATTAATTACACTTAAGAGCATCTAAACAAGAAATTACATCTTGCTTAGATGCTCTTGAATATAATTTCTTGTTTAAATGCCTTTAAGTGTAATTATTATTTCTTGTTTAGGTGCTTTTAAATGTAGTTATTATTTCTTGTTTTTTTTTAATGTTGCATATACCTTACCAGACTTTACAGTCAACACCAGCATTATTCAGCTGGTGTTGATGTACTAGGCAAGTTTTACATTGAGTAGTTGTTGTAATTTCTTGTTATGTGCTCTTAAATGTAATTATTTCTTTTTTCAGGTGCTATCAAATGTAGTTATTATTTTTTTTTTAGGTGCTCTAAAATGTCATTATTATGTCTGTTTAGGGAGAATATGCCCACTCAGGTTTCCCAGAGATTGCTTATGGCCGCTACTCAGATGCTCTCATAAAGAAGGGCTACAAGGTTGCCAGAGTGGAGCAGACAGAGACGCCTGAAATGATGTCTGAGAGGTGTAAAGCCAGTAAGTTACGATTGCAGTTGTTAGCACGATTGTAGCGATGTCAGCTTGTGGTTGGAAACACGGTATTGAAGAAGATTGGTTAGTAAGACGAATGAAATATTTTGGACATGTAAAAGGACACAACAGTCTGGAGGTGGAGAAGAGGATGACCACAGCATTCAATGTATGATAGATAATTTACATATGACAGAGATAGGTCATTTAGCTCATGATAGAGAGCAATTTAGAAAGACTATTTTGGGTGAAATTCTGCATGGGGCAAGTCACTGAACGGTGATTGATTACATAGTTACTGGCACTGAATGATGATTGATTACATAGTTACTGGGTTTACTTGTCCAAATACAGCTCAGGAAGGCATATTCTGCGGCCTGATGAAACCTCCCTGGATGTCATGCTGTATGGGACCTTGCAGTATTTGCAGGAAACAGTTCAGTTCACACAAGAAAATAAAATATAGATGGAAGCTAATTCCAAGCAAGTAAAAAAAAAGGATTGTGAGCACGTAACCTCATTTATTGGTTTCAAAATTCTGTTTTGATATATTGTTGCAACACATTTGTTCCATCATGAAATGTGAGCAGGGTAGTGTGCCTGAGGCCTTCACCACTCACCCACAGTGCATACTTTACGCTAGTTCCAGACCTCCATTAACACTTTGGCAATATCCAGGCATGAGGTGCTTTGGATAAGGACCCCACAGTCGCAGATGACAGATTTCCCCAAGATCCATGCAATGAAAATGACACAGCATCCTGTAGTCTGAAACATAATTGCAACCAATCCAAATTATATTGAATAACGAAGACACAAACAATCTAAATTATGTAAACATTAGACGGTTGACTTGATTTTGTGAAAGAAATGTGGTTTGGTTACCTCATCCTGACATAGCGTTTATGAAATGTTTAACACTGTGCTCCACTACCATAGTCTCCACCATGTTACAGTAGACCAGCAGGTGTGAGCATTTACTTAGTCTGAGGAAAGGCACACATAATCAGACAACAGCAGGTACCATTACTATTGGGACTCTTCACTGGCCATTGAAGATAATGAACAGCATTTGGAAATGTCCTGAGTGCTGTGATGTTGGTTCTGAACTCACCTCAGCTCTTTGACACTTCTCTTCACTCTCATGTCTCCACCATGTCACACTAGACCAGTGTGTATGTCTTTATAACTTGAAGAGCTAAGTCAGCAGTATCACACCAACTGGCGGCAGTGTCATCCAAGTTGAAACTGTCAAACGATGGGAACTTCTTCTTATGCGTTCATCCTGAGAGTTTTTTTTAGGTCGTGATTGCGTTGCACCTGTTTACAGCAGAGCTGCGTTCTTGCGCCGTTAGGCAGACACATCGACTTCTGTGAGCATTTGTTGACTGGGTTAACCTTCCCGGGGAATAGGAACTAGACATACAGCTGGTGCCTTGCATATATGCTGGGGACAGTTAGAAGCTAATGATAGCCATTTTAGTAACATTTTCAAAATTGCCTTTTAATTATGCAACCTGTATAGTTGGATATCTCTTGAAAAAAGAAATCCAGCGGTACCTTATTCTTGTCTGTAGGTCGATTCTAAGCGGAGATATTAATGTTTGTGTGTCAGTTTATCATTTAATATGAACAAAGAGGAAAATACAGTTTTAGCCCTTTGACAAAGTGTGTCCTACACACTCACACCACTGTTGGTAACACAGATGCTCAAGGGAGATTAAAAATTAAAACTGCTGATGTTTCCTACCTAAGGGAAAGATAACTGCTGCCAATTTACACACACACATGCACACACACGCACGCATGCACACACACACACACACACAAAATATATATACATGCTGTGATGACGTCAGTCTGCACTCGCTGTCTGTCAGCATGAGGCTGCAAAGCGTAGATCCATTTTGACCAGAGAAGTCTCGTCAAAAGTTGCAAAATTATCAACGATCTATCCCTGTAGAGCAATGAAAAATTACATATAAATACAATAATGAGTGTTGAATGTACACATGCATTCATTATCATGTTAGTCACTCTGAATATTCCATAACAGTATTAAATGGTCATAGCTGGAATACGACATGGAAAACTGCTGTCTCCCACCATTGAAATACCACATTACAGTATGCGATCTTCATAATTTTAGTGTGAGATTGATTCAACTTAAATGATCGAAAATTACAAAATACACATAAAAATGGATTCTTAATTGAATAATACATAGTAGAACAATCTATCACATCTCATAAAACAATATTTACAGGTTTACTTACCACTTAGAATAGACAGCCTTATTCTCCGGTATAACAAGGATTCCCGAAGCGCGAGAAATACAGAATGTAAAGCGGGGAGGGAAAAACTATATCAGGTGATTGGTGTCTGTTTTAACTCAATCTTGAAATAATTGGGGAATTTAACATTATGAGTATTCTAAATCTCCTTAGATCGGAGACACAGAAAATAGTAGCCGAACAAAGCCGCAACTATATTTCCGGTTAAATTCGACGATTCTGAATCGTACTGGCTAGCTAAAGAAGACAGACTTGACATAAGTACCCGTTGACACTACACAACTACGAGGATCCGACTGGCTTAGAAGTATGGTGTGTCTCAGTAGGTCCCAAGTATGAAGCCAGTTGTGTACATTGCAAACCAAAAAAAAAAAATCAACCAAGGGTTTTATGTCACCTAGATGAGTAATGAACTTGGCTAGTTTTCCTGGAAGAAGCCAATATAAAGTCCTATATTCATGTTAAACACATTAAACACATTGGAAATCGTAAAGAGTAGGCTATGAATGACTCATCATCTTGTGCCATGCGAATAAGTGTGGGCTACATCGCCATCTCACACAATCACCAGAGTGGTGGATCAACTCCCTATTCTTGTCTCAACCATGCCAAGTCATCCATATATTTACTTCTCTGCATCCCCCCCCCCCCCCCCCCCCCCCCTCAATATTGCCAGTTGTTACCATGTTCTCTAATTTATTTCTTATGTGTCCAAACAATTTTGACTGTCTGTCTAATTTCTCTAATCAGTTTACAGTTATCATTCGCTTCTTGTAGGACTTGATCATTGGTTTTTCTGTCTGTCCGTGGTATTCTTGAATGACAACTTCCCTGGTAAACATTAACGTTAGAAAAATCTAACAAAAACACAATATTTATAGTACGTTTGATTGAGGTACACACACACAATGGCATCCTCACTGACGTGGTGAGCTGAAGTCTTTGTGATTGGAGCACTGGTGGCTAGTTTTAAATTGTGTGTAGAAGATGGTCCTGTACAATTATTCAGTCAGTTAATTAATCCATCACATACAATGACACAAACAGTGCAGTATAAGGCACCTTATCATGTTGTGATGAGGAAAATATTCAGTAGTCAACACTGATACTAGGGGTCTGCATGCCTGAATGGGTACAGGAGCTTATTCTTAAACAATCCTTGTGCTGATGCCGAGCTAGTGAGTTCAACCCCTACACTGGTCAGTTGACTTCTCGTCCTGGACTTGGGGATGTAAATTACAAGTACCCATGAAGTTGGAATTGGTTCGCCTGGCGGCGAGGGATACTGGTAATAGGGAAAGCTAATCCACACGCAAAAGTAATCCAGTGCACTAGAAGTAGCAGCACAAGTGTGGACTACGCTTGACTTCAAAGCGAGCGAGCGCAAAAAAAACCAACAAAACACGATACTTTTAAATTATACTGTAATCTTACATAATGTTGATGATTTACTGGACGCATGAAATCTGTCTGTGTACCCATTAGTGAGGAGACCGGCTACAAAGTATGACAAAGTTGTGAAGAGAGAAATATGTCAAGTCAGCACTCCTGGAACCCGAACCTACAGCCATCTGGATGGGGACCCTAGCGACACTACCAATAAATATTTGCTGGCACTGTGTGAGAAGGTGAGCGTGTGTGTGTAAGCCGTGTTTCGGTCTTCTTGTTTCTTTCACAATCAAAACTCAATCCCATTATAACACATTCCTTTGAATTCAGGGAGTCACATAGAGATATTAACAGATGATGTTGGACAGTTTTAGCCAATTTGCTACATGAAACTTATGCCACCTAACAGTTTCGCCTCTTGTCTTTTGTGCGATGTTTACCTTACTGTAGATTTTTATTTTGACCTATATTGTATGGCATTTTCTTAGGGGTGGACGGTAGGGGTGGCTCGTGATGTAGTGCAGTGGCTAACTTGTTTGCCTGATGGCCTGTTGGTCATAGTTCAAAGCCCCCTTGAGGCGGAGATTAAAATAAAAATGGAGCTGGAAGCCAAGGTCAAATGACTATCAGGAAATATGGGAAATAAAGGTAATCAGCATGAAATTGACCACACTGCCCATCAAGTACCGATGGGTCTATAAAAATATGCTACCAGCACATGTCCATTGTGTCTCAAGACATATAAAATGGTTAATTACTTTTACTATATCAGTTGTAATGTTGAAGGCTGTGGCTTTGTTTTGGCATTTAAAATATTTGGTAACTTTCACTGTTTTCAGGTTCTTCAAGAAGGCACAAGTTCTTATGGAGTTTGTTTTATTGACACATCCATTGGCACTTTTCATGTAAGTATATGCCCATGTAAGTAGATGTTTGTAAAAGTAGATATTCATGTAAGTAAATGTCTAAGTAAGTAGATTTTCATGTTAATAGACATTTGTAAAAGAGATACTTGTGTAAGTAGATTTTTGTTAAAGTAGACATTAATTATTTAGATTTTAGTGAACACAGATATTCAAATAAGACCATTTTCTTGTTTATAGATATTCACCTAATGTAATATTCATGCATAGTAAATACATAAATACATTTATTTAAGTAAGCAGATATTTACTTAAGTATATATTTCTGCGCCACAGTAACGAAGTGGCTAGCACACCCGCCTGCCAGCCTGAAGGTCATGTAGGTTCCCATGTTGACCCAGTCTGAATTGGGTTCCAGGAAATGTTTTTGAAAGTACATTCATGTTGGTCCTATATTGATCACACCACCTGTCTAGGAGGAGATCAGTCCATAAAGTTATTGTGCTAGCGCCATATACCCAGTTAGCCTCAAAGCGTGGAAAATGGTCCTTTATTTTGTATATATATTTTCTCTTTCATTTGCTCGCTTTGAACTCAAGCATAGTCCATACATGTGTTACTATTTTTAGTGCACTGGACTTATTTTTGTGTGTGGATTAGATTTCCCTATTACCAGTGTCCCTCACCATCAGCAAACCTACTCCAGCTTCAGAGGTACTTGTGAATTACGTCCCCAAGTCAAGGACAAGATTTTATATACATGACTGTAGGAATACAGGATAGAGTGGTTCAGAAGTTTCAGTGTCTGCCTCTGACTCAAGCAGACCTGGATTATTTCATGGTGTTGACTGCAAGACACAGATTATGGTCGTCACTGGGAAGAAGGAAATACCACAATGTGATATAATACGACATATTCTTAAACAAGTGAATCGATACAGTTATCTCGGCACAGTCATAACATCTGATGGGAGATGCCTTGAAGAGATTAGAACAAGAATTGCCATTGTGAAGGTAGCCTTTTACAAGATGAAAAACATACTGACCAACAAAAAGATATCAATTGAAACGAGAAAAAGAGTGTTGAGATGCTACATAGAACCTATACTTTTGTATGGATGTGAAGCGTGGACAATAAGCAGTCAAGCTGAAAAACAGCTAATGGCTGTGGAAATGTGGTTTCTGAGGAAAATGCAAAGATACCATGGACAGATAGAAAAACCAACGAACAAGTCCTTCAAGAAACAAATGAAGATCGTAAACTGATTAGAGTCATTAGACGTAGACAGTCAAAATTTTTTGGGCATGTTATGAGAAGAAATGAATTGGAGAACTTGGTGACAACTGGCAAGATCGAAGGGAAGAGACCAAGGGGAAGACCTAGAAGCAAATACCTAGATGGCTTGGCCACATGGCATGGTCGAGACAGGAACACAGAGCTGATCCATGACTCTGGTGATCGAGTGAGATGGCAGAACATGACCGCCCACACTTACCGGCATGGCACATGATGGATGGATGGTTGACTGCATGGGTTTTTACAAATAACGAATGAAATGGTATACTTCCTGAGGTTGTTTATAGGACTCCAGCCTTCTTGGACAAGAGCAAAAAAACCTGAAGGGTTAAAAGTCCCATAATAAAAAATAAGCTGAATTGGAGGCTGCCCAGGGAAAGTTTTAAAATTAGGACAGCTACCCAGCACAAAAATTATTTATAATATTTGTGGTTTTTGTATTCATACATTTGTATTCTTGCCAATGCTACGGAATTCATGTACTTTGTGGAGATTCTCCCTGTGTGATATAAGGGATGAGACAGCACCACTTATGGAGATATCATTGTGCCTTGAAATTGATTCTTCACCATTTTAAAAAAACTGATTTCTGTAGGGATACATTCCTGTATGTAGATATTTATGTAAGTTGATATTTCTGCAAGTAGATATTCCTGTAGAGAGAGATATTTGTATAAGTAAATTTTTCGTGGTGAGAATTTATGAAATTATATTTCTGTAGGGAAATATTTAATGTTGGTAGATATTACTGTGGGAAATACTCCAGTATGTAGATATTTCTGAAGGGAGATTGTCATGTAGGGTCTTTTCTTGTTAGTAGATAATACTAGGGAGATCTTTATGTCAGTAGGTGTTTCTGTAGGTAAATGTTCATGTAAGTAGGTATCCTAGGGATATATTTTTGCATGTAAGTAGATAATCCGAGAGAAACTGAGGTAGCGCAGTGGTTAGATGTTTGCCTGCCGGTCTGGAGGTCATGGGTTTCTTCTTCTTCTTTCGTTCGCTTGAAATATGTCTATATCTGCAATGTCGTCTCTTGCATGAATTGAACTGTTTTTTTCAGTTCGCACAGTGGTCCATAGAGTTTATCTTCCACTGTCGTCTCTGGTCATGGGTTTGAATCCACACTGGTGCAGATTGTGAAATTTGACCCGGGCTTCTATGTTGACCCAGCCTCAAATGGGCACAATAGAATGTCTTGGGAAGTAAAGGTGGCCAACATGATACTGACCACACCCATCTAGTGCCAACTTGTCTCTAATAATATGGATCCAGCACCTCTAGCATAATGTGACTTAAAGCATGTAAAAGGGTAATGTAAATAGCTCTAGACAAGGGAGAAATTTATGTAAGTAAATATTCTTAAGGAGAGATTTACATAAGTAGATATTTCTGCAGGGTATTTTCAGGTAAATATGTAGAAAATTGCTTGGCGGCAACAGAAATGTGGTTCTGTAGATGAATACTGAGAACACTATGGACAGATAAAAAAGAGAATGGAGAGATTATGATTGACACCAGCTCGTGAAGAGAACTGGTTGCTCGCTCTAGAAGTAGACAATCCAGATAGTGACAAGAGGAAAGGTGCAGAGGAAAAGAGGTTGGTGAAGATGTAGAAAATATTCAGCACAGTTTGACACCATGGCATGGAGACATCATTATTGAAAATGTTTGGCATTGTGTATTGTATAATTAGTCAGTGGTATATAATTTTCATGATTTCAGCTTGGTCAGTTTGAGGATGACCGACATCTCTCACGGCTTCGCACACTTATTTCACACTACACCCCAACTCAGGTCAGTTGTAGTGATTTATTAATTTACCATATCTAGGTCTCCATTGACTGGTTGTATGGAGTAATTCATTATTTCCACTGACTGTCTGTGGTAAGAAGTATTAAAGAAGTTAAATGTAGAATAATAAAAGCAGCATTTCACAAGATTAAGAATGTTTGGTGCAGTACATCTTTGTCAGTCGAGGTGAAAAAAAGAGTTTATTAAGAGCTATTTTGAGTCAGTCCTAATGTACAGAAGTGTATCATGGACACTTAGCAGACTAGTGAGTGATTACATGGAGGCTGCAGAGTTATGGTTTTATAGAAGAATTATGAGAACACCTTGGACAGATATGGAATAGAGAGAAAAAATAGGACAGATAGGATGACCAATGAAGATATCTTGAAAGAAGTTAACTCACAAAGAGAACTTGTTACTTGCATCAGAAGAAGACTGTCTGCATTCTTTGGGCACATCTCAGGGTGGAAAAATCTCGAAAAGCCATGACAGTGGGAAAATTGGA
The DNA here is from genome assembly GCA_963921405.1 of Cepaea hortensis. Classification (NCBI taxonomy): domain Eukaryota; kingdom Metazoa; phylum Mollusca; class Gastropoda; order Stylommatophora; family Helicidae; genus Cepaea; species Cepaea hortensis. Next base: position 34,782,295 of record OY992887.1, on the reverse strand, counting down.
GTGGAAGAGAGATAAGGTGATACTGAAAGAGAAGGTGCTAGACAGTTTGACATCACAACGTGGAGGAACATCAAGCATCAGAAATCATTATCAGTACACGAGACAGAAGACGGAACAGACATGCCACACAGCATAGGCTATTTGAAGAAGACCTGTGGTAATTCATTATCTCTGTTAACTCATCTTTAATTATACAGCCCATTGTTTCCAGCTTCACATTTGTTACAGTTGTAACACTACATCTATTACCACCATACGGAAAACTTATCCAGTTAGTCCAATTGCCTTTGTAATGATGATTTCTTGACATGCCTCTTCTGTAATGGTTTCTTCACTTGCCTCTTGTATCTTCTTCTTTTTTTTACCCTTTATTCCTAATTGTGGATAGGTCCTCAACCAACTCACCCTATGCCTTCCTACCTTCTACAATCGCCTCAATATCCTCATGATTAATCTTTCTCTAATTCATGTATGTTTAGGTCTTACTCTATTTCGCTTGCCCTCTGAGATCCAAACAAAGGATTTTCTAGTTATATCATTCTGAGATTATCTCAATGTATGTCCTTTCCTGAGGCAGCGTCTGTTCTTCACCTCTTGTTTCACTAGTAATTCTTTATGTTTAGTCTTGTTCGTAGTTGGTTGATTTTGCAGCTACAGTATTTTAGAGGATGGGGGAAGGATGTAGTCTTTAATTGTCAACAGTTTTATGTGACCCATGATTTGGTGATTCTGTTTTTTTTTCCCATTTATTATTTTGTAATGGAATTACTCTTTCAGGTCCTGTATGAAAAAGGCAAATTATCAGCCCACACACTTCAGCTGTTCAATGCAAACTTGACGTCTGCTCTAAAGGAAGCACTGAGTTCAGGCACAGAATTCTGGGATAGTGGGAAGACATTAAAAACACTTGCAGAGGAAGATTACTTGAAATCAGGGAATGAAACAAAATGGCCCAGTGTATTGAAGTCTATGCTTTCTGAAAGTGAGTGAAATTCTTGTACTGTGTTACTATTACAGATGTCTATGCTTTCAGAAAGTGAGTGAAATACTTATACAAAGCTATTGTTACTGAAGACTATGTTCTTAGGAAATTGTAAATATACTAGTTTGTTCCAGTTAAACTTTTACAAGTTTTTGGTGCAGGATGTTTTTCTCTATCTCTCATCTCATCTCATCATGTTCCTCTTGTACCTTGCGGTGTCGAGGTAAAGTATAAACAACGGGAGAGTGCCCGCTTATGTATTTTTTCTCTATGTGTGTGTTACATCCTGTTGACACATTGTCAATATTGAGGATGGTAATGAATTAGCAAAGAATACCATGGACAGACAGAAAAACCAATGACCAAGTACTACAGGAGACAAATGAAAATCGTAAATTGATTAAAGAAATTAGACGTAGACAGTCAACATTTTTTGGACATGTTATGAGAAGAAATGGATTGGAGAACTTAGTGACAACTGGCAAGATCGAAGGGAACAGACCGAAAGGAAAATACCTGGATGGCTTGGCCACATGACATGGACGAGACAGGAACACTGAGCTGATCCACGACACTGGTGATCGGGTGAAATGGCGAGTTATGACCGCCCACGCTTTCCGGCATGGCACATGATTGATTGATTGAATGAATTAGCAGAGATCACATTGCATGGAGGCATCTCTTCACTAGTAAATTAAATATAGGAATGTGCCTTGCAAGAGAAGATAGAAGATTTAATCATAAAAACAATACAACTGAAATAACTAGCAGCTAAGAACCTGCAGCAGACTCCAGTACTCAAATTATTTTTTTTGACCATCTGAATAGATGCATCTTCTTCTTTGTACACATTCAGATGTTTATATATAATATTATTATTTAAAGAAAGCGGTAGTCACCATAATTGTCTCTGTTATGCATATGTTGGACTCTTGTAGCAAATTAATTTTAATCGTGTTTCAAATTCCACAGTTAATTCATCAGTATATCCTATCTTTAGTTGATTAAACAAAGTAGTATTTCAGCTTGTTATGTCCTGTGGGGTGTGTGAAAATTGTTACTTGTCAATTTCATTGGAGTTTGTACTTTGCAATGTCTTTCTGTTGGTCTGGATGCTATGATTCATACTTGCCTCTTTAGTGCTTCTTATAAACCTCTTTGCCTCATCATTGGTTATGTCTATGTTAGGCTGAGGTAATTTTCCACCTTCCTTTGCCAATCTGTAAGCAGCTTCATTTTTAGATATGTTACAATGTGAGGGGATCCATTATATTAAACCATTGTGGATTTATAACATAGTCCATGGAATGCTGCCCTTAGGTCTGCTAGTTCTGCAGTTTTTGCTCTGTAGTATTGAAGCAACTGACTTCAGAGCTGTGAAGATAGCCATGCGTTTCTCTTTATTTTTCTCTGTCAACAGCATTTCTGCTACAGTTTTTCCTTTATCACAAAATAACTTTGTAGGTATATATGTTGATTTTTAAAATAACTTTCTAGAAATAAGTGTTGCTGTGTTATAATGTTGTAGAAATATATGATGCTGTGTTATAATGTTGTAGAGACAAATGATGCAGTGTTACAATGTTGAAGAAATATATGATGCTCTGTTATAACTTTGTAGCAATATTGCTAATCTGCTGTAAAAGTGCATGAATATAAAACAATGATGTCTCACAAATTTTTAGTATGTTTAAACGATCTCCTATAAGCTTTTAAGAATATATGAATAAAAATGTTAAAGGTCGATAATAAGATTGTATATATAAATAAACAGGGAGAGCTAAAAAATCTGACATGAAATTTCACATTGTTTTTATGTTAATTGATACCCACAGATGACAGTTTGGGCCTAACAGCTGATGAATCTAAGGATTTAGCAGTGAGGTCTTTGGGTGCCATGATTTGGTATGTTTATGTAGAATATAAATCCATGTGTAGGAAATAAATATTTCATTGCCTATTTTGCTTGTTCTCAGATCACTATGTCTATCTTTCTTATAAAACTGACTGTCTCAGGTTTTTCTGATGATTAAACTCAGGCTAATAATGTAAATCATGTAACAAGCATATGGCGTGTCATTCGTTATTAAAGTTACAGTTTACTCTATTTTGTCTGTTGCTGGGACTGTGCTTTCAGTAATGGTATAATGATCTCTGTGTTCACTCCTTCTACCTTAGCTTTGAACTGTTTGATATGTTAAACATTATCTTTACATATTATTCAAACTATAAGATTGAAGCATTTTGAGATTGTGTCTGAAGCACTCTAAGATTGTGTCTGAAGCACTCTGAGATTATGTCTGAAGCACTCTGAGATTGTGTCTGAAGCACTCAGAGATTATGTCTGAAGTACTCTGAGATTATGTCTGAAGCACTCTGAGATTGTTTCTGAAGCACTCTGATTATATGTGTGAAGCACTCTGAGATTGTGTCTGAAGCATTCTATGGGAATTTAAGCCTGTCATCTCCTTTGCAGGAAATCGTATTGGTGCTAGAGATTTCAAAACCAGATTGGTGTTCTTAGGCCTGAAATTGAAAGCGAACAGGCTGCAAAAAAATAGCTGGTTATCCTATCTCATATCCTCAGCGGCCTAGATTATGTATTAACCCTTTACAGGGCAGACGCTTGTCCGTTTTGTAGCCCTGAACGGGCAAGATTTTTTCAGGTTCTGTAAAATTTCGGGTCGCGTTAGTAAAAACATCACAAATAAGGTGTTAGTCAACCGATTTTAGTAAAATAAACAACACAATGAAGGGAAAAGCATGCAGAATATGTTACTCACTTGATTGTTAACGGTAATCCATATATGAACACAAATATTTACGAAATACGGCATGTTGTTTGTGATTTTCCGTCATCTATACGGTAATTTACAAACACATTTTCAGAATCATAATCACTTTCTTTAAAGTCCGACTCACGACTGCTAATGCAAAGTAACGCTTTGCACTGATATCTAGCTTCGATTAATAATCAACTTCGTGCCCTTTAATGTCATTTAAATTGAACAGAGCGAAATCTCGGCTATCACTTGAAGAATCGCCGAAATCCATTTTGAAAAACAGCGTAAAAATCCCGAAAACTATCAAAAAAAGTCCGTTAAAGTCTGTTCAAAGTCATTGTAGCGCGTTTACAAATGGCGGCCACGTTGTCAAGCTATCGGCGAAAGTGAAAGTAGCGATCGGAAGTGTCGGAAAACCGAGAGATCGCATTTTTAAAACGACTATTCATCAAAGACGCGATTGGGCGCTACGCCTGTTTAACGCATCGAACGCTATCAGGCGCTATGCCTGTTAAAGGGTTAATGCAGTGGTTAGCACATTGGCTCATTCTCATGTGTTGGCATAACCCAACGCTAACTTAAATGAATATAAGAAATGTCACTCACCACTACATGTGGTTGGCTTAATACTGATGACATGTTTGGTCATGAAATTATGAACTACTCTTGAAGCAAAATACTAGGAAACAGATTAATCTGAATGAACACATCATGTGACTAGGAAGCTCAACAAAAGAAATAACACAGATTCAAGCGAGTTTTTCGATCAAAGTCTGTGTCAATGAACAAATTAACTGAACATTCAAGCGAACTTTTCGTCCAAAGTTGTTATCAATGAACAAATTATCTGAACATTCAAAGAAGCTTTTCATCCAAAGTCTTTATCAATGAACAAATTAGCCGGAAAATTGAGGTACAATCCCAATTCCAGAAAAGCCTCCTAGCACTTCACTTTTCCACCTAAGCATTATTTTTTCTTCTGTTTGTTGATAAAGATTGGGTGAAATGTTCATTTGAATCTGCATGTGCTTTTCCTTTTGTCACGCTTCCCACTTATATTTTTGTGTTCATCTTGATTTCAATGCCAGCTCAGCTTAGGAAAAAAGGTGGTTAACCAAGAAATGCATTTAGAAAACAGACATGCACAGGTCTTATGCATGAAATTAAATAAAGTGGCATAAAAGAGGCAGCTGTGGAATGGAATGATCAGAACGCTTCATCATCAGTCCAGCGACTGAAATACTTAAAGATGATGACCCTATACCAATAAGTGATTAGTGATTTGTAAATGGTTACTTAAACTTTCATTTACTGATATCTGTCAGGACCTTAACATTTCATGTCCTTATGAATGATATGATCTGCTCTGTAATTAATTGCATGTAACTTCATTTTATTACATACTATATTTGTTACTAAGTAATTCTTCATTATGAATGTTTCCACACACACACAAAAACAGGTATTTGCAGTACTGCTTGCTTGACCAGGAGCTGTTGTCCATGAGGAAGTTTGAAGAGTATGTTCCTCTGGATTGTGCAGGTTCAGAGTTAGTTGAAGGACAAGCATCAGCCATTAGACAGAGGCACATGGTGAGCTGGATAACTTGGATGTGGGGTGTGAAAGAGGTGGGAGGGGGGTGCTGTTAAATAGTATGCTCCTTTGGAATGAGAAGGATCAACGCTAGTTGATAGGCAAGCATCAGTCATTAGGGGACTCCTCATATGTATCTCTACCTTGAAGAGATAGAGCAGCTTGCATGTTCCAATGACCCCAAGAGCTATGCCGACGTTAGCACTGGTTGGGACTGCCATGTCGGACAGGTCAAGAGATAGGAATCAGGCAGAGAGAGAGACACACACACAAACTGCTGCCTTGTAGGTAGATGGGATGATCAAAGGCTAGGGAAAGCAAACCCCCCAAAAATGCTTGTTGAAGTTGGACGTATTGAGCCATAGGATTGATGAAACTGTGCAAAGCAATTCACTTAATGATGAATGGTGTCAGTCACTAGAGACCCATGAGCTGGATAACTTTAATGAGTATGTCCCCCTTGCTTTTGAGATTCTGGGTTAGTTAAAATGCCAGCGTCAGTCATTAGACAGAGACACATGATGTGCTGGATAACTTTGATGAGTATGCTCCTTTGGGCTTTTGAAATTCAGAGCAAGTTGAAAGGAAAGCATCAGTCATTAGACAGAGAAATATGATAAGCTGGATAACTTTGGGGAAACATTTTAATTAATGACAAAATAGCACCAGCTACACAGAAATGTATCATCCAGTATGGCTGAAAATATTGCACCTCCTTTTGTCAACTTCTGGGCCATGGTGGCAGTTAGAATACAAAGGCTTTCTTATCTACTGAGGAAGTCTGAGAACTATTAATTTGCATGTAGTGAAATAATATTGGTTCTGTTAATAAGTTAGCATATTGATTACAGCTGTCACATTTATAAATATAACATATATAATAAGTTAGCATATTGATTAAAGCTGCCACATTTATAAATATAACATATATAATAAGTTAGCATATTGATTACAGCTGTCACATTTATAAATATAACATATATAATAAGTTAGCATATTGATTACAGCTGTCACATTTATAAATATAACATATATAATAAGTTAGCATATTGATTACAGCTGTCACATTTATAAATATAACATATATAATAAGTTAACATATTGATTAAAGCTGCCACATTTATAAATATAACATATATAATAAGTTAGCATATTGATTACAGCTGTCACATTTATAAATATAACATATATAATAAGTTAGCATATTGATTACAGCTGCCACATTTATAAATATAACATATATAATAAGTTAACATATTGATTACAGCTGTCACATTTATAAATATAACATATATAATAAGTTAGCATATTGATTACAGCTGTCACATTTATAAATATAACATATATAATAAGTTAGCATATTGATTACAGCTGTCACATTTATAAATATAACATATATAATAAGTTAGCATATTGATTACAGCTGTCACATTTATAAATATAACATATATAATAAGTTAGCATATTGATTACAGCTGCCACATTTATAAATATAACATATATAATAAGTTAACATATTGATTACAGCTGTCACATTTATAAATATAACATATATAATAAGTTAGCATATTGATTACAGCTGCCACATTTATAAATATAACATATACTAGCTGACCCGGCCCGGCTTCGCCCAGGCCCTGGAGGGGATCTATCTATCTATCAGTCTGTCTGTCTGCTTGTTTGTCTGTCTGTCTGTCGGTCTGGCTGACCCGGCCCGGCTTCACCCAGTCCCTGGTGGGGAGCATCTCATTTAATTCATATAAGTAGTCATATAAGCTCTCCCGTTCCCGACTATCTGTCTGTCTGTCTGTCTGACCCGGCCCGGCTTCATCCAGTCCCTGGTGGGGAGCATCTCATTTAATTCATATACGTAGTCATATAAGCTCTCCCGTTCCCGACTATCTGTTTGTCTGTCTATCTGTCTGTCTGTCTGTCCCGGCCCGGCTTCACCCAGTCCCTGGTGGGGAGCATCTAATTTAATTCATATACGTAGTCATATAAGCTCTCCCGTTCCCGACTGTCTGTCTGTCTATCTGTCTGTCTGTTTGTCTGACCCGGCTTCACCCAGTCCCTGGTGGGGAGCATGTCATTTAATTCATATAAGTAGTCAAATAAGCTTCCGTTCCCGACTATCTGTCTGTCTGTCTATCTATCTGACCCGGCGTGGTTTCGCCCAGCTCCTGGCGCACAGTAACTTAAAAGAATGTCCTTCCACACACCATTCATTATTTTTAATGAAAACTGTTTTTAATCACCGACATGACAGTTAAGTTCTTTAAGCAGAAAAAGATGGGTTACAATGTTAAGCATTATGCATTATTTTTATGAAAACTTTGAAAATGCCTTAAAGATTATATCATTATTTATTATAACTTATATGCCTGAAAATAACTATAGACAAAGAGTTTAACAATAGTGCAAGTAAGTCCAACAATATGACTATAAAGTATATAGAAATGTTATTAAAAGTTATGCCCCTTGAAATAACTTTTCTAGAGAAGTCCCCCTGCTATATAGAAATTATATAATGAAAAATGAAAAAGTAAATGTTATTAAATAAGTAGAAGATTTTACACTAAGAAACTATTATAGTCGGTTGCACAGGAATGAAAGGAAGATGTGTAGAAAATTTCATCTCAATCGGATGTACCGTTATCGAACGCATCCAATACATCAATCAATCATGTGCCATGCCGGAAAGCGTGGGCGGTCATGATTCGCCATTTCACTCGATCACCAGAGTCGTGGATCAGCTCAGTGTTCCTGTCTCGTCCATGCCATGTGGCCAAGCCATCCAGGTATTTTCCAATACATAGCTGACCACAAACACACAAAGCCACATACATTCTGTTTTATAGATATAGATAATAAGTTTACATATTGATTACAGCTGCCACATTTATAAATATAATATATATAATAAGTTAGCATATTGATTACAGCTGCCACATTTATAAATATAACATATATAATAAGTTAACATATTGATTACAGCTGCCACATTTATAAATATAACATATATAATAAGTCAGCATATTGATTACAGCTGTCACATTTATAAATATAACATATATAATAAGTTAACATATTGATTACAGCTGCCACATTTATAAATATAACATATATAATAAGTTAACATATTGATTACAGCTGCCACATTTATAAATATAACATATATAATAAGTTAACATATTGATTACAGCTGCCACATTTATAAATATAACATATATAATAAGTTAACATATTGATTACAGCTGCCACATTTATAAATATAACATATATAATAAGTTAACATATTGATTACAGCTGCCACATTTATAAATATAACATATATAATAAGTTAACATATTGATTACAGCTGCCACATTTATAAATATAACATATATAATAAGTTAACATATTGATTACAGCTGCCACATTTATAAATATAATATATATAATAAGTTAACATATTGATTACAGCTGCCACATTTATAAATATAACATATATAATAAGTTAACATATTGATTACAGCTGCCACATTTATGTGTTATCTGCTTCTTCTTCCACGTTTACCTTTATTCTTCACAATTGACATTTATAGACTAATCCGGACAATAATGTGTATGATCACTGCCAGACACCAACATATATAAGGCATTACCAGACACCAACTTCTATAAACATTGCCAGTCACCGAATTACATAAACATTCAGACACTAACATGTATAAACATTACCAGACACTAACATGTATAAACATTGCCAGTCACCAAGTTACATAAACATTCAGACACTAACCATGTATAAACATTACCAGACACTAACATGTAATCACATGTTGTGTTTTGTGATGTTTGCTGATGAAGGCTAGTCGCCGCAGCGTCCTGTGTTTTCCATACTTGTGTTCTGTAAAGCTGCATTACTTTATGTTATTTTATATTGTCACCATCATGTATAAAACACTGCCACAGTGATAGTTCCTTGTGTATTGGCACTGTATCCCCAACTCATAGGTTCTGGATGGTGTAACTATGGCCAACCTTGATGTAGCGTGGAGCTCCTCCACTCAGTCCACCGAGGGGACACTGCTGGAAAGGTTGAACCACTGTACAACAGCCAGCGGTAAGAGAAGTGTGTTTGCTTCGTGTGAAATAGCTCATCATTACCATTTATGTCAGCCCCTAGAGGTATCTTTCATGAACTGTTTGTCTGTAGTTGACACTTATTCAGCTGAAAGCTTCCCATTGAATAAGCTTCAACTGTGGAAAATATGATTTCTTCATTTTGTGTATGAGTGTGGGCCTGATCATAGGAATAGGAACTTCCTCGAAACTTTGTTAACACTTGATATTTTCATTGTGGTTGAATTTGACACAGTTCTCCTATACACAAGCAGATCTATTTAAACAACAGAAATGTTGTTTTATAGAAGAATATTAACATTACCATGGAAATTCCAATGGCAAATAAGGAATTTTTACATGTGGTGAAATCAGTATCATGATACCGGACATATACCTTCTGAATTATGTAATTCTGAATTTATTGCAATCCCAAAGAAATCAAGAGCCTTGGAATGTGATCAACATAGAACAATTAGTATAATGAGTCACATCACAAAGAGTGAGGAAGAAAATACAACCTGAAATAGGGGAAGAACAATGTGGGTTTGTAGAAGGAAAGGGTACAGTAAATTCTGTGTATATGCTGCATTGAGTTATTGAACATTCTATAAAAGTAAACAAAGATATACATCTATCTTTATTGACTACACAAAGGCTTTCGATAGAGTAAGACATGTCAACATGGTAGATATGCTTGCAGATCTACAGATTGATGGGAAAGACATTAGACTTATAAAAAACATATATTGGAAACAATAAGCTGCCATAAGGATTGATAATGAAATGGGACAATATCAGCCTATTAAGAGAGGTGTTAGGCAGGGATGTGTAATGTGTACAGATCTTTTTTTCCCTATACAGTGAAAATATTTTCAGAAATGTAGACAATATAAATGCAATCAGCATTGGAGGACGAAACATCAATAACATTAGATATGCAGATGATACAGTATTGATTGCAGACAATGAGCAGGATCTGCAACAATTAGTAGATGCAGTTGTTGCACACAGTGAACAACTGGGATTAGAATTAAATTGTAAAAAGACACAGATTATGGTCGTCACTAGGAAGAACGAAATACCACAATGTAAAATATAAGTAAATGAGAATATTCTTCAACAAGTGAATCGGTACAATTATCTCGGAACAGTCATAACATCTGATGGGAGATGCCTTGTAGAGATTAGAACAAAAATCGCCATGGCAAAAGTAGCCTTTAGCAAGATGAAAAACATACTGATTAATAAAAAGATGTCAATTGAAACGAGAAAAAGAGTGTTGAGGTGCTACATAGAGCCTGTTCTTTTGTATGGATGTGAAACTTGGACAATGAGCATTGCTGAGAAACATCTGATGGCTGCAGAAATGTGGTTTCTGAGGAAAATGCAAAGAATACCATGGACAGACAGAAAAACCAATGTCCAAGTACTACAGGAGACAGATGAAAATCGTAAATTGATTAGAGAAACTAGACGTAGACAGTCAAAATTATTTGGACATGTTATGAGAAGAAATGGATTGGAAAACTTAGTGACAACTGGCAAGATCGAAGGGAACAGACCAAGGGGAAGACCGAGAAGTAAATACCTGGATGGCTTGGCCACATGGCATGGACGAGACAGGAACACCAAGCTGATCCACGACTCTGGTGATCGAGTGAAATGGCGAGTCATGACCGCCCACGCTTTCCGGCATGGCACATGATTGATTGATTAGTGAAATCAGACAGGAAACTACAGATGTCAAAAGTAGATAGTTAACGTGAGATGAGAAAAAGAAACATATCATAACATTTGCTGAAATTTATCATGTAGCAAGTTCTTTGCAGAATGTCATTCTTATGGCAACCTGCTGGAACAATTTTTCTTCTACAGCCACTTTCCCTGCCTCATGTATTGTCATGGGATAGTGTCTTTAATGACCTCCTGAGTCCTTTGTTGTGTTTATCGAACTCTGCGTCATCTTCCAGGAACCACACTTTCCATTACTGTTCTTTCTAAACCTCTGCAACGTTTATTACTACCAAAGATTTTGAGCTTCTGAGACTTGATGCTGTTTATCCTTTCAGTACTTTTGTTCTGCTTGATCCACAGTATTCTAGGAATTTTTCTGAAACATTTAATTTTGAAAGCTCCAGCGTTGTTCTTCAGTGATCACGATGTCCATGATTTACATCCATATGTTGCCAGAGGAAAGATGATTGTTATAACAAATGTTAACATTGATTTGTTGATTGTGTGCTTTAGGCTCTTAATGCTGTTTACTCTCTACTTTGCAATTGAATCCCCTAGCTTCTTTTGAATAATCCCAGCTTTGTTATTTATCAAGTCGTAATATTCAAAGTGTGACATTTTCAATTTCTTTATTATTGATTGCAGTTTTTGTTCACATTTAGTTTTGTCTGTGGAATTGTATCTTTTTCCGGAGGTCAGCATGGCAGAATGGATGAGAACGCATGTTCTTAAACATCCAGTGTGCTGATGCCGAGGTAAGGGGTTCAACCCCCGACACTGGACAGTTGGACTAAATTGTTGACCTCTCGTCTTTGACTTAGGGGTGTAAATTACAAATACCTCTGAAGTTGGAGTGGGTTCGCCTGATGGCGAGGGACACTGTTGATGGAGAAAGCTAATCCACTAGAAGTAGTGTGTTTGGACTACACATGAGTTCAAAGCAAGCTAGCACAAAAGGAAAACAAAAAAAAGTATCTTTTCCCCCCTTTTTTATATTTAGAGAATAGTACAAAGAAATAAGAGGACTGCAGAGAGAAATGCTGGATCAGAGACATGGAAAATTATAAAAACAACAATTACTAATAAATTACAAGTGTGCTTGAATTGGTGCTTGTAGAATAGGGTTACATTTGTATGACTGATTTCCCATGTGGACCTCATGGAGAGAGCTAAACAGAATCAAGAAGTGAGGAAACAATACTGATATTGGCTAGAATTACACACCTGAGAAAACTTGTTTATAACATGACAAAAAAGCTTGCCCTCTGGAATCCACAAGGCAAAAAGGAATGTAGTTTTAAAAAAATAGGGAAGGGCCCTTTCATACACCTTGAGGTATATTGGGTATATGGTGCTAGTTCTATGTTGTTTATTGACCAGCTGACACTTGATGGATGATGTGGTCAGTAGTATGCTCCATGCCTTTGCTTCCCTGGACATGCCCTAGTGCACATTCTAGACTGCGTTGGCTTGGCAACCCTGATCAAGTTTTAAAAATCTGCCTTGATGGGGATTTCAATGCATGACCATTGGGTCATCAGCCATACATACTAACCACAGCAAACACGGCACATGAAAGACATTTAGGGAGCACTCAAAAAAAAAAAAAACACACAGAGAAGAGAATTCAAACAGAGATGAGTAGTATGGGAAAAGCATTGAAGGAACTGCAAGTGATAGCAAAGGATAGGAAGGCTTGTTCATGAGATGGTTGAAGGTCCATAATCTGTTCGGGTATCAAATGCAGAAGAAGAAAAAGAAAAGAAGAAGAAGAAGAAGAAAAGATACCGGATTGTCATGACCTTATGGGATGAAGAGGTATCATTCCTTCATTCCTTTTGCCTTGTTGATTCCAGAGAACAAACTTTTTAGTTATGCCATTAACAGGTTTTCTCAGTATGTGCTTTAGCCAATAGCTGCATTGTTACCTTGTCTCTTGATTCTGCTTAGGTTCTTTTTAGTCTATAAATTAATAAGTAGCCCAACAGAGCAAGGGTTCTAAGACATTGTCCATGTCTGATTAAGCAGTTTAGATTCTGTTTAGCCTATAAATTAATAAATAGCTGAACAGAGCAAGGGGTTCTAAGACATTATCCATGTCTGATTAAACACCTTATGATGATAATGGCGTGCATGCAAATTATAATTTTACCATTTATCTACTTTTTTAGGTAAAAGACTTTTCCATCAGTGGCTGTGTGCCCCACTGTGCCAGCCAGCGTCTATTTCTGACCGCTTGGATGCTGTGGAGGATCTCATAGAATGCCCTGGTGTTGTAGAGGAGTGTGTCACTTTGTTGAAAAAGCTGCCAGATATAGAGAGACTTTTGAGCAGGTACTGGGATTTGAGCTTCATTTTGTTAAAGGGGTTATGAATGCAATTTGCAATTCTGCATATCACGTTTGATACACAGCTGCATGTGAATTGGAAGCAGACTGCTTTGCGCTGGTTTTCATATAATGATATGGGTGTGTGTCGTTCAGAAAGCAGTGGCAAACTGCTGTATATAAACTTGCTAAGAAATAACAATACAACCAGGATAAAGGATATGCAACTAACTTTAAAATTGTGATTTGAATGCTTCATTTCTTTCATTTTGGCTAGGGTGTGTTTTTGAAACTGACATAAAGTCTGTTGGGAAAAGGCTGGTCGAGATTAGAACAAAAATTGCCAGGTCAAAGGTAGTCTTTTGCAAGATGTAAAACATTCACTAATAGAAGCTATTGATTCTTCTTCTTCTCGTCTTGTGCCTTGCAGTGTCGATGTGAAGCATAAACAGGGAGAGTGCTCATTTATGGGCTTCATGTATCGAGATTCCCATGGACTCTGTTATTGATTGCAGTTATAAAATGAGTGTAAGAAGGGCTATACAAAACCTAAACAGTTGTATGCATGTGAAACATGAGTAATAAGCAGACAAGCTGAGACACGATGGAAATGTGGTTTCTGAGAAACTTGCAAGGAATATCTTGGATGGACAGGACAATGTGAGAAGACCTTCAACAAATAAGTGGAAGACTGCAGAGATTTGATGCAGACAGGAATTTTTTTGGCGCATTATGAAAAGAAGTAAACGTGAAGACTGAATGACAACTGGCAAAATTGATGGGAAGAGAGCACAGGGAAGGCAGAGAGATAAATAACTGGATGGCTTGGCCACATGATATAATCAATGTAAGAATGCATGATCCAAGACTGGTGATCATGTGACATGGCAAACCATGGCCACCCATGTTGGTTGCCATGGCACATGATGACGACGAGGGAGTTAACTCTTTCTGTCCCAGGAGGTCACAGTCGATATCCACAGGGAGCAGTAATGACAACGACACAAACACAAGAGTGTTACTGAAACAAGAATACGGTGACTGAATCGGCAAAAATCCAGAATTTGAATTTGTATGCTTTACTAGTACACGATCATTCATTCAGTCATTCATTCATTCAGTCATTCAGTCATTCATTCATTCATTCATTCATTCAGTAGCATGTCCTTTATAGAACCTCGCTCCCATAACAACCTTCCAGAAAACTTCTCGGTCATAAGCAAAATGTCTTGTATCCGATACACCCATCAGGAGATCATCAGCCACATCCTGCACCCATTTTCTGTTTGGCCTTCCTCTTCTTCTCTACCCAGCCACATACCCCTCCATTATTGTTCTCACCAAACTTTCATGACGTTTCAAGTGACCAAAATATTTTGGTGTTCTTTGTTTTATCGTCTTTAGTAGCCAACCTTCTTCAATATTCCGCTCTTGTCGTATGGATGCATTTGTTCTTTTCTGTGTCCAAGATATTCTCAGAATCCGTCTAAAACATTTATATTTAAAGGCATGATCACAAGTAACAAAATGCACGCTGCATTTAAAGTCAGCACACGAGCAACAAACACACCAAAATAACTACATGAAAAACTCAACATGAATATATATATTATTTATCTGTTTCCTTGTTGTGGACTTCATACTTGTGTGATTGAAACTTTAACAGGTGTCTAATAACTACACCTTGTATAAAACAAATGTGTCAGACGTCTTTCGGATGCTCTGACCAAATGTATGAGTACAGTAACAAATGACGTGTTGTTTGGTACACATGAGGAATAGCTTATCAGTCATGATGTGGTGTTTGAAACATTTTATCTCCCCCCCCCCCCCCCCCCCCCCATCCTTTACAGGACATCCCTGTCAACATCAGCATCTTTCAGCTGATTGTTTATTTCTTGGCAAGATAACGCTCAGTAGTTTGCCATGGATTTCTGAGCGATCGACTCAATACCCCGTAAGTTACAGATGCAGAGAGAACCGCTACCAATTCTTACGCAATGTCACATTACTTACGAGAGTATACGAGATTACGGAGAAAGTCGTGTAACCTCTAGACCAGAGAGACCGGCCATGATGAGGTGCTTGGGATATATTACTACTGCTTTGACAGACAATAGTTTGTTACATTGTGCTTCAAAAAGGCGTAATAGCTTCAACCCATGGCGGTAGAAGACCAGGGATGGAGTTATATCTGTCTATATCACAAAGCCTGGGCTGAATTGTATAGACCATATGTTGCCCATGCAGCATGATCCCTTTATCGGCCTGGCTAGTTAACTCCAGAGGAAAGGTAACACCAATACATCTAGAACAAGACAAGCTGCAGAAGCTGCTGGATCAGCAAAGTAATGCTCTAACTGTCCGCCTGTCGGAGCTTTGATCCTAGACCAGTTGCCAACCAAGGCCTGGTGCCCTGCCATTTAGTCTTTAGGTTGCATTTTCTTGCACCAGGATAGGGCTTGTACCCTCCCAATTGTGCTCCTCCACCCAACACCATTGGCACAATGTGGCTAATCAGGTTTGGTAAGCACCATCCAACATTTGGCGCTAACAGAAAATAGGTAGTACCGTCTAATGTCATACGGTAGCTCAGTCATATCTGAGTGCTTGGGATATAAAGATCATCTTTCAAGGTAATTTCAGCCAGCGGTCTTCACTGACCTTAATGAGCCACCCTGGAAATTAACATATGGAATACAGAGGAGTATCTAAAACAGACAGATGCCTTTTTCCAGGAATAAATGTTGAAGTAAAATAAAAACAGAACCAGTGAGTGAATAAAAAGAAATGGTAATGAAATGGAAGACTGCTATTGAAGTCGCTTTTGAACACTGTTGTAAAATTGGTACCTGCTCTTGCTTCCAAGTTAGGGATATGGAAGTTAAAAAAATGTTTAATTTAGAATTTATTAAGATTATAAATCCTGTCTTGTGTATCCTGCCTGGTTGTCCCTGAGAGCCCTAGAGCTGATCTGGTGGCAACACAGATACTGGCAGGGTGTCCCAGGTCAGACAGGCTGAAGGGAATGGCCAGACTATGAGAGGTACAAACCCTGATTTGTTACAAGCAGGTTGACAGCATTAGGTTGACAGTCAGGTGCACTATTGCAGCTTCCAAATATGAGTAGTAGTAGTTGAAAACCTGTGACTAAATATGAGAAGTAGCAGTTGATGAACTTTGACTACACATCAGAAATAGATGAACATGAGAAATACTTGAAAAACATGAGAAGTAGCAATTCACACAATTACTAAACATCAGTAATAGCATTTGTTAAAAAAAAAAAAAAAAACCCACACACACAGACAGACAGACAGACAGACAGACAGACAGAAATATTCTCAGCGCAAAGGAAAGCATTTGAAATATTTATATCCCCTCTGAGGTATCTCCACCTTGCCATGGTAGAGGGTCTTGCGTGTTTAAATGACCCCAAGAGCTATGCCGACGGTAGCACAGCTACTGGTAGGGTCTCCCATGTCGGACAGGTCAAGGGATAGGAACCAGACCAAGAGAGACACACACCTGCTGCCTTGCAGGTAGACTGGGGACAGTCAAAGGCTAGGGATAAGCAAATCCATTCAAATCCATTGAAGTCCGATTCATGCACACGATACCACTACATTCTTGGTCCAGACACCTATTCTACAGCTCTCTGCTGAGGGATATGGCTGAACGCCTCTAAGTCAATATCCCCCGGATGTGAGGGTCAGGCCAATACTCACCCACTGCTAAATGGAGGTGAGATGCTGAGCCCGCTACATGCTTGGTCCAAACACTTGTTCTACGGCTCTCAGCTGAGGGATATGAGGGATTCCTAGGACAAGAGGGCCTGGCTGTTACTCACTCTCTGCTGCATGGAGTTAAGATGCTAAGCCGGCAGCGCATGCAGTCTACCCCGTGAGTGTTACTCAAGGTGGAAAAAGCATCCCAGTCGCACGCAGTGGTTACAATGCAAGTCTGTCTGTATGTAAACTCATTGAGTGACCGTAGTCAAAGGTGGAAACATGTCTCATTAACACCAAATGGAACGCTTGGCTAGCGAATCCATTACGCGGAAGTCCGAATCGAAAGCTTGCTGAGTGGATGTTGTCTAGTTAACACGAAATGGAATGCTTGGCTAGCGAATCCATTACGCGGAAGTCCGAATCGAAAGCTTGCTGAGTGGATGTCGTCTCGTTAACACGAAATGGAACGCTTGGCTAGCGAATCCATTACGTGGAAGTCTGAAGCGAAAGCTTGTCGAATGGATGTCGTCTCATTAACACAAAATGGAACGCTTGGCTAGTGAGTCCATTATGTGGAGGTCCGAAGTGAAAGCTTGTTGAGTGGATGTCATCTGCAGACTGACCGTTCCTGGTTTGCGTGGGGAGCGGCCAGTGGTGAACGAAATATCCAATACATAGAAGTGAGGAATTAAGGCAGCCATGAGCAGGACGTGGTGATTCCTTGTGTCAGCCCAGTCCCAGAGCGTTATGTGCCGGCTCTGCAATTATGGAAGCCTCCTTGGATGGCGGTAAATGCCCATGGACGGCCCCTGCCTTCCTTTGAGGGCTGACCGTGAAGTCTTCGACTGTTCTAACTTGACCAAATGGGATGTGGATGGCACCATAACAGTGTGAGTCCCCCGGATGGCTAACATGGTTTAAAAAAACGCCCGCTAAAGTCGGATGTGTTGGCCTAAGGGTTTTGGCCCAAGGGTGCATAACAAGACACACCGTAATTACGTCTGAAAAAACACTCCGGATGAACGCAGAAGAAGAAATATTTATATATTATTAAGCTATTAGAAGTCAGCATGGCAGAATGGATAATAACGCATGTTTTTAAACATCTGGTGCGCTGATGCTGAGGTAGGGGGTTCAACCCCTACACCAGTCAGTTGGACTGAAATGTTGACTTCTTGCCCTTGACTTGGGGACATAAATTACAAATACCTCTGAAGTTGGAGTGGATTTGCCTGATGGCGAGGGACACTGGTCGTAAGGAAAGCTAATCCACACGCAAAATTCAGTCAAGTGCTACTAGTAGTAGTGTGTATGGACTACACTTAAGTTTAAAGCGAGAGCAAAAGAAAATATTAAGCTATTAAAGATGTTTTGTTTCCCATTGTGCAGAATTCACTCACTAGGATCTGCTGGAAAGAGTAAAAACCATCCAGATAACCGAGCTATACTCTTTGAAGAGGTGAAGTACAGGTATGTACACGGAGGTGTATTTCTGTTCCTACCCCATATTGTCAGTATTTTTGTATCTCAGATTGGCTTGATATGTGAGCCCAGGACAATTTTTTTAAATCCCCCTCATTGGAGTGTCTGATTGGTCATGCGTCAAAGTACACTTGTTCCTGTAGCGAGTCACTGTTGTCATTTGTTGGTGATGGGTTTTAATCCCCGTTGGTAACTATAGTTTTCAATTTTTATGTTGTCTAGAGCGTCCTCTAATCTATATCTCTTTCTTTTACTCTTATGAGTGGCAAACAATACATGTGTGTGTATTTATAAACAGTATTTTTGTAGAATTTTATTTCAGTATTTTCATGGTTTTCATAGACTAAGTTCATTATGTTTATTTGTTTCTCTGGTTGCTATCTGAAAATAAAAAATGTTACCTGTGTGCCATGATGCTGATCCATCAACTAAACTAAACTAAGCTATCTGAAAATTGACAGCAGATTACATCATGCATTATAATTTTCCTTCTCTGTTCCTGCCTGCCTCTCAGTGTCAGGGTATGAGTGGATTTATTAACAAGCTGTAAAGTGTATCCTATTCACTATGGGCATTAGGTTGGAGTCTGAGACCACAAGTAGCCTGACTATGGAAGTCATGGCAGTAAGTAAAGCAATAACATGGTTCGAGACACAGACATTCACTAGGGCATGTTTCCTTAGCGACTCAATGAGCATGCTCAAGAGGATAGAGATGGGGTGGATCCGAAGAGAATGGTTGCTGTCTCTGGAGCAGTCTTGGCTGGCAGAGATTAGTTTCATCTTCGTGCCAGGGCATGCGGGAGTACAAGGAAATGAGTGGGCTGACAAGCTCGCAGGTAAGGCTACTGTGGAGGGCGGACGCACCATGGACCAGGCTGAATGCTCTACGAGAAGTAAGACTTTTGCGAGAACCAAGTGATGACTGTTAATCTACAACCATGGCCAGACTGCGAGAACAGAAAATTAAAGGAGGGGTGGCCAAACAAGAACACTACACAGGAAGCCAAAGAAGATTGATAAACCAACACAGAACTGGTGTCGTTAGTCGTTAAATATGGGGCTAGATTTCACATGACCCATTGAGTGCTGATTGGGCTATACAAATATGGGGCTAGCATTCTCATGACCCATTGAGTGCAGATTGGACTATATAAATATGGGACTAGCATTCTCATGACCCATTGAGTGCTGATTGGACTATATAAATATGGGGCTAGCATTCACATGACCCATTGAGTGCTGATTGGACTATATAAATATGGGGCTAGCATTCTCATGACCCATTAAGTGCAGATTGGACTATATAAATATGGGACTAGCATTCACATGACCCATTGAGTGCTGATTGGACTATATAAATATGGGGCTAGCATTCACATGACCCATTGAGTGCTGATTGGACTATATAAATATGGGGCTAGCATTCACATGACCCATTGAGTGCTGATTGGACTATATAAATATGGGGCTTGCATTCTCATGACCCATTAAGTGCTGATTGGACTATATAAATATGGGACTAGCATTCACATGACCCATTGAGTGCTGATTGGACTATATAAATATGGGGCTAGCATTCACATGACCCATTGAGTGCTGATTGGACTATATAAATATGGGACTAGCATTCACATGACCCATTGAGTGCTGATTGGACTATATAAATATGGGGCTAGCATTCTCATGACCCATTGAGTGCAGATTGGGCTAGCATTCTCATGACCCATTGAGTGCAGATTGGACTATATAAATATGGGACTAGCATTCACATGACCCATTGAGTGCTGATTGGACTATATAAATATGGGGCTAGCATTCTCATGACCCATTGAGTGCAGATTGGGCTAGCATTCTCATGACCCATTGAGTGCAGATTGGACTATATAAATATGGGGCTAGCATTCTCATGACCCATTGAGTGCTGATTGGACTATATAAATATGGGGCTAGCAGTTGCATGACCCATTGAGTGCTGATTGGGCTATATAAATATGGGGCTAGCATTCTCATGACCCATTGAGTGCTGATTGGACTATATAAATATGGGGCTTGCATTCTCATGACCCATTGAGTGCTGATTGGACTATATAAACATGGGGCTAGCATTCTCATGACCCATTGAGTGCTGATTGGACTATATAAATATGGGGCTTGCATTCTCATGACCCATTGAGTGCAGATTGGACTAAATTAATATGGGACTAGCATTCTCATGACCCATTGAGTGCTGATTGGGCTATATAAATATGGGGCTAGCAGTCATATGACCCATTGAGTGCTGATTGGACTATATAAATATGGGACTAGCATTCACATGACCCATTGAGTGCAGATTGGACTATATAAATATGGGACTAGCATTCACATGACCCATTGAGTGCAGATTGGACTATATAAATATGGGACTAGCATTCACATGACCCATTGAGTGCAGATTGGGCTAGCATTCTCATGACCCATTGAGTGCTGATTAGACTATATAAATATGGGGCTAGAAGTCATATGACCCATTGAGTGCTGATTGGACTATATAAATATGGGACTAGCATTCACATGACCCATTGAGTGCTGATTGGGCTATATAAATATGGGGCTTGCATTCTCATGACCCATTGAGTGCTGATTGGACTATATAAATATGGGGCTAGCATTCTCATGACCCATTGAGTGCTGATTGGACTATATAAATATGGGACTAGCATTCACATGACCCATTGAGTGCTGATTGGACTATATAAATATGGGGCTTGCATTCTCATGACCCATTGAGTGCTGATTGGACTATATAAATATGGGGCTAGCATTCTCATGACCCATTGAGTGCTGATTGGACTATATAAATATGGGGCTTGCATTCTCATGACCCATTGAGTGCAGATTGGACTATATAAATATGGGACTAGCATTCTCATGACCCATTGAGTGCTGATTGGGCTATATAAATATGGGGCTAGCAGTCATATGACCCATTGAGTGCTGATTGGACTATATAAATATGGGACTAGCATTCACATGACCCATTGAATGCAGATTGGACTATATAAATATGGGACTAGCATTCACATGACCCATTGAGTGCAGATTGGGCTAGCATTCTCATGACCCATTGAGTGCTGATTGGACTATATAAATATGGGGCTAGAAGTCATATGACCCATTGAGTGCTGATTGGACTATATAAATATGGGGCTAGCATTCTCATGACCCATTGAGTGCTGATTGGGCTATATAAATATGGGGCTAGCATTCTCATGACCCATTGAGTGCTGATTGGGCTATATAAATATGGGGCTAGCATTCTCATGACCCATTGAGTGCTGATTGGGCTATATAAATATGGGGCTAGCATTCTCATGATCCATTGAGTGCTGATTGGACTATATAAATATGGGGCTAGCATTCTCATGACCCATTGAGTGCTGATTGGGCTATACAAATATGAGGCTAACAGTTATATGACCCATTGAGTGCTGATTGGGCTATACAAATATGGGGCTAGCAGTCATATGACCTATTGAGTGCTGATTGGACTATATAAATATGGGACTAGCAGTCATATGACCTATTGAGTGCTGATTGGACTATATAAATATGGGGCTAGCAGTCATATGACCCATTGAGTGCTGATTGGACTATATAAATATGGGGCTAGCAGTCATATGACCCATTGAGTGCAGATTGGACTATATAAATATTCGGCTAGCAGTCATATGACCCATTGAGTGCTGATTGGACTATATAAATATGGGGCTAGCAGTCATATGACCCATTGAGTGCAGATTGGACTATATAAATATGGGGCTAGCAGTCATATGAACCATTGAGTGCTGATTGGACTATATAAATATGGGGCTAGCAGTCATATGAACCATTGAGTGCTGATTGGACTATATAAATATGGGGCTAGCAGTCATATGAACCATTGAGTGCTGATTGGACTATATAAATATGGGGCTAGCAGTCATATGAACCATTGAGTGCTGATTGGACTATATAAATATGGGGCTAGCAGTCAAATGAACCATTGAGTGCTGATTGGACTATATAAATATGGGGCTAGCAGTCATATGACCCATTGAGTGCTGATTGGACTATATAAATATGGGGCTAGCAGTCATATGAACCATTGAGTGCTGATTGGACTATATAAATATGGGGCTAGCAGTCAAATGAACCATTGAGTGCTGATTGGACTATATAAATATGGGGCTAGCAGTCAAATGAACCATTGAGTGCTGATTGGACTATATAAATATGGGGCTAGCAGTCATATGACCCATTGAGTGCAGATTGGACTATATAAATATGGGGCTAGCAGTCATATGCCCCATTGAGTGCTGATTGGACTATATAAATATGGGGCTAGCAGTCATATGAACCATTGAGTGCTGATTGGACTATATAAATATGGGGCTAGCAGTCATATGAACCATTGAGTGCTGATTGGACTATATAAATATGGGGCTAGCAGTCATATGAACCATTGAGTGCTGATTGGACTATATAAATATGGGGCTAGCAGTCAAATGAACCATTGAGTGCTGATTGGACTATATAAATATGGGGCTAGCAGTCATATGACCCATTGAGTGCTGATTGGACTATATAAATATGGGGCTAGCAGTCATATGACCCATTGAGTGCTGATTGGACTATATAAATATGGGGCTAGCAGTCATATGACCCATTGAGTGCAGATTGGACTATATAAATATGGGACTAGCAGTCATATGACCCATTGAGTGCTGATTGGACTATATAAATATGGGGCTAGCAGTCATATGACCCATTGAGTGCTGATTGGACTATATAAATATGGGGCTAGCAGTCATATGACCCATTGAGTGCTGATTGGACTATATAAATATGGGGCTAGCAGTCATATGACCCATTGAGTGCAGATTGGACTATATAAATATGGGACTAGCAGTCATATGACCCATTGAGTGCTGATTGGACTATATAAATATGGGGCTAGCAGTCATATGACCCATTGAGTGCTGATTGGACTATATAAATATGGGGCTAGCAGTCATATGACCCATTGAGTGCTGATTGGACTATATAAATATGGGGCTAGCAGTCATATGACCCATTGAGTGCTGATTGGACTATATAAATATGGGGCTAGCAGTCATATGACCCATTGAGTGCTGATTGGACTATATAAATATGGGGCTAGCAGTCATATGACCCATTGAGTGCAGATTGGACTATATAAATATTCGGCTTGCAGTCATATGACCCATTGAGTGCTGATTGGACTATATAAATATGGGGCTAGCAGTCATATGACCCATTGAGTGCAGATTGGACTATATAAATATGGGGCTAGCAGTCATATGACCCATTGAGTGCTGATTGGACTATATAAATATGGGGCTAGCAGTCATATGACCCATTGAGTGCAGATTGGACTATATAAATATGGGGCTAGCAGTCATATGACCCATTGAGTGCTGATTGGACTATATAAATATGGGGCTAGCAGTCATATGACCCATTGAGTGCTGATTGGACTATATAAATATGGGGCTAGCAGTCATATGACCCATTGAGTGCAGATTGGACTATATAAATATTCGGCTAGCAGTCATATGACCCATTGAGTGCTGATTGGACTATATAAATATGGGGCTAGCAGTCATATGACCCATTGAGTGCAGATTGGACTATATAAATATGGGGCTAGCAGTCATATGACCCATTGAGTGCTGATTGGACTATATAAATATGGGGCTAGCAGTCATATGACCCATTGAGTGCAGATTGGACTATATAAATATGGGGCTAGCAGTCATATGACCCATTGAGTGCTGATTGGACTATATAAATATGGGGCTAGCAGTCATATGACCCATTGAGTGCTGATTGGACTATATAAATATGGGGCTAGCAGTCATATGACCCATTGAGTGCTGATTGGACTATATAAATATGGGGCTAGCAGTCATATGACCCATTGAGTGCTGATTGGACTATATAAATATGGGGCTAGCAGTCATATGACCCATTGAGTGCTGATTGGACTATATAAATATGGGGCTAGCAGTCATATGACCCATTGAGTGCAGATTGGACTACACAAACGTGGGGCTAGCATCATGTACCTAATACACCTGAAGGTGTGTAAAAGGGTTGTTTGCTTTCACTTGACTTATTCAAGCCAGCACAGCCTAGAATATGTGTCAAGACATGTCTTGGGAAGTAAAGGCGGTCGGCATGATACATCACCCACGGAGCATTGATTGGTCTATAAAATTATGGGTTTAGCACTGTGTACCTTGTGTACCTTCACATGTGCAAAAGTAGTCCTTTACTTATTTGTGTATATATATATATATATATATATATATATATATATATATATATATATATATATATATATATATATATATATATATATGTCTGCCTGCCTGCCTGCCTGATTGTCTGCCTCATAACATGTGTAAAAGTAGTCCTTTACTTTACTTATTATTTTACATATACATATGACTGCCTGCCTGCATGCCTCATAATATGTGTAAAAGTGGTGATTTACTTTACTTATTTGTATTCATATATACATGTGTCTGTCTGCCTGCCTGCCTCATAACATGTGTAAAAGTAGTCCTTTACTTTACTTATTTGTATTCATATATACATGTGTCTGTCTGCCTGCCTGCCTTACAACATGGTCATGTGCATTGTTTATGTTCACAGCATTCATTTGACAATGTGTTCTCTATGTGAATGTAACATGCACAATAGATAATTGTATGAACAATGAGTGGGAGGACGGGTCGAACGTAAGATGGGCCTGTATGCCCAATTTGTGACCCTTTGAACAAATCAGACCGACTTGGTTGATCTCTTACAGTGGTGAGAGCGTTGATCGTTCAGAAAGCAATGGCAGACTACTGAATGTAAAAATTGCCAAGAAAATCACAAACAGCCAAAAAATGCTGGGGTTGACTGCAACATCCTGTAAAGGATATGCAACCAACTTACTTTTTGAAAATAAAGTTCATTCATTCATACTTCAACGGTGTATCACATTCCATTACACTGACTTGACAGAACAAATGTTAGTAGTATTATTATTTCTGCCACAGCAAAAGAAAAATTGAGGACTTCTTGACTACAATTGAAGGGTTTAAACTAGCGGTACAGATTACAGACAAGTTTCAGCCAGTGGTTCAGTCATTTAAGTGAGTATGAAAGATCTGTATTTTTGTATGTTATTTTTAATAAAAGATATTTGTCATTTCCGGTTGTCTTCTCTGTGTTTCGCTTGTTTCACAGGCAAACTGAACAATTCTGTTATTCATCAATTGTAACTGTATTCTTGTACAGCTGAGCAATGCCACTTCTTGTTTTCATTGATTTACTCACATTTTATTTCAGAACACTGTTATTACTTTTATTAATATGCATACAAAAACTTATATCAAGTGCCCTGTTGACTGTCATGGTTAATCATGATTCTCCATATTGTGCAATATCCAACAACATGTTTCAGTCAATGTGCTGACACCTGTTTATGCTATGACATCTTCTCTTGTGTTTTCCTCTATCTCTCTCTCCATAAATCTTTCCAGTTGTCACAACATGGTGTTCTCATAATGTGGTCAAAATGGTGACTGCCTCCTTCTGATGTTTGTGATAAGTAGATTCTGTGCTACATTGTGAGAAGACAAAAATTGGAAAGACTTGTGGAAAAAAAAATTACAGGAAGTCAGAGAGAGAATTCTTGACAGTCTTGTGTCGTGGCACAAAAGGGAATCAACATATGAATTGCTGTTGGAGTTTGCAGTTTGTGGAAACGCATGATCGACCATGCCAGAGCAAGGCACTTGATGATTTGTCTTTGTGCCTTAGTCTCTTTCAAAACATTTAAATGACTCATTTGGCCTATTCAAGGATTTTAGCATTTTTCTCTAAAAACCACATCTAACTGTCCAGGATTCACAGCCACATGTTCAAACTGTGTTCTGTGTAACATGCAAGAATTTTGTTCTAACCTACAATTATAGGGAGGCTCCATGACAAAGTGGTCAAGCCGTCTGCTTCACGCAGGTTCACAAGGTTGTGGGTTAGATTCCAGGCTACGTCTTTCGGTTCACAAGTGCATTTTTCTCGGAGACTCCTGGAGGTCGTTGCCGGAACGACACAGAGTTTGTGCTTTGTGCGATGCTTTCTGCAGGTCACCCTGCGGACAGAGGCGGAGCCATATGGGATTAAACCCGGTGCAAAGAAGTCAATATTCTTGACTTTTAAGACTTGTTTTTAATGACAGGGTTTATTGCATTAAATTATTGGGTATTTTGGGGTGTTTTGTTGTTGTGTTTGCTTGTGTAAAACTGAAGTGTTTTCCACACACACTACTTCTAGTAGCACTGGGCTGAATTTTGCGTGTGGATTAGCTTTCCCTATTACCAGTGTCCCTTGCCAACAGACGAACCCACTCCGACTTCAGAAGTACTTGTAATTTACGTCCCCAAGTCAAGGACGAGGAGTCAACATTTTAGTCCAACTGACCGGTGTAGGAGTTGAACCCCCTACCTCAGCATCAGCACACCGGATGTGTCAAAATGAGGGCACTTATCCTTTCAGCCATGCTGACCTCCACATTAAATGATTGATCCCTTTCAGTATCAAGCCGACTGTTTTTACTTTCCACAGCATTTTCCAAATACTCATTTTAAGCTCGAGGGACATGGGAGCTCAGTTCAACTAAAAAACAAAAAAATCCCGCTTCCAACATGATGCTGTCGCTGAACAGCTCTCCAGACCTTTCCAAGTAATCTGTTTCTTGCACGCCTGCCTTCTCCCTTTCCTTCCAGCATGTCTGTCATCAGGGTATTATACTCTTTCATTTGCCTAACAATATTTTGTGTCAGAAGTCAACATTTAAACATGAAGAATTTTATTTCAGATCAAAACTGCTGGCACGAAGTCTGAAAATCAGAACTAGCGATGCTGATACTGATGCACTGTTTCCTGATATTTCAGAAGATCTGGCGTTCTTTGATGTAAGCATAATTTTATTCTTCATTATTACCATTATCAGTTGCTTTACCGACAGGTGTTGACAACCATGCTTCTCCACACCTTTCGATCTCCAACAGCATGTATCAATTCATGTGCTGACACTTTTCCATGTCATGACAAATGACAGTCAAGAATCTTCTCTCACTGTCTTCCTCTTATCTATTTTTCTACAGATATTTCCAAGAGAGATCTGTGATACAGTTCTTTTGGAGAGGGTACTTTGATACCCAATAGGGAGAGAGGTCTCTACCAGCCTATTTTTGTCTCCTCCTCCTCTTTCTTCTACCCCTCTTCTCCCACCTCTCCACTCACTCCTCCTTCTTTTTTAACTTATAGAAGCCAGCCTGAAATTATTACAAGAAAACAACAGCTAAGATGTGGATGATGATATTGATGTCAATAAAAATATGCCATGAAATAGTTCTGGTGTATGCCAAACTCTTTTTCGCTATTATTTGTACATTGTCTACTCTGGCAGTAAATACCTGGCTATAATATCATCATTACCACATACACTGCACACATTAAACAAGCTATGCATTGAATCTCCTTACTCCAATAAATGGAAGTAATTTTCAATGCACAGACAGCCTGAATGTAAATGCATCAGATTAAGAGTTAAACTCAGTCTTTTAGATGATTCACAAACAACTGGCTAACCAATGATCTCTAGAAGTTTAATGCAGGGACAAGGGAAAGGTGGTCGGGCGCCTGTGGGACCAGGTGGAGAAAGCGGTAGAACAGACTGAGCACCTATATGTGGAGAGAATGATATGGTGGGGGATATGGCAGGGATTCTGGGCATATCTCAAAACAGGGAAGATTATGAGAACTTTCAAACAGATGGCAGTTGGAACGATTAGCAGTATGACTCTTCACTGGCTGTTGAATGAGGTGATGGAGCAAGTGTGGGAATATCCTGAGTGCAGTGATGTTATTTCTTAACTCAACTCAACTCAATGCAAGGAGTGAGTGCCTATATTCTAACTCTCTTATGACCAGTGTAAATAGTGGACTAATGATAAATAACCTTATAACTTCTTTTTTGAGGCGCTTACTCGCTCACTTTGAACTCAAGTGTATTCCATACATGTGCCACTACTTCTAGTGAACTGGACTGATGTTTGCGCGTGAATTATCTTTCCCTATTACCAGTGTCCCTCGCCATCAGATGAATGCACTTCTACTTCAGAGGTACTTGTAAAGTACATCCCCAATCAAGGACGAGAAGTCAACATTTTAGTCCAACTAACTGGTGTAGGGGTAGAACCCGCTACCTCAGCAGCAGCACACAGGATGTTTAAGAATGAGCGCTGTTATTCATTTGGCCATGCTGATCTCCACCTGTTTATTTAAAGGAGGTTCATACAGTTCTTTGCTACCACAGCTAGTTGATTTATGACTGATTATGCGTAGAAAGTGCAATCCCAGTTCAAACTTGTGAGCTGCAGGACAACTTTATAGATATGATACAGTCATCAAAACATGGGTTGGACATCACTCAGTGGAAGAGATGTAGTTTTCATCATCATAATTAAAAATAAAAACTAGTCTCCATTAACAAAGTTAAAGGGATGTCCCATGGCAAATATTGCCACTGGGGTATGAAGTATTCATTCATCATTTCCATACCGATAAGCGTGGACGGTCATGATTCGCAATCTCACTCGATCACCAGAGTCGTAGATCAGCTCAGTGTTCTTGTCTCAACCATCCCACGTGGTCAAGCCATCCAGGTATTTACTTCTCTGTCTTCCCCTTGTTCTCTTCCCCTCGATCTTGCCAGTTGTCATCGAGTTCTCCAATTTATTTTTTCTCATAATGTGACCAAAATTCTTTGACTGTCTACGTCTAATTTCTCTAATCAGTGTTCAATTTTCATTTGTGTATTGTTGGACTTGGTCATTGGTTTTTCTGTCTGTCCATGGTATTCTTTGCATTCTCCTCAGAAACCACATTTCCAAAGCCATCAGATGTTTGTCAGCTTGTCTGCTCATTGTCCACGCTTCACATCCATACAAAAGTTTAGGTTCTATGTAACACCTCAACACTCTTTTTCTCGTTGCAATTGATATTTTTTTTATTGGTCGGTATGTTTTTTATCTTGCAAAAGGCTACCTTCGCCATCAGATGTTATGACTGTTCCAAGGTAATTGTACCTAATAACTTATTTAAAAATATTCCCATTTACTTGTATATTACATTGTGGTATTTCGTTCTTCTAGTGACGACCATAATCTGTGTCTTCTTACAATTTAATTCTAACCCTAGTTGTTCATAACTGTGCAACAACCGCATCTACTAAATGTTGCAGATCCTGCTCATTGTCTGCAATCAATACTATATCATCTGCATATCTTCTTCGTTCATCCGGAGTTTTTTTTCGGATGTGATTGCGTTGTGCCTGTTTACAGCAGAGCTGCGTTCTTGCGCCGTTAGGCCGACACATCCGACTTCTGCGGGCATTTGTTGACCGGGTTAACCTTCCCGGGGATCTGCATATCTAATGTTACTGATGTTATGTCCCCCAGTGATGAAGTATGAAAATGTGATCACATTTTATAGGCAAGTAGCGCAATGGCTAGAAAATTCCCTGCTAGCCCGGTGGTTATGGGTTCAAAATCGCATTGAGACATTCTTACAACTGACCTGAACTCCCAGGTTGACCCAACCAGAAAATGTCTTAAGAAATAATGGCGGTCATTATGATATTGACCACATGATCCCTCGAGTGCTGATTGATCTATACAAATCTGGTGCTTGCATCATGTGCTCAGTATATCTCGAGGCGTGTAAAATGGGGTCCTTTACTTACCTGGCTATATTCTAAGCCATGGCATAGTGAGGTGAGGTGATCAGTTCCGTTTATTGTTACCTTTCTTTATCAGATAGAACATTTTGAACATTGCATTTCAATTCGCACAAAAATATTTTCAGTCCCAGTTCAACTATCGATTTCTTGTTTAGTTATAATTGGGGCCCTTATAGTATTTTCCTTTCTGATTGCAAAAATAAAGCTGCGAATTTCGCTTTCTGAGTTCTAGTCGTTTCTGATGGCTTGGTGTGGATTTAACCTTTGCTGCTGCATTCAGGTCTGATCAGGTTCGCACACTTATTGGGCCTGGTGTCGTTAGGCTCCCCCCTTCTCAAGGTGTTATTTTTACAGAGTTAAAAAAAAGGAGAGAGAGAGAGAGAGAGAGAGAGAGAGAGAGAGAGAGAGAGAGAGAGAGAGAGAGAGAGAGAGAGAAAAGCCTAACAACACCATTGATTTTGGGAAAATTATCTGGTACCCATTTAATGAGGCTTGGTTGATGTCAGAACCACTCTGAGTGAAAAACAAAATCCTGCCACTCTGGGGATTGAAGCCAGCCCATTCGCCTTGGTAAGCGTGTGCATCAATTACTATGCCACTACATCTCATTTTCAGAACAAACTGTTACATTCTGTGGAAGCCATTGACTGAAAATGTAGTAGGCCTCTTTCAGTCCTGAAGGACTATAGAGTTGTGCCGCTTGGGAGGTGCCTGGCAGCACCGCTGGTGACTGTATAGTCCAATTCGAGAATGACAATCTCTGTCACAGTTTCCGCATCTGTGAGACGAGGCAAGTCCCGCAGTAAGTGACTGCTCTTTGAGTCTGTGCCGTCTCTCCTCAGTTTTTTGGATCTGATTGCGCTCAAAGAGCACCAGTCCGTTTCGTACATCTCTTCTCCAGGAGCATCTGTCTGTTGCAACTCTCTCCCACGTGTCTGGATCTATTCCAATGGTTTTCATATCTTGTTTACACACATCCCTATATCGCATTTGGGGTCTTCCGGTTGGCCTCTTTCCTGTGGCTAGTTCTCCGTAAAGGAGATCTTTGGGAATACGTTCGTCCTCCATTCGAGATATGTGGCCCAACCACCGGAGGCGTCTCTGCTTGAGGAGGGTGTGCACTGTGGTAATATCTGCTCTTTCAAGCACCTGTTTGTTTGTTATGTGGTCTTTCCATGTTATGCCCAGGATACGTCTCAGACATCTCATGTGGAAGGAATTCAACTTCCTTTCCTGTCTTGAGTACAGGGTCCAGGATTCAGACCCGTAGAGTAGTGTGCTAACAACACAAGCTTTATATACTTGAGCTTTTGTACGCTCTGTTAGTCTATTATTCTCCCAAACTCTTTTAGCTAGCCTGGAAAATGTTGTGGCTGCCTTTCCAATGCGTCTGTCGATTTCTGTCTCTAATGAAAGATTATCTGATATTGTCGATCCCAGATACACAAAATCGTGGACGACTTTCAATTCATAATTAGAGATTTTGATTGACGGAGGCGCATCAGCATCTTGTTCCATCACCTGTGTTTTATTTAGGCTAATGGTGAGCCCAAAGTCTTTGCAGGCAGCTGCAAAACGATCTATGAGCCTTTGGAGATCTTCTGCTGTATGAGTAGTCAGTGCTGCATCATCTGCAAAAAGTAGATCTCTTACGCATCTTGGTCTTATTTTGGTCTTTGCCTTGAGTCTTGATGGGTTAAAAAGTTTGCCATCAGATCTTGTGTGGAGGTATATGCCTTCAGTGGCAGTCCCAAATGCTTGCCTTAAGAGAACAGCAAAGAAGATACCAAAGAGTGTAGGAGCAAGCACGCATCCCTGCTTTACTCCGCTGCTGATGCTGAATGACTGGGATGTTGAGCCGTCAAATAAAATGGTCCCCTGCATGTTTTCGTGGAATGATTTCACGAGACTAAGAAGGGTGGGTGGACATCCAACCTTTTCAAGGACCTTAAAAAGGCCGCTTCTGCTCACGAGGTCAAATGCCTTTGTGAGGTCGATGAAGGCTATATATAATGGCTTCCTCTGTTCTCTGCACTTCTCTTGGAGCTGCCGGAGTGAGAAAATCATATCGATGGTGGACCTGTTGGGTCTAAATCCGCACTGCGATTCGGGGTAGATTCTTTCAGCAAGAATGTGTAATCTTTTAAGGATTACTCTGGCAAAAATCTTGCCTGTAATGCTGAGAAGGGAAATGCCGCGATAGTTGTTGCAGTCGCTTCTGTCGCCTTTGTTTTTATAAAGGGTAACGATGTTTGCGTCTTTCATATCTTGTGGTATTGATTTTTCTCTCCAGCAGAGCTGTAATATTGCATACAGTTCTGGGATGATTGTTTCTTTGCTACATTTTAAAATTTCAGGTGGAATACTATCTTTTCCAGGTGCCTTGCCGGATTTGAGAGAGTCTAGTGCTTCGCTGATTTCTGTGAGGCAAGGTTCGTTATCCAAGGCATGCATGGCCGACTGTTGATCGATGGCTTCCAGAGCTTCTTCGCTGACAGTGTTATCCACTGAGTATAGCTCTGAGTAGTGTTCTACCCAGCGATCCATTTGTTTCGCTCGATCTTTTATGATTACCCCCTCAGTTGATCGTAAAGGGGCCATCTTATTTTTTGATGGACCGACAGCTTGCTTGATGCCCTCATACATTCCTCTTATATTTCCAGTGTCTGCACAAGTTTGAATTTGAGCAGAGAGCTGTAGCCAGTACCTGTTCGCACATCTTCTTGCCATCTGTTGTACTCTATTTCTGGCCGTTCGCAATGCCTGCAGTGTTTTCTCTGAAGGTGATGTTTTATACATCGAGAATGCATGTCTCTTTATCTCCAGGACTGGGAGCATCTCTTCAGAGTGTGCTTCAAACCAGTCGGTTGACTTAGTTTGCTTCTTGCCAAATGTTGATAGTGCTGTATTGTAGATGGTGTCGCGAAAATGACTCCATCTCTCAGTGGAATCTCCGTCTGTGGGGCCGGGCAGAGTATCCGCTAGAGCCTGCATGAATTTGTTGACCTTCTCTTTATTTTGGGTGCCACTGGTGTCAATGCGTGGTCTTCCTTCTGTTCGGCTTCTGTAGATTCTCTTGGGCTTTATCTTCACCTTGCTGGAGACGAGTGAATGGTCGGTGTCGCAGTCAGCACCATGATAGCTGCGAGTCATCCGTACATTGCGGAGGTTGCTGCGTTTAGTGAGCACCAGGTCGAGTTGGTGCCAGTTCTTTGATCTGGGGTGCCTCCATGACACCTTGTGTTGAGGTTTCGTGTCAAAGAAGGTGTTGGTCACGCACAGATTATGGTGGCTGCAGAATTCCAAGAGACGTTGTCCATTGTCATTGATCTTCCCAACGCCAAACTGTCCTAGACATGAAGGCCAAGATTCGTGGTCGGAGCCAACCCTGGCATTGAAATCCCCCAGGATAAAAAGATGTTGTTTCTCTGGTGTTTCACTGACTTCTTTGCTAAGGTCGTCATAGAACTTGTCTTTAGATTCTGATGCTGCAGTTAGTGTTGGGGCGTAAACGCTTAT
Source organism: Cepaea hortensis (assembly GCA_963921405.1). Taxonomy (NCBI): domain Eukaryota; kingdom Metazoa; phylum Mollusca; class Gastropoda; order Stylommatophora; family Helicidae; genus Cepaea; species Cepaea hortensis. The sequence continues at coordinate 34,748,190 of OY992887.1, read as the reverse complement.
AATACTAACTGGGCCTGCCTCTGTCTGGAGTTGGAGCTTCAATATTCTTTCAGTGCCATCACTTGGTGGTATGATGGAATTGAGCAGCTTGTTTCTGATAGCGAAGCCAACTCCATGCTCCCTGGTCTCTCCGCACGGCTTGCCATGCCAGTAGAAAGTGAAGTCCCTCTCCTTGATGCTTCCAGATTCTTGGAGTCTGGTCTCTTGCAGGGCGACAATGTCTATCCCCAGTCTTAGCAGTTCGTTGTTTATCACTGCAGTTTTGCGGGCATCCACAATCTCATTTAGATCGTCTGAGATGCCAGGGGTCATGGTTCTTACGTTCCATGTTCCCAGCCTTAGGGCCGGTTGTTTTGTTTTTTTCTTGCTGTTAGGTGTATAGATTGCGGTCCATGTGTCAGGATTTCCCCCTAAGCTCCACACACCCTCAGGAGCAGATGAACCGTGGCGAGACAACACCTTATTGACTGGGGGCTGCCCAGCTTAGGCGGGCGGTAGCTGTCTAGTGAGATACGATGATCTCTCCCACCGTCGGAAGTAGCCCCTGGCGCCTTGCTCTACGCCAATCGAGCATTAAGACTTATAACCGGCAAATGCTACTTCCCGTGTTGTGTCACCGCTTTACGCGGTGCTGAAGTGACCTCTTCAGGGCACAAGCCTGGGCAATGGAAATCGGAGAACCAGCTGTTGCCCAGTAGCAGGTTCCCCCTCTCCACGTCGCCGATGTTGACCAAGGGAAAGGCAGTAGCCAATGCAACTACTTGGCATCGGTGCCGTCGCAGGAGTTGCCAGAACTATGTTGTTTACAACATGGAACTGCCTTAGGGACTCCATCTCCGGATTTGTCCTCAGGGTTTACTCCCGAAGCCTTTCCCATATGGGTATACCCGCAAGGCAGCGGAGGTTTGAGATTTAGAGTTCCCTCTCTTAGAAGAGATACCAACCAAGGCTGACGAGCCTCCTCTGCCCGGGAATCAATAAGGAGGGAAGTCTACCATTCTTCCTTCCTGGCAGTGACCATACTGATCGGATGACCGTAGCCATTGTCTCTACTGAGAGATCCTCTGCCCACCGTCACTGACTTGAAACCATAACCAACAACTATCTGTCGGCTGCTCCCAAGTCCAATCCACCACCTGCTCCTATGGCTTCACGTTACCCTGTTGGGGGGGCTAAACGGGTACTCCACCTTGCCCAAGGGTGTCCCGTAGGCTAGCGGAGGGAAGGAGGCACCTTACTTCTCCTTTGATAGGGTATACCCCTACCCCGCTACCCGACTGAAAATGTAATGTTTTGGAATTAAAGGTAATATTTTTTAATAATTTCTTTTCAGACATCATTTGACCAGAAAAAAGCCAAGAAAGATGGAGTCATTGTTCCCAGCAAAGGTAGGTATTCATAAATTATATGTGACATGAAGAAGTATAATGTTTGTCATGAAACTGTATTCTTTGTTGGCATGAAACACTATTACATATGTCTTGAAACAGTATTGTTTTAGTGCATAAAACAGTTTTATATTTGTCATGAAACAGTATTGTTTTAGGGCATAAAACAGTTTTATATTTGTCATGAAACAATATCAGTAATAGCCGGTAAAGGGGTTATGAATGCAATTTGCAATCCCGCATACCGTGATCAAATCACAGCTGCAGGCTATTTGGAAGCAGACCGCCTCTCTTTGGTTTTCATACAATGGTATGATCGTCAATTGTTCAGAAAGCAGTGGCAAACTACTGAACATAAATTTGCTTAGTAAATAGTAAACAGCCACACAAAAAAGTGCTGGGGTTGTCTGCAACATCCTGTAAAGGCCATGCAACTAACCAGTATAGGTAGATAGTTTGTAAATATGTTCGTGAGTGCATAGAACAGAAAATATCTATGACAAACTTGAATCAGTGAATATGTATATGAAAAATTCTGGTTCATAGTCATCATAAAGCAGATCCTTTATAGAACATCACTCTCACCACAGTCTGGTGAAAAGGGCCTGTACTCTTGCCAGTTCTCCTGCTTCATGCATTTTCATGCCCAAAGTTCTCAATATCCTGTGTCCATCATCATGCTGGTCAACCCCCACCTCTTTTTCCAGTTCTCCAGTAGTAGTAATAATAATAATAAAACCCCAGTATCCCGGGAAGGTTAACCCGGTCAACAAATGCCCGCAGACGTCGGATGTGTCGGCCTAACGGCGCAAGAACGCAGCTCTGCTGTAAACAGGCACAACCCAGTCACATCCGGAAAAAAAAATCCGGATGAACGCAGAAGAAGAAGAAACCCCAGTATAATAGCCAGTCCCCTTTTAGTAGAACACAATGTTCCCCATCGCTAATAACAATTGCCACATCATTCATTAATATTAGTGAGTCATGTGATTTTTGCATTTTTCCCATGCCTTTATAATGCATATCTTTTATATTGTTGTTATCAGTTAGCCACAAGTGATGTAAGGATGAAATAATGTATGAGAGTGACAGAAGTGCCTGCATGACCAATTCTTAACCCTTTAAAAATAAAGTTTGTTTGTTCGTTCGTTCTCCTGCCTCATGCATTTTCATGCTCGAGGTGTCTCAATGTCTTGTGTATATCTTCTTGTCAGTCATCCCCTGTCTCTTTTTCCAGTTCTCATGCCTCTTTTTCCAGTTCTCCTGCCTCTTTTTCCAGTTCTCCTGCCTCATACATTGTCATGCCCAAGGTGTCGGCAGTATCCTGTGTCCATCTACGTGCTGCTTCTTGTTTTCCAGGAACCTTGCCTGCCTTCACTGTTCTTGTCAAGCCACTGTTCTTGTCAAGCCACTGTTCTTGTCAGGCCACTGTTCTTGTCAAGCCACTGTTCTTGTCAAGCCACTGTTCTTGTCAAGCCACTGTTCTTGTCAGGCCACTGTTCTTGTCAAGCCACTGTTCTTGTCAAGCCACTGTTCTTGTCAAGCCACTGTTCTTGTCAAGCCAATGTTCTTGTCAAGCCAATGTTCTTGTCAAGCCACTGTTCTTGTCAAGCCACTGTGATGGTTAACATGGCCAGATATTTCACTTTCAGAGACATGAAACTGTCTGTGAGCTAATTTTCTTCGATGACCAGATCTGGTAAAATGTTAGTATTTTTCTCCTTCTTTGTCTACGATATTCTAAGAATTTTACTGTAACATTTACGTTTACAATCTTCATTCTATTCATTCCCCCGGGAAAGTTAACCCGGTCAACAAATGCCCGCAGAAGTCGGATGTGTCGGCCTAATGGCGCAAGAACACAGCTCTGCTGTAAACAGGCACAAGGCAATCACGTCTGAAAAAAAAACTCCGGATGAGCGCAGAAGAAGAAGAAGATTCTATTCATTCAAAATAAATAAACTGACTTAGCAACATTTTGAGAATGTTTTTCCTCTATATTAGACTGATGACACACAGAAGGGAGGGAGGAGAAGATTGAGAGTGAGTGAGAGAGATGAAAAGACAAAACAATGACTAGTGATAAGAAGAGAATTCTAAACAATATGTGCATATTTTAAGTGGAGAGAGAGATTCATTGATTGGTTGTATCAATGTTATAGAAACAAAGTGCCATTTTCTGTGTCCGCTAATTGCCAGGAGTGGACAGTGACTACGATGTAGCAATAGAAGATCTGAAGACTGTGGAGAAACATCTAGAAGAATATCTAGACTTACAGAAAAAAGTTCTAGGTTGTAGGGTAAGTACTGTTTCTGTACTTGTGTGATAGTTCTGTGGTATTCTTATATGAAATTGGTTTTTTAGTCTTGCTGTTCTTGTTAGGTTGGTTAGTGGGCGAATCCTTGGGACGATTGAGTTTTAATTCTGAAGTCTGATGCAGTGACGTTCCGGTTGTGGGAGCTCTGAAAAGGACTTGGTCTGTGTGAGGTTGATGTAGGGACTTTTCCCCTGACCTCGTATCACAGCACAATCTCCATGGAAACCGTTGCAGGGCTCTCCTTCCTCTATCAAAGCCCAGAAACCAGTGGGATGTACAAGACTAGTAATGGAACTTCTGCGCAAAGACATATACAAATCATGATTTAGCATAGTACATATTAACTGGCTGCTCCTATGCCTGGGTTGGTAATGTCTCCTCCACAAGTTTGAGGTATTTCTTTCATTGTCAACAGATTCAGTTCTATTACCCAGGGTCAGTGTACTTGTTAATGTTACTTATTGGAAAGGCATCATCCAGTATGTTGAGCAACTATGTTTGTCATTTTAATGTTCAATTGTTGTAACTGTTGTCAGGTCTTAGTCACATGTGACTCAGCTACTGTATGACAGTAGTCGGTACTGCCTGCTTTCTGTTAAAGCTGAATGTTGGGTGGCGCTCACCAAACCCGACACCCAACATTGTGCCAATGGCTTCGGGTGGAGGGGCACAATTGTGAGGGTACAGGCCTTATCCTGGTGTGAGGATATGCAACCTAAAAGTAAATGTCATGTCAGGGCAGACCAAGCCCTAGGCCTTGTCGGCAACTGGTCTAGAATGGATTTGCTGATCCAGCAGCTTCTGCAGCTTGTCTTGTTCTAGCTGTATTGGTATTACCTTTCCTCTCGAGTAAACTAGGCAAGCCGAGAGAGGGATCATGCTGCATGGGCAACATGGTCTCAACAGTTCAGTCCAAGCTTTGTGCTATGGAGAAGTATAACCCCATCTATGGCCTGGTTGTAGTTATTATGCCTGTTTTCAAGCAGACTGTAACAAACTATCATCTTTATCTATCATCTTGTCTAAATGGCAAAGTGCCACTATACTGTTGTAAATTTCAGCTGGATGTAAAACATTATGGCGAGTGAGTCAGTGTAGTTGATAGGGGGTGCTGATATTGTCATAAGCACAGTCAAATGGGTGTTTAACACCTGTATTTATTATTCGCTAACAGAGGATAAGACTGGCCATTTATTCCTCAGAAAATCTGAAATATAAACTAAAAGTACCTGTCAGACAGGAAATCTTGAATATAAACTAAAAGTACCTGCCATGAAGAAAATCTTAAATAAAAACTAAATGTAGCCATCATACAGGAAGTCTGGAATATAAATTATAAGTACCCATTATACAGCAACCGGTCTCCCTGGCCTAGAGTTAACGTCTTCCTCCGTAATCCTGTATACTCTCGTGAGTGACGTGATGTGCGCGAGAATTGGTAGCGGTTCTCGTCGCGTCGGTAACTTACGGGGTATGTGAGCCGGTTGCTCAGAAAGCAATGGCAAACTACTGAGCGTAATCATGCCTAGTACATCAACAGCAGCCGAAAAATACTGGTGTTGACTGCAACGTCCTGTAAGGGATATGCAACATTAAAAAAAAAAATTATACAGCAAGTCTGGAAAAGAAACTTAAAGTATCCATTGAAGTCTGGAATATAAACTAAAACTACCTGTCACACAGGAAATCTATCAATTAAAAGTATTTGCTTAAAGAAAACCTGGATTACAAACCAAAATGTCAGCCAGCCAGGAAACTGAAGATTAATGTTGAGAAAAGGCATTGAAGAGGAATCCAGAGAAATCATTAAAACACGGGTGCTTTTGAATGACAATAAATTCTGGAGGAATTGGATTGTTTGTAATTTAGTTAGTTCTTTACATTTCCAGACACTTGTATACTGGGGAAATGGCAAGAATCGCTATCAGATGGAAATACCAGAGACAGCTGTGAAGAATGTACCAAACTCATATGAGTTAATGTCGTCCAAGAAGGGAGCCAAAAGGTATCGCACTGCAAAAATCGATGAGTACCTCAGGCAGTTGATTGATGCCGAAGAGAGAAAGGATGCTTGTTTGAAAGATATCATGAGAAGAATTTTTTACAGCTTTGATGAGAGGTAAAGTTATCAGTTTCTGCATGTGTGGCTTGTTGTCTAAATTAAAACCTTGTTTGCTGTTTAAATCTTTCAGGATGTAAGGGTTTTTCCATGTTTTCTCCCTGTAGTTTCTCTCCTTTTTAGTTTTCATATTTTGTAACAGTGTGATGGTCAGTTATTTTTTAGTTTATTGCAAAATACGAGGGTAAGTTAATAAGAAAGTCATAAATGGCTGTAGAAAAATAACTAAAGATGATAACAACTTGAAACTAGTTTATTTTTTATACATACTTTGTCCCTTTATTTCTCATCATAATTTTCACCAACATTGATGCACTTATCCAATTGTTTTATCAGTCCTCCCAAACCGGCTGCATAGAACTATGTGCTCTGTTTTCTAAAACAGTCCTCCCAAACCGGCTGCATAGAACTATGTGCTCTGTTTTCTAAACCATGTTTTCACTTCACATTCAACTTAGTGTCATTCGCGAAATGTCTCCCGCCAAGGTGGGTTTCCTGTTTATGGTGACAAATGTTTGTCCTGTAAGGCGGTGTACAGCTGGGTAGAAAAAGTTACGAGGTCGAGTCAATAAGTAAGTCACACAGTTCTGTGAAATGGCCGGTAAATGAAAACAAAGCATGCAGTTCTATACAGCCAGTTTTGGAGGACTGATAAAACAATGGGATAAGAGCATCAATGTTGGTGAAAATTATGTTGAGAAATAAAGGGACAATGTATGTATAAAAATAAACTGGTTTCAAGTTGTTATCATATTTAGTTATTTTTCTACAGCCATTTGTGACTTTCTTATTGACTTCCCCTCGGATATGGATATTTTGATTTGTCTCAGAACTGGAATACTGTGGTCATATTAAGTGTTGCAGTGGCTTGGACAGAACAGTGATGGAAGGCGTGGTTCCTGGCAGAAGAGGCTGAGGTGGACCAGCATGCTGATGGACACAGGACATGGCAGTGTACTTGGGCATGAGGATGCTTGACGCGTGAGAGATGTAAGAGGCATTTCGGCAGACTGTAACAAGAGAAACAGTCTGTAAGGGATCTGATACATGATGTTACAAATCTTTTGGTACCAACAACGGTGACACAATAAAAGAAATTAAAAGACCTGCTGCTCTTAAAAACTAAAATAACTTTAAAAAATTATGGAGGCGGACAGATAGGACTATAAAAACTAGATTTTTAAGATCATGCATTTTTCCCATTGCAACATACGCCTGTGAAACCTGGACACTTACTAAACAAGCTGAACAGCGCATAAATGCCTTTGAATATAAATGTTATAGACGGTTTCTAAGATTATATTGGATACAGAAAAGAACAAATGCATCCATACAACAAGAGCTGAATATTGAAGGTTGGCTACTAAAGACGATTTGAAATATTTTGGTCACTTGAAACATAAAAGTTTGGAGAGAATAGTCATGGAGGGGTATATGCCCGGGAAGAGAAGACGAGGAAGGCCAAAGAGAAGATGGGTGCAGGATGTGACAGATGATCTCCCGATGGGTGTATCGGACGCGGGACATCTTGCTTATGAGCGAGAAGTTTTCTGGGAGTGAAGTTCTGCAAAGGACATGCTACTGAATGAATGAATGATGAAGGAAGACAGGAAGGAAGGAACGAACGAATGAGCGAAATCTACCGTATGGCAGATTAAAAACAAATTATCCCCAGCTCCACAATAAGTATCAGGAAATACCTTGGGAAATAAAGATGGCAGGTACAAGACTGACCACATGGAGATCAGCTCGGCAGAATGGATAAGAGTGCCCACTCTTACACTTCCGGTGTGCTGATGATGAGGTAGCTACACCGGTCAGTTGGACTAAAATGATGTGTCATTGACTTGGGGACATAAATTACAAGTACCCAGGAAGGTTAACCCGGTCAACAAATGCCCGCAGAAGTCGGATGTGTCGGCCTAAAGTCGCAAGTAAACAGGCAAAATGCAAAAATCTGAAAAAACACTCCGAATGAACGCAGAAGAAGAAGAAGAAGTCAGAGTGGGTTTGCCTGATGGTGAGGACACTGGTAATAGGGAAAGCTAATCCACATGCAACAATCAGTATAGAGCACTAGAAAATAATAGTAGGACATTTATGGACACTGCTTCAGTTGAAAGCAGGCAAAAGCAAAAATAACAAGACAAACTGAGAAACATCTGATGGCAATGGAAGTGATGTTTCTGATGGCAGTGGAAGTGATGTTTCTGATGGCAATGGAAGTGATGTTTCTGATGGCAATGGAAGTGATGGTTCTGATGGCAATGGAAGTGATGTTTCTGCGGGAAATTTAAAAAATACCACAGACATATAGAACCAGTTTTGCTGTATGGCAGCGAATTTTGGAATGTAAATGAACAAATTAGGAAGAACTTGGAAGCAACAGAGATGTAGTTTTTGAGACGAATGTTGCGAATTCCTTGGACTGTCAGAGTAACTAACAATGATTGCCTGAAAGAGGCTAATGAAACTAGAACACTATATACATCAATAAGAAAGAGACAAACAGTTTTCTTTGGTCATGTGATGAGAAGAGAGGCATTGGAAAACATTGTGACAACAGGAAAAATCGAAGGGAAGAGAGGCAGAGGCAGACCATGAGAAATGATGCTGGACGGATTGAGACGGTGGCATGGAGGAATATCATCAGCAGAGTTGATCCAGAATACCAAATACCAAGATCTGTAGAGAGCCATGAACACCTACGCCAACGGGCAGGGCACTTGATGATGATGATGACCACAGACAACCAGAAGAATGAAAATACAGTATTTCAGGAACCAAATAAAAACCATAAATTACTTCACAGAAATTAGACATGGACAGTCAATGCTTTTTGGGGCAAGTTATGAGGAGCAGTAAGCTTTCAAACTTAATGACAACTGGCAAGATTGTTGGGAGGGGAACAAAGGGAAAATACCTGGATAGCTTTGCTACACGGCATAATTGGGACAGGAATACAGACCTGATCCAGGTCAGGTGATCGTGTGTGATGATGAACTATGACTGCCCATGCATATTGACATGACACATAATGATGATGGTAATGATGATAAGACTTCAATTCCTGTTGCAGTAACTACCATGGGATGACAAGTTAAAGCTTGTCTTATGGCAGACACTGCCTCTAAGTGTGGAGTTTTAGATGTTAACATATACTAGGCTCTGTGGCAAAGGGGTTATGGACGCCGTTCGTGATCCCACATACGGTTTATTCGAAACACAGCTACAGGCAATTTGGCAGCAGACCGCCTTGCGTTTTGTATTTTTATAATATGGTATGGATGCCAGTCGTTCAGAAAGCAATGGCAGATTAATGAACATAAGTTTGCCAAGAGATCACGAACAGCCAACAAATGCTGGGGTTGACTGCGATGTCCTGTAAAGAATACACAACTGACTTTTTATATATATATATATATATATATATATATATATATATATATATATATATATATATATATATATATATATATATATACATATATACACTAGGCCACAGCATAATGAAGTAGGGTGGCCTCCATGGGATTATCTGAACTGAACTCTTGTATCCTTGCATGTTTCTGTCCCCCCATGTAGACACTCCAAGTGGATATCTGTTGTACAGTGCCTATCAGTGCTTGATGTGCTGATCTCCCTGGCCACCTACAGCAAGGGAGGTGATGGGGTCATGTGCAGACCAGAGTTTGTTGACGCCAAGGAGGGTTCTGAAGTAAGTTAACAGTATGTGCATGCTGGGCTGGTATGTTGAAAAATCTTGTGTACTTGTGGGAGTTGCAGGCCAGAGTTTGTTGAAGAATCTTGTGTACTTGTGAGGGTTACAGACCAGAGTTTGTTGAAGAATCTTGTGTACTTGTGGGAGTTACAGACCAGAGTTTGTTGAAGCCCAGGGGGTTACTGAAGTAAGTGAACATCGTGTACCTGCCAGGCTGGTATGTTGAAGAATCTTGTGTACATGAGGGGATTACAGGCCAGAGTTTGTTGAAGAATCTTGTGTACATGAGGGGATTACAGGCCAGAGTTTGTTGAAGAATCTTGTGTACATGTGGGGGTTACAGGCCAGAGTTTGTTGAAGAATCTTGTGTACTTGTGAGGGTTACAGACTAGAGTTTGTTAAAGAATCTTGTGTACATGTGGGGGTTACAGGCCAGAGTTTGTTGAAGAATCTTGTGTACATGTGGGGGTTACAGGCCAGAGTTTGTTGAAGAATCTTGTGTACATGTGGGGGGTTACAGGCCAGAGTTTGTTGAAGAATCTTGTGTACATGTGGGGGTTACAGGCCAGAGTTTGTTGAAGAATCTTGTGTACATGTGGGGGTTACAGGCCAGAGTTTGTTGAAGAATCTTGTGTACATGTGGGGGGTTACAGGCCAGAGTTTGTTGAAGAATCTTGTGTACTTGTGAGGGTTACAGACCAGAGTTTGTCGAAGAATCTTGTGTACTTGTGAGGGTTACAGACCAGAGTTTGTCGAAGAATCTTGTGTACTTGTGGGAGTTACAGACCAGAGTTTGTTGAAGAATCTTGTGTACTTGTGAGGGTTACAGACCAGAGTTTGTTGAAGAATCTTGTGTACTTGTGAGGGTTACAGACCAGAGTTTGTTGAAGAATCTTGTGTACTTGTGAGGGTTACAGACCAGAGTTTGTCGAAGAATCTTGTGTACTTGTGGGAGTTACAGACCAGAGTTTGTTGAAGAATCTTGTGTACTTGTGAGGGTTACAGACCAGAGTTTGTTGAAGAATCTTGTGTACTTGTGAGGGTTACAGGCCAGAGTTTGTTGAAGAATCTTGTGTACATGTGAGGGTTACAGACCAGAGTTTGTTGAAGAATCTTGTGTACTTGTGAGGGTTACAGACCAGAGTTTGTCGAAGAATCTTGTGTACTTGTGGGAGTTACAGACCAGAGTTTGTTGAAGAATCTTGTGTACTTGTGAGGGTTACAGACCAGAGTTTGTTGAAGAATCTTGTGTACTTGTGAGGGTTACAGACCAGAGTTTGTTGAAGAATCTTGTGTACTTGTGAGGGTTACAGACCAGAGTTTGTTGAAGCCCAGGGGGTTACTGAAGTAAGTGAACATCATGTACATGCCAGGCTGGTATGTTGAAGAATCTTGAGTTATAGAAAAGAGGATTGACTTCATTGAACCTGGTTCTATCTCATATGGCTTGGTCTTCTTTCCGCAGAGCAGCCTGCCGAAAGCATCGCACTGAGCACAAACTCCTTAGCTTCAGTGTCGACCCCCAGGCATTTGAAATAAATGGCACCTGTGAACCAAAATGATGGAGTTTGAACCCACAACCTTAGAGGCCTGAGGCTGGTAGCTTGACCACTTTACTTGACAACTGGGGGAGGGCGGGGGGCACCATAATTGCAGCCTTTGTACAATTGCTGTTGGTCTGGCCGAGCAGCTAGAAGACTGGGCTTCCATTCTGGAGACTGGGTTTCAGTCCTGTGTAAGATGGATTTTTTTTCTGTTGTGGACATAAAGAAAATTCAGTTTGCAGTACTGCGCTAGCCAGGCGGCCTTAATTCCCCAAGCTCAAGTTCCCCCTGCCCTCCACCGCAAGGTGCTTTAGGCAGTATTGTCAGTTGTCTGCCTGTTGGGTTATTAAGTGATGAAGTCTAAAAGCTGCTTGCTCAAGCAGTCACCACACTGTGTACATATGGGCCGGGAATTGTTTCTGTCTCTGTGAACTGCCATGCGATGTTGCATTCATGCCATCTCAGTCCCAGGTCTTCTGGGTCACTTGACATTTCTCCATCTCTTTATCTTGGTCTCAATCAGTCAGGTGCCATCTTCACAATGAAGATTGGCTGCAATGGATCACAAACACTGTACCTCTCACCTTGATTATACATTCAGACTGCTTTTCATCCATCTCTTGATGTTATCTACCCACTTGTATCATTGTCTACATCTTGCTTACTTGCCTTCAACCTTACCCTTCCATTGTATTTTCATTTCTGTCTTGGAGTATTACGTGATGAGGTTCCAATTTCTTCCACAGTGGCCAGCTATCTCTTGGTCTGCCACAGACTTTTCTACCGATGACCTTTCCTGTCATCATATTACCCAGTGCTTCTCTTCTGTTCTCATACCTTAGAAGATAGCTATTTGTAAAAGACCACCTTCATTGTACAGGAATCCTTCATAAATCACACAGAGAAGAATCTCAGAACAGTGCACAAACTCACTAGCAACGACAATGAGCTACATAAACTATAAATATTCTTTCCTGTGTAAGTTTTCACATTTTAAATACTGCCAGAGTAAAGGTCTGTGCAGTATAATCTTCACACTTCTAATTGTTGATTGGATTTTTAACACGCACAGCGTACACATGGAACTTCCTGCTGTTTTACCCTTATCTGAGAGGACTAGATGTCCTGTCCATTATTCCGGTATCAGCGAGTGATGTAACTTGGGGTCCTTATTTGCTAAAAATGTTTCCCCGCTGGATTTGGATCTGGCACTTCACTAGTTCTTCTTTCGTTCACTTGAAATTTGTCTATATCTGCAACGTTGTCTCTGGTATTAATTTCACTGTACTTCACTAGTTAAATGTGAATATCATATCCCCGGGTCACTCCATTCCTGGGAGGGAGAGAGAGGGAGAGAGAGAAAGAATAAACACTAACACCATATTTATCTATCCTAGACAACATGCCTTCTGAACATCCTAGTACTCTAAGCATTCTTCTGTCTTACTCTGTGGTATTTTTCAATTACCCTCCTTACAATTACCATAATAGTAATTAGTATTTGACACATGGTAATGATTTTGGCACATTTCTAGCGCGCGCGCGCTGCGTGTGTGTGTGTGGGTGGGTGTTTTTGTTTTGTTTTTTTAAAGTGTATATATTGTTGTTGCAGTGTCAAATTAACCTAATCAGAGATGTATGAATGACAGTGTTTACAAAATGAGTGATATCAGAAGGGCAGAATGTTAGAGAGGTCTGCATGCCAAATTCTTTAACTCTTTGAAAATAAAGTTTGGCCATTTGTTTTTCTACCACCCTTTCTTGCAGATCCATATTTGCTTCTGATTGCTAAAGAGTACATGTATTTGCTCTTTTGACCATATTTTTTGTTTGTTGAATCATCAAGCCGATGTTGGAAATCCGAGATGGTCGACATCCATGTGTCACAAGAACTTACGAAGGAGGTGATTTTATTCCAAATGATACTCTTATTGGCATAAAAGATGTAAGTAATGTTTTATTTTTCTCTTAGCTCATTATACTTTAAAAAATTAATAGTAGTAAATTATATACTAAATTATAATGTATCATCACTATGATAAGCATGTGCAGTTATGATTTACCATCTCACATGATTACCAGAGCCTTGGATCTGTGTTCTTATCAAGAGTCACTGTTGAATTACAGAGGTTATATAATGATGAAGGGGTTAAAGGTGAGAGGATTGACTTCATTGCACCTGGTTCTATCCCATAAGGATTAGTCTTCTTTCCGCAGAGTGGCCTGTCTAAAGTGTCACGATGAGCACAAACTCCATAGCTACAGCATCCACCTCCAGAGGTGGGGGGGGGGGGGGGAATTGCACCCATGAACTGAATGACAAAGTTTTAAAATCAACCTACGACCTTCATAGAGAGAGGCAAGCGGCTTGACCACAGTGATAATTCACTACTAAAGTTAATCTTGGGGTATGGAATGGCCCAATAATATAGTGATAATTCACTACTAAGGTTAATGTTGGTGTATGGAATGGCCCAATAATATAGTCATAATTCATTACTAAGGTTAATGTTGGTGTATGGAATGGCCCAATAATATAGTGATAATTCACTACTAAGGTTAATGTTGGTGTATGGAATGGCCCAATAATATAGTCATAATTCACTACTAAGTTTAATGATGGTGTATGGAATGGCCCAATAATATAGTGGTAATTCACTACTAAGGTTAATGATGGTGTATGGAGCCCCCCATTATTGTAGAGATAATTTACTACTAAGGTTAATGTTAGTGTTATAAGTGCAATTAGATGGGTACGCTAGCATAGTTGATAGGAAACTGCGCTGGTAAAGCATGACCCGAAGCGGGTTCAACTCATGGGCTTGTCACATATCAAAGTGAGGAAAAGATTGAACACCTATTCCTCCTTGCTGTCAGGCTTATAAAATGTAATAGAGATATAAAATCACAGACCAATAGTAGAAGACTGCTTCAGGTTATCAAAAACATCTCTTTAGTTACACACATGACTAAATACTCCTATTGTAGGGATATTTAATTAAACATATAGTTTTATATTGCTAAAGTTTGAATTGTTTGATTTAAATACATGACAAAATTTGGCTATTATGAGGTAAAATTTGTAAATTTAACATGGTCAAATGTTGCTGTTATGAGGAAGGTTTTGTAAATTAAACATGATTAAATGTTGCTATAATGAAGACCGTTTTGTAAATTGAACAGGATTAAATGTTGCTAAATGTGGACAGTTTTTGTAAATTGAACAGGATTAAATGTTGCTAAATGTGGACAGTTTGGTAAATCGTTCAATATTATGAAGAAGTGTGACATGTATTTGGTATAGGAAGCTGATGATGAAGATGGCACTTACTCACAAGCACAGGTTGTTCTGGTAACTGGACCAAACATGGGAGGGAAATCAACACTAATGCGCCAAGTTGGCCTTATCACTATTATGGCACAAATGGTAAGTCTGTAGCTGAGGTTTGGCTTTTTCCTACTACACAGTGGAGCAGTGCAGTGGTCTCTTATCCACACAGTGGTCTGGATTTGACCCCTAGTAGTGGGATCATTGCATTTTTATTCTCCCTGCTCAGCCTGGTTCTGGAATTGATCAAGCCTCATGAAATGGGAACCAGAGATCTCAGAAAGTGAAAGTAATCAGCAAAATGTTGACTCTGTTATCCCTCATGTGTCGTTTCGTCACTGAAAATTGGAGCTAACATAATCATCATATCTTCAAAATGCTTTTAACGTATGGAAGTTCTCTATACTTTTATTTTATTCTATACAATATTCTGCTTAAAATTTCTTCTTCTTTTTCATCTTCTTCTTCTTCCTCTTTTCCTCCTTGTTCCTCCCTCCTTTTATAATATCCTATTTTACACCTTGTCTGAGAAGGACAGCTGTCTGATATATGCACATTCTTTCTGAGTAAGCTTTCCCATTTGAAATGTTTGTCAGGGCAGTGGCATGTACCTTCTGATCATCATGATTTCCTGCTGCTAGGGGTTAACGTCTTTCTCTGTAATCCCGTATATTCTCGTGAGTAACGTAACTTGCGCGAGAATCAGTAGCGGTTCTCGCCGCGTTGGTAACTTAGGGGTATGTGAGCCGGTTGTTCAGAAAGCAGTGGCAAACTACTGAGCGTAATCTTGTTTAGTACATCACCAGCAGCTGAAAAATGCTGATGTTGACTGCAACATCCTGTAAGGGATATGCAAAAAAAAAAAAGGATGTTTAACTTGCAATAGAGACATGCTATATTTTACTCTTTTGAGATGACTAGGCGTCCGATTCACTACCAAGCAATCAGAAGAAAGCGTGACATCATAAAGTTCCTCTGGCCCTGAAAATATTGTCCTCACCTATATTGTAATCCTTCTTTTGAGCCAGAGACAGATGCCAATCTTCTGAGTCACTCAGATCTCATACTATCCTGGCCATGTGGCAGTAAGAGCCGATATGCTGATATTGAAAGTTTTGTTTAGTTTTTGTGTGTGCTGATGAAGGCATTCAGGCCATATTATTATCCATTCTGTCACTTGCGGTCTTAAAAAGTTGACCAATTCTACTTTGTTGTTTTGTTGATTTTCCCGTGAAAGTGCCTGTTGTAAGAACAGCAAAATGAGATAATTATGGAATACTTGTGATAAATAATGATCTCTCTTGAACAGCGATACAGCATTTAATATTTCAAGCATTTGAAAATATATAATATCCTTATACTAATACTTTGCTACTAATGTTAGACCTGCCGTATGTTGTAGTCACAAATGAACAATCTCGTGACATGTGAAATAAATTTTTGCAAAATGTATTTCAGAAATATTATAGTTACTATATCTTCTTGTTTTACCCTTTAGGTTCCTAGTAGAGTATAGCTCCATAACTATGCTTGCCAAGTCATTTGTAGGCTAATTCATGGTTGGATGTTTTTTCTGTGGTATGAGATGGCCAAACTAAGACCATCCCTCTTTAGTCCACTTTTACGACATGCACAGGAAGTCTACAGTGTTAAATTCTTTCTTTCCACTTTGGGGCCCTGGTAACACACGAAACTTCATCACATTCATTTGTGACAACAAATTGGGCTTGGCATCTTAAGACAATGCCAGGTAATGCTACATGCCTACAGTGAAAGTAGATTAGTTATAACAAGAAGTAGACAACAATGGTTAGATATCATAGGAGTCTATGCAAACAGATACTGTCAAGGTAACACGCTTAGTTCAAGAACATCAGACAAACAGGTAGAACTTGTAGTGGAACCTACAAGAGGAGGTTCATAAAATTACAACAATGGTATAGTGAACAAGACAGGAATTAACTGATTCAGGGCCAAACAAAAAGTAGGTTTGGACCAAACTTGGAACACAATCAAATGAACAAGTATTATAATGTAAATTTCCATTAACCCTTTACAGGGCAGACGCTTGTCCGTTTTGCAGCCCTGAAGAGGCAAGACTTTTTCAGGTTCGGTAAAATTTCGCGTCGCGTTAGTAAAAATATCACAAACAAGGTGTTAGTCAACCGATGTTAGTTAAATAAACAACACAATGAAGGGAAAAGCATGCAGAATATGTTACTCATGTGATTGTTGTCGGTAATCCATATATGAACACAAATATTTACGAAATACGGCATGTTGTTTGTGATTTTCCGTCATCTATACGGCAATTTACAAACACATTTTCAGAATCATAATCACTTTCTTTAAAGTCCGACTCAGACTGCTAAATGCAAAGTAACGCTTTGCACTGATATCTAGCTTCGATTAATAGTCAACTTCGTGCCCTTTAATGTCACTTAAATTGAACAGAGCGAAATCTCGGCTATCACTTGAAGAATCGCCGAAATCCGTTTTGAAAAACAGTATAAAACCCCCGAAAACTATCAAAAAAAGTCCGTAAAAGTCGGTTCAAATTAATAGTACGCGCTTTACAAATGGCGGCCACGTTGTCAAGCTATCGACGAAAGCGAAAGTAGCCGTCGGAAGTATTGGAAAGCCGAGAGATTGCGTTTTTACAATGCATAATAGTATCAGCCGGTTTGAGACGTTCTGCCCGTTTAACGCATCAGACGGAAATGGCCGGTCCACCCTGTAAAGGGTTAACTGATCATTGAAATTGTGGAAGATACTACGAAACAAAACAAATAACACGATGGCCCTAGTATGGTGATATATCGTCCTTCAGTGCAAATAGGAGGTCACATTTGGCAATACAGTCAAACCTCGGTTTTCATCGATAATCTGTCTGAAAATAATCGGTGAAATCCAAAACCAAGGCAATTATTTCCATATGAATCAATGTAAATTCAATTAATTCGTTCTAGACACTCCAAAATACATATCAAAAGCACATTTTATAGAGAATATATATAGTGTTTAATACTATTTTTTGGCCCCAAACTTGTCGGAACTCGCACCTTCACTGTGCCTAGTAACACTGTGTATGCCAGTGCGTATGTTGACGTTTTCTAACCATCCTCTGCTGGCCTTGAAATCACTAAGTATATTAACATTTGTCCCAGGCATTTTCTTAATGAGATCGACAGACAAGTCCAGCCTTTTCACATATGATTGCCTCCGAAGTAGAATCACTAGCTAACTGTTTTTGATTTATCCAAATTAATAGTAACTACTCAACATCTTCAATTGTTTGTGATCTCAGTTTCGTTAGCACATTCACTCCTTTCGTTACATTAGCTTCCTTTATTGTTTTCTTTTTCACCACAATGGAACTTATTGTGGATGGTGAATTCCTATACATGCGGCCAATTTCAGCAATCTTAATGCTGCTCTCATATTTTATTATTATGAAGTGATGCTCACACAATGAAAAACCGCCAAACTGAGCAGAAGAACGCGTGGGTCCCTTTGCTTTTTGCAAAAGTAGCAGCGAGGTCACGTGGGCAAGTCAATGAAATCCAAGGCAACCGACGAAAACTGAGACAAATTTTTTGCAGAAAAAAATTGGCGAAAACCGAAGGCGACGAAAACCGAGATTTGACTGTATATTATCTTTTTACACTGAGTCATTTAAAGTGAACAAACACAACCTGCAGGTTTATGCTCCAATTCTGTTTCTTCATGCCCTAGGTCTGTAGCAGACACCCCCAATCCTATGTGTCATCAGGTATCAGATATTTTAATGAAATTGGTGTTGCTTATGCTATTATTTGTTACAGAGCAATTGAAGCTTTCCATGTACGTTTTTGTCTGTCTTTTCCTGACTTTCTTGCCTGGTATTTCCCACACAAGGCTCTTTCTCAATTCCACCTCTTTTGTTGATGTACTTTGTAAATTTCCTTTGTCCTCGTCTTATGGTTTTGATGAGTGATCTTGTAACACTCGTGGCTCTTGATACATCAGCATTTGCTTTCTTTTCTGTCCTCGATACTCTCAATATTCTTCTCTATCCTCGATACTCTCAACATTCTTCTCTGCTCTCAATACTCTCAACATTCTTTTCTGTCCTCAATACTCTCAACATTCTTCTCTGCTCTCAATACTCTCAACACTCTTTTCTGTTCTCAATACTCTCAACATTCTTCTCTGCTCTCAATACTCTCAACATTCTTTTCTGTCCTCAATACTCTCAACAGAATTCTTTGCTCTCAATACTCTCAACATTCTTTTCTGTCCTCGATACTCTCAACATTCTTCTCTGTCCTCAGTACCCTGAACATTCTTTTCTGTCCTCGATACTCTCAGTATTCTTCTCTGTCCTCGATACTCTCAGCATTCTTCTCTGTCCACGATACTCTCAACATTCTTCTCTGCCCTCAATACTCTCAGCATTCTTCTTTGTCCTCAAAACTCAACATTCTTCTCTGTCCTTGATACTGTCAGTATTCTTCTCTGTCCTCGGCACTCTCAACGTTCTTCTGTGTCCTCGAAACTCTGCATTCTTCCCTGTCCTCGAAACTCAACATTCTTCTCTGTCCTCAGTGCTCTCAACATTCTTCACAAAGCCCACATCGCTGCTGCCTCTAGTTTCACCACCAATCCACTACTTATTTATCAGCTTTCACTTGCATACAGAAGCACAGACCACAAATGAATGTTCAATCTACATGTGCTTCATCCCATTCTTCAGGGGCCAAGAAAGAGTTCCCAGTTCAGTAGCAGCCTGAGTGAACGTATTGAAAACAATTGACTTATGTTCTGCATGAATTATCAAATGGTAATCAGTTAGGATATACTATACTCTTTTGCAGGGGTGCTACGTTCCAGCTGCAAAATGCAGATTGACACCAGTGGACAGGATTTTCACCAGACTTGGAGCCAGCGATCGAATCATGGCAGGCAAGTATACATTAGCTGCTCGCAGTAAAGAAACAAGCACTTTTGGTGGGACAACAAATCTGTCAAAATTTGCACAAGCTTACAATTGGCTACAACTTATCATTTTTATATATAAGCTATAAGCAATGCCATATAAGATAACTAGTATTGAGGTGTCAAGGGCAGACAGTCACATGCACACACACACACACACACACACAGTGTCCTGGCTTTACTGACATGATACACACATAGCTGTGAAAAAAAAGGGTCATACTCTCAAACATTTCAGTTCAGACTATAATTTATTGATACATTTACTCATAGCCCAATAAGTGGATTCACACTATCTATAATTTGTCAGTACATTTTTTAAAGAGAGTATAGATTTGAAATTGACAAGCTCTTTAATTTGTCCATATGTTTTTGTATTATAGTATAAATTGGAATGTGTTCAGGCTTTGTATGATTTAGGAGCCGCAGTAGTCCAGTGGTTAACACAGTTGCTTATCTGCCCGGCTGTCTTGTGTACAGACAATCTCCACTTAGTTGCACATTCTTTACGGACATAGCAGTCAACCCCAAAATTTGTTGGCTGTTCGTGATTCCTGGGCAAGGTTACGCTCAGTAGTTTGCCATTGATTTCTGAACAACCCGCACCCATACCATTTCATAAAAAACCAACGCTTATAAAAAACCAACTCAATCTCCACTACCAAGGTAGTAATTTTAAGATTTAAAAATGGGTCTTTGCTCCCAGGTTGACCCAGTCAAATATGGGTACTGATAATGACCTGGGAAGTCAAGTCGGCTGGCTTGATATTGACCACATCATACATTGGATGCTGATTGGACTATTAAAATATGGGGCCAGCACACTCCAGGGCATGGAAAAGAGCCCTTTACTTTTTTATACACAGTATTTTTACAGTACACTTTAACTTTTTTTATACACAGTACTCCTTGGGTTTGAAGTGGGATCCTTTATTTACTTGTTACTGTAGGATAGGAGAGGAATAATGAATCAAAGAAAAACAACAGATTGCTTGGCATTGACTTGTGTGTTTCCCATTTATTATCTATGCAGGTGAAAGCACCTTCTTTGTGGAGTTGAGTGAGACGTCCTCCATTCTTCAACATGCCACAAAACATTCATTGGTTTTGATGGATGAATTAGGTAATTTTTTGGTCTCGTAAGGTTGTGTGTGTGTGTATGTGAGGGGGGAGGGAATGAGATGAAAGATGTAGGTAAAGTAATTAATTAGCAGATTAAAAAATATGCTGTGGCATAATTATTGTATTTACATTTTTCAACTAGTGTTTGTAATTTCTTCTTCTACCCTTTTCACTAAACCTCTTCCATACATATGGACCCCCCACTGCCACAAACACACACACACAGATTAGAACATAGGCCGCCACCTAACCCATGCTGCGTTGCCCTTTCCTTTGCTAACTCTTGCAACTCCCTCCGCATCCTCCATTTATTATTCATCTCTTGTCTCTTACCCATTGTGTGTCTTATCTATCGTGTGTTTTACCCATTGTGTGTCTTACCCATTGTGTGTCTTATCTATCATGTGTCTTATCTATCATGTGTCTTATCTATCGTGTGTCTTACCCATTGTGTCTTACCCATTGTGTCTTACCAATCGTATGTCTTACCCATTGTGTGTCTTACCCATTGTGTGTCTTACCCATTGTGTTACTTACCCATTGTGTGTCTTACCCATTGTGTGTCTTACCCATTGTGTGTCTTATCTATCGTGTGTCTTACCCATTGTGTGTCTTACCCATTGTGTGTCTTATCTATCGTGTGTCTTACCCATTGTGTGTCTTATCTATCGTGTCTTACCCATTGTGTGTCTTACCCATTGTGTGTCTTATCTATTGTGTCTTACCCATTGTGTGTCTTACCCATTGTGTGTCTTACCCATTGTGTCTTACCCATTGTATGTCTTACCCATTGTATGTCTTACCCATTGTGTCTTACCCATTGTGCGTCTTACCCATTGTGCGTCTTACCCATTGTGTGTCTTATCTATCGTGTGTCTTATCTATCGTGTGTCTTATCTATCATGTGTCTTACCCATTGTGTGTCTTACCCATTGTGTCTTATCTATTGTGTGTCTTACCCATTGTGTGTCTTACCCATTGTGTCTTACCCATTGTGTCTTACCCATTGTGTGTCTTACCCATTGTGTGTCTTACCCATTGTGTGTCTTATCTATCATGTTTCTTATCTATCGTGTGTCTTATCTATCGTGTGTCTTATCCATTGTGTGTCTTACCCATTGTGTGTCTTACCCATTGTGTGTCTTATCTATCGTGTGTCTTACCAATCATGTGTCTTACCCATCGTGTGTCTTACCCATCGTGTGTCTTACCCATTGTGTGTCTTATCTATCGTGTGTCTTACCCATTGTGTGTCTTACCCATTGTGTGTCTTATCTATCGTGTGTCTTACCCATTGTGTGTCTTTATCTATCGTGTGTCTTACCCATTGTGTGTCTTATCTATCGTGTGTCTTACCCATTGTGTCTTACCCATTGTATGTCTTATCTATCGTGTGTCTTACCCATTGTGTGTCTTACCCATCGTGTGTCTTACCCATCGTGTGTCTTACCCATCGTGTGTCTTACCCATCGTGTGCCTTACCCATTGGCACCTTGCCGTCTTGACAGACGATAGTTTGTGCTTTAAAAAGGCATAATAACTTTTAACTATGGCGGTAGCGAGTGTGACTGATAAGGCCAATTTGCGCTGTAAATGTCCGTTCACAGTGGGTGCATGTGAACACGTGGTCATTTCCACCATCATGCACCATCTTACGTCTCAAACGCTTGGTGTGTGACTTTTCTGCAATAATTTTCTCCTTTGACTTTATTCCATTTCTGATATTTGCCCTCCATGCAACACGTTCAGCGGCGACTTGCTCCCAATGTGCATTATCAATGCCTGTATCAATCATGTCCCGCTTACACACATCTTTGTATCGTAGTAGAGGCCGACCCTGAGATCTCTTACCCATCTGTAATTCACCAAAAAAGATATCCTTTGGTATTCTACCATCATCCATCCGCCTAAGATGTCCTATCCATCTAAGTCTACGAAGACTGAGCATGGAATAAACTGTCACACAACCTGATCTTTCCAATACTTCAGTATTTGTGATTTTGTCTTGCCACTTAATACCAAGAATTCTTCGCAGACACCGCATATGAAAGCTGTTTAAATTGTTCTCTTGGTGTGAGTAAGTTGTCCAGGTTTCACTGCCATAGAGAAGAGTACTAAGGACACAGGCTTGATAGACAAGGACTTTTGTTTTGGCAGTAAGCTTCCTGTTCTCCCAGACTCTTTTTCTTAACCTGTTCATTGTTGTTGCTGCCTTACCAATCCGGATGTTGATTTCCTGATCTAGGGATAATTTGCTATTTACCACCGATCCTAGATATGTAAAATGGTCTACTATCTCTAGTTCGGCGTCGTCAATAAAGATTGATGGTACCCCATGTGCACCTTGTGACATAATCTGTGTCTTCTTTTTGCTAATTGTTAAACCAAATTCAGAACAAGCATTGGAGAATGCAGATAGTAGACATTGCAATTCTTCCTCAGAGTGGGTCGTAACTGCAGCATCATCTGCAAAAAGCAACTCTCTGATCAGTACCCTCCTAATTTTGGTCTTAGCCTTCAATCTCTGAGCATTGTAGAGGCCGCCATCTGAGCGTGAGTGAATGTATATACCACCATCCTGATCACGAAATGCATATTTCAGTAGAAGTGAAAAGTATATTCCAAAAAGGGTGGGAGCTAGTACACAACCTTGCTTAACTCCACTCTTGATTTCAAATTCTTCAGAAGTTGCACCATCAAACTTGATTATACCCTTCATGCCTGTGTGGAACGATTCCACAATGGACAGAAGAGTTGGTGGGCAGCCAATCTTCTTTAGTGCCTTGAACAGACCCTCACGACTGACCAAATCAAATGCCTTTGTGAGGTCGATGAAGGCAATAAACAGTGGTTGATTCTGTTCACGGCATTTTTCTTGCATTTGTCGCAATGAGAATATCATATCAGTGGTAGACCGGTTCTGTCGAAAGCCACACTGTGATTCGGGGTAGACTTGATCTCCTAGGACTTGAAGTCTGCGCAGAACAATTCTGGCAAATACTTTTCCAACAATACACAGAAGTGAGATACCCCTATAGTTGTTGCAGTCGCTCCGATCGCCCTTGTTCTTGTACAGTGTTATGATGCTTGAATCTTTGAAATCCTGTGGGACTTGTCCTTCACGCCAGCATAGCTCTATTAGCTGGTGGATCTGTATAGTGAGTGTGTCTTGCCCACTCCTGATAACCTCTATTGGAATCCCATCCTTACCTGGAGCCTTGCCAGATGCAAGTTCATTTATAGCACACTTAACTTCTGTTATGGTGGGAAGTGTGTCCAGGTGGTCAAGAGTTGGTAGAGCCTCTATGGCGTTGAGGGCATTATCCGCTAGTTTGGTCTCACTTGAGTAAAGCTCCAAATAGTGCTCTACCCATCTGTCCATCTGCTGTTTCTTATCAGTGATGACTTCTCCAGTCAAGGTTTTCAATGGTGCACTTCTTTTGATCACTGGACCACAGGCTTTCTTTATTCCTTCATACATGCTTCTTATGTCTCCCTTATCACTTGCGATTTGAATGGACTCACATAACTTGATCCAATAATCATTTGCACACTGCCTGGCAGCCTTTTGCACATCCTTCCTAGCTTGCCTTAGCTCACTCAGAGTGTTACGCGTTGGTCTTTCCTTGTTTCTTAAGAGAGCTTTCTTCTTCTTATCAATCAAGGGCTGCAGAGTCTCGCTGTTGGCCGCAAACCAGTCCTGCCTCTTATGATCCACAGTGCCGTAAACCTTTACGGCAGTTTTACAAAGAGTTTCCTTAAGTTTATTCCATTTATCATTTACTGTACAATTTTCTGGTGTATCAGTGAAAGCGTCTTCAAGTTGCTGTTGAAACTGAAAGCACTTTTCAGGATCATGAGTGTTAATAATATTAATCCTGGGGCTAGATTTGTGTTTAGCTGTGTAGATTCTCTTTGGTCTCAGTCTAACCCTTGCAACAACCAAAGAATGATCCGTATCACAGTCAGCACTGTGGTAACTACGAGTCAATGATATATGGTTCAGATGTTGTCTCCGTGTGATGATGAAGTCCAGCTGGTGCCAATGGCCGGATCTTGGATGTTTCCATGTGACCTTATGCATCTCTTTTGTTTTAAAAAAAGAGTTTGTAATACATAGGTAATTACTGGTGCAATGCTCCAGCAGCCTTTGCCCATTTTCATTCATGCGACCGATGTTGTATTTTCCAAGGCACACTGGCCATGAACTCGAGTCCTTGCCCACACGAGCATTGAAATCACCGAGCATATAAATGTAGTCGGATTTTGGAACTGCCTTGATCACAGAGTCTAACTCCTCATAGAACAAATCCTTCACATCATCAGAGGAATCGAGTGTCGGTGCATATGCAGTAATAATGGTGGCAAACCCACAAGAGGTTGCCAAGCGCAGGGATAATAGTCTTTCATTTCCTCCTGCTGGAATTTCAATCATTCCCAGTAGCGAATTCTTCACTGCAAAGCCCACACCGTATTGCCTTTTTTCTGCCTGCCCTTTACCCTTCCAGAAAAAGGTGTAGTTGTTTTCCCTGAGTGACCCTTCCTCAGCGAGGCGAGTCTCCTGCAGGCCAGCAATATCAATGTTAAGACGATTGAGTTCGGCATCAATCACAGCCGTTTTTCTCACATCGTCAATATTGGTCAAGTCAGTGGAAAATCCTGGACACATGGTTCTCACGTTCCAGGTTGCAAGCCGTAGCTTGAGGTTTCTATTTATATTTTTGTTTGTACCTGGTGCATTGGTTTTACAGCCTGCGATTCAGATTTTGTCCTAGCCCCAAGCACCCATTGAAGCAGGCAGGCTGTGGCGGATCAGCACCCAATTGGCTGGGGGCTGCCCAGCTTGAGGCGGGCGGTAGCTGATCAGTGACACCTATAGGTGTCTCCCACCGTCAGAGGCAACGCGTGGCGCCCCATGTCTACGCCAACTGACAAGGACTTATAACCCGTAACAGTTGCCTCTCGCTTTGATTCCGAGACCAGTTAAGACCAGGGATGGAGTTATTGCCTCTCCATAGCACAAAGCCTGGGCTAAAATATAGAGATCATGTGTTGCCCATGCAGCATGATCCCTCTCTCGGCCTGCCTAGTTCACTCCAGAGGAAAGGTAACACCCCTACATCTGGAACAAGACAAGCTGCAGAAGCTGCCGGATCAGCAAAGCAATGCTCTAACTGTCCGCCTGTCGGAGCTTCGATCCTAGACCAGTCGCCAACCAAGGCTTAGGGCCTGGTCTGCCCTGCCATGACAATTTTGTCTTTAGCTTGCATTTCCTCGCACCAGGGTAAGGCTTGTACCCTCCCAATTGCGCTCTTCCGCCCGAAGCCGTTGGCACAATGTGGGTGTCGGGTTTGGTAAGCGCCGCCCAACGTTCGGCGCTAACAGAAACCAGGTAGTACCGTCTACTGTTATACGGTAGCTCAGTCATATCTGACTAAGACCTGACTAAGGTGCCTTACCCATCGTGTGTCTTACCCATCGTGTGTCTTACCCATCGTGTGTCTTACCCATCGTGTGTCTTACCCATTGTGTGTCTTACCCATTGTGTGACTTATCTATCGTGTGTCTTACCCATCGTGTGTCTTACCCATTGTGTGTCTTATCTATCGTGTGTCTTACCCATTGTGTGTCTTATCTATCGTGTGTCTTACCCATTGTGTGTCTTATTTATCGTGTCTTACCCATTGTGTCTTACCCATTGTGTGTCTTACCCATTGTGTGTCTTACCCATTGTATGTCTTACCCATTGTGTCTTACCCATTGTATGTCTTACCCATTGTATGTCTTACCCATTGTGTGTCTTATGTATTGTGTCTTACCCATTGTATGTCTTGCCCATTGTGTGTCTTATCTATTGTGTCTTACCCATTGTGTGTCTTACCCATTGTGTGTCTTACCCATTGTGTGTCTTACCCATTGTGTGTCTTACCCATTGTATGTCTTACCCATTGTATGTCTTACCCATTGTGTGTCTTACCCATTGTGTGTCTTATCTATCGTGTGTCTTACCCATTGTGTGTCTTACCCATTGTGTGTCTTACCCATTGTGTGTCTTATCCATTGTGTCTTACCCATTGTGTGTCTTACCCATTGTGTGTCTTACCCATTGTGTGTCTTACCCATTGTGTGTCTTATCTATCATGTGTCTTATCTATCATGTGTCTTATCTATCGTGTGTCTTATCTATCGTGTGTCTTATCCATTGTGTGTCTTACCCATTGTGTGTCTTACCCATTGTGTGTCTTACCCATCATGTGTCTTACCCATCGTGTGTCTTACCCATCGTGTCTCTTACCCATTGTGTGTCTTATCTATCGTGTGTCTTACCCATTGTGTGTCTTACCCATTGTGTGTCTTATCTATCGTGTTTCTTACCCATTGTGTGTCTTATCTATCGTGTGTCTTACCCATTGTGTGTCTTATCTATCGTGTCTTACCCATTGTGTGTCTAACCCATTGTGTGTCTTACCCATTGTGTGTCTTATCTATTGTGTGTCTTACCCATTGTGTGTCTTATCTATCATGTGTCTTACCCACTTACCTAATGTTATAGAAGTTCTTTTTGCCTTTTGTATTATTATCTGTTCCTACATTGCTACCTAAATACCTCTGTGTCTACATTGCTACCTAAATATCTCTTGTGTCTACATTGCTACCTAAATACCTATGTGTCTACATTGCTACCTAAATATCACTTGTGTCTACATTGCTACCTAAATACCTCTAAGTCTACATTGCTACCTAAATACCTCTGTGTCTACATTGCTACCTAAATACCTCTGTGTCTGTAATTTATGAAATCAAAATACATGTTTATGACAACTGTCCACAGACAGTATTGTTACATGTGCACAATATAACAAAGCTAATCCAGTAACAGATACTACCAGAAGAAGTGTACAGTGGTAGGTATGTACACACATGTACACCACAACATCCTTCTAAACTTGATTAGAAAGAATAGCCATACTATGTTGGATTGCCAATGGCAATATCTACTATGTAATTACCCTTAGCTTGAGATCGTAGACTGTTAGAGTTAGATTGCCACATATTTGACAACATTCATTCTGCATAACATGTGACATGCAGTGGGGAAGACTGAATACATATTCATTCATTCATTCAGTAGCGTGTCCTTGAACCTCGCTCCAACAACAACCTTCCAGAAAACTTCTCGGTCATAAGCAAAATGTCCTGCGTCTGATACACCAATCTAGATATAATCTGCCACATCCTGCACCCATCTTCTCTTTGGCCTTCCTCTTCCTTTCTTCCCGGGCATATACCCCTCCATTATTATTCTCTTCAAACTTTCATGACGTTTCAAGTGAACAAAATATTAACATTTTCTTTTGTTTTATCGTCTTAAGTAGCCAACCTTCATCAGTATTCAGATCTTGTCATATGGATGCCAATGTTCTTTTCTGTATCCAAGATATTCTTAGCACTCGTCTATAACATTTATATTCAAAGGCATTTATGCACTGTTTAGCTTGTTTAGTAAGTATCCAAGTCTCATAGGTGTATGTTGCAAAGGGAAAGATGCATGCTATTAAAAATCTATTTTTTTTAGGTCTATCTGTCCCATGCTGCAGTTGTTTTAGTTTTTGAAGACCGATAGATATTTGTCTTTTAATTTATTTCATTGTTTCACCATTGTTGACCCAAGATATTCAAAAAATTGTCCACCGCCTTCAATTTTTCCTGATTAACATATATTTCTTTCTCCATATTAATTTTATCTGTATTGAGTACATATAGATTTGTTTAAAGTGTCATGTCATCAGTTCTGTTAACATTTAACAGTATTAAAGTGCCTG
Organism: Cepaea hortensis; assembly: GCA_963921405.1. NCBI lineage: Eukaryota > Metazoa > Mollusca > Gastropoda > Stylommatophora > Helicidae > Cepaea > Cepaea hortensis. Next base: position 34,719,850 of record OY992887.1, on the reverse strand, counting down.
ATAATGATGTTCTATTCAGGCAGGGGAACGGCAACGTATGATGGCACAGCCATTGCTTGTTCTGTAGTAGAGGAGCTGTCAGAGAACATCAAGTGCAGATCACTGTTTTCAACACATTATCACTCTCTTGTGGAAGAGTTTAAAGATGATGCCAATGTCAGGCTAGGACATATGGTGAGTGATATGTCTGCTGATTGTTTCTTTGTTTTTGTTTCTGGCTTAAAGTATATATGAATGTCTTTCAGATAATTACTTTCTTAACAAGAATTTGCTTGAGGCTTAAAATACTTGTTTGATATATCCTGTCATAGATTAAAGATTGAATTTATTTGAGGTATTGTGTCATAGAATGAAGCAAAAATTTGCTTGAGATTATCGTGTTATGGAATGAAGCAAGAATTTGTTAGATATATTGTGTTATAGACTGAAGCAAGAATTTGTTAGATATTTTGTGTCACAGACTGAAGCAAGAATTTGGACTGAAGCAAGAATTTGGACTGAAGCCAGAATTTGGACTGAAGCAAGAATTTGGACTGAAGCAAGAATTTGTTTGAAACATTTTGTCAAAGATTGAAACTAGAAGTATAACATCAGGTGTCTGGTGGTGGTGGGTGGGGGTTTATTTTTGTAACTTCATAATTTAATTCACAAGTGTAGTTTTCTCACTGACTCCTCAGGGGTCATCACTGGAGCTATAGAGTTTGTGCTCTGTGTGACACTTTTGTTTGCCCGTTGTACTGTGGACAGAGACAGAGCCATATGGGATAACAGCTGATGTAGGGAAGTCGATCCTGTCCCCTTGAAACACCTGTTTTACAATGAGCAGTCAAGCTGAAAAACATCTGATGGCTGCAGAAATGTGGTTTCTGAGGAAAATGCAAAGAATATCATGGACAGACAGAAAAACCAGTGACCGAGTACTACAGGAGACAAATGAAAATTGTAAATTGATTAGAGAAATAGAACGTAGACAGTCAAAAGTTTTTGGACATGTTATGAGAAGAAATGGATTGGAGAACTTAGTGACAACTGGCAAGATCGAAGGGAACAGACCCAGGGGAAGACCGAGAAGTAAATACCTGAATGGCTCGGCCACATGGCATGGTCGAGACAGGAACACTGAGCTGATCCACGTCTCTGGTGATCGAGTGAAATGGCGAGTCATGACCGCCCACGCTTTCCGGCATGGCACATGATTGATTGATTGATTTAAAGATGATGGACTTCATCCTTAGAACGGCAGTGAACAAGAAGACAATCTTGGCAACACGGATGCAGATATAGTACGACCAGAGATCTGAGCATTGAGGAGAAGAATGAATCAGAGGACATGCAGTTATGCTAATCACTGTGATCCTCATTACCTTCTCACAGTGGTCCCAGGTCAGGACTCATGTTATCTCGTCACTGTGGTTACAAGTGGGGACCTATGGTATCTTGTCACAAGTTAGGACCTGCATTATCTTGTCACAGGTGGGGACCTGTTATCTTGTCACAAGTTATGACCTGCATTATCTTGTCATAGTGGTCACAGGTGGGGATCTGTGTTATTTTGTCACAGTGGTCATTAGTCAGGACCTATGTTATCTCGTCACAAAGGGCATCTGTAGTAGTAGTACGTGTATGGGTTATGCTTGAGTTCAAAGTGGGCAAGTGCAAAAAAAAAAAAACTGCTTGTCACAGTGGTCACATGTCGTACACATTGGCACCGTGCCGTCTTGACTGATGATAGTCTTGACAGACGATATAGTCTGTCACATTATGCTTCAAAAAGACAAAATAACTACAACTCATGGCGGGAGTGAATATGACTGTTCAGACAAATTCGTGCTGTACATGTTCGTCAACAATGGATGCATGTGAACACTTGGTCATTTCCACCATCATGCACCATCTTATGTCACACACACTCATGTGACCTGTCAGCAATCATTTTCTCCTTTGTCTAATAAAGACATTTCTGATCTTTTCCTTCCATGCAATATATTCAGTGATGGCTTGCTCCCAATGTGCAATGCCTGTATCAATCATGTCCTGCTTACATACATCTTTGTATCGTAGCAGAGGCCGACCCTGAGATCTCTTACCCATCTGTAATTCAACTAAAAAGATGTCCTTTGGTATTCTACCATCATCCATCCTCCTAATGTGTCCTATCCATCTTCCATCTAAGTCTACGAAGACTGAGCATGGAACAAACCGTCACACAACCTGATCTTTCCAATACTTCAGTATTTGTGATTTTGTCTTGCCACTTAATACCTAGAATTCTTCTCAGACACCGCATATGAAAGCTGTTTAAAAGTTTCTCTTGGTGTGAGTACATTGACCAGGCTTAAAGAAGAGTACTGACTCAAAGCATGCCATCAGTCACATCTTGCATTAGCATTTCTGAAACCCGCCCACATAGCACTGCATTAATTATTAACAAACTCATCTATATACCTTCCCCAGGCTTGCATGGTAGAAAATGAGAATGAAGACGACCCCTCGCAGGAGACCATTACCTTCTTGTACAAATTTGTGAAAGGTGCCTGTCCCAAGAGCTACGGCTTCAACGCTGCTAGACTTGCACACATTCCCGAAGAGGCAAGTGATTGTATGAGTGTTTCAGTGTGCTGCTGAATACTTATTCTCTGTATCAGTGTTTTAAAATTCTGTATTTTATTTTATCTGGAAATAATTGTTTCATGAATGTTGCCTTTGGTTTGCTCACATTCCCCATATACCATTATGATAGCTTTTGTTTTGTTTGATGTCTCTTATTAATTAATCTGTACAAATGAAATGGGTTTAATTGTGGTCAAACTGTAAACATGCAATAAATAAATGAAAATTGGCATGTGATAAAAGTCGGCTTTAGAATAACACACTTGCATGTGACTGGTACATTAATTAAAGTCGGCTTTAGAATAACACAATTGCAAGTGACTTCATGTGCATTGCGGCTACAAAGCCTTCATTAGCACACATAAGTAAGGATGCTAATATAACTACATGAGTAGTAAAACAGGGTACTTATTGGACCCGAAAGTGGCGCCCACTTGATAAAAAATTATCGGGCAGCATCTTGTGTCAATCAGAAATGTTTGCATATCCTTTTATTCATTGTATTCTGAAACTGTATGATGTTTAGATATCACCAAAATTGTAATTAGTATTATAAACATAGGCTGTCTGCATAAGCTTGCCTAGAAAAGCTATCTGTTTTGGGGTTGGTTGCAGTGTCCAGCATAGGACATGAATCATTTATTTAATTATGAACATGAAGCCATGATAGTATAGTGAGTAGTGTGCTTCCTTACAACAACATTAGTAAAAGTTTAAAGTCCAGCGGTGACAGGGTTCTGTTGTCCCATCATTACAGCTGTCTGGTTACCCCAGTCTCATGAAATGGGTACCACTTAATTTTAAAAAAATTATCCATGAAGGAAAGGTGGCGAGAAAGAGAAGCATCAACAAACATTATTATGCCATAGCCTAGAATATATAAAGGCCTAATGCTTCACACTTCAATGGCAATTTCTGCCATTTGACTCTCCATGTTACCAGGGCCCTTATGGGAAGCCGAGAATAGAACACTGCAACCCACCATGCTTGTTGTAAGAAGTGACTAAGGGGGGTGTCTGTTTAGCTGGTTAACCTGTTCGTGGAAAACTTTGGCTGCAAAATTCAACCAACCATGAACAAGGCTAAAGATAAAGAAAATAACAGCCAACTATGAGGAAGAAGACTCTTCTAGGAGAGGTGTGATGTTCCATGCAGAAAGCTTATTACTTCCTTTCTTGTAGGATAAGTTGCAGAATTGAACCAACCCAGAGGAGTGGATGATTTTCTAGAAGTAGTATGAAGATACATGTAGAAAATCGACTTTTTTTTATTTAGGAAAAGCTGCAGAATTGAGCCAAGAAGAATGGATGATATTTTAGAAAAAGTATGAAGTTCCATGCAGAAAGCCGACTTACTTCTTTTCATTTAGGCCAACCAAGAAGAAAGGATGATTTTCCAGATGTGTGAAGTTCCACACAGAAAGCTGATTACTTCCTTTCATGTAGAAAAAGCTGCAGAATTGTGTCAGCCAAGCGGAGTTGATGATTTTCTAAATGTATCAAGTTCTACGCAGAAAGTCGACTTACTCCTTTTCATTTAGACCAACCAAGAGGAATGGATGATCTTCTAGAAGTATGAAGTTCCACACAGAAGGCCGACTTACTTCCTTCCATCTATGAAAAGCTGCAGAATTAGCAGCTGGAATGCCATGACTATGTAGTAATATGGGGAGGACATGGGGTGAGCTGTGGGGGGAGGTAACAAAAGATAAGATGGCAAGGCTTGAGATGGTTGAGGGCTGTGCTCCAAAATCGGAGAAAGGGCAGAAGAATCATCATCTCTTCTCATTTGTTTGGTAGTTGGACAAACCAGTTCTCAGTTTATGGTATGTAAACATATTTCCTTCCTGTTTACTTCTCTTTATTTGATGAGTATTTTATTGCTGTGGTAAGCACCATTGTTAATTTCTGTTTGTTTGTCTCTTGCGAAAACTCCAGGTTATTCAGCGTGCTGTCGCAAAATCCAAGCAGTTTGAACAGTTAATTGAAAGTCACAAGATGTTTAGGTAAGCAGTTTTCACACTTCATCATGTTGCAGATCTATTGCAGATTGATTGATTGATTGATTTAGGAACTGACATCACAGCATTCAGGGCATTCCCATAAGCGCTCCGACCCCATCCTCAGCAGCCAGCGAAGAGTTCCAACACTAATAGTACCAGTAGCAATCTGATTATATGTCCGTCTCGCCTTTCCTCTGAGCGTCGATCGTCGGCCAGATCCCCTCGTCACCCCTTTGCCCTTATCACAAAAGCCTTGGGCATGAAAATGGACACTAATATTGCAGACGACTTGGACATGAAAATGTATGGCAGAAGATTGAGATACTTTTCAGTGGGCAGCAGGAGTGATGTTCTTGTGAAGGAGCTGCTGCTTGATGATCGTGATGTAGGATTTTGGTATACACCGTGGGTTCCTGGCCAGTCCTACCAGTTTGTGTAGATCAGTGAAGATCTTCCTCCTGTGATCTGAAGGAGATTGGAGCTGTAATGGATAGTTCAACAGTGCCATAAAGATGGTTCTTGTATGCAATCAGTGAGTGGGTTCGCCACCAGGCAAACCCACTCTTAACTTCTGAGGTACTTTTAATTTATGTCCCCAAATCAAAATTTAGTCCAACTAACCATTGTAAGAGTTGAACCCACTACCTTGGCATCAGCACACTGGATGTTTAAGAACGAGCGTTGTTATTCATCCGGACATGATCCTTCACTATTTCTTGTTGGCAACAGAACCAATTTTATTAGAAACAATAGGTGGCGACTTTAAAATCCAGCTACCCAAGAAGACACAGCACCACTATTATTATATATATAAAATAACAGGACGATTGAAGAAGAAATGCTGTTGAGGACTTTAAAAAAAAAAGATAACCCCAGTAATTCGTCACACAAAACATCATCGTACGTGTCACGCTGATAGTCGCGGGTGATCATGGTTTTCCATTTCATATGAACATCATAGTCTTGGATGACGACAGTGTTCTAGTCCCAAGTATGCTAATTTGGCCAGGCCATCCTGATCTTTGTCTTCCTCTTGCTATTTTTCCATGAAACTTGCCAGTTGTCACCAAGTTATTTCTTCCAGTAATGTGCCTAAAAGTCTTGACTTTTTATGTCTATTTTCTCTACACAGTTTATGGTTTTCATTTGTTTCTTGAAGAATTGATTCATTCGTATTCTGTCCGTTAATGGTAACTTTTTGCATTTACCCCAGTAAAAAATGTGTGCTGCCTTTTGCCGACAACTGTTTTCCCTGTCCACCAAACGGTCAGGCAATGCAACAGGAGCAAATTCAATAAACATCAAATGACTTGAGCAAGGCTGGCATTTCTTGTCATTTAACTTTTATTTGCATGGATTGTCAAGTCAGGGAAAAGGTCACCGTTCCCATGTTGATGGGAGGGCTGGTACCATGTTAACAAGCATAAGATCATTATCCACTGGCGTGTCCAAATATATATATATATACATTTAATTATCAGAATGTTAAGATAATTTTCCAACCACCTATCATTCCCTAGATTGCATCCCTGCCGATCATCATAACAAGAGCTACTTACGAACAACCCATGTCTGTTGACAACTTTCTAGCGCTGAACCATTCTCTCGAATTTTGGTCTAAATATCCATGGCCGACCTTCCGTCCTGACTCCAGAGTGTACCTTCCTTACGTACCTTATTCGAATGGTTGCTTACTTCTTCAATTTACCTCTTCTGAAGGAATTTACGATAATAATTCACCGCCTGTCACTTTATTCCGCCTTTGCATTCATCATCCCCAGACCTAACTGCCGGTTCGTGACGTATTACACAGTGATGTTTTTGACACAGTGACATCGCTTAGCAACCTTTGCCGTATGTTGCTTCAAGATTAACTCTTCGGGTACCTTTTCACTTTAACGTCTGTGTCTCATTCTGAAGTGCTATTTATTCCTCCTTCTGCTACATGGCACTTTTACAAATTACACATGAAAATAATCTGTCTGAAAGCAGTTTCCAAATATAGATCAATGTTGTGGTAGCACCATCACATTTTGCAGGCCTGAGTGCACAGAGGAATAGGCGGCCAATCTTTCCTTCACATTCACAGGTTATTAGTGGAATTTGCTATAAAATTCACTATTGTGTTCGCATGTATGCTTATTGTCCATGTGGCCAAGCTATCCAGGTATTTGCTTCTCTGCCTTCCTCTTGTTCTTTTCCCCTCAATTATGCCAGTTGTCACCAAGTTCTCCAATTTATTTCTTCTCATAACATGTCCAAAAATTGTGACTGCCTAATTTCTCTAATCAGTTTAAGGTTTTCATTTTTATTTTTGGTAGGACTTGGTCCATTAGTTTTTCTGTCTGTCCATGGTATTCTTTGCATTTCCTTCAGAAACCACATTTCCACATCTATCAGACGTTTCTCAGCTTGTCTGCTCATTGTCCACGCTTCACATCCATACAAAAGTACAGGTTCTATGTAGCACCTCAACACTCTTTTTCTCATTGCAATTGACATATCTTTTATTGGTCAGTATGTTTTCCATCTTACAAACGGCTACCTTTCACATGCATATAACAGCACAGACACTATATAGCACTTTAACACGTCTGTAAGATGACAGTAACTCCTAGTGTGTGTAATATATAATTTTGTTCAGTTTCTATATATTTGATTATTTTTCAGGGCTATTTGGTCAGCTCAGGACGTAGATGACTTGAAGGCACTTCTAAATGAAATCAAGTGTTGAAATGTACAGATGGACCTATTTTGTTTTGTGGTAAATAATTTTTTTAACGCTTTTTAATGGTTTCTCCCATACTTTGAGATATAATTACTGTAAAAAGGAAAGCCAAGTTATAATGTACTAGTTGAAAAACCAGATGTTATGAGGGTAAATCATGAAACAATATGTAAAAAAAAACATATATTTGAAATGCAAACTTGAGAACCTTATTTTTCAGCGGAATCACTGTGAACGTTGAAGCATTTATCTCATTAAAAAAAAAATTAATTCCTCAATACTTGTACCACAGATGTCTTTGTACTGCTGCCAAATGTGCCTGTTACACTCAACTTCTTTGCTATCAGCAAATCAGTTTCATGCCAGTTTTAAAGATAAACACTAGCCACTATATGCAGGCAACATTTCCTTGGCAGTAAGTCCTCTGATTAGCTTGATTCAGAACATACTCGCTGGCCTGGATTAGGCCTGAGTTAATATCTTTCCTATATGGGTTGTACGTGATTCATTGTCAGCAGACTCCAACCAGATGTCCAGAAGGAAAAGACATATGTCCAAAGGGAAAAGACATGTCCAAAGGGAAATCTCACATGTCCAAAGGGAAATGACACATGTCCAAAGGGAAATGACACATGTCCAAAGGGAAATCTCACATGTCCAAAGGGAAATGACACATGTCCAAAGGGAAATGACACATGTCCAAAGAGTTATAACATTTCTCCAAAGGGAAATGACACATGTCCAAAGGGAAATGACACATGTCCAAAGGGAAAAGACATGTCCAAAGAGTTATAACATTTGTCCAAAGAGTTATAACATTTGTCCAAAGGGAAAAGATATATGTCCAAAGGGAAATGACACATGTCCAAAGGGAAAAGACATGTCCAAAGAGTAAAGACATGTCCAAAGAGTTATAACATTTGTCCAAAGAGTTATAACATTTGTCCAAAGGGAAATGACACATGTCCAAAGGGAAAAGACATGTCCAAAGAGTTATAACATTTGTCCAAAGAGTTATAACATTTGTCCAAAGGGAAAAGATATATGTCCAAAGGGAAATGACACATGTCCAAAGGGAAAAGACATGTCCAAAGAGTAAAGACATGTCCAAAGAGTTATAACATTTGTCCAAAGAGTTATAACATTTGTCCAAAGGGAAATGACACATGTCCAAAGGGAAAAGACATGTCCAAAGAGTTATAACATTTGTCCAAAGAGTTATAACATTTGTCCAAAGGGAAAAGATATATGTCCAAAGGGAAATGACACATGTCCAAAGGGAAATGACACATGTCCAAAGGGAAATGACACATGTCCAAAGGGAAATGACATGTATAAATGGGAAACATCAGTAAATGATAAAAATAGTCCCTTAACAGACACTGCTGTTGGGGTGAAGTGTGAGGCCTTGACATGTTCTAGGCCTTGAAATTTATGAAGTGGGGTGGCTAGTTCCTTTCCTCACCACTTTTCCTTCCCAGTCAATTCTGAAAGTTGGTATCCATTTTCATTAAGCTGGGTCAACCCTACAGCTGGTCAGAAAAACATAACTCGGCCTCAGCTGGACCCGTCATGGAAGGCAAACACACTGACCACTATACCATTTTGGTTAGAGGAAATTAAGGTAGTGGATAAGTCGGTGTGGGAAGCAGAAAAACACTTCAATGCTCTCATCTTCCTGTCAGCAATAAGAAAATATATCAAAGGGCATTAATATCACTCGGAAGGTGCCCAACAAAGATTAAGAGCAGAATAAGGCAAGCAAAAGCTGCATTTCAGAAAATGAAAAGTCTCTTATGCAATAAGTCACTATCATTTAATGTAAGAAAGAGAGTGCTGAAGTGCTATATAGAACCTGTTTTGCTGTGAATCTTGGAATGTAAATGATCAAATTAGGAAGAACTTGGAAGCAACAGAGATGTGGTTCCTGAGACACATGTTGCCTTGGAATGCCAGAGTAACTAACAATGATTGCATGAAAGAGGCTAATGAAACTAAAACATTATATCATCATTCATTCATCATTGGCACCTTGCCGTCTTGACAGACGATAGTTTGTGCTTTAAAAAGGCATAATAACTTTTACCCATGGCGGTAGCAAATGTGACTGATAAGGCCAATTCACGTTGTAAATGTTCATTCACAGTGGGTGCATGTGAACACGTGGTCATTTCCACCATCATGCACCATCTTACTTCTCACACGTAGGTGTGTGACTTATCTGCAATAATTTTCTCCTTTGTCTTTATTCCATTTCTGATCTTTACCTTCCATGCAACACGTTCAGCGGCGACGTGCTCCCACTGCATTATCAATGCCTGTATCAATCATGTCCCGCTTACACACATCTTTGTATCGTAGAACATTATATACAACAATAAGAAAGAGAAAAACAGCTTTCTTTGGTCGTGTTATGAGAAGAGAGGCATTGGAGAACATTGTGATGGCTGGAAAGATCAAGGGGAAGAGAGGCAGAAGCCGTCCAAGGGACGTGATGCTGGATGGATTGAGATGGTGACATGGAGAAATATCAGCAGAGTTGATAAGAACACTAAAGATGGGGACGCAGAGGCGTTTCCAAGGCACCAGGGCCAGGTTTTATACTGGCCAAGACCTACTAACATGTCCTAGTCGTGCATCCTGGGCAACAGGTCCCTTTGGGGTCCTGGCTAACGTAGTAGGATCGCTGATTCTTCCGAAGTCGGAGAGTATCTGCCTGCACGGCGAGGAACCACCAGTCTGCACACCAATAAGTCAGACATGGGACAACGGATACTCACGCAAACCTCAGTCCGGTATGATATCATACTGATGTTGGACAACAGGATGTCTTCATCCGACATACAGGACTTCAAGCTGGAGTTCACAGCCAGCTAACTCGAGCAAGCAAGCAAGCACTAAAGCCCGAGATATGTGGAGATAAATTAACGCCCATGCCCATTGGCATGGCACTTGATGATGATCAAAGGGCAGCCAGTGAAATAGAAATGTAAGACTGCTTTCTTCATTGTTCTAGAATTGTAGTTGTTTACTTAAACAGTTTATGTACATAATGTCAGTTTACTCTTTGCTGACTAATAGTGTCTTGATTTGTGTTGCAGAATACATTGATTTCTTGACTGAAACATCTGCAGGAAATCAAGTTCAGGAATGTGTACCCAAGAGAAGATTATTTTACTGGAAGAAGATTGGCCATGATAAATACAGAGAATTTGTGTTTGGAACATGTGGTAATGTGGATATTGAACAATACACGGAATTTTTATGGTGCTCAGACATTTGGTATCTCTCAACTTTTATCTCCAGTGATAGATCAAATTAGTGTTTCTCTAATCTGTTCAATGAATTTATTCCCAAAATATTTTTTTCTCTGAAGTTAATTGGTTGCATGTCCTGTAAGGACGTTGCAATCAACCCAAGCATTTTGGGCTGTCCTGTGATTTACTAGGCAAGTTTACATTCAGTAGTTTGCCATTGCTTTCTGAACAATAGATGCTAATACTATTGTTAAAAATCAGCGCAGGACAGTCTGCTTCCAAATCATCTACAGCTGATTTTGAATGTGGTATGTGGGATTGTGATTAGCGTTCACTACCCCTTCACCATGGATGCTGGCTTTCTGAAGTAGCATTGTGAATAAGTTAGTGATTTATGCATTCTCCTGTTGAACTAAAATGACATTGTGAAATATCACAAGTAAGAATTTGAACTATAAAATGACAGTGTTTAACTAATTCAGTGCCAAACAAAACAGTAGGTTTGGATCAAACAAAAATGGATGGCGGAAAAATGGGAAGTAGGGGTGTATCACAGTTATGACTTTACAGTTAATATGGTAGCAGACATGTTGTGTTATATATCTACTTAAAGGGGGTTTGCATACGGGGGAAAATTACTGTGTACAAGCCCATGGCAAATACAGGAGGTCGCTTAAGACCTTGGCACTTAAGCAGTTAAGATCACAATGAGTTGAACTAAAATGACAATGTGAACAATCAAAACAATGTTTTCCCATAGTGAATTTGAATAACGAAGCAGCGAGATGCAGCGAAATGTGCCAGGCAATAAATCGTACTATATATGGTTTGTTTCTTCGTTATTCAAATGTGAACAATCACAAGTAATGAGTTACTAAATGACAGTGTGAACGATCACAAGGAACGAGTTGAACTAAAATGACATTGTGAAAGATCACAAGTAACAAGTGAACTAAAATAACATTGTGAAAGATCACAAGTAACAAGTGAACTAAAATGACATTGTGAAAGATCACAAGTAACAAGTGAACTAAAATGACATTGTGAAAGATCACAAGTAAGAAGTGAACTAAAATGACATTGTGAAAAATCACAAGTAAGAAGTGAACTAAAATGATACTGTGAAAGATCACAAGTAAAAGTTGAACAAACACGGCATTGTGAAAGGTCACAAATAAGGAACACCAAGTGAAAGAAAAATCGTTCTTTGTATTTTTATCAGTCCTGCTGAGTAGCCTGCCTGTACTAGTACAGGCAACCTTCAGTTGTGAGTTGCCAATTGTTGGAGTTGATTGTAGCTAGTTTCTCCCTGATATTTGAAAGTACTCAGGACTCATCCTCATAGGTTCCGTGGCATTTTGTTGAGTTTATTTGCTACTGTATTTTATTTCTGATAAATTTCTATATCATTTTTTGTATTTGTGTGTTGACCCACTGCCTTTATATAAGTTTGTTCTTTCATCTGGTGCAAGCGGCTGTCAATACAGATCTGTGGTTTTGATTGGATGTAAAAGGAATGTCAGAGTACTACAGAATCAGTTGTTATGATTGAATGTAAATATAATATCAGAATTTCTATATTTGTAGCAGTTTTTTTAAAACCCAGTGTACAATATATGAATAATTTTGATTATGCTTCACACAAGAGATTAAAATCATTTTAATGTTTATATAGGTGTTTAATTTTCATTGACTTCAATTTCTGTCAACTGGTAGGAAAAAAAAGGTATGTTAAAATGAAATGTATATGCTGTATACCAGCCTCCCGTTGTGATCCCTACACACACTACCAGAAACTAATAAAATAATTGTAGAACAGAGGACTACGATACTAAAAGGAAAATATCATGCTTAAAAACTACAAACTAGTCATGTTGTGCCATCATAACCGATGAGAGTAGAACATTCTTTTTACGTTTCTCTACTGACCTAGTGATCATATGTTCAAATCGCCTTTGAGTCGTTGCAATCAACCCAAGCATTTTTGGGCTGTCTGTGATTTACTAGGCAAGTTTACATTCAGTAGTTTGCCATTGCTTTCTGAACAATAGACGCTAATACTATTGTAAAAAATCAGCGCAGGACAGTCTGCTTCCAAATCACCTACAGCTGATTTTGAACGTGGTATGTGGGATTGTGATTAGCGTTCACTACACCTTCACCATGAGTTGAACTAAAATGACTGAAAGATCACAAGTAATGAGTGAACTAAGATGACATTGTGAAAGATGACAAGTAATGAGTTAATTAAGGTGACAATGGGAAAGATGACAAGTAATGAGTGAATTAAGGTGACAATGGGAAAGATGACAAGTAATGAGTGAATTAAGGTGACAATGGGAAAGATGACAAGTAATGAGTGAATTAAGGTGACAATGGGAAAGATGACAAGTAATGAGTGAATTAAGGTGACAATGGGAAAGATGACAAGTAATGAGTGAATTAAGGTGACAATGGGAAAGATGACAAGTAATGAGTGAATTAAGGTGACAATGGGAAAGATGACAAGTAATGAATGAACTACTATGGCATTGTGAAAGATCACAAGTAACGAGTTGAACTAAAATGACACTGTGAAAGATCACAAGTAAGAGTTGAGCAAACATGGCATTGTGAAAGGTCACAAATAAGGATCATCAAGTGAAAGAAATTGTTCTTTGTATTTTTATCCCAGTCCTGCTGAGTAGTCTGCCTTTACTAGTGAGTCGCCAATTGTTGGAGCTGATTGTAGCTAGTTTCTCCCTGATATTTGAAAGTACTCAGGACTCATCCTCATAGGTTCAGCGGCATTTTGTTGAGTTTATTTGCTACTGTATTTTATTTATGATCAATTTCTATATCATTTTTTGTGTTTGTGTTTTGACCCACTGCTTTTAAATAAGTTTGTTCTTTCATCTGGCGCAAGCGGCTGTCAATACAGATCTGTGGTTTTGACTGGATGTTAAAGGAATGTCAGAGTACTATAGAATCAGTTGTTATGATTGAATGTAAATAGAATATCAGAATTTCTATATTTGTAACAGTTTTTTTAAAACCCAGTGTACAATGTATGAATAATTTTGATTATACTTCACACGAGAGATTAAAATCATTTTAATGTTTACATAGGTGTTTAATTTTCATTGATTTCATTTTCTGTCAACTGGTAGGGGAAAAAAAGGTATGTTAAAATGAATTGTATATGCTGTATACCAGCCTCCCGTGGTGATCCCTACACACACATCCAGAAACTAATAAAATAATTGTAGAACAGAGGACTACGATACTAAAAGAGAAGGTCCACCAGAGAGACGAATGGAGACGGATTGTATCTGCAGCAAAAAACCTCAATGGCTCGGAACGCTGAAGAAGAAGATTTTTTTTTTTTTTTTCCCACCGAAGCGGATGTGCTAAATTTTAGATCAACCCAGTATAAAATAGGTACCTGGAAATGTCTTGGGAGGTAAAGCTGGCACAGTGATACTGATCTCATTGGCCCCTCCTCCAGTGACACTGATATACTGATCTCATTAGCCCCTCCCCCAGTGACACTGATATACTGATCTCATTGGCCCCTCCCCCAGTGACACTGATATACTGATCTCATTGGCCCCTCCCCCAGTGACACTGATATACTAATCTCATTAGCCCCTCCCCCAGTGACACTGATATACTAATCTCATTAGCCCCTCCCCCAGTGACACTGATATACTAATCTCATTAGCCCCTCCCCCAGTGACACTGATATACTAATCTCATTAGCCCCTCCCCCAGTGACACTGATATACTAATCTCATTAGCCCCTCCCCCAGTGACACATATACTGATCTCATTAGCCCCTCCCCCAGTGACACTGATATACTGATCTCATTAGCCCCTCCCCCAGTGACACTGATATACTGATCTCATTAGCCCCTCCCCCAGTGACACTGATATACTGATCTCATTAGCCCCTCCCCCAGTGACACTGATATACTAATCTCATTAGCCCCTCCCCCAGTGACACTGATATACTAATTTCATTAGCGCCTCCCCCAGTGATACTGATCTCATTAGTCCTCCTCCAGTGACACTGATATACTGATCTCATTGGCCCTCCTCCAGTGATACTGATATACTAAATCAAATCAAATCAACTTTATTTTAAAAGGGTCACAAATTGGGCACGCAGGCCCGTCTTACATTCGGCTCTTCCAATTACTCATCTTTCGTTCATCAAGAGCATTATACATCCACATAGGAAGAAAAATAAACATTGTGAAATGAATGTTGTAAACATAAGGCAAATTACCATGTTATGAGGCCCATCTCCCCACACATCACCCCACACACACACACACCCAGGGACACATACATACCCCACCAACTGACCCATCCCCCTCCCGCACATCCCCCACCCACACACACTGCCCTCACCTGTTCACCCAAACATACTCGCCACCCACAAACAGCCCCCACCAGCCTCCCCATCCACCCATCCCCCAGCCACACCTCCATCGACCACATATTCCCCACCCATGCACACACATCCCCCACCAACACATACACCGCACATCCACTTACACATCCCCAAACCATACACACACATCCCCACCAACTGATATCTCACTACCCACACATCTCCCTAACCATTTATACATCCCCAATCCACTCACACACACCTCCCTACCCACACACATCTCCCTAACCACCTATACATCCCAAATCCACTCTCACACACACATGCCTTAACCCAATCCCCCACCACACACATCCCCCACCCGCACATCACATACATCCCCTACCACGCAATATTCCCAACCCACATATCCACCACATCCCCACCCACATGCCACACAATATCCCCACCCACACAGATACCCTCACCCACCCACCCCACACAAATCCCCCACACCACTGATATACTGATCTCATTAGCCCTCCTCCAATGACACTGATATACTCATTTCATTGGCCCTCCTCCACTGATACTGATCTCATTAGCCCCTCCCCCAGTGATAATGATATACTGATCTCATAGGCTCTCCTCCAGAGACACTGATATTCTAATCTCATTAGCCCCTCCCCCAGTGACACTGATATACTGATCTCATTAGCCCCTCCCCCAGTGACACTGATATACTGATCTCATCAGCCCCTCCCCCAGTGCCAGTTCAGCTAAACACACATATATGGTGCTAGACCCATATACTCAATATGTTTCAAGGCCTATAAAAGGGTCCTTTTCAACCCTAACAGACTTATTCTGGAATTCTTTACCTTGTGATTGTCAATGCCTCTTCCCCCCCCCCCCCCCCTCTTTTCTTTGATTTAGACTTTCTGTTGGGATCATATTGATAATTTCCTACAAAAGAAGACTTCAGTAGTAAATATTGATCTCTTCCACAGTTAGCTACACTTTTTCTTGTCATTACTAAATAAGATTTTGTTTTTTTAAAAACCACCCCGATGCATGTACCTTGGGTCTCTGATGTGACAGGGCCATCATATAATGTTCAAAAACAGAAATGCAATATTATTGCAGTTTCAATTGCGAACTTGTACCAACATTTTATTGACGATGCTGATTTGCCCACTGCAGTCAGTTCTGGCAATGCCAGTCTGTAAGAACAGGACCTCAGTAGGGTCTTCTAGAGTCGTGCAGCTGGTTCCTGACCGTTTGATCTGAAATTCGACAAGCTCCTGACATTGACTGGACTGAAGAGGAGATACAAATTGATTCCTACGGTGATGCAGCCGTATGAAACGGTCTTCGGCAGCAGTTGTGATTCTAGGTCTTCCATTGCATGGCCGGTCTGCCACTGAGCCAGTTTCTTTCAATCGCCTCCAAAGGCGACTAATGGTGCTTCTAACCACATTAAATTCTCTGGCTACTACACTTTGTGAGTGTCCAGCCTGTAAACGTCCACTGACGATGAGTCGTTGTTCTGTAGTGAGATGAATCATACTTGCGCACTGAATGTTCAACTGAATTTATTCGAGGAGCATCAATCTTTTATAGGCATTCAATGATATGATCAGAGAGATTTGTGTTCAATAAGTTTCACGGGATATCATGAACCTGTCACAAGTTATTGTCAAAAATGTTGTTTTGACCTTGACCTCTTTCATGACCTCACGAATCATGAGGTGAGTACAATTCAGGTAATCACAAGAAGTTAATGACCAGATGGACACAGTCGATAGGTTGACTAATGACCAATCAGCGAATATCTTTTATAAAAGTAACACCAAAAATTTTGCGTTTCTTTGTTTTTCTTAACAGTATATTTTGTAGGCCTGAATGTATGGGGGAATGGATGGCCAGTCTTTGCTTTCCTTAGTGAAACATGAGCACAAATACCGACCCTCGTCTGGCCGCACTCGTGACATTATCAGCATAACTCACTTCAATGATGCTAACATGCCCGCTACATCAGATGCAACAAATATTTGGGTATACAGCATTAGAATACTTTGCTGAAAATTGTGCTAGAGGGGACTAATGGAAGGCAAACGTCCAAGAGGAAGAGAACGATTTCAATTTGAGAATAACAACAAAGGATGTGCTGAACAAAAACAATGGAAGTTAGATGTGATCGTGATGGCATGAGATAAAACAATTCTGGGAATCCATTGCAACGTTAATGTAAAGATGGCAACAGGTGTGGTTTGTACTTGTATTCTGGACCTGCTCTTGGCCTTGTAGTTGGTTCCTGGCCAACATAGCGGACAGACAAGTGGGGCCAGTAAAACCTTGGAGAATAGACCATCCGCGGGCATACCATGGGTGTATTTTCCTCATGTTTGAACCTGGAAGACCTGGTTTTGTTGCCCAGCTACTGAGCTTAGTGCTTGGTGTGACACTGTCAGCTGTGAATTTAATTCCAAATGTTTTTTTGTTTTTTTGGTGTCAACGGTGGCTATGGTTTTATGCACTATCATCATCAAGTGCCATGGTGACATTTACGAGGGGAAGTCAATAAGTAAGTCACAAATGGCTGTAGAAAAATAACTAAATATGATAACTTGAAACCAGTTTATTTTTATACACACTTTGTCCTTTTATTTCTCAACATAATTTCCACCAACACTGATGCACTTATCGCATCATTTTATCAGTCCTCCCAAACCGGCTGCATAAAACTGCGTGCTCTGTTTTCTAAACCACTTCGCATTCAACTTCAGCATCATTTGCGAAATGTCTCCTGCCACAGTGGGTTTTCAGTGGACCAAAAAGGTGGAAATCGCTAAGGGGTTATGTCGGGGCTGTAAGGTCGATTCTTCAGAACTTCCCACTGTAGTTGGTTAATTTTCTCCACAAAAAACACACAACAGCACATTGCACTTTGGTTGTACACGCCATAAGTACAGTCGCCATTTTGTTTATGCGCTGCACATGCACATGAGACACCTAGCGCCACATGACGAACAGGAATATAAAGTTCAATGTTGCTGTCACCTAATGACACCTGTAGAAAACACCAACTACATTTACCTGCCATTCCACAAAACTGTGTAACTGACTTATTACTCGCCCTTGTAGATTCAGAAAATGGTGGGTGGCTAGTTTTTCCGACACATCTGGCCACTGCCTTATGTGATAACGCAACCGTGGGCTGCTTGTGTTTGTTGAATAGCTGTCTTCTCAAAAATGAACTGCACACTTAAATGAGCGACAGCCTGTTGTCGGTGTGCTCTGACCATTTGGCTTATCAAACTACCTTTTCCTTCACGAGTTCACATGAGACAAAAACAAGCATTTTGTGTGGTTTTTTCGCTGGCACGGGAATGGTTCCAGCACACCTGAACACTTTTTTAAACCTTAGACATTATATTGTGACAACCTGTTCAGCATGTGTTAGTTTACACAGGTGCGGGATAGTTAGGTACACGATTGCACTATCCAACAATTACATAAACAAACATTAGGCTGTCAACACACACAAATAGAAGTGCCTAGACTACATTACTGAAATAGCCAGAATGCCTGTACTATGGTAAATCATGAAACAGCAAAATAGAAATGAAAAGATAGTATATTACTGGAACAGCCAGAATGCAATAACACATTACTGGAACAGCCATAATGCCTGTACAATAGTAAATCACCCCAACAGTGCCTATACAATAATACGAGGGTCAGTCTGAAAGTAATGCAGCACATGTTTATTTCTCAGGGAATAATAGAGATAGAAACATGAACATCAAATTTGGAATATGTATTGTTTGTATGAAATTTCACCTCATTTTGACAATTAGAACAGCTGCTGTAAACCGTCAAAATGGCGTGTTTGAACAACTTGCGTTATAAATAGCTAATTGTAATATAATTTCTGGCTACGGAAAAAGAAACAGCTGAACATTCACAAACATTTGTTTGTAATGTATAGAAGTTTTGCAGTCAGAAAGTGCTCTGGATGTTCTGCCACGGCTACCAGCCTGGACATGATGAACAGCGCTGATGCCATTATTCGTGATGATAGGCACATTAACCGTCAACACTTGTCCTTGCAGCTGTCAGTCAGAAAGGAAAGTGCGGTTTCAACTGTTGAAACTCTCGCATATTCAAAGGGTGGTACAAGATAAGTGCACAGATTACAAAGGAAAACAATTTGTTCTGAAATGGAGCATTTCGATTTTGAGGGAGATATTTATGGTTTAAGATTGTTACCAGTGACGAAACCTGGGTGCATAATTGTGAACCTCAGATGAAAATGCAGTCAATGGAGTGGCCTCATCCAATCACCAAAAAGAAAGAAATTGAAGACAACTCTACCAGCAGGAAAGGTCATAACCATTATTTTTTGGGATACTGATGCCAAGAGGTTAAACAATTGGTTCAGAAGCTTACATTAAAACACTAACAACTCAATAAGCGCAACAGAGCTCGACCAAACAAGAATCCAGCATAACTGGTGCTCTAACATGACAATGCATGCCCTCACAAAAGCAGGAGGCTGGACTGTAGTACTCTGTCACCCACCCAATAGACTTGATCTGGCTCCCTCCGATTTTATCTTTTTGGTCCACTTAAAAATACACTCTGTGGGGCAAAGGTCGATTATGATGAGGGTGTGGTTCGTGCAGTGTAAAAATAGCTACCTGAGCAGGACAACAGCCGGTAAAGTCAAGGCATGCGTGCATTTATTTCGCGCTGGCGTAAGGCTGTACAAATTGATGGGGATTATGTAGAAAAGTAGCATGTTTAGAGGACATGTTCATGCATAATGTCTGAAAATATCTTTCATTTTGAACAAATGGTTTCCGAAAAAAAATAATAATGGTGCATAACTATCTGACCGTCCGTCGTACATTACTGTAACAATGCCTATACAACAGCATATTCTGCAACAGTGCCAATACAATAGTACATTACTGCAAAAGTGACTATACAATAGTACATTACTGCAAAAGTGCCTATACATTACTGCAACAACAAGTCTGCAACAGATATTACCTCAAACAGTCAGATCCCTACATAATCAAAACATTACTAAAAGAGCATTTTCCTTTTAGCTGAAATCTTACGTACCCATATTAAAAGGCTGGTCTTTCTAAGGAGCATGAAGATGGACACTGGTCACTGCAGACACCCTGGGCATGAGAACTGGCAATGGATTAAGTGAGAATCTGTTTTTTGTGGCTGGCCACGAATAGAGTGACGTTTGGCAAAGAAATTGCAAAACAGCAATGAAGGCCATTCTAAGATCTGTATGCAACGAAGAAAAAGACACTTTAAACTGGGATTAAACCTGCACCATTGTGTGGAAGAATAGTTTGCTATCCACTAAAGAAATAAACATGCACGTACAAACTGGCACTCAAAGGAGTCAAGGGAAGGGAAGTATTTTTATAAATAAGAAGACATACTTGAGAGTAGAAGAAGAAAAAAGCTATTGGCACAATGGAGTCACTTCCAAATGATGAAGTGTCCTGCTGAAGAAACCAGTGCACTGTCGCTCCCTGCAGACCTGTAACTTATTGTACCATTGTCACTCCCACAGACCTTAACTTAAACTGTGCCATTATAAATCCTGACAGTCTTGTAACTTATTGTACCACTGTAAAACCCTACAGTTCTGTAACTTATTGTACCATTATGCATCCCTACAGTCTTGTAATTTACTGTACCATTATCACTCCTTACAGCCATATTACTTATTGTACTATTATCACTTCCAGCAGCCATGTTACCTGACTGTACTATTATCCTTCCTACAGTCCTGTAACTGACTGTACTATCACTTCAAGCAGTCATGTAACATACTGTACTATTATCCTTCCTACAGTCCTGTAACTGACTGTACTATCACTTCAAGCAGTCATGTAACATACTGTACTATTATCCTTCCTACAGTCCTGTAACTGACTGTACTATCACTTCAAGCAGTCATGTAACATACTGTACTATTATCACTTCCTACAGTCCTGTAACTGACTGTACTATCACTTCAAGCAGTCATGTAACATACTGTACTATTATCACTTCCTACAGTCCTGTAACTGACTGTACTATCACTTCTAGCAGTCATGTAACATACTGTACTATTATCACTTCCTACAGCCTATTATTACACTCCTGAGTTTTGTCAACTGATTCCATCGAGCTGATCAACAGTTTCTGTATCATGTTTAGGAACTCTGTAGTCAAACTTCAAGACAACTTCTAAACCATTGGAACCCTGTCTTGTCAGCATTTTCATATCTTTGACTGGCAAGACTGTCCCTGCTGGAAAATAGTCCCCGAGACAGATCTCCGATGTTGGGGAGCCGAGGCAGTTTCCTTGGCGTCTTGAATCAGGAGCATTGAGTGGTAAATCGGATATTGTAAATGTCTGTGACTTTTTGTTTCCCTTGTTTATCCTCACTGATTGGTATGCAGCATTTTCGCGGTGATCACTTCTATAGTAATAGAAACCTGAGTTACTGCTTGAGTCAGTCATGGCTTTTGTTAACAGTGATGATGAGAGATTGGGAAATATGATGGGGTCGAGTGAATGAGGGTGGCTGCTAGTAGATGTATTGCAGTTATCCGTGGAATTGACCTCATCAAGTCTATGGCTTGAATTAAGTTTATCATTTGTGTGTTTACGATATGAATTTTTTTTAACAGGCAGATCAGTTTTGGGTCTGTGGTATGGATTGTTCCTGCACTTACAACAACATCTGTTCACTCTGTGAGCACGAGTCAAAAGTGGGATCTTCAGCCTTGCAGGTTTCTTCTTGAATACTGACCTGGTTTTAAGCAGTCGACTATTTAGTGTAGCTTTGATGGATGATTCTTCAGCTTTGGTTCCAGAACTAGTTGGTCTTGCCAAAACAGACTTCAGAAGTGGACTAGGTGCATTTTTATTAGAAGAATTCACATTTTGTACTTGTGACACGCTTGCTGCTGGAACTGTGTTAAAACTATGGCGGTGTTTTAAGTTTATGCAAGCAGGCATTGAATCTGCTGTGCTGCTGTTTTCACATCTAGACTTAGATTGGAGAAACACACTCTGACCACTGTCGTTGACCATTAGTTTTTGTGGCTGAGATGACAATTCTGTAGTCTCTTCTTCATTTAAATGATCTGAATATACACCTGCCTTGTATGGGTGTGGAGACATTTTGCGGTTCTGACTTGTGGTGCTGGAAACATGCAAGATATTTTCCAACTGTTGATTAGCTGCATCCAGAAACCTAACAATATCTGTGCTAGTTTGGTTGTTAGACAAACATGTTGAGTTTTTAGTGGTGCTCACATTTAGAATCTTATTAACTGAAAGAGTCGAATTTGACACAGCAGAAAAATCAAGGTGGTTTAAAGTTGTGTGGCTGTTACAAACATTGTTTTTGTTTGTACTGTGGTATACATTCCTAGTTCTGTCACCTTGTGATGTGTGACTGTCTTCTTTCTCTGTTGCCTCAGCTTCTTGAATGGGACTACTGCATGGATCAGTACATGTTTCCCAAAGAACTTTTTGTGATGATGAATGCCTGCTGATCTCACCATGTGAGTCTTTACTTCCAAGGTCACCTGCAACTGCATCAGTTTTGCCTTCCTGTTGAAGCAGTTTTCGTAAGATCTTAATGCTATCTTTGCTTTTGTTTGAAAGTGTAACTGAAACTGACGGTTTCGTTGAGATAGATGATGATGAATTTGGTGATGAGAGGGATGGAAGTTTAGATTCTGCCACCAACTGACATATTTTTGAAATGCAAGCAGATGGAGCTTCCAGATTATGTTCAGCTGGTAACTCTGAATCTAAACCAGCAGAAAGAAAATTATCCTTGTCAAGATCTGGTTTTCCTGATCCTGAGGAACTGAGATAAACAAGCACGCCAGATTCTCCATGACAGTTCTCCAGCTGATCTCTTGTCATGTTACCAGTGTCCTGATACTCTGTGCTATAGCTTTCCCTGTTTGCATTATAAACTTGATTATTCCCACTGTCAATACTACTTTCACCTTCCGTGTCCAATTCCTCTTTTATGTCTGCATCTAGAGACACAATATCACCGTCACTTTCTATATCAGTTGCTTTTCCTATCTGACTATCATCATTTTTCTCAGCTTCAGATTCATTGATTTCTTGTTTATATACTTTAGTCTGCTTGGCACCAAGACTGGAATCTATATTATCATCATCTGAATGACTTAATTTTCGTTTGAAGCACTGGAGATTATCAGTACATGTTTTCTCAATCCCTCTACGTTCAGAAGCCTGATCTGCAGGAGTATCTTCTACAATACCATCTGCTGTACATTCAGCTTCATCCACTTGTGCAGAAAATGCACTTTCAGGAATTGATAGCACTGCCATTATTTTCATATCAGAGTTATTCACATTAATTTCACCTGATTCACAATCTGTCAGTATTTCTGTCCTTACTGTAATATTTGATGACCCAGGCAAAGAAGATGATGTAGATGGTGGCACAGTTGACAGTTGTGATGGCTTTGTGGATGTATCACATCTGCTGATATTCTGTTTCATTTTACTTTTGACTTCTTTAATTCTGTGTGGTTTGTCTTTACCCGTGGCTTTGGTGGTAACTTTTCCTGAGTTGTTTACCTTTGATTTCTTTGATCCTGTATCTGTGGTATCTGTATCTTCTGTATTCTCTGTGCTGTTTATATTAGAAATCCAGGAAGTAAACATACCTGACCTCTGGGCATCTTTAGCTTTCACCTTGTGTTTCATCATTTCCTGGTGCTTCTTCATCTCACCCAACATTTTCGTTTCTGGATAAGGGGGGTCTAACAAATGACTTATCATCAAACACGCCTCCTGGTTTTTATCTTCACAATTCATTTCTGAACACTCCCGGAATGCCTCTGTCCAGAACGTTTTCTTGTACTTCGGATACAGCCGTGAAAACCATGTTGAGATGCAGTGACCCCCAGTTCCAAAACTCTTTAGTATATCAATGGACATGAGGCAGACAGACACATTACCAAAACCTGGTCCTACGCCACAATCTTGCATGATATTCACGACCGTCTGCTCAAGGATGGTCAGCCCAACAGGCCAAGGGCTGTAGCATATATAATCTTTAATGGAAGAAATTGGACGGACCAGAAAGGGCCCTTCATTTGCCAGGTACCCTTTGTAGGTTTTCATGATTTTGTAGACGCTTCTTGGATTCCCTTGGTCGTCGTATCTTTTAATGACTCTCCCAGAACCCAGAGCTTTTTTGAGGTCGATTGCCACAAACTTACCAATCTCATCTTCACCGAAAGTTACATGTTCAGTTTTTAGCAATTTCAGATCCCTTCCTTGCCACAAACCAAAGCATTTAATGAGGTAGAAAATGACAGCCTGAATTAAGCCTATGGATGTCTCCGTGCTTAACAGCTTGTTGTTCCACAACAGCTCCTCGTGTTGATTAGTGATGGCATTTTTCATTGGTGGAGGCATGATTCAGTTTATGATGTATAATGTAGTGACTAGGTTTCTTAAGAGAACTGATCTGTGTTCTCTTCTTTACTGAAACATTTCAAACTGAGGTATAAGCTGGTAGTTTTGATTCGGACATGATTTTAATCACTCTTGTAAAAGCATCTGAAATAGAAACAGAAACTAAAACAGTGTTATCAAATGGTGAATGATGAATTGTGAGGGCAGATGCAATATTGTAACAGAAATGCTATCCTTACAGTAATTAGTACCTTTATTTAAAGAGTAAAGATGTGCTGATTGATTTCATGCGCTGGGGCCACACAGATGACCCCCACCACTTTCCCACCATTACTGGAGTATGCCAGGTGGGCTACCATTACTGCAGTATGCTAGGTGGGTTTTTTATGGAGTGGGGAATTAAATGCCACTTGCCTAAGCAGGTGCTATGCAATGCTGAGGCTTGGAATTCTCTTATTTTGCCTCAAATAGATACTGACTACAGTTTAACCTGTGTACTTCTTTGATTCGCTACCTGTGTACTATAATGTGTGACTCAGGTGTTATAACCACTCAGCCACCTGTTCCTCTAATTGCAAAAGTAAGATGAAAATACACAAGTTATAAAACCGTGGTCAGTTATCCTTATGAAAGGGACTGTAATGGACAAAGTAGATAACACACTAGCTGTATAACAGAAAAATTAGATAATAGACAAGTTATTAACAGACAAATTAGATCATACACAAGCTGTGTAACAGAAACAATATAAAATAACACAAAGTAATGCAGCTTTATAGAACAGAATTATGAAACATACAGGATGTTGCGGCGATTAGCCTTCATCAGCAAACACATGCATACACAAAACACAACACACAATCACAGAGAAGACCCTCGAGTGACTACATTTTTTTTTTCGCTTGCTCGCTTTGAACTCAGGCATCGGCGGTACACACTATTTATAGTAGTGATGGGCTGAATTTTACGTGTGGATAAGCTTTCCCTATTAACAGTGCCCCTTGCCTTCAGGCGAACCTACTCTGACTTCAGAGGTACTTGTAATTTGCGTCCCCAAGTCAAGGATGACAGGTCAACGTTTTAGTCCACCTGTCAGGTGCAGGGGTTGAACCGCTTACCTCGGCATCAGCACAACGAATGTTTAAGAACACGCATTCTTACCTATTCGGCCATGCGGACCTGTAGTGACTACATTACGGCCCAAGTACGAGATGAGAAGAATAAAAAGATGAAAAAAATGAGAACAATGAAAATTTAAATATTGAGCACAACCCACTACTGGCAACGCCGATCGCATACTGGTATGAACCTACTCACAGTATGGGATTCTGAGATGAGTATCAAATAATTTTTTCTTAATGAGATCGGCATACAACAGTATGATTTTTTCACATATGCTCTGAAACAGAATCGACATCTAACTGGTTTAGATTTATCCAGATTAATAATAACTGTTCAACATCTTCAATTATTTGCGATCTGTTTCATTAGCACATTCATGCCTTTCACAACATTAGCCTCCTTTATTTTTTTTCCTTTTTCACCACAATGAAACTTATCGTGGAAGGCAACTTCCCGTACATGCGACCGATTTCAGCAATTTTAATGCCACTCTCATATTTTATGTAAAACAAAGCCAAACTGAGCAGAAGAACGCATGGGTCCCTTTGTTTTCGCAAAATTAGCAGTGAGGTAATGTGGGCATGCAGGTGAAATCTGAGGCAACCGACGAAAACCGAGGAATGTTTTGTGAAAAAAAATTGACGAAAACTGAAACCGACGATAACTGAAGACAATGAAAACCAAGGTTTTACTCTGTGTGTGTGTGTATATATATATATATATGCTTCGCTTCGGAGGTCACGGGTGACAAGCATCGCCTGAATCTTTTCTCCGGGGCATGCCGGTGTGCTGGGAAATGAACAGGCGGACAGATTGGCTGGCTCTGCAGAACTTGGTGGAGTATTGATACATGACAAGGCAGACGTGGTTGCGGCCTTGTGGGAGCACGTGTACACCTTGGAGGAGCAAATGGATTACCATGGTCTGGCAAGAATGAGACAGCGAGGAGTGACTAGGGGATCTGGCCGACGCTCAATGCTCAGAGGAAAGGCGAGACGGATATATAATCAGATTGCTACTGGTACTATTGGTGTTGGAACTCTTCACTGCCTGCTGAGGATGGGGACGGAGCTCTTATGGGAATGCCCCGAATGCTGTGATGTCGATTGCTAAATCAATCAATCAATCATATATATATATATATTTTTTACATTGGCACCTTGCCGTCTTGACAGACGATAGTTTGTGCTTTAAAAAGCCATAACTTTTACTTATGGCGGTAGCGAATGTGACTGATAAGGCCAATTTGCGCTGTAAATCTCCGTTCACAGTGGGTGCATGTGAACACGTGGTCATTTCCACCATCATGCACCATCTTACGTCTCACACGCTCGGTGTGTGACTTATCTGCAATAATTTTCTCCTTTGTCTTTATTTCATTTATGATGTTTGGCCTCCATGCAACACGTTCAGCGGCGACTTGCTCCCAATGTGCATTATCAATGCCTGTATCAATCATGTCCCGCTTACACACATCTTTGTATCGTAGTAGAGGCCGACCCTGAGATCTCTTACCCATCTGTAATTCACCAAAAAAGATGTCCTTTGGTATTCTACCATCATCCATCCTCCTAAGAGGTCCTATCCATCTAAGTCTACGAAGACTGAGCATGGAAATTGTCTTGCCACTTAATACCAAGAATTCTTCGCAGACACCGCATATGAAAGCTGTTTAAACGTTTCTCTTGGCGTGAGTAAGTTGTCCAGGTTTCACTGCCATAAAGAAGAGTACTAAGGACACAGGCTTGATAGACAAGGACTTTTGTTTTGGCAGTAAGCTTCCTGTTCTCCCACACTCTTTTTCTTAACCTGTTCATTGTTGTTGCTGCCTTACCAATCCGGACGTTGATTTCCTGATCTAGGGATAATTTGCTATTTACCTCTGATCCTAGATATGTAAAATGGTCTACCATCTCTAGTTCGGCATCATCAATAAAGATTGGAGGTACCCCATGTGCACCTTGTGACATAATCTGTGGCTTTTTTTTGCTAATTGTTAAACCAAATTCAGAACAAGCATTGGAGAATGCAGATAGTAGACATTGCAATTCTTCCTCAGAGTGGGTCGTAACTGCAGCATCATCTGCTAAAAGCAACTCTCTGATCAGTACCCTCCTAGCTTTGGTCTTGGCCTTCAATCTCTGAGCATTGTAGAGGCCGCAATCTGAGCATGAGTGAATGTATATACCACCATCCTGATCACGAAAGGCATATTTCAGTAGAAGTGAAAAGTATATTCCAAAGAGGGTGGGAGCTAGTACACAACCTTGCTTAACTCCACTCTTGATTTCAAACTCTTCAGAAGTTGCGCGATCAAACTTGATTATACCCTTCATGCCTGTGTGGAACGATTCCACAATGGACAGAAGAGTTGGTGATATATATATATATATATATATATATATATATATATATATATATATATATATATATATATATATATATATTAGGGCTGTACCGGATTCAAATTTTTGAAATCCGGCTGATGCCGGATTTGGCCGGATTTATGAAGTGAGATTCGGCCGGAGCCGGATTTATGAAATGAGATCCGGCTGGAGCCGGATTTACAAATAAAAAAATAAAAATAAAATAACTTACTACATCACTTGACTTAGGTGAGTGGAGTCACTCGACTGTTCATTACTGCAGTTCATTACTATAGACATGACAATGATGACATATCTTCTTCTTCTTCTTCAGCTTTCCGAGCCATTGAGGTTCTTTGCTGCAAATACAATCCGTCTCCATTCGTCTCTCTGGTGGACCTTCTCTTGCCAGTCGTTGATTCCAAGTGCTTGTAGGTCTGTACATGTATTATCTCTCCACCGTCTTCTTGGTCTACCTCGGGGTCTACGGTCATTTATTTCCTGAGTGTAAGCGAGTTTTGTTTCCCTATTATCTTCCATTCTTTCTATATGCCCCAGCCATTGTAGTCTATTAGCCTTCATGATACCAGTGATTAGCGGGGACTTAAACAGATCATAAATGTCTTTGTTACTTCTTCTTTTCCACTCTCCACTTTGTGTATCCCTAATGGGTCCAAAGATGCGTCTTAAAATTTTGTTCTCAAAGGTTTGTAACAAGGCTTCGTCTCCTTTCGTTGTACTCCAGGTTTCAGAGCCATACAGCACAACTGGTCTGATCAGTGTTTTGTATATTGTGATTTTGGTGTTACGAGATAGCGCCTTTGATTTTAGTAGATGTTGTAGTGCATAGTATATCTTATTTCCAGAGTTGATTCTAGTTTGTATTTCTTCCCTTATGATGTTGGAGCAGTTGAAGATTGTACCCAGGTATTTGTATGTTTCCGTTTTTTAATGGTCATATTATCTATTTGTATGTGGCCAGAGTTTTTAGCCATTCCGTCTCTTGAAATTACCATATATTCTGTCTTATCTTGGTTGATAACCAGCCCCATCTGTTGGGCTTTTTCCTTTAAGTGAGTCAATATTTCCAATGACTTTTGTTCACTTTGTCCTATAATATCTATATCATCTGCATAACCAAGCAGCTTGGATGTTCCTCCAATATCACATTCCTCCTTTATCTTCCTTACAACTTTCTCTAGAGCCAGATTGAAGAGTAGCGGCGATAGTGCATCACCCTGTTTCAAGCCAGATGTTATTTGGAAAGGGTCTGATTTCCTGCCTTTATATGTTACTATATTATAAGTATCTTCCATGCATAGTCTGGTCATGTTGATTAACTTCCTTGGTATTCCAAATTCCTGCATAGCATTCCATAGACTATTCCTATGGACACTATCATAAGCCTTTTTAAAATCCACAAAAATGTTATGGAGATCTCTTTTATATTCCCAATGTTTCTCGGCTATTTGTCGTAAGATAAATATCTGATCTATTGTTGATCTGTTTTGTCTAAAACCTGCCTGGTAGTCACCTAATATGTCTTCTGAATATGGTTTTAGTCTATTTAGTAATACTGCGGATAGTATCTTATAGCTTGTGGACAGTAGTGATATTCCTCTATAATTTCCACATTGGAACTTGTCTCCTTTCTTAAAGATAGGTATCAATAATGACTCTTTGCAGTCATGGGGTAATTCTTCTGTCCTCCAGATTTTTATTATTAGTTCGTATAGCTTTAGATGTAATGCATGGCCACCTGCCTTTATAAATTCAGCAGCAATTCCATCAGTCCCAGTTGCCTTATTGTTTTTAAGTCGTGTGATTACATATAGGATTTCTTCAAATGTAGGTTCTTCAATTTGTGGTTCGCATGTTAGAACCTCTTCCTGTGGGAAAATGTTACTTGGAGCTTCACAATTTAGTAATTCAATAAAATATTCTTTCCATGTGTTGCACATTTCCTCATTGGTATTTATCATATTCCCATTTTTGTCTTTTAAACCATATGTGTTTTGTTGGTGCCCTCGTTTCATTGACTTCAGTTCTTTAAAAAATTTTCTGGATTCATTTTTCTGGTGATTAGTTTCCAGTATGACATATACTCATATTAAATCATTTAAATGTAAAATAATTACATTTACATTAGAATAAGTAATTAAGTAATATTAAGTTCCATAAGTTCAAGATGAAACATAATATATAAGCACGTAATGCTAATTTAGTAATTTTAATTGTTAGTTTTCAGTTTTTAGTTTTCACATTGTTTTCAGTTGGCAAATTGACAGCTCAGTTACAACTCACAACAACAGTACATTGAACAGATTGAATTTATTGAAATACATTCATTCAGTAATTTCACTATTTCAGTCAGTCAGTCTT
Organism: Cepaea hortensis; assembly: GCA_963921405.1. Taxonomy (NCBI): domain Eukaryota; kingdom Metazoa; phylum Mollusca; class Gastropoda; order Stylommatophora; family Helicidae; genus Cepaea; species Cepaea hortensis. The sequence goes on along the minus strand of OY992887.1, from coordinate 34,689,518 downwards.
CATTATGGCTGTGAAGTTGAACTCTCAGAGTCGAGAAGGGACGAGTTGTATTTCAGGAAAATCAACGTCTCCGCATTTTGTATATATACTTCCGGTTTCAAGATGGCGACGGACGGTCGTGTTGTTTTGTGTTCGTTAACTTTTTCGCGTAAGGGATGGATTTATTCATTTCTTGCGTGTAATTGGTGTGCCAGGATGTAAAACCAGGAGTTTCTACTCAAGATCTGCGCGGGTGCTACGGAGTTCGTGCATCGAGCGAAGCCATCCTTGAGTGAATTTTCAGCAGCGTGTGTGGTTCTCAATCAAAAGTCAGTGTTTACGTTTTTTCAACATGGCGGAACAACGTGTGTTTTCCGAACGATCAGCAGTCAACATACCGAAGCGGCGTGGTAGCCGCGCAGGGAAAAAGAAGCCAGGTAAGCGCGGTGGCTTGAGACGTTTTAGACTCAAGTGTCACCGTCTAGGACTCAGGAACATCCGTATTCTATATTGGAACTGTGCCAGTGTAAAACAACGGGGCTCTATTTTAGAAACCCTAGTTTACAGGAACGACATTGTAGCACTCCAGGAGACGAGACTGGACGATCAGCTACTCCGAATTGCCGGCTTCAAATGTTTCTATAACAGACGACATCTGGGAACGGCGATTCTCGTTCGCGACAGCATGGTGGCGTCAGAGCTAGACATGTCCAGTTGGAACAGTGACGATATACAAATACAGGCGTTGAGAGTTCATTCCAGTACACCATTCGTGTTGGTTAATGTTTATGCCCGCAATGCCAGTGTGGACGCCCAGAAGTGGCAGTGCTTAAGTGGCATATTAGGCCACGAGAGAAATGTTATTTTCTGTGGTGACTTCAACGCTAAAGGCAGATCATGGGGAAACACTTCCTCCAATACACAAGGGGAGGAGCTCGAGACTGCACTGGAAACCATCGACCTGGTTTGTATCAACAGTGGCTGTGTCACCAGGACAGCAAGCCGTCCAGGCGATGAGGACAGTGCTATTGATCTGGCGCTAGTTTCACCTTCACTCACTACAGTGTGTAGATGGGGTGTCCTAGGACACCATGGCAGCGACCACCACCCATGCAGCATATTGGTGGAGAAAGGCAGAACCAGGCAGCACAAGCTAAAGGTAAAGACGTTCCAGTATGACAGTACAGGGCAAGATGTGGTGAGTAAAATAAGACGTGACAAGCGCAGAACGTTTCAGGGCAGGAAGAAAAGGAAAAAAAGCTGGGAGCAGCCACCGTGGTGGAGTTTCGAGGTGGAGAAGGCTTGGGTGGATAAGCGTAGTGCTGTAAGGAGATGGCAAAATGCCAAGAAGAACAGAGCTGGTCATCCTAGTCCCTGCTTGCACTTAGAAAGAGAGATGCACACAAAAGTAAGCTATTTCAAAAAACTGGTCACGGTGGTTAAAAGCGAAAAATGGGCAGAGGTGTGTCAAAGAGTAAGCACAGACAAGTCACTGAAATTGTTCTGGCGACTACATAAAAGCATGAGTGGTGTAGTCAAGAATAAGAGCATTTCTGACTTCCAAGGTGCTGACCTCATCTGGCAGAGGACTGACGAGGACAAGGGCAAAGCCCTCTTTGAACGCTACCTTGAGCAGAGCAACCAGACAGACATGGGAGGCCGGAATCTGGCCAAGGAGGTCACCTCAGACAGATGCAAGGCCCAGAACACTTCGGATGAAGACACAGTGACAGTGCAAGAAATCAAGGCTGTGCTTCGACGATCAAAAAACAGTGCTCCAGGTTCTGATGGCATAAGATACGACGACATAAATAGGTGTACCGACAATGAGCTAGAGAAACTAGCAGACATGTACAACAACAGTATAGGGAGTGCTAGCATCAAGGAGGAATGGTTACACAGCTATCTGATTCCCTTGCCGAAGCCTGACAAAGACCACAAGAAAATTCAGGGATATCGAATTATAACCATGCAGAATACAATAGGCAAGCTGCTGGAGAAGGTAATTGCCAGGAAAATATCAAGCCAACTAGAGAGGCAAGGTGTTTTCCCACCTACCCTGGGTGGGTACCGTCCAAAAAGAGAAACCTGGACCAATGCAGCAGTCTTTGCCCATGATGTCTATGAAGGTTTCCACTCAGGCACTGAAACCGTTGCTGCAGCGATTGATCTTGAGGACGCATACAACAGAGTACCACTGGATTTTTTAATGTTTCAGCTTCTTGAACTAAACGTAAGTCCATTCCTCCTTAGTTGGATCGCTGCAGCTCTCTTCCAACGGAAAGTAGTTTTTAGATGTGGCAGTTGGACTTCGGAACCAACAACAATATATCCTGGCCTACCACAGGGATCACCATTATCTCCGGTACTGTTCAACGCCTACACAGTGAGAATCACCAGTGAGCAGATCACTGGACCTGGCAGGACATTGTCATATGCCGATGATGTTTTAGTGTATCGTCAGGGTAAGGATAGAGAGGAGGTTGCTGTGGAGCTACAAACCGAACTCAATCGCATAAGTACTTGGTGTGATGAAGCTGGGGCAATGGTCAACCCAACAAAGGCAACAGTGACTTGGTTCTCGTTGAATAATCATATTGTCAACAATCCAACACCAACTGTAATGCTGTGTTCAGAGACGGTGGAAAGAACGCAGGCAATGAATTACCTGGGGATACGGTTTGATCGAAGCCTTGCTTATAATGTGCACATAGACCAGGTGATAACAAAGGCCAAGCGGGGTTTGGCAGCGATGCGGGTGATGGCGGCAGCAAACTGTGAGCAGCGCCATCTATGTCTTCTGTACGAGGGGCTGGTCATGTCTGTTTTGGAGTATGCAATGGCAATCCTGACTGTCAGCCATAAGCAGATAGAAAGGATGGAAAGGATACAGAATGAAGCTATGCGCATTATTCTTGGATGTACAAGAGATACAGCATGCAGGGCGATGCGATACCTTCTTGATTTTCCAACCATTGAAGAGAGAATGCAAGTTTGCAGGGCACGCGCCTACCTCAGAATTAACGCAAACACACAGCATCCACTGCATAGTGAAATTAGGAAGGTGAAGGGCAGCAGGTTAAAAAGAGGACGGTCGTGGATGGGTCAAGCCGAGGACATTCTTCAACAGGTGTGTTCACTTGAGGACTTAGAACCTGGCGAGGAGTGGGTGCAAGTGCCAACAGACTTCTGCACATCCTTTTCAGTTTGCATCCAACTAGATAGAAAATGCAGACAAGAAAATCCGGCTGCTGTTGAGGCTGAAGTACAAGCGTTGATTTTCGAGAATTCGCTAGACAGTGACGCGGTCATCTACACAGATGGGTCGGTCATCCGACGTGTGAGAAGCTCATGGGCCTTTACAGCTCGGGCCGGAGGGAGAATTGTGAAGGAGGACTCTGGTGCTTTCACTGAAACCACAAGTAGCCTGACCATGGAAGTCATGGCAGTAAGTAAAGCAATAACATGGCTCGAGACACAGACATTCACTAGGGCTTGTTTCCTTAGCGACTCAATGAACATGATCAAGAGGATAGAGGAGGGGTCGATCCGAAGAGAATGGTTGCTGCCTCTGAAGCGGTCTCGGCTGGCAAAGATTAGTTTCATCTTCGTGCCAGGGCATGCGGGAGTACAAGGAAATGAGCGGGCTGACAAGCTCGCAGGTGAGGCTACTGTTGAGGGCGGACGCGCCATGGACCAGGCTGACATTCTGAATGCTCTACGAGAAGTGAGACTTTTGCAAGAACCAAGTGATGACTGTGAATCTACAACAATGGCCAGACTGCGAGAGCAGCAAATTAAAAGAGGGGTGGCCAAACAAGAACACTACGCAGGAAGCCAAAGAAGATTGATAAACCAACACAGAACTGGCGTCGTTAGCCGCTACACGCTGCGGGATTTGCTGAGGAGGGGATCCGAGCACTTATGGACTGAATGGTCCGATGTGCAACGAGGATGATCTGTCGACTAACTAACTAACTAACTAACTATTTCAGTCAGTCAGTCTTCATTATGGCTGTGAAGTTGAACTCTCAGAGTCAAGAAGGGACGAGTTGTATTTCAGGAAAATCATCTCCGCATTTTGTGGTAAAAGGCTACTACGGTGGTCAGTGATGATGTCTCCTGCAGTACTGAACAGCCTTTCCGATGGCACACTTGTAGGTGGTGGTGCAAGAAATGCCTGCGCCAGTCTAGCCATACTTGGAAATCTTTGCTTATTGGTATGCCACCATGAAACTGGATCTGACTGTCGAGTTTGAAGTGGCTCTGACAGGTACTGTGTCACCTCAGTGTTAATGCTGTTGCCTTCGGCGCTTGCAGAACGATCTGTGGTGGGATTTTCCTCGACAATTGTGTCAAAACAGCTCCATTACTGTGTGGCAGTGCTCACAGAAGTCAAAACACTAGTACTACTACTACTACTAGTAGCTGATGGATCCTGTGGACTGACTGTGTTTGCTGAATCAATAATGGAGTTAGCTGCTAACAGCAGATGGGCTCGTGCATCACTTCTACCACGTTCGGAGAAGAAGCACAGCTTGAATCGAGGATCCAGTAGTGTGGCACAGGTGTAAATACTGTTGGATTCAATGTCCGCAAATCTGCTGCTAATAGCTTCAAGCAGGGCTGCTTTCATAGTTTTGATCCCAGCATCACTACCTTCTTTCTGGAGGAAAGCCATGAGTGTTTTCACTAGGGCTGTACCGGATTCAAATTTTTGAAATCCGGCCGGAGCCGGATTTGGCCGGATTTATGAAGTGAGATCCGGCCGGAGCCGGAGCCGAAGCCGGATTTGTAAAAATGGCCGGATTCCGGATTTGCCGGAGCCGGAGCCGAAATCCGGTACACCCCTAATATATATATATATATAAGCTCTTCTTTCCCTCTCCAAGCGCAGAAACTAGCAGAGTGTGCAAGGCCAATAATGAATACTGGAATTTCACATCCGTGCCGAGGCACATTGAACACAGCACACAGCTGAGATGAGGTCTAGGTTAGTCATGTTACCTTCATAGGTTTTAGATAGGTCACTGTCAATCCACTTCGATCCACTGTCCAGAGGGAAGTCCAGGCTATAAACATGATCAGTACATCCATTTACTTACAAGCCAATCAGGGATATGGTGTTGGATTGATATTAGGGTTTGGAATTATACAAAAGGTCATTGTTGTAGAGCTCTGCTGATTTAAGCTGTTCACCGTTTTATGACTTGAAAAACTAAGGGCTTGTGATAACTCAGTCCCATACAAACCTAATGTATTTCACACAGCGAAACAGGAATAAATAATGGTGTTAAACAGTTAGTTAAACAAACAATTAATTCACACACACATGTAAATAAATTTATTTTACTTCTAACTGAATTGGCGTAGAAAAGTAGCTTAGTTTTCATGCTCTTTAAGTACTTTAACTTTATAATGATATTTTAAATTATTTATGAGGTTTTTGCCCTAGATATAGATAACCTCGATTTAAAAACAAATTGCTGTTGACGGATTCTCTGCTCTAAACAGTATTTAAAATTTAGTAAACAGTCTCTCTTCTTAGTCTTCTAGTTTCTACAACAACATATGAATAGTCGCCGACCGAATTTCTTACCTTTCTTTTCCTTGTGCATTCATTCTCCTTTCTCGTTTAATATCTAATAACTAACAATATACTAATTTTAAAATGCATTTTGCATAACTGAAGACATGCGTCTAACCAAACATTTCGGTAAACCGTGAAATAACATAACAATAATAATGTATATTTTAAACAATTTGTCTGGACTGATAGTAGTGATAGCGAGGACTTTTCATTTGAGCGAAGAAATACAAATTAGAATCACCTCCATTACAATCTCTAGCAGTGAAAAATTAGGTTTTGCTAACTTCCGAAAGGAAACGCAAATGACCGACTGCAAAAATAAAAGATATGCAATGGAAAACATGTTAAAGATGCTTTAGTTAGTTAAATAGTTATTCGACAAATCCTCACATTATCCCCATTGCACATCGAACAATTAAGTCCACGAGTGCTTGGATCCCTCCTCAGTATCTCTCTCACTATGCAGCGACTGACGACACAAAGTTCTGCGTTGGTTGACTATTCTCTTTCTTGTCTGGCTTTAACCCTTTGTTGTCTTATCTTGTTGTCTGGGAAAAGTTGTAGATTCAGAATACTCACTTGGTTCGTTTAATTGATTTCCCTCTTGAGAGTACTCAGTATATCAGCCAGTCCATTGCTCGCCCACTTCCCACAGTAGCCGGGCCGGCAAACCGACTAGCTTATTCATTCTATGTTACATCCACGTGGCCTGGCACAACAAATGAAGTGATTTCTGTTATAATTGACTTTCCTAGAGACTTCACCCACTGTCTTCGAGCTCAGCCCATCTCGGTCTTCCGGAACAGACCCACCTACCTCGAAGAAGCATGCCTGTGTGAAAGTTTATGTCTCTCAGCAAGACTATTGCTTTAGCTATGAAGCTACTTGTCAAGGTAAAGGTACAGCGGACTTCCGTCACAGTAAAAGCCCATCAGCTCCTCGCGTGTTGAACAACACACCTATCTTTGCAGATGACTAAATCACTCTCAGAAGAATCAAGGTTCGAACTCCTGTATTCACATCTACAGAGTTTTGTTGTTTACAGTCCCTATCCAGTCTGAAATAAAGCTAAGGTCCTCTTTACACGCCTTGTGAGCATCGGGTAAATGATGTTAGACTCATATTCGTATAGACCATCGGCACTCAGTGCGTGATGTGGTCAATGTCACGCCTGCCGCCTTTTCCCCAAGACATTTCTTGGTAGCCATTTTTAAGCTGGCTCGACCAGGGAGTCCAGGTCAATTATACAAATTCGAACCTGCACCCATGCAGATGGACCCCGTGACCACCAGGCGGCAGGCGAGTGTCTATCTACTACGCTACCGCAGGTCCCTATCCAGCCTGGTGCATACTGAAAACGCCGTCCAGCACTGTTGTATCTATTCTTCACCAGGTTTTATTTTACTTCTAACTGAATTGGCAATTCTTGTTCTAATCTCTTCAAGGCATCTCCCATAAGATGTTATGACTGTTCCGAGATAACAGTATCGATTCACTTGCTTAAGAACATGCCCATTTACTCGTATATCATATGGTGGTATTTCCTTCTTCCCAGTGACCACCATAATCTGTGTCTTCTTACTATTCAATTCTAACCCTAGTTGCTCATTGTGTTCAACAACCGCATCTACTAAATGTCGCAGGTCATGTTCATTGTCTGCAATCAAGACTGTATCATCTGCATATCTAATGTTATTGATGTATAAAAATATATGTATAAAATGAAGAATATCTTATACATTAAAAGTTACTATCACTGAATGTAAGAAAGAGAGTGCTGAAGTGTTATACAGAACATGTTTTGCTGTAAGACAGTGAATGTTGAAATGTAAATAAACAAATTAGAAAGAACTTAAAATCAACAGAGATATGGTTCCTGAGAGGGATGTTGCGAATTTCTTGGACTGCCAGAGTAACTAACAACACTGCCCGAAAGAGGCTAATGAAACTAGAACAGTGGTTCTCAACCGATGGGGAATTCCCCCCAGGGGGGAATTTTAGAGTTACCAGGGGGGGGGGGGGGGGGGTTAAGATTATTTCAAGATCGCATTAATACAAGAACCAGTTACTTGATATTGTTTTTCCCTCTAAATTTTACGGTTCTGTACTTCTCGAACTAATGAAATTCGTTTTATAACGTAAGTAGACCCGCAATCACGTTGTATGTAGATGTCTAGACTTGTTCTAGGATGTGTTATTAAATTTAGCTTCATTTTTATGTATACTGTGTAAGGGTGGGGGGGGGGGGGGATTTATAGGCAGGAAATTCGAAGGGGGGGGGGGGTGACGTTCTGAACATATGGTAAAGGGGGAGCATGGGCCAAAAAAAGGTTGAGAACCACTGAACTAGAACATTATATACAACAATAAGAAAGAGACAAACAGCTTTTTTTTTTTTTTTTGGTCATGTGATGAGAAGAGAGGCATTGGGAAAAAAAATATCGTGAAAACTGTAAAGGTTGAGGGGAAGAGAGGCAGAGGCAGGCCAAGAGAAATGATGCTGGATGGACTGAGGCTGTGGCGTGGAGAAATATCATCAGCAGAGTTGATCCAGAACACCAAAGACTGAGATCTGTGGATAGTCATCAACGCCTACTACAGTCGGCATGACGCATGATGATAATGATGTTGTCAGTATCACACCGGTAGACTTTACTCCCCAAGTAACTTCAAGGTACCAGTTTAAGGCTGGGTCGTGCTCAGACCAATTGTATAAATCCGCGCCGATGTGGTCTCGAACCTAAGGCCACCAAGCGAACGTTTAGCCACTACGCTATCTCGGCTCCCACAAACAAGTATAAATAGATACAAATTAAAGAACCCTTTAATACGCATTAAGATGTATTAGGTACGTGGTGCGAGGTCCACATTCTGCATAGACCAAGCAACATGAGTGATGTCAGTATCACACAAGCCGGCTTTTACTTCCTAAGACATGTCCAGGGACCCATCCTGTGCTGGATGGACCTGGGAGTCCAGGTCAATTAACAAAATCCATCCCGATGCAGATTCGAACCTTTAACCACAGGACCAACAGTCGAATGTCTAACCACTATGCCACCTAGGCTTCCACAAACAAGTATCCCAGAGATACTTGTCGCCAGTGCTGTGAGCTGTCTGCCCTTGTAGTCGTGTGTCATTCGTATGAAGGGGAAGGGAGATAATACATCTTTAGCCTCAGAGTTGTATTCCCCCCTTCCTCCTCCTCTCTCTATCCCCCCTCCCCCCCCCCCCCGCGCATATCCTATTTACAGGACTTGCTGTCAACACCAGCACTTTACCGCTGTTGTTGATGTCTTGACAAGATTACGCTCAGTAGTTTACCATTGCTTTCTGAGCGACCAGCTTACATACCCCCCGCCCCCCCCCCCGGGTAAGTATCCAACGCGTTGCGATCCGTGCCACATAGTGGTCACGCTCACACGCACCACCTAATAGGAATTAGGAGATTCCCAGTCTAACATTGGAATGACTTGACCATCGGGAACTGAGACTGACGTAGGCATCGTTGGGACAGCAACGGAAGGTGACTTCGGAAAACGACATGAAGTCAGCTGTGTGTTTCCTGTGGGCTCCGTGTTTAAAAAGGACTTGATCGTCTAGGCGAGGCATATTTACTAGAAGCGGAGATCGCCTGTTTATATAGCATTCGTACTATGCGGACCGGGACATAAATCATAGACGACGAGGTTTTTTGTAATGATTTGCGATAGTCCTTGAGAGACTGAGAAATTCCAGACAAGATATAAACAGCTTGGTTTGTATTGACATGTAACGTCCCGTCCCCGTGTCAGGGGCCCGTTGCATTTTTACAACATTGTTATATATCGATGTTCTGAAAGAGATCGAATGTGAAATAAAAGGATTTATCTCGAATTGAAACAGTGTCTTCAAGGTGAGCGACTTTATTACATATTGTTCTCTAGTTTGAGTTCTAACGCTTTGGCGGTGAATTGACATTGAGACATGTGGGGACTTCGATCCGAGGAAACGATGCTTTAACGTAAACAAGCGACGATTGATTCCCGCCATATCAGAAATAAACATATGAAGAATGCACGTCACGATGATAAATTCCTTAGCACGATGTGGCATCAGGAGTACACACAATGCGACAACATGGCGGCTGAGTTAATGTAAGCTTCATTACGCTGCCAGAAAAACGATACATTTTACATTGCAGATTATCGTTTGTACAGAAAGTAAGACATTATCTTAATCTCCCGAGTTATTTATAAAAAGGGAATGTCTGTCGCTGTAAAGATAAATATTTGCACGTCAAGTTGAAGTGCACGACTAATACAAACGACGTGCACCGTCCTAAACTCAACGGAAGCCGAAATTGCAGCTCGTGTAAACGTCAGTTACAGACTGCAAATAGTTAATATGTGTCGATATTAAGTGGATGTCATTTGCCACACACAAGTTAAAAGATTAAACCTGTGCTATTCCACATATCTGTATGACAATGGAACACATTATCAGTTTCGATGTCCGCTATCAGGAGGCATACTACACTTGATAGTACCAAATTTGTACCCAGGACGGAACTAGATATGTCTTGGAATTAGACATAGTTTACACAGATTAGACACAGCACACTACACAACTCTTGAACAGTAATATACCACACAATCAAGATGCACTTGGCGTGAAGAATGATACCTTCATAATATTATTGGCTGCCGACACTCTGTCAAATTTACACTATCGGCACAAGGAACATTCATTATTCTTCTGGGGACATTATAGAGACTAACTATTTTACATTTATCTATACACGAACGTGAGGTCGGATGTTATTATGGATGTACATTATACATTGTCGGGATTACCTACACTTCCCTCCACCTAGAGTCTGAAGGAAAGATAGATGATACATTCAGTGGGACTATACACACTTACTATCGAGACTTATTGCATCTAATCTTCTCACTATACCATTTCATTATGGTGGATTGATACCTCTATCGCAACCTCAAAGCATACGAAGTTTCTACACGGAATGTCGAACATTACAACATCATTAGTCACATACCGGACACTTCATCACACTTCAGAACTGTGAACGCAACGAACATATATGGATGCACCTCATCGTCATGACACCTCTGCACATGACACCATGACAGGATACTAGGACACTACACATTTACGTCAGAGCACTACACGGATTGACATTGTTGTACTAAGTAATTATACTTCATTGTGGGCATCAAGCATTCCATTACCCACAGCATTCAGCCGAAAATAATAAGGCTACTAACTCAAGCTTCGTCGAACATACCCAAGCCAATCACATATCACATGGGTTGGTCACGAACCGCGTGGGTTCGAGTTTGAGTAAAAGTTAATTGTACTCTCGTCAAAGAAAGGAGCAAGTTACTTAGGATATACAGCTACTTCCTTTAGTATATCTTGGCCAACATAGAGAGCTTATTGTATCTATACACACGAGAGCCGGAAACAGGCCAGTAAATTGTTCATTATTGATTGATGTTATGTTGACTCATAATAAGGCTATTTATTTTATTTTGTGGGCGATTGGAAGGGCCTTGATGAACTAATTGAGATTACTTGATTGGTTCATGAAGTGATTTGTGTGTTGATAGTCGCCAGGTCATTACGAATTAAATTTTTGTTTTGATCTTGCGGGCGTCACCACAATACTATTGTCTTGTCATAACTGTAGTAGTATAGTATGTGCGTTACCCATCAAAAAGGTGGATACAAATTTGTTATTGTTTGTGAACAGTAAGATGTATTCGCGTCACTCGTCATTCGTCTTTTATGATTGTTAGTTGTCTTGCGTTGCATATATATTGTATATTGGATATATTTATTCATATTTATTTCTCTAGTTATTTTTATTTCGATCATTATAGAGATATTTGATTGATTTTTTTTGTGGTGTTCGAATTGACACTACAAATTTAATTGAGTTATATTTACTCAATTGTGATACAACATTTACCTTACTATCTGAGTGATAGTGATCTGAAACAATATTACGATTTTGTCGATTCTTTTCTTCTTTTGCCTACGTCCATATTTATTTCAGCCAGATAGCTCATTTTACAGGTAGGACATTAGGACAAGATGTCGACACTGCAACATTTCATCGAGTTGGGTGAGAAGACTGGTTTAACCGGTGCAGAACTGCGAAATTGGGCAAGTGAGCAACAGAAGCGTGACAAGGAGGATCGACAACTTCAACTTGCAGCAGAGAAGGAAGCTAGACAACTGCAAGCTACACGCGAGAAGGAGGAACGACAGGAAAGACTGGCATCAGAAAAGCAAGATAAACAACTTGAGAGAGAACAGAAAGAAAAAGAGATGGCGATCAGACAAAATGAGATAATTTTGGAACGCGAACGAATGGAGTCTAGAGAAAAAGAATTAAAGGCGGAAAAAGAGAAGTTAATGATAGAGATGCAAATAAAGGAGAAACAGATGGCTGCAGAAGTGGAATCGAAGATAAAGCAAATGGCTGCAGAAGCGGAACTTAAGGATAAACAAATGGCTACAGAGGCAGATTTGAAGATGAAACAAATTGTTGCTGAAGCAGAACTTAAAGAGAAACAATTGGCTTTTGATAGGGAGAGACTTGCTACAGAAACACTCTGGAAGGACAAGGAGGTTGAAGGTAACCTAAGGGTCAAGACGCTTGAGATAGAACGTGGAGCTGAAATCGAACGAGAGAAAATGCTGGCTAAGCAGAACGATCCTGTGAAAAAGTACCAAGGTTTATTCAGGAATTTTCAACAAGGTGATTCTGTTAGTTCATGGATAACGAATTTTGAAGTGCTCGTAAAGTATTACAAGGTACCGGAGAAGGACGTACCGATTTTATTTCACCGTCACCTCGCGTTAGAGCCGTTGAAAGTGACCGAGTTAATTCCTGAGGATTTGCGTACAAACTACAAATATATGCGCGATCGTGTGCTTTCACATTTTTCGTTGGACGAATCGGTGTTACGTACTAAGTTTAAAACACTTACCCCGAAATCGAACCAAACATTCCTTGATTTTGCTTCGGAAATGTCTTCTAGCTTTGACAAGTGGTGTAAGGCTGCTGATATTAATGCTAATTATGAAAAAGTTAGAGACTTAATTATCAGAGATAGACTGTTATCTGCGATACCAGAACCTATGGCAGTATTTCTTTTGGAAAATAAATGTAAGAGTTTAAGTGAGATGGAAGCTAAAGGTGAGTCTTACTTTAATGCAGATAGAGACGTGTTTGCCAACTGTACTCAACCTGAATTAGTAATAGGAGAAAGTGCAAAATTCCAAAGAGGAAACGGTAAGTTTAGAAAGTTTAGTAGTGGTGGCAATAGAAATAGTCCTTACAATAGAGAAGGTGATAGACCAAGGAAAGGCCAATTCAACAGATGTCAGTATTGTAGATTATCGCATGGAAATTTAGAGATGTGTGATAAACATCCAGGTTATACCGCATATCTGAAGGACATTATTGCTAATAAGAGAAGTAAGTATGACTCTTTTAAAAGAAGCATTAAATGTTTCTCATGTAGGGCGTACGGACACACAAGCAGGTCTTGTACAATGAGAAATTCCTGGAAGGAAGCGAGTATCGCATATGTGTTGTCTAGTTGTAGTAGCGATTCAGATGATCTAGAGGACACACACGCAGCCATTATAGAGTCTGTTTCTCCTTTATTTGCATCTCTATCATTAACTTCTTTTTTTCCGCCTTTAATTCTTTTTCTCTAGACTCCATTCGTTCGCGTTCCAAAATTATCTCATTTTGTCTGATCGCCATCTCTTTTTCTTTCAGTTCTCTCTCAAGTTGTTTATCTTGCTTTTCTGATGATAGTGATGATGACCTTACATCAGCTAATAAGAGACATATTCACGAAGCAAATGCAGCATACACTCGTCAAGGTACTCTGACGATACACCGAGCGTTGGTTAATGGTTTACCAACAACCTGTTTTAGAGACACAGGGTCCGATATTACAGGTGTTAATCACAAACTCATAAGAGAAAGTGATTATACAGGTAAAAGTATTGAGTGCAGGACATTTGGGGGTACAATAGAAATGTACAAAACTGCATGTGTCAGCATAAAATGCCCATACTATAAAGGTCGAGTGTGCGCAGCAGTACTACAAAACCCATGTGCTGGGTTGATAATTGGTAACATCGCTGATGTCAAAGATTACGCTCAAACTATAGAACGCAAACCTGATATGATACTCACAACAACACAAACCCACGTATCACAAGAAGAAGGAATTACACATTCATTAAAAGTTCAACTGACTGGTAATAACAACAGTGTGGCACACAAAAATAGAACAAAAGTTAAACACAATAGTTACAAACAACAGATGAAATGGGATGTTGTAACCATATTTATGACAAACATGTTGAGTTGGCTTAAATTGACATTATCTCAGGTTACATCCATAGTCACAAACACAGCCTCACAAACAAAGGCATATATTGATGATATTGCGAATAAAAATACAGTCATTCAATCACTCAAGAAAATTTACACACAAGTCAATAATAACAAACAAAATTACAATGCATTAATTAATGCGTATTTTATTTGCTTGGCTGGTTTCTGCTACAAATTAATCAAATATACTTTATTGTCGTTATATATACGAGTGAAAGTTATGACAGTGTTCAATTTAACAAAGTTGAAAAATACAAATACTAACATACGTTCAGTACGGAAACACCATAAGTATGAAAGAAAGAAAGAGAGAAAGAAATAGAATAAAAGAGAAGAATAAAAGAAAAATAAAATGGGATGAAAGTGTTAGGTTCATATTAACACAAAATACATTACAGACACATTTACAGTCTTATTACTTAGAATTCCAAATTTCTTAGATCTAAATCTATATTTGTTCAAAGTGTTCACACTATCTCATATCTCCACACTTAGGTATGTGAAAATATTTTAGTTCTCTATTCTTCAGATAATTGTTAGTAACTATATTGTTATTTTATGATGATGAATTGGTTTAAGGATTTATTCTTGTTGAGTCATAATATTAGAATATAATTCTGAGTTATTTTCTTAAAAAGTCTTAAATCTTTGAAATGTATGATTTTTCACATGTCTATATCTATATTACAGACCTATAAAAATAGTTGGACAGAGGATCATGAGAAATTATTACAACAAATAACTCTATTTAGTACATATCCTATTTTAAAATTACCTGATATTTCAAAAGACTTTGTTTTACAAACGGATGCTAGTTTACATGCTATTTCAGCTGTATTACTTCAATTACATGAAGGGAAACTACATCCTATTCTTTACTTCAGTAAGAAGCTATCTGAAACTCAGAGAAACTATGCTGTTACCGAATTAGAGGCTCTAGCTTTAATTGAAAGTATTGAGAAGTTCTCTAGATACTTACTAGGTAGGAAATTTCTGGTTCTTTCGGATAACAAACCTTTGCAAATTTTCAAATCGGGTCATCCGAAGAATTCTAGAATACATAGATGGTCATTACTATTACAGGACTATGAATTTGGCATTTGTCACATTCCTGGAAAAGATAATAATCTCGCTGACATTCTGAGTCGATTATAGAATAGTATATTTTCCTGTTGGTTAGTTATAGTTGAATTGTTGAATTATAATTATAGTTCTTGTTTATATAAATTGAGTTCATAGTTCATAATGATATATATATTGAGATGATACTTGTATATAAAGCCTTATTAGAAGGTCAACATAACAATAACCAACATGATAATATAGGTTGTTAGATTAAATATTGTAAATAGAGTGAAGGTACATTTTTATCTGATGTGTGTTCAAAACAGAGCCACGGCAAGGATGACATTTATTAACAGACACAAGTACTTGCTGTTGGAAAATCAGAAGACAGTCAGAAGGAAACTTTAAGTATCAATATGTGATTGTGAAAGACATGTGATGTTATAGATGTTGAAAGTGTTTATTAATTAGAGTTACATAAGAGTAATTAACATTTATTTTAGTTAATTATGAATTTTGGGTCCAGATAGACAAGATGGTATATTTAATGTTATACTATATGTTGACAGATCAGTATAACAGGAGCTAAACAAGAAGATATAATCGAACGGTAGTTCAAATTCCAAAGGAAAAAGTTAAGGTGGAGTCACAGACAAGCACCCTACCCATTAAATGAATGATTAAGTATATCATGACAATACAACAACAAGTAACGACTACGACTAACATGGTGACTGAGAAATCTGCATTATTACCCTCGTCCGAAACTCATGGCAATACCTAGAGTTAGGACACACTTGTCATTAGGACAAGGTAGGGACTAATATGTTTATTAGTTGAGCTGAATCCATAGGATCAGCCACACGACGTCCGACGTAAGGTTAGGATAGGTGGGCGTGCCCGTTATGTTGCATTTATAATTTTTTTGTTGAGGGTTAATGATGTGGTAAAATTCTAGAACTATGTGGTTGTGGGTAAAAGAAAAGTATGGTTACAGTTGTAAGTATCATATATGATAAGTATCAAAGGAAAAATGACTTCGCATTTTTTTTCTGGGAGGAAGCATTATGCCACATAGTGGTCACGCTCACACGCACCACCTAATAGGAATTAGGAGATTCCCAGTCTAACATTGGAATGACTTGACCATCGGGAACTGAGACTGACGTAGGCATCGTTGGGACAGCAACGGAAGGTGACTTCGGAAAACGACATGAAGTCAGCGGTGTGTTTCCTGTGGGCTCTGTGTTTAAAAAGGACTTGATCGTCTAGGCGAGGCATATTTACTAGAAGCGGAGATCGCCTGTTTATATAGCATTCGTACTGTGCGGACCGGGACATAAATCATAGACGACGAGGTTTTTTGTAATGATTTGCGATAGTCCTTGAGAGACTGAGAAATTCCAGACAAGATATAAACAGCTTGGTTTGTATTGACATGTAACGTCCCGTCCCCGTGTCAGGGGCCCGTTGCATTTTTACAACATTGTTATATATCGATGTTCTGAAAGAGATCGAATCTGAAATAAAAGGATTTATCTCGAATTAAAACAGTGTCTTCAAGGTGAGCGACTTTATTACATATTGTTCTCTAGTTTGAGTTCTAACGCTTTGGCGGTGAATTGACATTGAGACAATCCGCTACCGAATCTCGCGCAGCTGTGTTCCCCTACGTGGATATACGGGATTACGGAGAAAGTCGTTAACGCCTTCGCCAGGGAGACGGCTAGAGCTGTATTGGTGGACAGATAACTACCAATGTCTCGGCTGGCTAGTGCACTAACCACTGAGATCCCACTGTACTACAAAAGAGGATTTCTATTGACTACAATGTCTACAAGTAACCAAGTTCTTCCACCTCCATCCAATGTCAATAAAACTAGTGCCGCCCCAACAATGACGGTTGGATGCAATGGATTTCCAACACTCTGTTTCTCACCCACATACTTTGCCAGACTGCTGTTTGTTCATCTCTTGTTATCTTCCCATTTGTATCGCTGTCTACCTCTTGCTCGCCTTCTTCAACTCTCTGTCCAGTTTGGTTTTTATAAGAGCCCCGCCTTTTAATGTCGCCAAAATAATTGCCAAGATGCTAGTGTACAGGTATTGACTTTTGATAAACACTGCTGACAATGGTTACTTGAAACAATGGCTCACGCACACAAGAATTTGGCAGATGCTCAGATGAACTGATCAAGACAGACTCTCGGCGGCAGCTGGTACAACATTTATTCCCAGAGGATGTACTTCGTATATGCTCCTACACCAGACTAAGATACCTTTAGTTACAATAGACAATCGTACTCATCCATCTCTTGGTTATGGGCAGTACACTTGATGACTCTCAATAATTACAACAGTCTAACCGTATCAGCCTTTATCACACTGTACGCTCACCCTGCCACAACCTGGTACAGCTCAATAGATGAGCATATAACTCTGTCTTATCCACAATGGACGAAAACTCACTCTTTCATCCTGCTGCTTGCACTCGACGATTAACACTGCCATCAACTACTGGGACCTTTCATCACTCATTGTTGTTAACAACCTCGCCTCCTTTGAATATTAACAGAATGTCGCTTGCAAATCTTCTTATGCTGTAGGGGGTTGGTGGATAGTGTCAAATGTAAATATTATGCGAGTTGATGTCGGATTATCGCTGGTCTAAAGGTTTGTGCTTTTCGTCTACAATATGGCTTCTTGCTAAACTTGCATGATTTGCTTCTTAGCTGCCTCGAGCCTGAATGACCGACTCTTTCTCTCCCGATTCTGAACGACAACTCTGGTCGTGAGCTCTTCTCGTGCTAACTCTAGTTCGTGCCAATAGAGGCCACTGGCTAACCGCTTGACTGGCTTTCTGGGTATGCCACGTGGTTATGTCGCACTATAGTCTGCTTTCAGTTGGACTGTTGGGTAACTAACTACCTTTAACACTTTACGTCTCGTCTTTGAGTCATAATTATTTTACCAAGATACCTGACAATGATATATAATATAATACCACACTGATTAGCATATACCATGTCCCTGCACCATATAATACCATACAGATTATAATTTTAGGGGGCTGCGTGGTCTCGAGGTATGGTGTCCGTCTCGAGTGCTGGAGGTCCCGGGGTCAAGCCCCGGTGAGGACCGGGATCTTTTCATGTGGACTTCTAGTTATAAAATTTCCCATGGTCTCTGGGTAGAGAGATCGGACACTCTTGTGTATTATTGCGCACGTAAAAAATCCCTTGGCAGTTGGAAATCGAAAAAGAGTAGCTAACGGCGCTGCCCGGGCAAAATTTGGAGTCAAAAATCTACCCAAAGTATTTCAGGATCCTCGCCGGTGCTACGGAGTTCGTGCACTGAGCTGAGTTTCTTCAGACTCAGGTTTGAGTTAGGAGGAGATCGGAGTACTTAAGGGTTGCACCCGTGTGCCGTGATGTTGATCCATCGACTAAACTAAACTGATTATAATTTGTTATCACGCTTCTTTGTTTCTGTTCCCATCATGAGCATGAGCGGGCATGTTGGTCTAACGGTTATGACGTTACGCCGACAATGACACGAGCCTGATCAGACAAAGGTTCGATGTCAACTCTCGCGGTTCGCTGCGGGAGGGACAGACTGACAACCTATTCCTCTGTTCTCTCTGGTCTACAAACATGTGATACTTCCAACACTTCACATACCCGCAGTGATGCTCCCAACACTTCACATACCCGCAGTGATACTCCCAACACTTCACATACCCGCAGTGATTCCCCCAACACTTCACACACCCGCAGTGATTCCCCCAACACTTCACACACCCGCAGTGATGCTCTCAACACTTCACATACCCGCAGTGATGCTCCTAACACTTCACATACCCGCAGTGATTCCCCCAACACTTCACATACCCGCAGTGATTCCCTCAACACTTCACATACCCGCAGTGATGCTCCCAAAACTTCACATACCCGCAGTGATTCCCCCAACACTTCACATACCCGCAGTGATTCCCCCAACACTTCACATACCCGCAGTGTTTCCCCCAACACTTTACATACCCGCAGTGATGCTCCCAACACTTCACATACCCGCAGTGATGCTCCCAAAACTTCACATACCCGCAATGATGCTCCCAACACTTTACATACCCGCAGTGATTCCCCCAACACTTCACATACCCGCAGTGATTCCCCCAACACTTCACATACCCGCAATGATACTCCCAACACTTCACATACCCGCAATGATACTCCCAACATTTCACACACCCGCAGTGATTCCCCCAACACTTCATATACCCGCAGTGATTCCCCCAACACTTCACATACCCGCAGTGATGCTCCCAACACTTCACATACCCGCAGTGATTCCCCCAACACTTCACATACCCTCAATGATACTCCCAACACTTCACATACCCGCAGTGATTCCCCCAACACTTCACACACCCGCAGTGATGCTCCCAACACTTCACATACCCGCAGTGATGCTCCCAACACTTCACACACCCGCAGTGATGCTCCCAACACTTCACATAACCGCAGTGATTCCCCCAACACTTCACACACCCGCAGTGATGCTCCCAACACTTCACATACCCGCAATGATACTCCCAACACTTCACATACCCGCAATGATACTCCCAACACTTCACATACCCGCAGTGATACTCCCAACACTTCACATACCCGCAGTGATGCTCCCAACACTTCACACACCCGCAGTGATGCTCCCAACACTTCACATACCCGCAGTGATGCTCCCAACACTTCACACACCCGCAGTGATTCCCCCAACACTTCACACACCCGCAGTGATTCCCCCAACACTTCACATACCCGCAGTGATGCTCCCAACACTTCACATACCCGCAGTGATGCTCCCAACACTTCACACACCCGCAGTGATGCTCCCAACACTTCACATACCCGCAGTGATGCTCCCAACACTTCACATACCCGCAGTGATTCCCCCAACACTTCACACACCCGCAGTGATTCCCCCAACACTTCACATACCCGCAGTGATGCTCTCGCTACGGGACGTATTCCAATGGGCAAACGTAATCAGTTTACTCTTGTGCAGAACGAGACTTCAACATCGATAAATAACGTCATGAACCAAGAGTGTATCCATCTACGTCTCTATGAAGAGAAGTTCCCCGTTCTTTTAATCACGTCGAATCCAAAAATGGATTCACTTGAAGTCGTCACACATCTTCTTTCCCTTTAACACCCATAAAGGCATGTGTCTTTAACCGACTCATCACAAGACATCCCATCCTTTGCTGTCTCGTGAGGCTCCGTTCATGTTCTCTATATTGTATATTTCATTCTCAATTCTCTTCTGCGTTTGTGTTTAGGTCTTCCTGTATTTCATTTGCCCCGTGGATTCCAGGACTTTCTAATCCCGAAATAGTAATGTCACATTATTTCATTTCCTACACCTCTTGTATTGTCCGTCCCAAGCTATACGCAGTTCTACCATCCTTGGCGCCAGTTCTGGAAATTTCCCAAGATGAAAGGATGCCAATCTGAGATCCTGACTCACTGCGGTCTTTCTCCGCGTTATACCTCTTTTGGAAATCTGCCTTCCTCTTGAATGGCTTGATCTTTCTTGTTTCCTTAATTTTAGGCTTGTTCGTAGTGGGGTGGATTTTGTAGCTAAAGTTTTAAAATAAAAATATGAGGAAGCCAGACTAAACCCAACTCGCCTTCGTCGCGCCTTACACCATGGTTGGAAGGTTACAGCGAGATACTATTCTTTGCTTGCCTTAGGGCCTAGGTACCACTCGGGCGGAAATTTCCTTAGCCGACTCTTACGACATGGTTGGAATGTTACAGTGTGATACTATTCTTTGCTTGCCTTAGAGCCTCGGTACCACTTGGGCGGAAACCTCCTTAGTCGATTCTTACGACATGGTTGGAATGTTACGGTGTGATACGGTGTGATTTGCTTGCCTTAAGGTTTCGGTACCATTCGGGCGGAAACCTCCTTAATCGACTCTTACGACATGCATGGTGGCTACAGTGTTAGTATCCTGTGCTTCCATTAGAAGTCTCAGTAACACACGGGTGTTCACACGATTAACCTGACAGAATTCTCAGCGAGAATGGCTGCTACAAACCCTGACATACATTATCTTCCTGTCATAAATGTGATGCAATGCGATTACGTATCTCGGGAACACTTATGCCTCAATCAATTTTCTGCTCAGTAAGAGAAATGCTTCTTGAGAATGCATAGAAATATTTCCATTTAAGAACTAGTGTTAACTTTATTTCGCTTTCGTTCTCATATCAAAATGTCTTCTTGCGTGACACGATCATTATTTCCTCTCTATTTTTATAGGATGTAGGAACTGTCTAAGCTTGTACAGTTTGTCAAGAAACAGCCAAGCTTTGTATTGATATGTCAAGAACATAGATTTATATGTGGAAATTACTCAGTATTCTATCGCATTGCTTATGTTCGCCTTTAGTCAGAAGTACTGTAGTACAGAATACTGTTTTGGACAGTTCAAACAAGCACGCATTAAGAAAATTATCCTTCTTGTATTGAGCTACGGAAAGCGGTGTAATGGCAATGTTTGCATCTCTCCCTGCAAACCAAAGGTACGTTTTTTTCCCCTTCCCCCTAGGAATGCTGTAGTTAACAAACAATAGTTTATCAAATTTCCCAGTGTTTGTATACGTTTAATTTAAGCGCTTTCTTTTTAAACTCAATTAAACTAACATGTCGAGCAGAAGAAACCAACTATATGTGTGTGAAATTTGTTAATGCGGAGTGCATTGACGAAAAGGTGGCCACTCTCCCTCCTGCATCGAACGGCCATTGCAGGTATCGAACCCACACCCAACCCTCGATCACGCCACTGTCATCGTAACTTCCTAATCTTTACACCGCCGCGCTCGCTACCACGGTTTGTTTTTTTCAGCGGCCATTAATACACTTGCTTAAGAACAACAGATGCAAATTAATAAGTGGTTGGAAGTGAGTCAATGCTACAATGTGAATATGACGTATGCATGTGGAATACACCCATGACTGACATAGACTTTGTGTTTCGCTGCGTGTAGTTGAGTAGTGGCGGAAGTTTAAATGCTGTATGCTTTCTTCAGGTTCGTAGCTTTGCCGGCTGTAATGTTTCAAATTTTTTTTTCCGACACCGTTAACAGTTGCGGACTAAATAGTTATCGATTTATTGTTTCGTCAACCGTAGAGTTTTCACATTTACAACTGTAGGTTCCATTAGTGACAGCTGTAGGAAGAATTGGTATTGCCAGACAATAAATCGTGCAGCCTCTTGTGTGTGTCTACTTATGTTTAAATTCACTAACAGAAGACATTGCTTTGGAGGTTATTGTTTTATTTATGGAAGTGTTACTTTTTCTGTTTCTTATAGTCCATGCCGTGTCGCGCTGGTGATCATGTCTGTCCATATCCCCAGGTCTCGTGTAAGATGTTTGCATATCATTTACAGGACATCGCTGTCAACATCAGCATCTTTCAGCTGATTGTTGATTTCATGGCAATATTACGCTCAGTAGTTTGCCATTGCTTTCTGAGCGATCGGCTCATATACCCCGTAAGTTACCGATGCGGTTAGAACCGCTACCGAATCTCGCCGTCGTCACGTTACTCACGAGAGTATACGGGATTACAGAGAAAGTCGCTAACCCCTAGGCCAGGGAGAACGGCCGGTCTCGTGTCTGCCAGTCATTTCTGGTACTGACGATCGTTCATGCCATGATGTCGAATTGTCCAGTACCTTCTCTTTTGGTCGGCCCCTGCTTCTCCTCCCTCTCAGCTTTCCCGCTGTGACGACAGACTCTAGCTGTATCTCTTCTCATAACGTGCCTAAAGCCTAAGAAATGCGGACTGCCTTCTCCTGATGTGAGTATCCAGCTCTCTGTCTGAGTTCACTTCTGTCAAGATATTTCCATTGCTTTTTCTATCCATCCTCGGTGTTCTTATAATTCTTCCATAAAACCACACCTCCACATAATTCCTCTCGTGTCTTGTAATTGTCCACAATAAGCGTTACTTCTTCTGCCCTTTATTCCCCATTGGAGCATGCACCCCTAACCAAACCAAGCCAAACCGTTCCGCCTCTTGCTGTCTCCTACAGCTTCCTCCGTGTCCTCCTAATATTAGTTAGTTAGTTAGTTAGTTAGTCGACAGATCATCCTCATTGCACATCGAACCATTCAGTCCATAAGTGCTCGGATCCCCTCCTCAGCAAATCCCGCAACGTGTAGCGGCTAACGACGCCAGTTCTGTGTTGGTTTATCAATCTTCTTTGGCTTCCTGCGTAGTGTTCTTGTTTGGCCACCCATCTTTTAATTTGCTGCTCTCGCAGTCTGGCCATTGTTGTAGATTCACAGTCATCACTTGGTTCTCGCAAAAGTCTTACTTCTCGTAGAGCATTCAGAATGTCGGCCTGGTCCATGGCGCGTCCGCCCTCCACAGTAGCCTCACCTGCGAGCTTGTCAGCCCGCTCATTTCCTTGTACTCCCGCATGCCCTGGCACGAAGATGAAACTAATCTTTTCCAGTCGAGACCGCTCCAGAGGCAGCAACCATTCTCTTCGGATCGACCCCTCCTCTATCCTCTTGATCATGTTCATTGAGTCGCTAAGGAAACAAGCCCTAGTGAATGTCTGTGTCTCGAGCCATGTTATTGCTTTACTTACTGCCATGACTTCCATGGTCAGGCTACTTGTGGTTTCAGTAAAAGCACCAGAGTCCTCCTTCACAATTCTCCCTCCGGCCCGAGCTGTAAACGCCCATGAGCTTCTCACATGTCGGACGACCGACCCATCTGTGTAGATGACCGCGTCACCGTCTAGCGAATTCTCGAAAATCAACGCTTGTACTTCAGCCTCAACAGCAGCCGGATTTTCTTGTCTGCATTTTCTTAATTTTTCCTCCTAATATTAGTTATCTCTAATTCTTTTCTCCATGTGATTTTAGATCGCCCGCTATTTCGTTTGCCTTGTGGGTTCCAGAGTAGAGAGTATCTAGTTATACTGTATTCGGGTTTCCTCAGTGTGTGTCCATTCCAGTGCTTTTCTTTTAAATCTCTTGCTTCACTATAATTTGTGTAGTTATCAGCATGAGCTCTACTTTGGTTATTCTGTCATACCATTTTATTCCCACTATTCTGAACAGTATTTATTATCAGTAATATTTCTGACATAAACTATAATTATGTATTGTTCACAAAAGCTCTGTGATTGTTAATTTCACATGTAACGTACGAAGCTGGTCAATGCAGTAACATTAAAACAACGAAATAAAGTCACGTATAGAATCCCTGCTATAGAGTCTTGGGACCCTAACAAATATGTTGCTTGTTCACCATCCCCCTCCCCCAAACCATGTTGATTTTCTAATCAACTGTGCGTTCAGTAAAATGTCAGAGACGGACTGGAAGATGTGGTAGACAATATCAAGAGATGGACAGGAATACAACATACATGTTGATAGACAACATCAAGAGATGGACATGAAAACAACAATATACATATCGGTAGACAACATCAAGAGATGGATTGTCAGATGTGGTAGACAACATCAAGAGATGGACTGAAAGATATTGTAAACAACAGCAAAAGATGGACTGAAAGATATTGTAAAAAACATCAAGAGATTGGATGGAAGATATTGTAAACAACACCAAGAGACGGACTGAAAGATATTGTTATAAACAACATCAAGAAATGGACTGAAAAATATGGTAGACAACATCAAGAGATGGACTGAATGATATTATATACAACATCAAGAAAAGGACTGAAAAATATGGTAGACAACATCAAGAGATGGACTGGAAGGCACGCTACATGTGAGTAGACGAATACTCAAAGAGTTCCTCGATCCTTTGTTAATTCTCTTGCCTCACACAGTTCCCTGCTCAATGTGCCTACCAGGTTCTGTATGCATTTTATTGCTGGTCTACTGGAGCCTCGTCTTGCACGAACCACGTCTTCTTTCATTGTTCTCTCCAAACCATTGTGTCATTTAATATAGCCAAAGTATTCCAGTTTCCGAGACATACTGGCGCTTATGAACCAGTTTTCTTCCATCTAGAGATCTCGTAGAACGTCAGTATGTGTCTCCTTCCATCCCGTAACATAATTTTAGAAAAGCAATAAATATAACCAAATATTAATATTCTTATAATAATAACATTGTTAACAATACTGTATACAGTGTGTGCTTTATAGTAACATTTTGGAATTAACCTTTACAGCTCGATGTTATAATGAAGGATATTGTCTCTGAGTGTTAATTTACTGTTACAGATTAAGGACTTAATTAGTTCCACGGTTTTCAAAAACCATCAATGTCTTAAGCGAAATATATAACAATTATAGCCAGGACGAAGCAAAACAAAATAAAATTAGTAGAAATAATTTCACCATGAACACCTTGGACAAAAATTGGTCTCACGGCGTGGAACTA
The DNA here is from genome assembly GCA_963921405.1 of Cepaea hortensis. Classification (NCBI taxonomy): domain Eukaryota; kingdom Metazoa; phylum Mollusca; class Gastropoda; order Stylommatophora; family Helicidae; genus Cepaea; species Cepaea hortensis. The sequence continues at coordinate 34,664,002 of OY992887.1, read as the reverse complement.
TAAACCAGAGTTCTATAACTACATTTCAGCTCAAGTAATTTCCGTTTACATTTAGCAGTCGTCATCCACAGCCGTAAAGTATTGATAGACAGTAACGGAAGTTCCACATAATTTGGATTAACATGGAACTGTTATCTGGCTTGCTATCGCGTGTCTTCACCAACGAGACATTGTGCCAGAGTATCTTAATGAAGTTGGTGTGCACTTTGTTAGAACACATAAGTGGCTCAATCAGTAGATATTGCTTTGGCATCCACTCGCTTTAAACGCGCGTGTTGCTCACGTTACGTGCTGCTGCTGCTGCTGCTGCTGTTACTACTACTACTACTACTACTACTACTACTACTACTACTACTACTACTACTACTACTACTACTACTACTACTACTACTACTACTACTACTACTACTACTACTACTACTACTACTACTACTACTACTACTACTACTACTACTACTACTACTACTACTACTACTACTACTACTACTACTACTACTACTACTACTACTACTACTACTACTACTACTACTACTACTACTACTACTACTACTACTACTACTACTACTACTACTACTACTACTACTACTACTACTACTACTACTACTACTACTACTACTACTACTACTACTACTACTACTACTACTACTACTACTACTACTACTACTACTACTACTACTACTACTACTACTACTACTACTACTACTACTACTACTACTACTACTACTACTACTACTACTACTACTACTACTACTACTACTACTACTACTACTACTACTACTACTACTACTACTACTACTACTACTACTACTACTACTACTACTACTACTACTACTACTACTACTACTACTACTACTACTACTACTACTACTACTACTACTACTACTACTACTACTACTACTACTACTACTACTACTACTACTACTACTACTACTACTACTACTACTACTACTACTACTACTACTACTACTACTACTACTACTACTACTACTACTACTACTACTACTACTACTACTACTACTACTACTACTACTACTACTACTACTACTACTACTACTACTACTACTACTACTACTACTACTACTACTACTACTACTACTACTACTACTACTACTACTACTACTACTACTACTACTACTACTACTACTACTACTACTACTACTACTACTACTACTACTACTACTACTACTACTACTACTACTACTACTACTACTACTACTACTACTACTACTACTACTACTACTACTACTACTACTACTACTACTACTACTACTACTACTACTACTACTACTACTACTACTACTACTACTACTACTACTACTACTACTACTACTACTACTACTACTACTACTACTACTACTACTACTACTACTACTACTACTACTACTACTACTACTACTACTACTACTACTACTACTACTACTACTACTACTACTACTACTACTACTACTACTACTACTACTACTACTACTACTACTACTACTACTACTACTACTACTACTACTACTACTACTACTACTACTACTACTACTACTACTACTACTACTACTACTACTACTACTACTACTACTACTACTACTACTACTACTACTACTACTACTACTACTACTACTACTACTACTACTACTACTACTACTACTACTACTACTACTACTACTACTACTACTACTACTACTACTACTACTACTACTACTACTACTACTACTACTACTACTACTACTACTACTACTACTACTACTACTACTACTACTACTACTACTACTACTACTACTACTACTACTACTACTACTACTACTACTACTACTACTACTACTACTACTACTACTACTACTACTACTACTACTACTACTACTACTACTACTACTACTACTACTACTACTACTACTACTACTACTACTACTACTACTACTACTACTACTACTACTACTACTACTACTACTACTACTACTACTACTACTACTACTACTACTACTACTACTACTACTACTACTACTACTACTACTACTACTACTACTACTACTACTACTACTACTACTACTACTACTACTACTACTACTACTACTACTACTACTACTACTACTACTACTACTACTACTACTACTACTACTACTACTACTACTACTACTACTACTACTACTACTACTACTACTACTACTACTACTACTACTACTACTACTACTACTACTACTACTACTACTACTACTACTACTACTACTACTACTACTACTACTACTACTACTACTACTACTACTACTACTACTACTACTACTACTACTACTACTACTACTACTACTACTACTACTACTACTACTACTACTACTACTACTACTACTACTACTACTACTACTACTACTACTACTACTACTACTACTACTACTACTACTACTACTACTACTACTACTACTACTACTACTACTACTACTACTACTACTACTACTACTACTACTACTACTACTACTACTACTACTACTACTACTACTACTACTACTACTACTACTACTACTACTACTACTACTACTACTACTACTACTACTACTACTACTACTACTACTACTACTACTACTACTACTACTACTACTACTACTACTACTACTACTACTACTACTACTACTACTACTACTACTACTACTACTACTACTACTACTACTACTACTACTACTACTACTACTACTACTACTACTACTACTACTACTACTACTACTACTACTACTACTACTACTACTACTACTACTACTACTACTACTACTACTACTACTACTACTACTACTACTACTACTACTACTACTACTACTACTACTACTACTACTACTACTACTACTACTACTACTACTACTACTACTACTACTACTACTACTACTACTACTACTACTACTACTACTACTACTACTACTACTACTACTACTACTACTACTACTACTACTACTACTACTACTACTACTACTACTACTACTACTACTACTACTACTACTACTACTACTACTACTACTACTACTACTACTACTACTACTACTACTACTACTACTACTACTACTACTACTACTACTACTACTACTACTACTACTACTACTACTACTACTACTACTACTACTACTACTACTACTACTACTACTACTACTACTACTACTACTACTACTACTACTACTACTACTACTACTACTACTACTACTACTACTACTACTACTACTACTACTACTACTACTACTACTACTACTACTACTACTACTACTACTACTACTACTACTACTACTACTACTACTACTACTACTACTACTACTACTACTACTACTACTACTACTACTACTACTACTACTACTACTACTACTACTACTACTACTACTACTACTACTACTACTACTACTACTACTACTACTACTACTACTACTACTACTACTACTACTACTACTACTACTACTACTACTACTACTACTACTACTACTACTACTACTACTACTACTACTACTACTACTACTACTACTACTACTACTACTACTACTACTACTACTACTACTACTACTACTACTACTACTACTACTACTACTACTACTACTACTACTACTACTACTACTACTACTACTACTACTACTACTACTACTACTACTACTACTACTACTACTACTACTACTACTACTACTACTACTACTACTACTACTACTACTACTACTACTACTACTACTACTACTACTACTACTACTACTACTACTACTACTACTACTACTACTACTACTACTACTACTACTACTACTACTACTACTACTACTACTACTACTACTACTACTACTACTACTACTACTACTACTACTACTACTACTACTACTACTACTACTACTACTACTACTACTACTACTACTACTACTACTACTACTACTACTACTACTACTACTACTACTACTACTACTACTACTACTACTACTACTACTACTACTACTACTACTACTACTACTACTACTACTACTACTACTACTACTACTACTACTACTACTACTACTACTACTACTACTACTACTACTACTACTACTACTACTACTACTACTACTACTACTACTACTACTACTACTACTACTACTACTACTACTACTACTACTACTACTACTACTACTACTACTACTACTACTACTACTACTACTACTACTACTACTACTACTACTACTACTACTACTACTACTACTACTACTACTACTACTACTACTACTACTACTACTACTACTACTACTACTACTACTACTACTACTACTACTACTACTACTACTACTACTACTACTACTACTACTACTACTACTACTACTACTACTACTACTACTACTACTACTACTACTACTACTACTACTACTACTACTACTACTACTACTACTACTACTACTACTACTACTACTACTACTACTACTACTACTACTACTACTACTACTACTACTACTACTACTACTACTACTACTACTACTACTACTACTACTACTACTACTACTACTACTACTACTACTACTACTACTACTACTACTACTACTACTACTACTACTACTACTACTACTACTACTACTACTACTACTACTACTACTACTACTACTACTACTACTACTACTACTACTACTACTACTACTACTACTACTACTACTACTACTACTACTACTACTACTACTACTACTACTACTACTACTACTACTACTACTACTACTACTACTACTACTACTACTACTACTACTACTACTACTACTACTACTACTACTACTACTACTACTACTACTACTACTACTACTACTACTACTACTACTACTACTACTACTACTACTACTACTACTACTACTAGTTGTTATCACTAGTGAATGCTCTGAACTAATTTGGCTAATTTCGTTTTATTTTGTAGCGCTCGTTTTGAACCCGAGCGTAGCTCACACACATGCTACTAGTAGTTGTCGCTGCTGGAGAGGGCACTGAACTTATATTTGCGTGGAGATTAGCTTCCCCTATTACCAGTGTCCTTCGCCATCCGGCGAACACACTCCGGATTCTGAAGTAATTCTACTTTACGTCCCCAAGTCAAGGACGGGAAGTCAACATTTTAGTCCAGCTAAGCGGTAAAAGGGTTGAACCCGCTACCTCTGCATCAGCACACCAGAAGTGTAAGAGTAAATCCTTTTATCCATTCGGCCATGCTGACCTCGCTAATTTCATATTATTTCACCGCCCCCTCCATCACCTGCGCTGACGCTGAAATTCATAGTTCTAACATGCCAAGTGAAAATTCTAGAAATTTCCCTAGATAAAAGGGGTCAAAACATGAGATCAGGACTCAGTGCAGCTGTCATCTCATCAGGTCATACCTCTTTTTTTCCCTATGACCAGTGAAGTACTTGTAATTTACGTACCAAAGTCAAGGACGAGAAGTCAATATTTTAGTTCTACTGACAGTGTGTGGAATTAAATGACAGCACCACAGTGTCCGAAACAAACAATTTAAACATTCATGTATTGTTTGGTACTCGTAGAAATAGAAGGAAGAAGTAAAGACTAGAGGACGCACTCGACCAATGCTTCCCAAACTTTTCACTTTCGCGGACCTACATAAAATTTTCCTTTTGCACCAGGGACCGGTGCCGTTTGAAAAAAAAAATTTCTCCTTGTAATCTGGAATTTTATACGACCTCAATATACATTTTAATATAAATATAAGATTTAACGTAATTGTGGGTGTTGTCCCAGTGCGCTAAATACTGCTCCATAATATTATTGGATGACGGTGATTTATTTAATGGTGGTCAAATTTTCATGAGTAAAAATTTTATTGTAGAGATTTGCAAATCAAACAATTTTTCAAATGTCAAAACTACATTTATGCTTTCTTGTAAAGGTGTATATACTCTAAAAATGTAGACAGTAATAAACACCAATATAAAATAAACATAAAATATATCTTAGAAAACGATACCAAATCAGATTTTAAATAAGCTGACTGAATTACAGTATGTTGTAATAAAAATGATTTAATGATCAGCTGCTAACAGTAACTATTTAATGCGAGGGGTGGGCCTGTTTATTATTTACAAGCTTATCAAATCGTGGCTCGATTGTAGACAGCGCTACCCGCAAATGAGAACAAATTTACATACTGTTTCTGTATTATTTTAATAATGCTCATTGACGAAAAAGAAATACTCTTCTTTCAAGTTGTCTTTGTATCAATATCTCACATACACCATCAGAATCGCTAAGTTGGCAACGTCCGTGCTTTCGTCCAGCTGTAATGAAAAATATTTTGCAGATGTATCTAACACCTTCACTCGTTCAGTCGATGGCAAAACGCATTTAATCGTACAACGAAAATCACGTATGTTCTGCATCTTATGACAATCAGCAAATTATAATGTGCATCTTTCTCACTTTTCGTCACGTAGGAAACAAAAGAAACGCACGCCGTCAACAAGTAAATGTCGTCGACAGGGCCGGCTTTTAGTATCAGTCTCAGCCGGTTACTATTTTTAACTTTCCCATTGAACCAATGATTCGCTTCTCCTTAAAAATAAATACTCCTCAATTTATTTTAAAATTAAATCACAATAAAAACGGTGCGGATATCATGTTTTGAGAAAAGGACAATCTTGTTTTTAAAAAGTTCTAAACAATCCTCAAAGGCGAAAATATGTAACTGTTTTCTTACTTTTTTTTTTCAACGCACGTTACAGACCGGCAAAGAAGGGCCCGCGGACCGGCACCGGTCCGCTGATCACCACTTTGGGAAGCACTGCACTATACAACATACAAGTTAAAAGCTATAGTTACCAACCGGGATTAGAATCCCAACCTCCAAATGACGACGGTGCATCTTTGCAGGAACAAGTGTACTTCGACACATGACCAACTAGATACCTCAAATATCCCTCCACCAATTCACTAGAAACCATCATACCTTTTATTATCTCCTGCACCCACTCCAAGTTCTCCCCAAAATTATAGCACCATCTCTGTCTTTATTTCTCTTCTCTGAGTCTTTTAGGTCTCCAACTGCTTCGTTCTGCAAACATTATTTCGTTACGACTTTCTCTCGGGTACAGATAAAACCATTCTAGAGCAAAATGACCAAGCATTTGAGGACTCCGTTTTCTCCTCCTCCTCCTCCTCCTCCTCCTCCTCCCCTGATCTTTCTCCTTTTTCTCATCATCTTCCTCTTCTTCTTCTTCTGCTGCTGCTGCTCCTCCTACCCTTCTTCCTCTTAATCACACACACACGCGTCCTCACACAAACACTCACTCACACATCCACACACACACTCATTCACTCACACACACCCTCTCACATACACACCTACACACATCCTCTCTCTCTCATACACGCACACACACACACACACACACACACTTACAGACATACTCACACCCACACACCCCCACAACTTCTCAGTACGAGGATTTTGTACGTGTCATATTTCTGTACTTCACGATGCTGCTCATTCTTGAGAACGAATATTAAGAGACTAAATCATCTAATTCATACCAGTAACCTCCAAATGACATCAGCGCCTCTCTGCAAATGTAAGCGGTAACTATAGCTATCGTTTGTTAATGTTGTATAGTGTGTCCCCCAAGTCTCCACTTCTTTCCACTACTTCTATGAACTCCAGACAATATATTGTGTTTATTTATGTACTGTTTTTGTGGGTTTCTTCTTCTTCTTCTGCGTTCATCCGGAGTTTTTTTTTTTTTTCGGACGTGATTGCGTTGTGCCTGTTTACAACAGAGCTGCGTTCTTGCGCCGTTAGGCCGCCTATCCGACTTCTGCGGGCATTTGTTGACCGGGTTAACCTTCCCGGGGCTTTTGTGGGTTTAAAGGGTTCCCTACCAGCGACACCGTCAGAGAGCTCCTGTTTGCTGATGATTGCGTTCTATATGACAACTCAGAGGCAGACATGCAACACAGTGTTTCAGCTTTCGCATATGCCTATGCCAACTTTGGGCTCAATATCAACTTGGAGAAGACTGTAGTTATGTACCAGCCAGCTCCAGGGATTAACCACACTGTGCCGAATATCAAAGTCAATGGTCATTGACTAAGTGTGTGGACAAATTCATCTATTTTGGCAGCACTGTGTCCCAAGCTGCCACAATTGATGACGAAGTGAATGCAAGAATCTCCACGGCCAGCGCGGCCTTTGGCAGACTGTACAAGAATTATGGGACAGAAATGGAATACGCCTGCAAACAAAGCTGAAAGTCTACAAAGCAGTTGTATTATCCACACTGCTATATGCTTGTGAAACCTATACTGTCTACCAGTGATACGCTAGGAAATTAAACCACTTTCACACAGTCTGCCTAAGGAAGCTACTGAAGATTAAATGGCAAGACAAGATCCCAGACACTGAAGTTCTAGAAAGAGCGTCCATGCCCAGTATCCACACTATTTTAATGAAGAATAAGATTCGCTGGGCTGGTCACTTGACTCGCATGCCAGATCAGAGGCTCCCAAAACGAATGTTTTTACTGCGAGCTGCGTTGTGGTAAACGCTCCCAGGGCGGCCAGAGAATACACTTTAAAGACACTCTGAAGATCTCGCTAAAAGCTTTTGGAATTCATCATGTCACTTGGGAGACTGCTGCCAAAGACCAAAATTCGTGGCTTACATCATTACGCAAGGGTTCAGTCACTTGTGAAGCAAACAGGACTGCAAGAGCTGTGAAGAAAAGGCTGGAAAGAAAAACCACTGCAGGAGATCCTCCTCCTGGAACGTCAAGCATTCTTTCCCCACATTGTCAAAGAACATTTCGAGCCATAATAGGCCTTATCAGCCATCTTAGAACTCACGGCTCCATACTTTCAACCCCACTGGATGATCTGAATGGTCATCATCATTCTTGATGGACAAACAACAAAAGGGTTCCCCAATTGATATTTCTGCGAACTACCAGAAACAAGAAGGAAGACACAAGAGATATATGGTACACTCGACTGGAAAGGCGAAGGGGAAAAATATTGCGCACTTCACCAGAAAGACGGATAAAGACAAAAAAACATATATGTGATGCACTCCACCAGAAAGACGAAGGAGGACAAGAAAGATATATGACACACTCCACCAGAAAGACGAAGGAGGACAAGAAAGATATATGACACACTCCACCAGAAAGACGAAGGAGGACAAGAAAGATATATGACACACTCCACCAGAAAGACGAAGGAGGACAAGAAAGATATATGACACACTCCACCAGAAAGACGAAGGAGGACAAGAAAGATATATGACACACTCCACCAGAAAGACGAAGGAGGACAAGAAAGATATATGACACACTCCACCAGAAAGACGAAGGAGGACAAGAAAGATATATGACACACTCCACCAGAAAGACGAAGGAGGACAAGAAAGATATATGACACACTCCACCAGAAAGACGAAGGAGGACAAGAAAGATATATGACACACTCCACTAGAAAGACGAAGGATGACACGAAATATATGTATGGGACACTCCACTAAAAAGACGAAGGAAGACACGAAATATATATGGGACACTCCACTAAAAAGACGAAGGAAGACACGAAATATATATGGGACACTCCACTAAAAAGACGAAGGAAGACACGAAATATATATGGGACACTCCACTAAAAAGACGAAGGCCGACACGAAATATATATGGGACACTCCACTAAAAAGACGAAGGAAGACACGAAATATATATGGGACACTCCACTAAAAAGACGAAGGAAGACACGAAATATATATGGGACACTCCACTAAAAAGACGAAGGAAGACACGAAATATATATGGGACACTCCACTAAAAAGACGAAGGAAGACACGAAATATATATGGGACACTCCACTGAAAAGACGAAGGACGACACGAAATATAAATGGGACACTCCACTAAAAAGACGAAGGAAGACACGAAATATATATGGGACACTCCACTAGAAAGACGAAGGAAGACACGAAATATATATGGGACACTCCACTAAAAAGACGAAGGAAGACACGAAATATATATGGGACACTCCACTAAAAAGACGAAGGACGACACGAAATATATATGCGACACTCCACTAAAAAGACGAAGGAAGACAAGAAATATATATGGGACACTCCACTAGAAAGACGAAGGAAGACACGAAATATATATGGGACACTCCACTAAAAAGACGAAGGAAGACACGAAATATATATGGGACACTCCACTAAAAAGACGAAGGACGACACGAAATATATATGCGACACTCCACTAAAAAGACGAAGGAAGACATATAAGATATATGCCACACTCCACCAGAAAGGTGAAGGAAGAAAAAAATAATAATAGATATGTCACACTCCACTAGAAAGACGAAGGAAGACACGAAATATATATGGGACACTCCACTAGAAAGACGAAGGAAGACAAGAAAGATATATGTCACACCCCACTAGAAAGACGAAGGACGACACGAAATATATATGGGACACTCCACTAGAAAGACGAAGGAAGACAAGAAAGATATATGTCACACCCCACTAGAAAGACGAAGGACGACACGAAATATATATGGGACACTCCACTAGAAAGACGAAGGAAGACAAGAAAGATATATGTCACACCCCACTAGAAAGACGAAGGACGACACGAAAGATATATGTCACACTCCACTAGAAAGACGAAGGAAGACAAGAAAGATATATGACACACTCCACTAGAAAGACGAAGGACGACACGAAATATATATGGGACACTCCACTAGAAAGACGAAGGACGACACGAAATATATATGGGACACTCCACTAGAAAGACGAAGGATGACACGAAATATATATGGGACACTCCACTAAAAAGACGAAGGACGACACGAAATATATATGGGACACTCCACTAGAAAGACGAAGGACGACACGAAATATATATGGGACACTCCACTAGAAAGACGAAGGAAGACAAGAAAGATATATGTCACACCCCACTAGAAAGACGAAGGACGACACGAAATATATATGACACACTCCACTAGAAAGACGAAGGACGACACGAAATATATATGGGACACTCCACTAGAAAGACGAAGGACGACACGAAATATATATGGGACACTCCACTAGAAAGACGAAGGACGACACGAAATATATATGACACACTCCACTAGAAAGACGAAGGACGACACGAAATATATATGGGACACTCCACTAGAAAGACGAAGGACGACACGAAATATATATGGGACACTCCACTAGAAAGACGAAGGACGACACGAAATATATATGGGACACTCCACTAGAAAGACGAAGGACGACACGAAATATATATGGGACACTCCACTAAAAAGACGAAGGAAGACACGAAATATATATGGGGCACTCCACTAAAAAGACGAAGGACGACACGAAATATATATGCCACACTCCACTAAAAAGACGAAGGACGACACGAAATATATATGGGACACTCCACTAGAAAGACGAAGGAAGACACGAAATATATATGGGACACTCCACTAGAAAGACGAAGGACGGCACGAAATATATATGGGACACTCCACTAGAAAGACGAAGGACGACACGAAATATATATGGGACACTCCACTAAAAAGACGAAGGAAGACACGAAATATATATGGGACACTCCACTAGAAAGACGAAGGAAGACACGAAATATATATGGGACACTCCACTAGAAAGACGAAGGAAGACACGAAATATATATGGGACACTCCACTAAAAAGACGAAGGAAGACACGAAATATATATGGGACACTCCACTAAAAAGACGAAGGAAGACACGAAATATATATGGGACACTCCACTAAAAAGACGAAGGAAGACACGAAATATATATGGGACACTCCACTAAAAAGACGAAGGAAGACATATAAGATATATGCCACACTCCACCAGAAAGGTGAAGGAAGAAAAAAATAATAATAGATATGTCACACCCCACTAGAAAGACGAAGGAAGACAAGAAAGGTATATGACTTTCCATCAGAAAGACGAAGGAAGACCCTGGAGGAAAAGAAAAGATATGTGACACACTCCACTAGAAAGACTAAGGAAGACAAAATATACATATGACACACTCCACTTGAAAGACGAAGAAAGACAAAAAATATATTTGATACACTCCACTAGAAAAAGTTAAAGAAGACAAAAAGAATATAAAATCACATTACGTGGCAGTGTAACCTATTTTGCATATATTGGTTTAATTTTGTTTTAACTGTACGTATTGCATGCAGGGTGTTGTCTTTCCCCCAGTTCAAACAACTGTATATTTCATGATCGCCAACGCCCGTCAACATGGATCTCGCAGAAGCCACAAATTCCCATTGAGCCTTTCACGCGTTGTTTGATTACTGCTAATAAAAGCATTTGCTGAATCAGTGTGGAATGTTCTTCCATTCTATACGTGATGAATGAGCTATGTTGAGTGCTCTCCGTGGAACGTTTTTGTGTGTAATTATCAAATTAAACCATTTCAATAGAACAGTGCTTCTCAAACTGTGTTCTCTCTACAGGGCTTTCGGGGTCAAAGTTTGCGGGCACCACACACACGTCTTTACTAACTGAAGTAGCTTTTCTTTCTCTCTGAACTGGGAGTCTCCATGGCGAAGTGGTCTCGCCACCCAAATCGCGGTCTCAAGGTTGTGGGCTCGATTCCAGCCTAAGCCGTTCAGTTCACGAATGCTAATTTCTCGGAGACTCCTAGGGGTCATCGCTGGAACTACCGGAGTTCGTGCTTTATGCGACGCATTTGAGAGTCCTCCCCGCGGAAGCAGACCGAGCCATATGGGATAAAACCCGGTGCAATGAATACGATCCACGTGCCTTTCAAACCAATTTTAATTGCTATGAACTACAATCCGTTTATTGGATACTCCAAAGTTAATATACTTGTCTACCAAGTATTTAGCCCGCTTCGTGGATTTGGGGTTAATGAACGCTGCTTCTATTGCTTCTAGCGTACTGGACTGATGTTTTTGTGTGGATTAGCTTTCCCTATTACCAGTGTCCCTCGCCATCAGGCGAATCCACTCCGACTTCAGAGGTACTTGCAATTTACCTCCCCTAGTCAAGGACGAGAAGTCAATATTTTAGCCCAACTGACCTGTATAGAGGTTGGACCCGTATATTGTTAAAAATGTGGCATGTCCTTTGTGTGATCTTGCGATCAGTGCCTAGGTAATTGAATGTTCAGTAGTTTGCCATTGCTTTCTGAACGAGAAGCTAACGTTTAAGTCCAACTTAATGCCGGTGTAAGGGTCGAACCAATTACTTATAAATGTATATAAATATGCAGACATGATAAGGCAAACTCAACTGGGACCCAATAAATAGTTCTTCTTATCAGAAATTCCCCTTATAAGAGTTCAAGCATATAGTAATGCATTTACATTGTACAATACAATATTGTTCTTCACAACAAAAATTCCGAGATCGCCTTAAGCGGTATGCACTACAAGACTCCCCTACCAAGCCCTCATATGGACACCGTTAGGGAAAAGAAAACGGGGAAGACCAAGAGAGACCCTGCGTAGAAACATCATCAGAGAGGGCTCATTCAACGGCCAAACAAACATCCAAGATCTACAACAGGTGGCAGCGAACCGCCGGACATGGAGAGCCATGACTTCTGCCCTATGCGCCGCCTTAGGCTCAAGAGGAAAGACTAACTAACTATATATATAAGTAGCAGCAATTAAAATGGGAAATAAAGAGGGCAATTATGAACAAATAAGGCTGGTAGTACGACAGGGCTGTGTTTTGTCATTGGATCTCTTCCCCCTCTATAGCGAAGTAATAATGAGAGAGATCAAAGAGAAGCCAGGAATACTATTCGGAGGTTATATAACAATATACGCTATGCAGATGGCACAGTATTGGTGGCGGATAATGCAAAAGATCTACAACAACTGTTGGACATTGTAGGAACAGAAAGTGCAAAGAAAGGACTCCTTGAATATCAAGAAAACAGTAACAATGGTGATAAAAAAAAAAAAAAAGGTGACACCAAATTGTGAAATAGAAATAGAAGGAACAATTCTTAACAAAGTGGATAGTTTTAAATACATAGGGGCATTTACAACATCAGATGGAAGATGCACAACAGAGATTAAGAGCAGAATTGGGCAAGCAACAGCTGCATTTAAGAAAATGAAGAATATCTTATGCAATAAGTCACTATCATTGAATGTAAGAAAGAGAGTGCTGAAGTGCTTTATAGAACCTGTTTTGCCGTATGCTGTGAATCTTGGAATGTAAATGAACAAATTAGGAAGAGCTTGGAAGCAACAGAGATGTGGTTCCTGAGACGAATGTTGCGAATTCCTTGTACTGCCAAAGTAACTAACAACGATTGCCTTAAACAGGCTAATGAAACTAGAAAATTATACAATAACTAGCTGACACGGCCCGGCTTCTCCCAGACTCTGGTGGGGAGCATCTCATTTAATTCATATAAGTAGTCATATAAGCTCCCGTTCCCGACTGTCTGTCTGTCTGTCTGTCTATCTATCTGTCTGTCTGTCTGTCTGTCTGTCTGACCCGGCCCAGCCCATGGTGGAGAGCATCTCATTTAAATCATATAAGTAGTCATATAAGATCCCGTTCCCGACTATCTGTATGTCTGTCTGTCTTGGGTAAATGGAGGAGGGAGGAGGAAGAGGGAGGTGGAGGAGGGAAGAGGAGGGAGGAGGAGGGAGGAGGAGACAGGAGGAATAGGAGGGAGGAGGAGGGATTAGGAAGAGGAGGGAGGAGTAGGGTGGAGGAGGAGGGGGAGGAGGAGGGAGGAGGAAGAGGGAGAAGGAGGGAGGAGGAGATCGCAGGAGGAGGAGGAGGAGGAGAGGGAGGAGGAGGAGGGAGAGGGAGGAGGAGGGAGGAGGAGGAGAGAGTAGGCGGAGGGAGGAGGCGGAGGGAGCAGGAAGAGGGAGGAGGAGGAGGGAGGAGAAGGAGGAGGGAGGAGTAGAGAGTGGGAGGAGGGAGGAGGCGGAGGGAGGAAGAGGGAGGAGGAAGAGGGAGAAGGAGGAGGGAGGAGAAGGAGGGAAGAGGATGAGAGGGAGGAGGAGGAAGAGGGAGGAGGAGGAATGTGAAGGGAGGAGGAGGGAGGAGGTAGAGGGAGGAGGAGGGAGGAGGATAGAGGAGGAGGAGGGATGAGGAGGAAGAGGGAGGAGGAGGAATGTGAAGGGAGGAGGAGGGAGGAGGTAGAGAGAGGAGGAGGAGGGAGGAGGAGAATGGAGGAGGAGGGATGAGGAGGAGAGGGAGGAGGAGGGGGAGGAGGGGGAGGAGGAGGGAGGAAGAAGGAGGAGGGAGGAAGACGGATGAGGGGGAGGAGGGAGGGGGAGGAGGGGGAGGAGGAGAAGGGAGGAGAAGGGAGGAGGAGGAGGGAGCAGGAGGAAGGAGGAGGGAGGAGGAGGAGGAAGAGGGAGGAGGAGGGAGGAGGAAGAGAGAGGAGGGAGGAGGAAGAGAGAGGAGGGAGGAGGAGGGAGGAAGAGATAGGCGGAGAGAGGAGGAGGAGGGAGGAGGAGGAGTAGGGATGAATAGGAGGGAGGAGAAGGGAGGAGGAGGGATTAAGAGAAAGAGGGGGGAAAGGGGAGAAGGAGGAGGGAGGAGGGAGGAGGAGGAGGAAGAGGGATGAGGAGGGAGGAGGAGGGAGGAGGGAGGATGAGGAGGAGGGAGGAGGAGGAGGGAGGATGGTGAAGGAGGAGGGAGGAGGGTGAAGGAGGAGGAGGAGGGGGAGGAGGGAGGGGGAGGAGGAGGGAGAAGGAGGAGGAGGGAGGAGGGAGGAGGAGAACGTAGGTGGGGGAGGATGAGAAGGGAGGAGGGAGAGGGAGGAGGAGGGAGGAGGAGGAGAGAGGAGGAGGGAGGAGGTGGAGGGAGAAGGAGGAGGGAGGAAGAGGTAGAAGGAGGAGGGAGAAGGAGGGAGGAGGAGACAGGAGGAATAGGAGGGAGGAGGAGGGATTAGGAAGAGGAGGGAGGAGTAGGGTGGAGGAGGAGGGGGAGGAGGAGGGAGGAGGAAGAGGGAGAAGGAGGGAGGAGGAGAGAGGAGGAGGAGGAAGAGGAGGAGGAGAAGGGAGTAGGAGGAGGGAGAGGGAGGAGGAGGGAGGAGGAGGAGAGAGTAGGCGGAGGGAGGAGGCGGAGGGAGCAGGAAGAGGGAGGAAGAGGGAGGAGGAAGAGGGAGAAGGAGGGAGGAGAAGGAGGAGGGAGGAGGAAGGAGGAGTAGAGAGTGGGAGGAGGGAGGAGGCGGAGGGAGGAAGAGGGAGGAGGAAGAGGGAGAAGGGAGGAGGAGGGAGGAGGTAGTAGGATGATTGATTGCCATCCCACCAGGTTAATATGTTATCGCGGACCTCAGAGAGAAGTGTCTATGTAGAAGACCATTTCCTGGACGTACGTATTTTGGGAGGGGGAGGAGGGAGGAGGGAGGAGGAGGAAGAAGAAAAAAAAACTACGACAGTTGGCATCTCTGGAATGAAAGGAAGGCGTGTAGAAAATTTCATCTCAATCGGATGGGCCGTTCGCGAGCGTATAAAGGACATACATACATACATACATACAGAGATACATACGCACATCCTAATTTATATATAAGATAAGAAAGAGACAAACACCTTTCTTTGGTCATGTGGTGAGAAGAGATTCACAGGAGAACATCGTGACAACTGGAAAGATTGAGGAGAAGAGAGGCAGAGGCAGACCAAGAGAAATGATGCTGGATGGATTGAGACCGTGGCATGGAGGAATATCATCAGCAGAGTTGATCCAGAAAACCAAAGACCAAGATCTGTGGAGAGTCATGAACGCCTACACCAGCCGGCATGGCACTTGATGATGATAATTATATATATATATATATATATATATATATATATATATATATATATATATATATATATATATATATATATATATATATATATATATATCCGATGTGTATCCACCTGTGAGGAGCGGTTGGCCGAGTGGATAGAACGCCGGACTCCCATTCGGTCGATCCGGGTTCGATCCCTCGGTAAGGTGTGGGATTTTTTTCTGTCGGGGGCAAAAAGAAAATTCTAATTGCACAGTTCGCGGCGACTGCACTAGCCAGGTGGCCTTAATTCCCCAGGATCAAAGACCCCCCTCTGCCATACAAAGCAAGGTACTATGTTGGCAGTAAATGACAGTTTGACAGTCTCCACCTTGTAGAGGTACCAGGGCTAGCGTGGTCCAGTGACCCCATGAACTATGCCGACGGTAGAGTGACTACTGGTAGGGCCTGCCACGTTGGACAGGTCAAAGGGTAGAAACCAGACGAAAAGACACAAATCTGCTGCCTTGTAGGTAGCATGAGGACAATCAAAGACTAGGGAAAGAAAATCCTGGAGAAAAATGCTTGTCGAAGTAGGATGCACTAAACAACAGACTTGGAGCAACAGTGCAATGCAATTCACAAATACGAGTACATACACACAATCACATATGCCTCTTTGAAACATGTCTCTACAGTCTTGATTATTTGTGACATTTCCAGCCCGAGCAGGGAGCCTTTCGTGCAGAACTTGTGTGTGTGTGTGTGTGTGCGCGCGCGCATGTGAGTGTGTGTATGGATGCGTTTGTGCGCGCGTGTCGGATAGCACCATTTGCAAAACTTTATATTACATGAAGAAAAGAAATACTTTGGCCGTATTTTGGAGTCGCTCAGCGGTGCTATTTTATGTGATTCACTATGTATGTTGACCAATGTGCTCTCTTCGGTTTCCGTGGCAGGGAGTTATGACAGTGCACATTCTCATCTTCTGCTGTGTTTTTGAATTTTGATAAAGTTGTAATCCTTTTGTTATCTTCAGATGAGGTAAGATAATAGCATTCATCATCATCATCATCCCATCTTGTTCCTCTAGTACCTTGCTGTTTTGAGGTGAAGCATAGCCATAAACAGCGGGAAAGTGCACGTGTATGGGCTTGGTATACCGAGATTCCCTTGGACTCTGTTATTCCCTTTGTCCATAGTTTACATGTTCGGCCTCTTCTTCTGGTTCCCTAGTTCTTATTGTGCTATGCTGTCAATTGGTAGCCTAGTTATGTGGCAAACCCCTCTCACCATCCTGTCATCACCATTATTAAATCGACCATCTCTTGGTGTTGAAGCTGCCCTCCCAGTCGTGTTTCCAACCGCCCAGGTTCAGTCCTCGACAAAGCAGGATTACCTAATTCGGATCATTACGCTCTGGGATTGAACCAGCCTTATAAAAATGGGTTCCAATTTTCACAGTTGTCTGGGAATTCCCTGGGAAGGAAACGCAACGAATTGGAGTATTGCCGACTTCACCTCATATGTCGCGGTCTAGAATATGTAAAGGTCTAACACTTCATCTCCCAGCGAAGGAATCTGCTATGGGGCAACCTTTGTCATCAAACATGTTTCATCGATGGGGCCTGTGTTTTGGCGCTTCAATCAATGCTGCATTTCTGCACCGAAGAGTGTACACTTATTTAGACAATAAGTGTGACATATTCACCTATCCATCATTTTCAGCGCGTCAACGTTACACAGCAACCCAGAGATTATCAAAACAATTACAGCACCGTAGAACATCGAACGCACTAAGCGATACTAATGACAGACAGATGCCAGGATAAGAATAGAAAAGGTAGCGTCAACAGAATAGAATGTGACTGGTAGAGACACATCACGTGGATATAGCGTCCCCCAGCTTGGGCGCCGCTTTAATAAAACCGCGCACTTCTATGACTTCAGAGCGAGCGAGCAGTCGCCAAAGCTATGTGTTGTCCAACTTTCAAACTTTTACAACGGGCAGTTTGATCTAGTCTGAGGTAAGCGTGTGATTCTCAGATCTAAGTGGTACCAAGATGTATAACGTAAAGGTATCCAGTGTTGTGCGTCCAATGAATTGTATTTTTGATAAAATAAATCTCTGAAAATGTGAAAAACTGCCGATCGCAACTTCAATACTGGTGCCACTTCCCCGGCGAAACCGACATCTTATAATTTCTCAAAACTGCAAAACTCTGACTTTCTACACTACATCTAACAACTTCACTATGTGCATATGACTATAATCTATCACAGAATAATGTACGAGATGAAATTTCCAATGCACTCAAATGCTTTTCATCAAAAACTTCTAGGAAAACGTTTCTGCAGAGATAGTCAGCTGGTGCAAACGAAACACTACCTTGCTTAAAAATGTACTTAATTCTGTCTATTTTGCAATCTAAAGAACTGAAACAGGAATTATACTCTTCCTTTTCTCTTTACGAATTGAAAACAAATAGTATTTGATAGAAATTAGTTTATTCATGTGTCAGATTTTATTTAGACAACGCACTACATCAACTGCATTGCTTAAAATAGGTTTATGTTCACAACCACCATTTGTGATAGCCGACCTACTTAATCTGCTCAGACTAACGGGTGAAAATTACCTTGGTCTATAGCCAACTGTGTCGCCAACAGAATGGACATGATATGCACTGGTAAAAGATGTAGGAGAAGTATAAGTAGACAGAGAGGAGGAGAGTATTAGGGAAAAATACTTTAAGTAATAATTTTTTTCTAATATATTGTGTCATGACCTTGTATAGATTACATTTTGTAACAAATACACATCAGAAATTCTGTATGTTGGACATGAACCACAATAAAAGCACACTAGATGAGTTAAACTCATATTAACTGATGTAGATGTGAGGACAATTAGTACAAGCTATGGAACCCCACACAACAGAAGTTAACTCAACACAATACACTTCACACCACGCAACTCCACACCACAACAGCAGGAACAAGGAAATGATTTAGAATAGGAAGTAGTTGCCTTGGAAAGTACAGATAAACAATTATATACACAATGTAGAACAAATAGAGTAATGTGGATGTTTAAATGTATGCCATTTATACAAATGCATCTCATACTTGTGTTGATCTTGCCTGTCAGCTTGATTACCATGATTCAGGGAACATCGCATTATCACTCTTATCTGTGTCTGACTGTACACTACTCACTGAACTACAGGTCCACTGAGGAAATGCATACAGCAGGTACCAGACAACAGAAGCTGCATCCAGTGTAATAATCTCTGACCCACCCCAAAGTAACACAACAATACTTCTTCTGATCTTATCATTTTTGTTTTGTTATGTTGTGTTCACACTATGAACATGCTGTAAAGGATTATACATACCTGTATGAATTTTAAACAGTGATGTCTTGGTGCCACACCTAACCAACAAGGAGGGAAGAGGAGTGAATGAGATGATCAACACCTGTGATGGCAGATGACTCCAGCCTTAAGCAGAGAATGAGAAGTCTTCAGTGAAGCTAAACTGGCCCAACCTGAAGTGGATCCATCAGACCATGGACCCAGGCTTATCCACATCTCATCACACCAGGTTTTCTTATCACTCCCACAAACTTCACCCTCTCAGAAAATGATTTTCTTGAATTATTGTTGGATGTAGAAATTGTTAACTATAACACATTTTGGTAGTTAAAATATCTCACTATACAATGAATGTTATTATTTATTGACTGACTATACTTGGTCCTATGAAAGTTTTTTTCTATTTCATTCTGTAAATGTCAACAGCTGATGAAAAAAGCAAAGAAAAATGTAAAATAGGCCAAAAGAAACTGGCACAGTCAATAAATTTGTTTAAATGTGAAGATCTCTTCCACTTAATTTGTCAGTCCAAACTATCTGTGGGAAAATCTCTATCTTGTGTGTAGAACATGTCTCAATGCTCCCTTGTGTTTGTTGAATGTTTAATTAACAGATACACATTCACATAAGATAAATTCTTAGTTGGAGAGAGAGAACAGGAGACTCTTCATCTTTAACTGTTCCAAATCCATGTTATATTGCACCTGATTCTTATTGAGAAAGTCTTTTCAGACAATTTCTTAAGATGGAAGAAGGGGGTTCGTGAGCTATACCATTAAATACCAGGTGGAAAGACAGGGGACAAACCTAGTGATGACTTTTCTATTAAAAGAGGACCACACACCCTTAGACGAATAACCAAATCCGAGTCTGTAAATCTTTCAAGGGTCGTATTCTTGATCTATTTACATATAAGAAGAGGATGGGGCCCAGCTACCTTTAACAGAGATGGGTCATGCACTTTAGTGATTGCCAGTCCCTTCAAAATATACGACATATATTGGATGCCCGTCCCGGACTTTGAAACCCAGCAGACAGTTTAGATAACTATTATCCTAGATGATAAACCCTGGGAATAGATAGATATCTGACGAGGGATTCTAAACTATAGTAGATCAGTGACACTAGATGTGAACAGTATTCATGTGTGAATTGGTGACATTGTACTTGTTTTGAACAATTATAGAAATTGTTACACAAATTTAGATTTCCAACTTTGTCATGTTTACATATGTTGAATAGACATCATGTGGGGTACTGATTGACTTCCATATGATATGATTGACAATTATAGAGGTTGTTAAACAAATTAAGATTTTTAACTTTGTCACTTCACATATGATAAATGAACATCATGTGGGGTACTGATTGACCTCCATATGATATGAATGACAATTATAGATAGAATATGGCAAGTGACTGATCATTTCTTCTGAAAAAAGGAGGGCCTCTTTCATATAGGTCTATATTTCAGAAAAAGGTGTTCCAGAGGAAATAGAGTGAGAATTTACCATCTACAACATTATTCTCTTTCGAGAAGATGTCTTTCTATAGAGGAATTTGGACTTAGAGAATTTCATCACCGACTGGGAAAAATTTTTCTCCATAGGGAAATCTCTATCAAAATTTCAGGTTCTTTTGGGAAGAGTGCAATCATTCTGGGTACTTCTTTGCTTCTGTCTTTAGCTTGAGGAGCATTGACAGAAAGACAAGAATTTAAGTTGCAATTATTTCTTAGGTCAGATTCTCGTGGTGTATAAGAACTATTTTACTTGGGTCAGCGGACATTAGTTAGTTTTTGCTTGTTAATATTGTGCATGTTATGCTGTATAATTTCAGATCCGGGAAGTGACAGGCTTACCCAGACCTGAGCAAACTGCACAGTATTATTTTTTTTTACAAAAAGATAGGGTAAACAAAAATAGAGCATGGCCGAGGCTGCTAAGTTCCGTGCCCAGACAGTAGAAATAGGCAAGCTATGCAATTTAGACGGCCCTGAGCTGGCTAAATTTGTATCAGATGAATTCGACAGGAGGGAGAAGTTGCAGGCTGAAATCTTATGTTCAACGATGGGCAAGTCTAGGTAGGTTTGATGAGAGTTTTGAAGGGCTCCGAGAGATGATCATCATAGATCAGCTAAAAGGAAAGATGTCGAATGAAATGAAAGCATTCTTAACCCAGAACGGAGCTGACCGACTAGAAAGCATCATCATCCTAGCCGAGAGATTTGAGAAATCTCAGAAGGAAATCGGAGGTAAGGGACGTTCGGCCAACATTCCCCCTCAGGATAAAACTTCAAAAGCAAAGGAAGGTGATGGCAACTTAGGCACCAAGAAAAATGGGAAAACCAAAAACATCCCTCAGAACACAGCCCAAACAACAGCGAAGGAGGAAAAATTATTCTGCACTAATTGTAAAATTAAAGGACACACATTGAAGAATTGTCGGAAGAAGCCACCTCCACACACAGCTGCTTGTTTGGCCAGCCGAAGAGAGAAAGGAGTGAACACTGATGAAACGTCCAACCAGACACCTCATAAAGACACCGCATCTCATCTTCCGGTTGTCGAGTCCATATTGCTGAATGGATTCAAGACGACCTGTCTCTATGATACCGGGTTATCGTACGACTGTGTTGTATCATCATCCTTAGTTCACCCGGAACAGGTGACAGAGGAGATCGTCGAATTACAGGGACCCCTGAAGAGCTCTGCAACTATGTCTCTTCCGGTGGCAAAGGTGAGCATAGCATCTCGTTATGTCACTGGGACAATCAAGGCTGCAGTCTTAGAAGATCCTATATATCCCGTAATTCTTGGCCGTAGATTTATAATTCTAGGAGAACCTGTTCAACCTGTGGCGATGTCGACGATGACAACTCGATCCCAGACGAAAAAGACTCCGGAAACAACTACGCCAATCCCTCGAAAGGAGGAACTGAAGAGGGCACAAGAAGCCGATAGCACCTTGGAACCCTGCTTCAGGAAACTGCCTAAATCACATTTACCTCCACGTAAAGGTGAGCTGTTTATGAAGTCAGCACTTCTATACAGGAAAGCAGGGAGAGCTGGACAAGAGTTCAACCAACTTGTTGTACCAACTCCACACAGGGCTCAGATTCTTGAAATGGGCCACAGTCTACCCTTTAGTGGGCATATGGGTATCAACGCCACTACACAGCGCATTGCAACTCACTACTTTTGGCCAGGGATGAACGCAGACATACAACGGTTTGTAAAATCATGCCCACAGTGTCAGAAAGTATCACCAAAACACCGGACACCACCGGCAATGTTGGGTGATCTGCCCATAACAGGAATACCGTTCGAGAAGGTAGCTGTAGACATAATCGGACCCCTCTCCGCAACGAAGAGGCGAAATCGATTCATATTAACGCTTGTGGACACAACGACCATGTGGGCCGAAGCGGTTCCTATGCCAAGCTGTGACTCCAAACACGTTGCTGAAGCATTATTAGGAATATTCACACGTCTAGGATTCCCCCAAAGAATCTTGACGGACAACGGTTCACAGTTTCGTAGTAAACTTATGGAGGAGACATTTAGACTTTTTCATTCACGCCATATCTTTAGTTCACCATATTACCCGCAATCCAAAGGACTTGTGGAGCGGTGGAACGGGACCTTGATTAGTATTCTGCGCAAAATTGCCCAGGAGAATACGGAGGATTGGGATTTGTATTTACCCGCAGCACTATTCGCTTATAGGGAGGTACCCCATCACTCAACAGGTTTTGCTCCAGCAACATTGTTGTTTGGACGACCAATCAAGGGGCCATTGGAGGCATTGCTACGAACATGGACTGATGATCATACAGACGATACAGTCGTGACTGCATCTACGTATGTTGCCGAGTTGAAGAATCGTTTACAACACAGTTGGAAACAAGCGAATGTCAATCTACGTAAAGCCAGACGAAGAATTGCTAGCTACTTCAATCGCAAGGCAAAAGATAGAGAGTTAGAGGTGGGAGAGAAGGTGATGTTGCTGCTTCCAACCAGTCAGAATAAGCTGCAAATAGGATGGAGAGGACCTTATGTAGTGACGGAGAAAATCTCACGTACCAACTACAAGATTTCTGTCAAAGGCAAGATGAAAGTATTTCACATAAACCTTCTGAAGAAATATAATGAAAGACCCTCAACCACCGAACCTGCACATCTGATGGCCATGAGTGTGGCTACTGAAGTCGAAGAAGGATCAACAATGGGAGTCGAGTACCCACTGCAAGCCAAAGAGACCTTTAAGGATGTGGAAATTAATCCCAACTTAACAAAGGATCAGCAGGAGCAGATTCGGGAACTTATGGTTATGTATGCAGACGTACTTACAGATAAGCCAGGAAGAACTGATTTGGAGGAATTTGACATGAAGTTAAATGACACAGTGCCTGTGCGAGTCAAGACTTACCCAGTTCCTTATGCAAAGCAAAAGACTTTAGAGGAAGAAATACAACAGCTACTCACCGCAGGAATAATTTCACCATCTGAATCACCTTACAGTGCCAGCGTCGTATTATTGAGAAAGCCAAGTGGAGAACATAGATTGTGCATCGACTATCGACAGCTCAATGCTATTACTGAATTTCAAGCAGAACCTCTGCCTGATCAGAACAAACTCTTCACAGCACTCGACCGAGCGAAGTACTTTACTAGGATTGATCTCAGTAAGGGATATTATCAGATTCCTGTAAAGGAGGAGGTTAGACCATGGTTAGCTTTCAGTACGCCTGGAGGACACTATGAGTTCAACGTACTTCCATTCGGATTAAGTAATGCTCCTAGCGTTTTTACACGTATGATGAGAAAATTACTTGACCCACTACACCATCCAGACATTAGTCACTTTATGGATGATATACTGATCGCAACTGAAACATTTGACAAGCATGTAGAAACACTACATCTTTTGTTCAGACGACTCAGAGAAACTGGATTAACGGCTAGGCCAAAGAAATGTCAAGTAGGATTCCAAGAATTGGACTTTTTAGGTCATAAGATATCTCATGGACTAATAACTCCACAGGAAGGAAACGTGGACAAACTCCAGAGAGCACCTCGTCCAAAGACAAAGAAGGATGTGAGATCATTCGTATCTTTGGGTGGATTCTATCAACGATACATTAAAGACTTCAATACTCTGTCAGCACCTTTAACGGATCTTACCAAAAAAGGGAACCCAGAGAAAGTCAATTGGTCTGCTGAATGTGAGAGAGCTTTCACAGCACTCAAACAAGCCTTAACCAATCACCCAGTTTTACATCTGCCAGATCTCAACCAACCATTCGTACTGCGTACAGACGCCAGTGACGTAGGAATTGGGGCAACGCTGTTGCAGAGAAAAGGAGATGAAACATCAGAGCTATTCCCTGTAGCTTATGCCAGCAGGAAATTGAATGCAGCGGAGAAGAATTATAGTGTTATCGAGAGAGAATGTTTAGCTCTCGTATGGAGTGTACAGAAGTTTCAGGCATACCTATATGGAAAACACTTCACTGTACAATGTGATCATCAACCACTTATGTTTCTCGCAGCATCCAAAAATTTGAATGCAAGACTTATGAGGTGGTCACTACTTCTACAACCATACTCGTTCCAGATAGAATATGTCCCTGGAAAGATGAATGTGGGAGCAGACTTTCTAAGTCGACACCCAGTGTCTGATGAACCAGGTCAATCAGATACAGGAGAGAATACATTGGAGTAAATCATATAGGAAAAGCTTGACCACTGTAAATGCTGGAAACTTAGTTCCATACCCTAGAACAATCTGGAGTGGGGCTATGTGACATATTCACCTATCCATCATTTTCAGCGCGTCAACGTTACACAGCAACCCAGAGATTATCAAAACAATTACAGCACCGTAGAACATCGAACGCACTAAGCGATACTAATGACAGACAGATGCCAGGATAAGAATAGAAAAGGTAGCGTCAACAGAATAGAATGTGACTGGTAGAGACACATCACGTGGATATAGCGTCCCCCAGCTTGGGCGCCGCTTTAATAAAACCGCGCACTTCTATGACTTCAGAGCGAGCGAGCAGTCGCCAAAGCTATGTGTTGTCCAACTTTCAAACTTTTACAACGGGCAGTTTGATCTAGTCTGAGGTAAGCGTGTGATTCTCAGATCTAAGTGGTACCAAGATGTATAACGTAAAGGTATCCAGTGTTGTGCGTCCAATGAATTGTATTTTTGATAAAATAAATCTCTGAAAATGTGAAAAACTGCCGATCGCAACTTCAATACTGGTGCCACTTCCCCGGCGAAACCGACATCTTATAATTTCTCAAAACTGCAAAACTCTGACTTTCTACACTACATCTAACAACTTCACTATGTGCATATGACTATAATCTATCACAGAATAATGTACGAGATGAAATTTCCAATGCACTCAAATGCTTTTCATCAAAAACTTCTAGGAAAACGTTTCTGCAGAGATAGTCAGCTGGTGCAAACGAAACACTACCTTGCTTAAAAATGTACTTAATTCTGTCTATTTTGCAATCTAAAGAACTGAAACAGGAATTATACTCTTCCTTTTCTCTTTACGAATTGAAAACAAATAGTATTTGATAGAAATTAGTTTATTCATGTGTCAGATTTTATTTAGACAACGCACTACATCAACTGCATTGCTTAAAATAGGTTTATGTTCACAACCACCATTTGTGATAGCCGACCTACTTAATCTGCTCAGACTAACGGGTGAAAATTACCTTGGTCTATAGCCAACTGTGTCGCCAACAGAATGGACATGATATGCACTGGTAAAAGATGTAGGAGAAGTATAAGTAGACAGAGAGGAGGAGAGTATTAGGGAAAAATACTTTAAGTAATAATTTTTTTCTAATATATTGTGTCATGACCTTGTATAGATTACATTTTGTAACAAATACACATCAGAAATTCTGTATGTTGGACATGAACCACAATAAAAGCACACTAGATGAGTTAAACTCATATTAACTGATGTAGATGTGAGGACAATTAGTACAAGCTATGGAACCCCACACAACAGAAGTTAACTCAACACAATACACTTCACACCACGCAACTCCACACCACAACAGCAGGAACAAGGAAATGATTTAGAATAGGAAGTAGTTGCCTTGGAAAGTACAGATAAACAATTATATACACAATGTAGAACAAATAGAGTAATGTGGATGTTTAAATGTATGCCATTTATACAAATGCATCTCATACTTGTGTTGATCTTGCCTGTCAGCTTGATTACCATGATTCAGGGAACATCGCATTATCACTCTTATCTGTGTCTGACTGTACACTACTCACTGAACTACAGGTCCACTGAGGAAATGCATACAGCAGGTACCAGACAACAGAAGCTGCATCCAGTGTAATAATCTCTGACCCACCCCAAAGTAACACAACAATACTTCTTCTGATCTTATCATTTTTGTTTTGTTATGTTGTGTTCACACTATGAACATGCTGTAAAGGATTATACATACCTGTATGAATTTTAAACAGTGATGTCTTGGTGCCACACCTAACCAACAAGGAGGGAAGAGGAGTGAATGAGATGATCAACACCTGTGATGGCAGATGACTCCAGCCTTAAGCAGAGAATGAGAAGTCTTCAGTGAAGCTAAACTGGCCCAACCTGAAGTGGATCCATCAGACCATGGACCCAGGCTTATCCACATCTCATCACACCAGGTTTTCTTATCACTCCCACAAACTTCACCCTCTCAGAAAATGATTTTCTTGAATTATTGTTGGATGTAGAAATTGTTAACTATAACACATTTTGGTAGTTAAAATATCTCACTATACAATGAATGTTATTATTTATTGACTGACTATACTTGGTCCTATGAAAGTTTTTTTCTATTTCATTCTGTAAATGTCAACAGCTGATGAAAAAAGCAAAGAAAAATGTAAAATAGGCCAAAAGAAACTGGCACAGTCAATAAATTTGTTTAAATGTGAAGATCTCTTCCACTTAATTTGTCAGTCCAAACTATCTGTGGGAAAATCTCTATCTTGTGTGTAGAACATGTCTCAATGCTCCCT
The DNA here is from genome assembly GCA_963921405.1 of Cepaea hortensis. Lineage (NCBI taxonomy): Eukaryota > Metazoa > Mollusca > Gastropoda > Stylommatophora > Helicidae > Cepaea > Cepaea hortensis. The sequence continues at coordinate 34,635,832 of OY992887.1, read as the reverse complement.
TGTGTTTGTTGAATGTTTAATTAACAGATACACATTCACATAAGATAAATTCTTAGTTGGAGAGAGAGAACAGGAGACTCTTCATCTTTAACTGTTCCAAATCCATGTTATATTGCACCTGATTCTTATTGAGAAAGTCTTTTCAGACAATTTCTTAAGATGGAAGAAGGGGGTTCGTGAGCTATACCATTAAATACCAGGTGGAAAGACAGGGGACAAACCTAGTGATGACTTTTCTATTAAAAGAGGACCACACACCCTTAGACGAATAACCAAATCCGAGTCTGTAAATCTTTCAAGGGTCGTATTCTTGATCTATTTACATATAAGAAGAGGATGGGGCCCAGCTACCTTTAACAGAGATGGGTCATGCACTTTAGTGATTGCCAGTCCCTTCAAAATATACGACAATAAGGATGTTTTTTTTTAAAAAGCAGACCTCTTCCTTAGTCATCATGTAATTAGTATTTCAGCCAAAGTATTATTCGTTTATTCACTTCATACGATATATAACTCTACAGTATGCACCAGAGAAATATGCCAGACAAGAAATCCAGCAATATATAGTTGTTGACATGTTTGTTTAAATTAATTAAAGGAAAACATTGTTTTCTATCTCTTTCTCGCTTTGTCGCTGATTGTGCTTCTCAGGACTTCTTTAGAGAGCTTTCATGCTGCAAGTTACAATCTAATTACTGCCTTCTCTTTCGAATTTTTCTGAACAATTGTCAATCATTTATTGTCAATCATTTACAAAAACCAACTTCATGCAAACAAAAAGACACGATAGTAGTTTAAAATTACCGTGGCAAACAATTCAAATTAATTACTTCATTCAGAAGCATGTCGTTCACAGAACGTCGATCCCATAACAAACTTTCGGAAAACTTCTCGGTCCTAAGCAAGATGTCCCGCGTTCGATACACCCATCTGGAGATCATCCGCCACATCCTGCACCCATCTTCTCTTTGGCCGTCCTCTTCCTCTCTTCCCAGGCATATACCCCTCCATTATTGATCTCTCCAAACTTTCGTGACGTTTCAAGTGACCAAAATGTATCAATTTTCTTTATTTTATCGTCTTTAGTAGCCAGCCTTCTTCAATATTCAGCCCTTGAAGTATGGATGCATTTGTTCTTTTCTGTATCCGAGATATTCTTAGAGCTCGTCTATAACATTTATATTCAAAGGCATTTATGCGCTGTCCAGCTTGCTTAGTAAGTGTCCATGTCTCACAGGCGTATGTTGCAAGGGGAAAGTAGTATGCTCTTAAAAATATAATTTGTGTAGTTCTGTCTGTCCCAAGGCAAATTTATTAATTTGATTTAGTTTTTGAATAGCAATAGCTGTTTCAATGTGTCACCATTGTTGGTAATTAAGGACCCAAGCTATTCAATATAATTATATATATTGTAAAAATACACAGGTTATGGTAGCCTCTAGGAAGAACGAAATACCACAATGTAATATACAAGTAAATGGGACTATTCTTCAACAAGTGAATCGGTACAATTATCTCGGAACAGTCATAACATCTGATGGGAGATTGAAGAGATTAGAACAAGAATCGACATGGCTAAAGTAGCCTTTAGCAAGATGAAAAACATTCTGACCAATAAAAGAGAAAGCCAATAAAAAGATGTCAATTGAAACGAGAAAAAGAGTGTTGAGGGGATACATAGAGCCTGTCCTTTTGTATGGATGTGAAACTTGGACAATAAGCAGTCAAGCTGAAAAACATCTGATGGCTGCAGAAATGTGGTTTCTGAGGAAAATGCAAAGAATACCATGGGCAGACAGAAAAACTAATGACCAAGTACTACAGGAGACAAATGACAATCGTAAATTGATTAGAGAAATTAGACGTAGACAGTCAAAAGTTTTTGGACATGTTATGAGAAGAAATGGATTGGAGAACTTAGTGATAACTGGCAAGATCGAAGGGAACAGACCAAGAGGAAGACCGAGAGGAAAATACCTGGATGGCTTGACCACATGGCATGGACGAGACAGGAACACTGAGCTGATCCAGGACTCTGGTGATCGAGTGAAATGGCGAGTCCGCCCATGCTTTCCGGCATGGCAAATTATATATATATATATATATATATATATATATATATATATATATATATATATATATATATATATATATATATATATATGCCGGCTGCCTGGCCGAGGGGTTAGCAGCTTTCTCCGTTAATCCCGAATAGTCTCAAAGTCAACGTGAGCGGACGAGAATTAGAAGTGGTTCGAGTCACGCTAGTGACTTATGAGAGTATGCAGCCGGTCGCTCAGAAAGTCGTGGCGTACAGATGAGCGTAATCTAGCCTAGGAATCAACATACAGCTGAAAGATGCTGGTGTTGACCGCAATATCCTGAAACAGGATGGAAACGTACATTCAAATATAATAATAGGAAAATTAATAATAATAGGAGCAATAATAATAATAGTATTATTAATAATAATAATATAATTGTAAGATTATTAATACCATCAATAAACACATTTACAGTTGTAGTATCCTTTGTTTAAAACAAGTTATTTGCTTCTTCTGTAATATGTGCTGTCGTCAGCCAAATCTTTTATGAAATTTGCGCTTGTGGGGGATAAGATTAGAATTTTTGCGACTGTTTGTTGATAAAGTTGTTGGACAATTTCTTTGTTGATTGTTCTGTAATTGTATAGTGCTTTGTTTCTTAATGTCCATATAAGATTTCTGTGCTCTGCCAATAGAGCCAGTAGCTTTGTGTGGATGTCTTGTGTGGAGTAAGGAATGGAATTTATCATGATTGCTTTGTAAACATCTGTTCTTTGTTTCGTATGAGTGTTTAGGATGTTTTGTAGGAGATTTCTTGTTGGCATGATTGTGTTGCATTCGTAATAGATGTGCTCTTCAGATTCTTGGACGTTCCGTCTACAAAGCTGACACTGTAGTATTTGTTTAGTTATTTTTGCTGTGCTCTCTGTTGTTGGGGTCATGCTGTAAACAAGCCTATATGTAATTTCCTTTGCTTTTGGAGTAATCTGCTTGTTGTGAATATTAGAGAAAATTTCGGTATAATCTTTTATGGAATATCTATGTCCTCTTTTAATTCTGAGATGTACCGGAGTTGCTTGTAATTTAACTAAATGCCTGTAGATTGTATGTGTTTTCTTGTTTAGTAATTTTTCGTGTCCTTTAATGGCCGAAATACATGTTTTGTAGAACGTTGGGAGAGTGCCAAAGTAATGTGAGAATGTATTCCTAATAGGTTTTAAATAAGATAGCCTAATTCCAATGTAATAGTGTGCTAAAGGGTGTTTTTCTGGGTGTTGTAGGATTTCACCTACGTGTTTGATCCTAAGTGCTTGTATTTTTGTTGTTATGTCTTGGAGGGCGATACCTCCATCTTTTTTGTCTTGCATGAGTGTAGTATGTTTGATACTGTAGATGGTGCTGCCAAACACAAAGCGTCTAATCTCTTTGTTTATGTTTGTGACAGTCTGACGTGGAGGATCTAGGACTGTGCACAGATATAGTATTTTTGGAATTATATATGTATTAACAATGGTACTTCTACCAAATATGGTAGTTGTTTTGTATTTGTACCTCTGTAACATATCTGTTATTTTCTTCTCTAGATTTTGCCAAGTGTCTTTGTGTGTCTGATTTGGTTGACATGGGAAGACTATTCCATACAATTTTATAAGATTGTTTTATGTTAAGTCAAATGGAAAATCTGCCTTATTTTTCCATTTGCCTAAGCCCATTATAGTAGATTTTTGGACGTTTAATTTTGCCCCACTCCCTTTGCCGAAAAACGAGAACGTCTCCAAAATGACCCGTACAGATTTTTCAGTTGTCGGAAAGAAAATGGTATCGTCGGCATAAGCACGCAGCTTTTGTTCACCCTTCCCTGGTATTAACGTACCCCTGACATTGTCGTCCTGTCGTATCTTTTCTAGAAGTGGCCCTAGAGCGACAACTTACAGTAATGGGGACAAGGGATATCCCTGTCTCACTGACCTAGTCAACCTGAAAGAATTGGTTAGGGTATGGTTTAATAAAATCCGACTTTCCGGTTTCAAATATAAAATTTTGACCCATGTCCGAAAATAATTTCCCACGTTGCAGTGTGAGAGAGTTTTGTAGAGGTATGAGTGAGATATTCTGTCGAATGCTTTTTCTTGATCTAAAGAGAGAATTGAGGATTGACAGTTTTTCAAATGTGTGTAGTTGATGATGTCCCTTATGAAGTGAGTGTGTTGCTAGATATTCCGGTGTTGTACACTACATTGCTGGTCTTCATGAATGAGAGATGCCATTACTGGTTTCAATTTATTCGTCAAAGTCTTTGTTAAAATCTTGTAGTCTACATTTAAAAGCGAGATCAGTCTGTAACTCTTTAAAAGTGTCTTGTCGGTGTTCTCCTTCGGAATAAGAGTGATGTAAGACGTGTTAAAACTGGATGGGAGTTCATGTTTGAGGAAAGATTCAGAGAATATTGCTAATAAAAGGGGACATAGAAGAGGAAAGAAAAACTGATAGAATTCAGCGGTAATACCGTCAGGGCCAGGCGATTTACCCTTCTGCATTCAGTGAACCGCTTGTGTTATATCTGTTAGTGTTAATTCAGTATCTAGTGTTAGTTTCTGTTCCTCTGTGAGTTCTTTTGTGAATTTCATAAAGTGTTCTTGCACGTGCGCCTGTGTTTTCCTCTGTATAAAGGTTCTTGTAATATTCTTCAAAGGCTAAGGCTATTGGTTGTGGCTCGACTTGTATATTTCCTTCCCTGTCAATTATCTGCCTATCTGTCTGCTGCGCTGTAAGTTTTGTTCTAAAGCTAGGTTTTGTTTACTCGGTATCTCTTGTGTTATAGTTTGTAACTTTGTTCGCAGTAAAGCCCCATGAAATCGATGATGTCTGTGGAGATCTAATTCTTACTGTAATGCTATGATGTGTGGTGAATTTTTGTCTGTCTGTAGTAAGAGCTTAATTGCATTTTCCAATACTTTTTTTGTTGTAGTTTTTGCTTGTGTATTATTGCTGCTAGTGTTTGTGTTCTCTCTCGTATAGTTTGTTTAAGTGTTTCCCATAGTTCTCGCGCATTACCCTCCGGTATATCGCTTGTGTATGTGAGGATCAGTTTTGTTATGCAATCTACATAGTCCTGATTTTGTAAAAGTGTGCTGTTAAGTTTCCAATGGGGAGATCTTCTAAGATGTGGTGTTGCTTGTACTGTATTTATTGTTACAACTACAGCCTTATGGTCTGTGGAGTTCAGTGTCTCATGTAAATGCTTGACTTGTGTTATATGATGTGTTATGGGCGCATAAATTCTATCTTCTTCTTCTTCTTCTTCTTTCGTTCGCTTGAAATATGTCTATAACTGCAATGCTGTCTCTTGTATGAATTGAACTGTCTTTTTCAGTTCACACAGCGGTCCATAGAGTTTATCTTCCACTGTCGTCTCTCTAGGCCAGAAAGTTTGCCTAGATATGTTATATTTTGGGCAGTCTTGGAGTATGTGCTCTGCTGTCTGCGACGCCAATCCACATGTGCACATGGCTGTTTCACCAATCTTGAATTTTGTATACATGTGGTTGCGTAATCTATTGTGCCCTGTTCTGAGGCGCAGAATAATGACTTGTTCTGGTCTATCCATAACGTGGTAGTCATCTTGAGCAGGTTTTGGTGTCTTTCTGACTGATTTGATCATTCTTTTCTTTTGGTGGCATGTAACGGACACATCAGGCTGTTCTTCTTTGGCTCCTTCCTTAGCCAATTGATCAGCTCTGTCGTTTCCGGGTACTCCACAGTGGGATGGTATCCACTGTATGGTGACCTTATGCTGACTGCTAAGTTCAGAAAGTAGTGTCCTTAGTACTGGCAATTTCCCAGACAGGAGCGCCTCGAGTACTGATTTTGCATCTGTCAATAGCACCACAGGTTGTGAACCATTGCTGGTATTTAGTAATTTCTCTGTTGCTATCTTGATTGCCTCAATTTCAGCATCGTAGTTATGGCAGTACTTTCCTGTCGGTACACTAGCTGTGTCCCTAGTACTATTTGGGTATTTTATGTACACTCCCGCTCCTCCATTTCGAACAGCATTTTGTGCTGACCCATCTGTGTAGACACGGATCCAGAGGTCCTGTGGGTATTCTTCATCAAGGAAGCTGAGAGTGGCTGTTCTGCGCTGCACGCTGTTCTGTTCTTCCTTGTAAAATATTCCTCTCACTTTTGTCTGGATTTGTAATGATAGTCTATGCTCATCTTTCCATGGAGTTCGCTCTGGAATAGTTGTTAGGGGGATACCAACTGTGGGCAGAATGGTGGTTTCTCTTCAGAGTCGTTTGACCTGGTGGATAAAACTACTTCTTTTCAACCGCCCCATAGCTAGGTTTTCAAATCTCTTCATACGGTGGCCTGGCAAGCTGAGGAACTTTTCTGCTTGTATTAGCGTTTTCGTATCTCTGCGCTCACTCAGTGCTTGTGTCCTCCCCATCTTCTCCATTTCCACTATAGGGGTTGATCTCATCCCTCCTGTGGTGACTCTAAGTGCTTGATTTTGCACTTTGTCCAGCTCTTGTAGTGTGGTTTTTGATGCCGAACACCACGCAGTTGACCCTTATTCCAGGTGTGGCCGTATGCTCTGTTGATAAACTTTGCTAAGTATTTTCCCACTGGCTCCCCATGTGGTTCCATTTAGCTTTCTCATGATTGCTATTTTCCTTCTGGCTTTTGCTACTGCTTTGTTGATGTGCTTTCTCCATATCAGCCTGCCATCAAATGTTACTCCAAGGTATGTTGGTTCTTTATCTTCTCTTAGGGGTGTTCCATTTATCTGGATGGTCCCTGCCTTTTGTTTTGGAGAGAGGGTAAATAGGGTGGTGCTGCACTTGTCAGTGTTTATGCTGATACACCATCTATTTGCCCATGCAACAAATGTGTCTACAGCTCTTTGTGGTAATCTGGTGGCCACTGATGCATGTTCATTTGTGCTCCATACAACCAGGTCATCGGTGTACATTGCTGCTTTAATTCCATGCGGTAGATTAGCAACGAGATCATTGATGAAGATTAGAAAAAGTGTGGGGGACAAGACTGCGCCCTGGGGAACACCATGACGCAGTAGTACTTTCTTGCTCTTTAGTCCGTCTATCTGTACTCGGGCTCTTCTGTTGTGCAAGTATGCTTTCACCCGTTTGTACATTCTTCCATTGACTTTGCAGTTTCTCAGTTTATTCATCAGACCTCCTTTCCAGACTTTGTCAAAGGTTTTCTTCAAATCTATCCATGCCGCAAGCACCAGCTTCTTCTCTTGGAATGCATCCTCAATTTCTTGAGAGAGGTAGGTTGTCTGATCTTCCATAGAGTAGCACTGCCTAAAGCCAGCCTGCTGTGGCACAAGGATGTTTTTACTTTCAATGTACCACTGCAGTCTGTGATTGATGATGCGCTCCAGTGTTTTGCAGAGACAGCTGGTGAGGCTAATTGGTCTAGCTAGAGGCAATGGAACTATCTTTCCCTGATTTTAGGAGGGGTATCATGATTGCTTCTCTCCAGGCTTGTGGAACATTGCCTAAGGTCCAGCTGTTATTGAAGATCTGCAACAGCTTTGTTTTGGCCTCTGTTCCTAGGTTCCTGATCATTTCATTGGAGATACCATCAGCTCCTGGTGACTTTCTCATTTTCAGTTTTGATATGGCTAGCTCCAGTTCGCTGATTGTGATGGGTGCCTCCAGAACCTCATGTACTATTTCCTTCTGTCCTATATGTTGCCGTTTCTCTCGAATCTCTTGTTGTTTCTCTGGACTAATTTTGATATTGTTATCTTGTGCGAATGAGTCCGCAAAATGGTCAGCTGCTTGCTTTCTTGTTAAGATGTTTCCATCTTTATGTAGTGCAATTTTTGAGTTTCTCCCTGTGCCCTCATCGTTAAGTTGTTTTATTAGCTTCCACACTTTCCTTGTGTCTCTTTCAAAGTTCAGAGACTCTGTTTTTTCCTGCCAGCTTTTCCGTCTAGCCTGCAGCTTGGCCCTTTGAAATTTGGCTTTTGCGTGCTGGAATTTATTGTGTTGCTCTTGGCTGGGTGTGGCCTCTGCTTGCTTTCTACATACTTCCACATCATTATGCAAATGTTCCAGTTCACTACTCCAGTAGGGTTTATATTGTTTACCGGCTCCTCTTGGTACTGTTTCTCGCTCTGCCTGTAGTATGCATTTCCCAAACTCTTCAACTACTTTATTTATGTCTTTCTCAGTGTTCAGGTTTCTAACCAGTATGCTGGTGCGATTCTTGTACATTGCCCAGTCTGCTTTCTTGTAGTTCCACCTCGAGAGGGTGCTGCTTTTACTTACAAACTCATTTTCTACAGTTAGAAAGACTGGCCGATGGTCGCTGCCACCAAGTTGTTTCCCAACAACTCGTGTAATGTTCCACTCCAGATCTGGTGAATGAAAAGCCAGGTCAGGTGTAGTTGTAGAGTGCCATAATCTCGAGTAGAAAGTATGTGGGTCGGACGGTTTGTTAACCAAGACGAATCTATTCTCATCCTGCCAGTCTTCCAGTCTCTCTCCTCTCTGGTCCATGTGATCATAGCCCCAACTCTGCGACTGGCTGTTGAAATCGCCACACACAATCATTTTTCTGTTAATGGTAGTGTGTCCAGTGCCTGTAGGCGGTCACTTGGACAGTAGTAATTGATCAGATGTAGGTCTGTATAGCCTGTTTTAAGTTTAAGTGGCTGATACTCAGCCCCTTCCATATAGACTTCGATTTGGGAAGCAGTGATGTTATTTTTTACAAGGGTAAGTATCCCACCTTTTCGCCTGTCCTATCGGCCAGATCGGTAACACTGGTAGTCTCTGATTTAGAAGGCTATATTTTCGTTGAGGTGAGTTTCTTGCAAGCAACATATGCTTACTTTTTCTTGGTCCAGGATGTTTTCTAATTCTATTCTTTTTGTTTTTTTTCTGACTCCCTCCTCATTCCAGTGCATTATTTTAAGTCTTTGTTTAGTATGGCCAGCCGTTCTATTCTCATGTCCCCTGGCTCCACTGGACATCTGAGAAGGACCTCCAGTAGTTGGGGTTGGACCCTTTCGAGACATAGGGCCCGGCACTGCACCTGCCTGGGGGTCCAAAGCAGGGCAAGCACCATAACTTTTAGCATCAGTCGACATATTCCATTTTGCGTAATTGCGTGGCATCCTGATTTCTGTGGTGCGCCTCCTGGCTGGTTGCCTCCGTCTTCAGCACCTTTCCTTTGCTAGAGCAGACTGTGGTCTCACTCGAGTTTAGATGTGTACACATGTACACACGTGTCTGCACATGCATGTATGTGTATACATATCTAGAGCACACTGGTTATTTTCCGGCGCCAGATACTCGCCGTCGCCCCTTCTCCTGTTAGTTAAAACAGTTCCGCCACGTGAAGGCCAGGAGTTGGACTTTTGCTGCAGAGGTTATGTATTCACGAGCCATTGGGGTATTTAAGCAATGTTGGGCGCTCACCCCAACACTGCGCCCCGGCTACATACAGCAACATTTGGAACCAAATTCTATCTAATCGCGCTGCTCTATTATGCGCATTGTTTGTGTGTGTTGTACCTATTCCATGGGGATGCATCTGCCTGTATGCGTCTGTTAGCCCATGGATATCTAAACTTGTCTGCAATGTGTTTATTTGATGTTCCTCCTCCCCTGTTGTGTTTCTAATTTGCATTCTTACAACTCCATTTATAAGGTCGTGCGCATAAAGTACGCAATTAAAATCACCCCCTAAAATGATGTTGTGACCCCGATATGAGCGTGATAATAAATTTTCCAGTGTTTGGTAGAAGAGCGGCTGTTTTCTGTAGTCAAGCGGTGCGTGTATGTTGACAACTGTGTATTTATTTATGTTATTTCTCACCTGTACTATAGCTATCCTACACTGGCAGTCCCTGTCCTTCTCTATAATCTGCCACCTGTCCGATGTCTGTATTATTGCTGTACCCAATCCGATATGTTGAGTACTAAGACTAAAACATGAGTCTCTTAGACCTAAGCATGTTGTGATATATGATGCGTGTTCGTCGGTGTTAACGTTAGTTTCCTGAATGAGTATAAAATCAGGTTTATATTTGTGTATGAGTGGTATAAGATTTTTAATTTTAGATCTTATACCTCGAATGTTAATACTCATTATTTTAATTTCCGCTGACATGTTTGTTGTAAAATAAGAAACGGTTGAGCATAATTATGTTTCTTGTTTCAAACTGCCTGTATTCATGTTATCATTTCTGGAGATAGTCAGTAGATTCCTTCGCCGGGCTTGAAATCTCTAAGTCAATAACGAGGCGTGGTGAATAATCTGACAGGTTTCTTTGTCGTGGTGGTGTGTTAATATTATCACTGTCTATTTCGGTCATGGCGCTGGTCGTTATCTGTTCAGTATAATTACTTACACATTTCTTTTTGTTTGACCTGTTCGCTTCAGGCGGTGTAGGGTAGTCGTGGTTGTTGAGGGGCGGCAGCGTGGTAACAGGTGTTTGGCAGGCTGGAGGTGTCGAGCTCTCACCGTCAGACAGGCTCTTGGTTGAGCGTCCCCTTTTCCGACTGACCAGCTGGAAACCGGCTTCATCCTCCTTACTATGTTGATCTGTTTGGGAGTTCGAAGTGACTTTTTGTGTCAGTCTAGGTCCCTTCTTGATTTGTACTTTGGCCGGACATTTATTACTCCAGTGGGAGTCCTCCCCACAGACTGTACACACCGTACGGCGCCCCGGAACTGAGATGAAGAGACGGTGTAGCTTGTCTTCTACCCCGTCCAACTCCATGTCCACGTAATGTGGCAGAGGTTCTTTCGGGTTGCACAGAAGTAACCACTTGTCCGTGCTGTTTTTTTTTCAGTTTATGCACTTCCGCATTTATATCTCCCGAAATATCCGCGGCTATTTGCTTCACTGTCTCAGCCTTTGCTGTTGTAGGCATCCAGTGAATCATAGCCTTGGTCTTTTCCTTCTCTATGTTTTCAATTACAATAGTTACTTTAGGATATTGCAGTTCATGCTTTGTCCCGTGAAGCCGTTCATAATGAGCCGCCTTTGCTTCCGGTGTCAGCGTAGCGTACCATCTTTTAGAGTCTTCACAACGGTAGATGGATTTTATCCCTTCCCTACCGATCCCACAAGGCCCCCTCAAGACGCTCGCCATCAGCGAGTAGTTGAACCGGAATACATGAGGTCCTGATATAGAAAACACAAGTGTGTTTGCTTGATGGAACGCTCCTCCTTCGAAATCTTCACTTGTGTTGACTTTGACACGTTTAACAATTTGGTTTTCCATCTTCGATAATCCGTGACAGAGGAAATCTTCAATACGGATGCACAGATACAGATACACGTGGTGAAAACAATCGAAAACACTTCCACAAAATTGAAATCACTGATATGTTTGAATAATCCGTGACAGGCGAGATTTTAATCCAGATCTACACGTGGTGAAATCTATCGAAATCACTTCCACAAATATGTTTGAATAATCTGTGAAAGAGAAAATATTAAATCCAAATCCACACGTGGTGAAAAACTATCTAAATCACTTCCAGGCTCAGGCAGTTTGTAACTCTTGAGTTAGCAGAACTGACATTTTTTTGTTTTGACAATTCAAAGCTATTATTTAAATATTGAGCACAACCCACTACTGGCAACGCCGATCACATTCTGGTATGAACCTAAGGCCTATCCACGTCAATATGGAAGCACTATACTCGAGTTTCGCCCTCGTTTGAGCTCGTCAGTAGCGATCACGAGCGTTGTGATGTTCGAGCGTTGTGATGTTCTGTTGTGATAATTTGGTGTGTCCAGTGTGTGCCGCGTGGTTACACACCCGCTTCACACGCGTGATCCGGGACTGTTTCCGGATCCGGTCAGGGATATGCACTACTGACGAGCTCAAACGAGGGCGAAACTCGAGTATAGTGCTTCCATATTGACGTGGATAGGCCTTAGGTTCATACCAGAATGTGATCGGCGTTGCCAGTAGTGGGTTGTGCTCAATATTTAAATTTCAAATCCCGAAACAACCACTTAATCAATTGATTATTGCTCACTGGGTTTAGGAGGCCTGGTGTTCCTTGCCAGTGAGAAGTCCTTATCGTTCGGGTCCCATCGATTGACGGACGTCGGTCGCGGCGATTGGGCAATCTTGAGCATAGCCTACGATGGGTAGCGTTGTGATGTTCTGTTGTGATAATTTGGTGTGTCCAGTGTGTGCCGCGTGGTTACACACCCGCTTCACACGCGTGATCCGGGACTGTTTCCGGATCCGGTCAGGGATATGCACTACTGACGAGCTCAAACGAGGGCGAAACTCGAGTATAGTGCTTCCATATTGACGTGGATAGGCCTTAGGTTCATACCAGAATGTGATTGGCGTTGCCAGTAGTGGGTTGTGCTCAATATTTAAATTTCAAATCCTGAAACAACCACTTAATCAATTGATTATTGCTCACTGGATTTAGGAGGCCTGGTGTTCCTTGCCAGTGAGAAGTCCTGATCGTTCGGGTCCCATCGATTGACGGACGTCGGTCGCGGCGATTGGGCAATCTTGAGCATAGCCTACGATGGGTAGCGTTGTGATGTTCTGTTGTGATAATTTGGTGTGTCCAGTGTGTGCCGCGTGGTTACACACCCGCTTCACACGCGTGATCCGGGACTGTTTCCGGATCCGGTCAGGGATATGCACTACTGACGAGCTCAAACGAGGGCGAAACTCGAGTATAGTGCTTCCATATTGACATGTATAGGCCTTAGGTTCATACCAGAATGTGATCGGCGTTGCCAGTAGTGGGTTGTGCTCAATATTTAAATTTCAAATCCCGAAACAACCACTTAATCAAAAGCTATTATTGTTATTCAGTATATCTGACCCTTTTTTTTTTTTTTTTAGCATATCCTTTACAGGACTTAGCTGTCAACATCAGCATCTTTCAGCTGTATGTTGATCTCTTGGCAAGATTACGCTCAGTAGTTTGCCATTGCTTTCTGAGCGGCCGGCTCACATACCCCGTAAGTTACCGATGCGATTCGAACCACTGCTGATTTGAACCGTCATCACGTTACCTGACGAGAGTATACGAGATTACGGAGAAAAGTCATAACCTCTACGCCACGAAGCCGGCTATCTGACCATGCTGAAGTTATTAATGTGTGGTCTTCTGGGCTGTCTCCGAAGTCAGCGTCATATTTTTAAAACATTTAGCTATTGAGCCGACGATAATTATATCCGTTTGACTAATACTTTCTAGAGATTTGGACATATTTCTCTTTGCCAGCATTTACCAACCTTTCATGACATTTAGTTTAGAAATAGTGAAACTTGCAGAACTGACATTGCATCAGTAAGAAATACATCTCACTCACTGGAAACGTGAGTTCTTGAGGTTTTTTTTTTTATTTGAAAAAGCTGGTACTCCACGATAATCCATTAGTTAGTTAGTCTTTCCTCTTGAGCCTAAGGCGGCGCATAGGGCAGAAGTCCTGTCTCTCCATGCTTGGCGGTTCGCTGCTATCTGTTGTAGATCTTGGATATTTACTTGGCCATTGAATGAGCCTTCTCTAATGATGGTTCTACGCAGGGTCTCTCTTGGTCTTCCCCGTTTTCTTTTCCCTACTGGTGACCATATGAGGGCTTGATAGGGGAGTCTTGACTTGTCCATTCTGAGTACATGGCCAATGTAGTTCCAACGGCGTCTTCTTATGAAATTGGATACTGTATCTTGCTTAGTCTCTTGTCTTATTTGCGAATTGGTTCTGAAGTCTGTCCAGTGGATGTTTAGAAGTCTTCTAAGACATTTGTTCTCAAAATTGTCTAATTTTTTATCTAAAGCTACCGTTGATTTCCAACTTTCACATCCATACGTTAACACTGGAATCACACAAGAGTTGAAGATTTTAAGTTTTGCGTGTTTGCTGAGTGTCTTTGACTTCCAGATGTTTGACAGTTTATTGAAGGCACTAGATGCCAGTGCGATTCTAGATGATATTTCTGGTGTTGAGTCCCCTGTAGATGTCATTTTGCTTCCTAGGTATGTAAAGCTGTTGACTTTTTCAAGAACGTAGTTGTTCAATTTGGTGTCATCTGAACTGTTGGTAAGATCAATAGTCTTTGTTTTTGTGGTGTTAATTTGGAGACCAATTTGCCCTGAAACATTTTGGAGGTGGTTTATTTTCTCTTGGGCATCCGGGTGTGTTGAACACAAAAGCACTATGTCGTCGGCAAAGTCCAGGTCTTCTAGAATTTTGTCAACCCAATGGATACCCATATTTGTGTTGTTTGTGCATTTGCGCATGACCCAGTCGATAGCTATTCCAAAAAGCATCGGTGATAAGACACAACCCTGTTTCACTCCTGTTTCGACTGAGAACCAGTCAGAGTTGCCTGTTTCTGTTCTTACGCAGCAACGTGTTTCTTTGTAGAAAGATTTTATGACGTTGGTATATTTGGTAGGAAAACCATAGATGTTAAGTAGATTCCAAAGTGAAGGACGGTGGATACTGTCGAAGGCTTTTTGAAAGTCGACAAAGTTGGTGATTAATTTCGACTGGAATTCTACGGAGTCTTCAATGATTATTCTGAGGGTGAAAATGTGGTCTATGCATGACCGTTTTGGTCTGAAGCCTGCTTGTTCTTCTCTGAGCCTTTCATCTATCGCCTTTTTCAATCTCTCAAGTAACATGCTACAAAAAAGTTTTCCTGGTACTGACAATAGAGTGATACCACGCCAATTATTGCAATCAGACATATCGCCCTTTTTAGGCAGTTTGAAAATTACACCATCTATCCACTGGTGTGGTGGGGATTCGCTTTGCCAGATTTCATTGATCAGCTGTAACAAACGTTGTAAGGTGTTCTCATCTGCTGCTTTGAGCATTTCTCCTGAGATTTCATCTTCACCAACAGCTTTGTTGTTCTTCAATTTTTTGATGGCTGCTTTAATCTCTTCCATGGTGAATGACTCGCAGGAGGCATCTAGTGGGGGCATAGTAATTTCTCCATCCAGGTTCGGAACAGTGTCAGGCTGCGGTCTATTTAATATTTCTTTGAAATGTTCTGCCCATCGTTGCTTTTGAAGGTCATCGGATAACAATTGATTGCCTTGTTTATCTTTGATGGGTATATTTGGTGTAGGTGAGTGATTGCATAGTTGCTTCATGATATGGAATACTGCTCTGTTGTTTCCAGTTCTGGCAGATGCTTTATTCCATTGTAGGAATAAAAATCCCTCTCTTAAGAGAGGAGATGAAAATATTTCTACGTTGTGAATTGAAACCAGAGTAAAATGTCATAGCATCCAATTGGGGGATAGTCGTTAACATCGTGCACGGAGATTGCAGTGTTGATATATTGTATATATTGCATTCACAAGTACATTTTATTCACATTTAGCAGTAAAAGTATTTCAGACTTTAGTATGTCAAATTATTCTGTTAACTGTGAATAGGTGCTGTCATTATATTAACATTTAACAATATAATATAACTAATTGCTTCTTTAGAAAAAAAAACGTTGGCAAGTTATGTCCCTTGCAAACAATAAAATAAATATTATGTTCAAGTGAAAAAGAGGTATTGTTTCCCCTTAAATTTCGCTTACCAAGTGCACAGGCCGTCGAGAGCGCGAACGATAGCGAATGGTTAGCCCGTAGGTCATGTAATTGAGTCCCCACTATTGCTCCCGGATGGACTCAGTCGAAACTAAGCACCATGACATGTTCTGGAAAGTAAAAGGCGAAGTGTGCGCTACTGACCACCCCACCCATTGAGTGCCAATTGTTTTACAAAGATGTGGCGTTTTCTTTCACCATATACTATTATACTTAGTGCCTAAAGAAATGGAAAAGCAGGGTACTTCACTTTTTATTTTTACAACTGCTACTACTACAGTTACCACTGTGGCTACTACAGCAACTAATGTCTGCAAATCTATCTATCTAATCTGTCTGTCTGTCTGTCTGTCTGTCTGTCTGTCTGTCTGTCTGTCTGTCCGTCCGTCCGTCCGTCCGTCCGTCCGTCCGTCCGTCCGTCCGTCCGTCCGTCCGTCCGTCCGTCCGTCCGTCCGTCCGTCCGTCCGTCCGTCCGTCCGTCCGTCCGTCCGTCCGTCCGTCCGTCCGTCCGTCCGTCCGTCCGTCCGTCCGTCCGTCCGTCCGTCCGTCCGTCCGTCCGTCCGTCCGTCCGTCCGTCCGTCCGTCCGTCCGTCCGTCCGTCCGTCCGTCCGTCCGTCCGTCCGTCCGTCCGTCCGTCCGTCCGTCCGTCCGTCCGTCCGTCCGTCCGTCCGTCCGTCCGTCCGTCCGTCCGTCCGTCCGTCCGTCCGTCCGTCCGTCCGTCCGTCCGTCCGTCCGTCCGTCCGTCCGTCCGTCCGTCCGTCCGTCCGTCCGTCCGTCCGTCCGTCCGTCCGTCCGTCCGTCCGTCCGTCCGTCCGTCCGTCCGTCCGTCCGTCCGTCCGTCCGTCCGTCCGTCCGTCCGTCCGTCCGTCCGTCCGTCCGTCCGTCCGTCCGTCCGTCCGTCCGTCCGTCCGTCCGTCCGTCCGTCCATATATCCATCCATATATCCATCCATCCATCCATCCATCCATATATCCATCCATCCATCCATCCATCCATCCATCTATCTATCTATCTATCTATCTATCTATCTATCTATCTATCTATCTATCTATCTATCTACCTACCTACGTATCTATCTATCTATCTATCTATCCATCTATCTATCTATCTATCTATCTATCTATCTATCTATCTACCTACCTACCTACCTACCTACCTACCTACCTACCTACCTACCTATCTATCTATCTATCTATCTATCTATCTATCTATCTATCTATCTATCTATCTATCTCTATCGATCGATCGACCGATCAATCGATCCGTCCGTCCGTCCGTCCGTCCGTCCGCCCGCCCTTCCGTCCGCCCTTCCGTCCGTTCGTCCGCCCGCCCGCCCGCCCGCCCGTCCGAAATATGCAACAATTTTACATATATAGCAATGCTATTAGCAGTTATGTTCCCTCGCTATATATACATTATAATGTAAATTAAAATATTAAATAATATTAAGTAAATAACTGTTTGTCTTCTTCTTCTTCAGCGTTCCGAGCCATTGAGGTTCTTTGCTGCAGATACAATCCGTCTCCATTCGTCTCTCTGGTGGACCTTCTCTTGCCAGTCGTTGATTCCAAGTGCTTGTAGGTCTGTATATGTATTATCTCTCCACCGCCTTCTTGGTCTACCTCGGGGTCTACGGTCATTTATTTCCTGAGTGTAAGCGAGTTTTGTTTCCCTATTATCTTCCATTCTTTCAATATGCCCCAGCCATTGTAGTCTATTAGTCTTCATGATACCAGTGATTAGCGGGGACTTAAACAGATCA
This sequence comes from Cepaea hortensis, assembly GCA_963921405.1. NCBI lineage: Eukaryota > Metazoa > Mollusca > Gastropoda > Stylommatophora > Helicidae > Cepaea > Cepaea hortensis. The sequence goes on along the minus strand of OY992887.1, from coordinate 34,618,429 downwards.
TAAATGTCTTTGTTACTTCTTCTTTTCCACTCTCCACTTTGTGTATCCCTAATGGGTCCAAAGATGCGTCTTAAAATTTTGTTCTCAAAGGTTTGTAACAAGGCTTTGTCTCCTTTCGTTGTACTCCAGGTTTCAGAGCCATACAGCACAACTGGTCTGATCAGTGTTTTGTATACTGTGATTTTGGTGTTACGAGATAGCGCCTTTGATTTTAGCAGATGTTGTAGTGCATAGTATATCTTATTTCCAGAGTTGATTCTAGTTTGTATTTCTTCCCTTATGATGTTGGAGCAGTTGAAGATTGTACCCAGGTATTTGTATGTTTCCGTTCTTTTAATGGTCATATTATCTATTTGTATGTGGCCAGAGTTTTTAGCCATTCCGTCTCTTGAAATTACCATATATTCTGTCTTATCTTGGTTGATAACCAGCCCCATCTGTTGGGCTTTTTCCTTTAAGTGAGTCAATATTTCCAATGTCTTTTGTTCACTTTACCCTATAATATCTATATCATCTGCATAACCAAGCAGCTTGGATGTTCCTCCAATATCACATTCCTCCTTTACCTTCCTTACAACTTTCTCTAGAGCCAGATTGAAGAGTAGCGGCGATAGTGCATCACCCTGTTTCAAGCCAGATGTTATTTGGAAAGGGTCTGATTTCCTGCCTTTATATGTTACTATATTATAAGTATCTTCCATGCATAGTCTGGTCATGTTGATTAACTTCCTTGGTATTCCAAATTCCTGCATAGCATTCCATAGACTATTCCTATGGACACTATCATAAGCCTTTTTAAAATCAACAAAAATGTTATGGAGATCTCTTTTATATTCCCAATTTTTCTCGGCTATTTGTCGTAAGATAAATATCTGATCTGTTGTTGATCTGTTTTGTCTAAAACCCGCCTGGTAGTCACCTAATATGTCTTTTGAATATGGTTTTAGTCTATTTAGTAATACTGCGGATAGTATCTTATAACTTGTGGACAGTAGTGATATTCCTCTATAATTTCCACATTGGAGCTTGTCTCCTTTCTTAAAGATAGGTATCAATAATGACTCTTTCCAGTCATGGGGTAATTCTTCTGTCCTCCAGATTTTTATTATTAGTTCGTATAGCTTTAGATGTAATGCATGGCCACCTGCCTTTATAAATTCAGCAGCAATTCCATCAGTCCCAGTTGCCTTATTGTTTTTAAGTCGTGTGATTACATATAGGATTTCTTCAAATGTAGGTTCTTCAATTTGTGGTTCGCATGTTAGAACCTCTTCCTGTGAGAAAATGTTACTTGGAGCTTCACAATTTAGTAATTCAATAAAATATTCTTTCCATGTGTTGCACATTTCCTCATTGGTATTTATCATATTCCCATTGTTGTCTTTTAAACCATATGTGTTTTGTTGGTGCCCTAGTTTCATTGACTTCAGTTCTTTAAAAAAATTTATGGATTAATTTTTCTTGTGATTAGTTTCCATATCTTTGATTATATTACTCATATATTCTCGCTTCTGCTGTCTGACTATTTTTGTAGCCTCTTTACATTCATTTCTATAATGCTCTTCCTTTTGGATGTTGCTGACGTCATTTAACCATAAATGTCTGGCATTCTTTTTCCTAATGACTGCTTCTTCACATTTTTGATTGATCCATCTGTTCTTTCTATGCGTGGTTAACACACCGAGACATTCTTCTGCGGTAGATTGAATTGTATTCTTGATGTTCAACCAAGTTTGGTCAACGCTTTCCTCCAAAGGGTTTTGCAGAGTTTCAAGTTTACATTTTATTTCATCTGTAAATTTCTCTTTGACTGTTATGTCCTGTAGTTTTTCTTTGTTATATGTTGGGTGTAATCTTTGTAATTTAGTATAGAAAGCTCTCTTAAGTTAACTGTTTGTACTCTAAAATAAATATGACAGTTGGCAGCACGGGAATGAGAGGAAGACGTGTAGAAAATTTCATCTCAATCAGATGGACCGTTCGCGAACGCATAAAATACATACATACATTATATATATATATATATATATATATATATATATATATATATATATATATATATATATATATATATATATATATGCATTATCTTTGTTTTTATTATATTAAGATATAAGATGTGATTTTCATTATTCTTTTAGGTTGAGATTATTAGTTTTTCTACACCATTCGGTGATGTGGATAGTAATTCTGTAAAATCAACATATCGAATCTCATTTCACTACCATCGACATTTAGGGCAATATATTGCCTCTTGGTTATATCATTTCTGACAGTACAATTCAAATTACTTTGTGAATATGTGTCTTATACAAGTATATATGCTTCATGTATTTGTTTGAGTTAATATGTTCATCTAAACATGTTAATGGCACTCTGTCGTTGTGTCATTTTAATAGAACATTAGTCGAAACATCCGTGGCTGAGAGGTCTCGGGCTCATACGGTGCCAACATAAGACTGGGAATGTTTGCAAGAACCATTGGTATATCATGATATTACACGTCCTCCTGATGGCTTGGGTCGTGAGATCCCAGCATAGGGTTGGGGATATTTCCAAGAGCCATTGGTATATCATGACATTACACGTCCCCCTGATGGCTTGGGTCGTGAGATCCCGGCATAGGGCTGGGGATATTTCCAAGAGCCATTGGTATATCATGACATTACACGTCCCCCTGATGGCTTGGGTCGTGAGATCCCGGCATAGGGCTGGGGATATTTCCAAGAACCATTGGTATCATAACATCACAAGACCCTCTGATTTCTTGATTAGTGAGATCGGACACCTAATCTTCTCGGATAAGGGTCAAAAACTGGAGATTCCGTGTGTAAGCTAGAGATCCTACGGCAGTGGGAAATCACAAAGAGTGGGCAGTAAGGCAACTTCCCTGGCAAAGTTGTGGGGAAAGAAAATAAACCCACGGGTAGATAGAACTCGTTACCTTGAAAAGAATCTGTTTGGAGGGAGTAAACCTGACACAAATACATGCTATAATTGGACACACTCACTTCCGAGGAAATATAACAATGAGTGAAGCAACCCCCCCCCCCCTTTCCTCGAAGAGGAACGAAGAAGAAGTTCACCAATACACTCTGTCATCTTCCTACTATGAGTCCCAATCAATACTTATAGATTTATTAAGGCATGTTATCACATATCAAGATCGCAATGGTTTTCCCCAGGCAAAAACGAAAATCACTTGATAACAGTTGTCGGCCAGCAATATTGGCTACCCGCCATAAAGTTGGACATATAGGCCCCTACTTGTGACGTCACGCCCTTGACGACATAATTGCAACTGGTACATGTACGCAATCTGTGGGGCTTTATGATTCTATTAATCTGAATGAAACCAAGTTGAAATCGCTCCGACAAATTGAGTCAAGATTGAGCAAAGATTTCAAACAAGCATTTCCTATGTGGTGATTCTCTAAATATGTTTAAGTGGTTTTAAATTTGAAAATATCGTGTCATTCATCATCATCACGTGCCATGTCAGTAAGCGTGAGCGGTCATGTTTCGCTATTTTTCACGATCATCAGAGTCGTGGATCAGCTCTGTATTCTTGTCCCGATCATGCCACGTGGTCAAGCCATCCTTATATTTACTTTTCTGCCTTACCTTTGTTGGTTGCCCCTCAATCTTGCCAGTTGTCACCAAGTTCTCTAGTTTATTTCTTCACATAACGTGATAACGTGCTCAAAAAAAAAAAAAAAAAAAAAAAAAAAAAAAAAAAAAATGACCCTGTCTAATTTCATCGTGTCATTACAAAATTCTTTATGATAAGAAATAATATCAACATAAATCAAATGGTAACTGAAGATCACAGAGTGTAAAGCCGTTGCCTTAGCAAGATTGTAAGAGGCCGAACGTCCATCCACGGGTAGACAGCGCCGGTTCTTCTTCTTTCGCTCTTTGTTCCACGTTTAAAAGTCGCTTAAAAGTCGACAGGGTCGACTTCATTGCACCGGATTTTATCCCATAAGGCTCAGTCTCTTTTCACAGCGCGAATAGCTCGCACAAAGCACGAACTCCGTAACTCCGGTATTTGTTCCACGCGCCCTTCCCATCCAATTAGGGTATAGGCCTTCAGGCAGCTCACTTCAAGGTAGCCCTCCTGTTCTTAGTTATTCCATACAGCTATGACCATGTCCTCCCAATACCATCCATAGTTATCCCATGCAGCTCTCTCCATGTCCCTCCGATACCATCCATAGTTACCACATGCAGCTCTGTCCATGTCCCTCCGATACCATCCATAGTTACCCCATGCAGCTCTGTCCATGTCCCTCCGACACCATCCATAGTTACCCCATGCAGCTCTGTCCATGTCCCTCCAATACCATCCATAGTTACCCCATGCAGCTCTGTCCATGCCCCTCCGATACCATCCATAGTTATCCCATGCAGCTCTGTCCATGTCCCCCCGATACCATCCATAGTTACCCCATGCAGCTCTGTCCATGTCCCTCCAATACCATCCATAGTTACTCCATGCAGCTCTCTCCATGTTCCTCCGATACCATCCATAGTTACTCCATGCAGCTCTCTCCATGTCCCTCCGATACCATCCATAGTTACCCCATGCAGCTCTCTCCATGTCCCTCCGATACCATCCATAGTTATCCCATGCAGCTCTGTCCATGTCCCCCGATACCATCCATAGTTACCCCATGCAGCTCTGTCCATGTCCCTCCGATACCATCCATAGTTACCCCATGCAGCTCTGTCCATGTCCCTCCAATACCATCCATAGTTACCCCATGCAGCTCTGTCCATGTCCCTCCAATACCCTCCATAGTTACTCCATGCAGCTCTCTCCATGTCCCTCCGATACCATCCATAGTTACTCCATGCAGCTCTCTCCATGTCCCTCCGATACCATCCATAGTTACCCCATGCAGCTCTCTCCATGTCCCTCCGATACCATCCATAGTTACCCCATGCAGCTCTGTCCATGTCCCTCCGATACCATCCATAGTTACCCCATGCAGCTCTGTCCATGTCCCTCCAATACCATCCATAGTTACCCCATGCAGCTCTGTCCATGTCCCTCCAATACCATCCATAGTTACTCCATGCAGCTCTCTCCATGTCCCTCCGATACCATCCATAGTTACTCCATGCAGCTCTCTCCATGTCCCTCCGATACCATCCATAGTTACCCCATGCAGCTCTCTCCATGTCCCTCCGATACCATCCATAGTTATCCCATGTAGCTCTGTCCATGTCCCCCGATACCATCCATAGTTACCCCATGCAGCTCTGTCCATGTCCCTCCGATACCATCCATAGTTACCCCATGCAGCTCTGTCCATGTCCCTCCGATACCATCCATAGTTACCCCATGCAGCTCTGTCCATGTCCCTCCGATACCATCCATAGTTATCCCATGCAGCTCTGTCCATGTCCCTCCGATACCATCCATAGTTACTCCATGCAGCTCTCTCTATGTCCCTCCGATACCATCCATAGTTATCCCATGCAGCTCTGTCCATATCCCCCGATACCATCCATAGTTACCCCATGCAGCTCTCTCCATGTCCCTCCGATACCATCCATAGTTACCCCATGCATCTCTCTCCATGTCTCCCCGATACCATCCATAGTTATCCCATGCAGATCTGTCCCCATCCATAGTTATCCCAGACAGCTCTGTCCATATCCCCCCTATACCATCCATAGTTACCCCATGCAGCTTTCTCCATGTCTCCCCGATACCATCCACAGCTATCCCATGCACAGTCCACACTGGACTGCTTTTTTACATATGGACTAGCTTACCAGTGTCCCTGGCCATCAGGTGAACACACTCCGACTTTTGGGGTACTTGTGATTTACCTCCCCAAATCAAGATCGAGAAGTCAACATTTTAGTTCAACTGTCCGGTGTAGAGGGTGAACCCGCTACTTCACCATTAGCACACCGGAGGTTTAAGAGCGAGCGTTTTTATCCATTTGACTATGCTGACCTCCACGCAACATTTAAAAAACATGTAAAATAATCACGACCTCTATTCTCTCCCTTGAACAGATACATGGGCGAGCAGGCCGTAGAAGACTCCACTGGCAACACAATGAATCTGTATATACAAGAGAAGAGTCCCCATTTCTTCTCAGGCACTCGGTTTAACCATGAAATGATTGAGACAATGCCGGTTGGTGTCTATGTTTTGTATTGTTTTCTGGCCTGTACCTATCATGTGTTTAAGAAGATGCTGTAATATAATCGTAATAATCATCATCTACTTGTGCCATGCCGATCAGTGATGTCGGACAGGGTTCAAAATTTCACGCTATAAAAAGACTCGCCGTTCCGGTCTCGGTTCTTGTAGATATTACACCATTAGCAAAGCTATCTAGATCTAGGATATATTTCTTTGTCTTCCGCTTTATTTTATTTGTTTTGTTTTCAATCACATGGTTTCAATGTCAATAAGCTTTGAAGTTTATTTCGTCTCCTAACTTGTCCAGAAATCCTGTCAAACTGTCATTTACTGCCAATATAGTACCTTGCGATAAATAACAGAAGGGAGGTCTTGAGGCTGAGGAATTAAGGACGCCTGACTAGTGCAGGTTACAGTTTTCTTTTTGCCCCCGATAGAACAAAAACTCCACATCTTACCTAGGAACCCCGGTCTCCCGACGGAGAATCCGGCATTCTAGTTACTCGGCCAGTCGCTCCACGAATGAAATCCTTGAATGTATATATCTAATCCCTCTAATTATTTTACGTTTGTATATGCTTCTTTAAGAATACCACGGACAAGCAGAAACTAAATGAGGTCTCACTTTTTGTCTGTTCGTCCATTGTATTCTTTGCAGGATATAGCAAATGTTTCGGAAGTTAGATGTGCAGAATATGGAGATTAGGTACTCTTTACACGACCAAAACATAGTTTTTTTGTTTGACTTTTTCAGTCACAGATAGTACGTGTGTCCAGTATTGTCTCCGTTGTTACTTTAAAATACTTACATTCAAATTGCTACTTTAAATCGTCAATCTCAGACATGCCCGGCCTTGAAAGTACTGTCACTTTAAATACTCATATTCAAGTTATTTTACTTATTCTCTGTCTTGAACCCGTTGTTACTTCAAAATGCTTACATTCTGACTGCCACTTTAACACGTTAAGTCTCAGACCTGCCCAGTCTTTAACAGCTGTTACTTGAAATGCTTACATGCTAATTGCTACTTTAACATCCTCAACATTAAAGCAGTAAATATTTCAACTTATTGTAAGAAATCGTGGTTATGACGACCTCTTCTGGTTCACGCAGATTTGGTTCATTTCGCCGGATGGACTTTCATAAACATCATCACGTGTCTTGCCAGCTGACGTAGTAGGCGTTCATATCTGTTCACTGATTTCGGTCCTTGACGTTCTGGATCGACTCTTCCCATGCTATTCCTACATTGCACCGTCTCCTTCCACATAGCGTAAGTTCTCTCGGTCCGCGTCTGCCTCTTTCCCCACTGATCTTTCCAGTCGGCACGATGGTTTCAATGCCACTCATCTCATCTTTTTATGGGACCAAAGAATGCTGTTGGTCTTTTCCGTACAGCCGTATACAGTATCATGTTTCAATTTCATTAGCCGCTTCCAGGCAACTGTTGTTAGATACTCTGCCAGTCCAAGCCTGGCCTGTAGGGTCTATATAATTTGATTTAAAAAAAAAGTATGGTGTAGTTCTACATCCCATCCCTAAACTGAGGGTAGTGGATTGGAAGTATGGCCTTATCGAATAAGGACACAGAACTCGGAGGACCGGTGCGTACGTTAAAAATCTCTCCATGGTTGGAGATCGAATAGAGCAGATGGAATAGGTCACTGAAGAGGTTAACCGACGACCTTTGAACTAATAAAGAGGCAGTAATAGTAGTAGTAGTAGTAGTAGTAGTAGTAGTAGTAGTAGTAGTAGTAGTAGTAGTAGTAGTAGTGGTAGCAGCAGTAGTAGTAGTAGTAGTAGTAGTAGTAGTAGTAGTAGTAGTAGTAGTAGTAGTAGTAGTAGTAGTAGTAGTAGTAGTACATGTAGTTGGTACTACTAGTAGTTACTAGTAGGAGTAGCAGTAGTAGCATCGTAGAAGTAGCAGCAGCTGCAGCAGCAGTAGTAATAAAGGTATAGTAGAAGTAGTAGTAGTTATAATAGTAGAAGTAGCAGCAGGAGAAGTAGTAGTAGTAGTAGTAGTAGTAGTAGTAGTAGTAGTAGTAGTAGTAGTAGTAGTAGTAGTAGTAGTAGTAGTAGTAGTAATAGTAATAGTAGTAGTAGAGGGAGAGGAAAAAGAAGAAGAAGCAGTAGCAGCAACAGGAGGAGGAGGAGGATGAGGATGAGGATGAGGAGGAGGAGGAAGAAGAAGAAGATGTGAAGAATGGGAGCGAGAACACAGAGAATTAGACAAATGAAAGAATTAATACAGACATGCCCTATCTGTGTTTTCAGGATTACCCACTCAGGGATGACGACATTATCCTATGCTCCTACACCAAGTCTGGTTGTCACTGGCTATGGGAGATCCTGCGACAGATGGTTTCTGGGAAAGCAGTGACGGGAACCGATGAGAAGGAAACATGCATGATGGAGTTTCACAAGTACATCCAGGATTTAGACCAGCTACCTTCTCCTCGGATTTTAAACAACCACCAGGTACTTGGTAGCGTAGTGGCTAGATCCTCAGCTTCTGGTCAGGTGGTCATCGGTTCGATCCGGTTCTGGGCTAATTGGAATGCGATTTTAATTAACCAGGTTGATTCATCTAAATTGGGCACCAGGACAACTCATGGAAAGTAAAGGCGGCAGGTGCGATTTTGATCACACCACCCACCAAGTATCAACTGGTGTATAAAAATATGAGTCTAGCAATGTATGCCCGCCGGTCTCCCTGGTGAACGTCTTACGGACGCGATTCGTAAGCCCGCTTACCTGCGTTTGAAATACTGTGACCGATTTGGCAGCAGACCGCGTCGCGCTGGGTTTTAACGAATTGGTATGGGAGCCGGTCGTTCAGAAAGCAATAGTAAACTACAAAACGTAAACTTCCCAAGACATCAACAACAGCAGTAAAATGCTGGTGTTGACAGCGATGTCCTGTAAAAAGGTTATGGAGAAAAAAAAAACGTATGCCCAGAACGTCTTAATGCTTGTGATAGGGTTCTTTTCTTGCAAGGTCAAAAAACTGTCATGTTACTGCCAAAGTACCTTGCAGTGTAGGGCAGTGGCGTCTTGAGCCTGAGGAGTTAAGGCCACCTGGCTAGTGCAGTCGCCGCGAACTGTGCAGGTTAAGGTTTTATTTTTGCCCCCGACAGAAAAAAAAAAAATCCACAACTTACCGAGGATTCGAACTTGCGTCTTCCGAAGGAGAAACCGACTTGCATCAAACTCGTTCGTTAAATAGAAACACAAGTAAAGGATCCTTTCCAACACCTTGAGGCGTGGTGGGTTAATGGTAACAACATTAAATAAATGATCCTATGAACTGATTCACTGTCGAAAGGATAATATATCGCCAAAGTGACCTCTCATGTTGACAGAAGGACGATATATCGCCTTACTAGGGTCATCGTGTTTATTTTTTTATTTTTTTTTTTCGTGATATTTTCAACAATTTTAATGCTCAGTGAACGGAAATTTACGTTATAATACTTGTTTGTGTGATTGTGTACACGTGTGGTCCAAACTTTCTTTATTCTTTGGCACGAAATCAGTGAAACTTTTGAAGGTGCCCGTGTATTTGCAGCTAGCTCCACATTTATACATACCAATCGGCACTCGAAGGGTCATACTAATACCAAGTCCACCGCCTTTGTTTCCTAGAATATTTCATTGTATCTATTGTTACCTGACTCGACCTGGGAGCCAAGTCAACTAAACATAAATCCCGGCCTCTAGCTGGATTCAAACAGATGACCACTGGGCCGATAGCAAGTCAGTATATAAGACAAGTGAATAACACAATGTAAACTCTCACTACAACAGAAAAAAAAGTAATGACAACCGATACAATAAATATGTGTACAGGTATATTTAGCAATGGAGCAATAAATATGTGTACATGTATATTTAGCAATGGAGGGAAAAGACAGAAAGTTATCAGATATGAATAATCTAGGCTCACTGTAGAAGGGCGATGGAAATGTTTGAGAGAAATTAAACGAAGAACAAACATTGCTCTGTAAAACTGAAGCAATGAAAATTTTATTGAACGGAACAGATGGAATATTTGTGTGTGTGTGTGCGTGTGTGCGTGTGTGTGCGTATGTGCGTGTGTGCGTGCACGTGTGTGTGTGCGCTCGCCCGCTCGCTTTGAATTCAAGCGTAGCCAGCCAGCCACATTGGCTACAATTTCTAGTGCACTTGACTGATTTGTGGGTGTGGATTAGCTTTCCCTGTTACCAGTGTCCCTAGCCATCAGGCGAATCCACTCCGACTTCACAGGTACGTGTTATTTACGTCCGCAAGTCAAGGATGAGAAGTTAATATTGTAGTCCAACTGACCGGTGTAGGGGGTTGAACCCGCTACCTTGGCATCATCACACCAGACGTTTAAGAACAAACGCACCTATCCATTCGGCCAAGCTGACATCTTAGAACAGTGAGAGCATGCGTACATGATAACATACGGGTGTGAGACCTGGAATCTAACAAACCAGTTCAAAAACACGTATGTGCGTTCGAATATGTTACGGATAAGTATAAGCAGATCATTGGATGATAAAGAGATCACAATGAACGGTCCAATAACAAGTCACTATTGAAAGACTGATTATTAAGATAAATATATTTGAAGAAAAGGGAAATATTTTAGCCACGTAAAAAGACATGAATGTCCGGGAAAGCTCATGGTGGAGTGAGGTGCACCAGGGCAGCGGAGAAAAGGAAGAAATCAACGTCGATGGGTTCAAGATGTAACAGATATTTTACATATGGCAGTAATAGAGGCGGGGAGGACAGGTGGCCTATGGCAGAAAGGCATTTCTTAAGACTGTTATGGGAACACTGTTTTGCACAGGAGTCATCACTGGATGATGATGATGTACTCTAGGCAGAGGCGTTTTGTAGTAGTGTCAAATGAAGTAACAAGACTTGATCTGTACTAAAACTTTATACTTTATTCTCAAGATGACAAGCCGTGTCTTCTCAGCTGGACTATCGGATGTTGACTGCCCTTCACAACAACAATACGTCACGATTGAGCATCTCTCTCCGCTTTCACTCATAATGCTCAATCGTGCTGTATCTCTAATTCCCCACTAGATCCTAATTATAACCCAAACTACACATACTGTTACACCTCCCCATGTTTATTAAAGAATTTTCCTTATAAAGGAAAAATCTTTACTCCTAATCCCCTTACTCTATTCCCTCTTTTTCCTCTAATCTTCCATAGTTCTTCTAATCCTCCCCAAACCAACTCCAATTTAATTAAACATTCTATTTCTTTAACTCTTTCCCCAGCTATATAATCAACCCACTTCTTCTTCCATTTTACCTCTATACCTCGTACCATGTACTGTAACCCTTTTTTAACTTACCATTTCTACTCTTCTTTCATTTCCCCAAACTATATAGCAATCCACTATATATTCCTTGGCTCCTCAAGTTCCTATATAAAATATGCATATTATAAACAAAATGGCTCGTAAAATCGTATTTGTACAACTGGCATTAGGAAATCACTCGCATTTCTCAATACAAGACAACCCGAACAACGAGAACAACGTATTTAGAAGAAGTAAAGAAGGGGTGCACCCAGTAAAAGGAATAAATAGTCAAGATAAGCACAAAGAAACGCATATTCCACACAACCACATTTACCTCCTTTGCCAATAAAAAAATTTGTACAATCAAATTTTTTCTTATAAATACGTCATACAAAAATAGATCTTTGTTTTCTATAAACCAAGTTGATATAATGTTTTACAAGCTTTATATATACAACCCTATATGAAATAGAACTTTTTACGTAAGTTTCAAGCCTTATATCTTCAACATTTAAAATTTCCAACCACAATCTTGTCCAAATTGCGTTATCTCACCTTTTAGCATGAGATCCTGTTCAATTTTTATGAACACCTTTAATATAATTAAAGCTGGTTTTTCACAGCACCTATTTCTTGCCCCCTTCATGTCCCATGATCTGCCCTTTATCCCCCTATGTATTTCTTCTATATGCTGCTATTCACAGTTTTTCCCTTAAACTTCTATCTAGTTATACTCTACTTATATATTCGAAGCTTTTCAAGCAACCTAACCTTCCCAGCAGCCTATGTCTCCATACCCTCCCTCAATAATTTTATAATTCCTTTCTGAACGAAAGGGCTTTTTTTTTTTATAAAGCCCCCTGTATTTGAAAAGTTAACTAATATTCTAACCAAACTTAAAACCAATTCATTAACCACATCACTTAATCTATCAATCCAACTGTTTACGCAAAACTAAATCAAAACAAGGCGTCACAATTATCCAATTAAAACACATTTTCAAAATTAATATGGCATGCATTTTATCAACCCAAAAGCAAATATTATATCATTATTAGACACTTTTACGGTCCAATAGTGTTTTACTCAAAGCACTATAAACTCAACGATCCTAACTTACTTAAACTAACTTTTTATAAAACCAAACCAAGCATGAAATAAAACATAATACATATACATATAGCATTGAAACATAGTCTCAATAAAATAATCAATTAACAACCATCATTGCCCAGTTACACGAAAATAAAACCCCAAGTGAATAAACAAAGATTTTCCAAGTAAACTTTCTTAAAATTATTACGTATAGTGGCCCCAACAACCATACTAATAATGTACCAGATCTCTATTTATTCAGGCCATTCCATTTATATATTTCCTAACTCCATTCTCATTTTCCTACCTCATCATAGCCAATTGCTAACCAGAGACATACTTCCCAGTATATCAATAATACCAAAAACTCCCCACCAAATTCTCTATAAAACTTCCTACAACTCTCTGTAAGCGAACCGCTTTTAAATTTAAATTGTTCATTAAAATTATGATTGACAAAACTGAAGATATTTCCCTTATCCCCTATTTCACATTCTCACAGAAAAGATATGTTAGATTGAGTTAGTGCGCACTTAGGAAAATAAGAAAAAGAAAGGAAAAAGTAAGAAGTAATCACACTTCTCTTTCCATACATACTTTATGAATAAAGTTTCAAAATTTATCTTCAGTTTCCGTCAATAATAATTGTTATTATCAAAAAAAATATTGATTCAACACTACTAGCTTTTCTTTTTTTTTTTTTTTTTTCATTCCTCTCGTCAATTTCAAGTTTACCATTCCAAGTAAACCCATCAATTCAATGCTACATATGTGTATCTGTTACTTACAGACCAATATCCAAATCTTATAAGCATATCTGCCGATATCAATGATAACAAACAGTACAAACATTAATTCCTCCTTTTTCTAGCCTAACTCCAACACATCATACTACCCGGAAAATCCTCTTAATTAATCACTGTAAACTACAGTACAAGTCCTCTTATCTATACTAATGTAGTATTCACCATCCACTCACCTATTTACTTGTGGCCCTACCTGCCAATTATTTCCCTTCAATTTGTCCAAGCTACTAAAAAAATCAACCATCAATTCCACCCCATAGAGAAATAACCAAATATATACATATACTTCATTCAAAACTACCTCCATATTGATTATAAAAATACCAAGAGTCATCTTCTTCATTTACAATTCTAACACTTATAAATTGCTATCTGCAATATTCTCTACTTATCTACTTCCTACGGTTCCACTTCTTCAATATCTCCAAATTTCTTTGAACCAATGCTAATTCTACATCAATGTCTTCTTCTTCGTACAATCCATTTGTTTCCTCCATACTACTACTACTTGACTCTGACTTTTCATCCATTTCTTCTTCTTCGTCTGTATGTCTCTCTTTAGCTGCCGCTAATCTCTTTTGTTCAATATCCCATCTAATTTGTCGATCACTATTCCTCAAGGATCTTTCTAGTAACGGCATATCCTCCCCGCTCGTTGAATAATCCCTAATTCTCCTCTGTCTTTTCACTTCTCTATCTCTTTGTCTATCCATTCTCCTTTTCGTTGCCTGTCTAGTGTTCCTAAACGGAGCACTTATTTCCTCTTCCATACTATCATAATGAGTCTCATTCAACTTTTCTTCTTCTATTGTTTTCGGTATCGTCTGTTCTTGAGTATCATCAAAGCCTGGAGTTTCTAATAAGCGATTTTGTGCTGGATCTCTTCTAACGCCTGGGGTTACTGTAGCACCTCTAACGAGTTGTTCATCTAAAAACCTTGTGTCTGAATAATAATTATTATTATTATTATACTCTATCTCTTCTTCATCTCTCCTTAAGTGTTCCACGTGTGCCCTTGCTACATGTCCCGTGACCTGGTTCTTAATTTTATACGATACTTTACCTAGTTTTTCCAAAATATAATACCCTGGAATCCAACGATTATCAAACTTAGAGTTTCTCCTATGCTTCTTGTAATAGACCCTATCACCAACCTTAAATTCCTGCAAGTTTGTATTTATATTCTTGTACTTTTTCTGCCTTTCCCTAGCTTTAATTATATTATTCCTTAGTCCTACGTGTGCTTTATGCATTTCCTGTATTATAACCTCTTGAAAGTCTTCACCCATATATTTCCGTCTAGGTTTTAATAGATTGTCTATAGGTAGTATCGGTTCTCTCCCGTATATTAAATAATATGGTGAAAAACCCGTGCTTTCATTTTGATTAGTACGAATGGCGTTAAGGGCAGGTCCTAAAAACAAATCCCAATCTCTTTCATGTTCATCTACAATCTTTGATATAATGCTATATAACGTCTGATGTTGACGCTCGTTTCTAGCATTGGAAGTAGGTCTATAATATGATGTCTTTATATGTTTTATATTTAAATCATTTAACAACTTTTCAAATTTCTTATTTATAAATTCTTTACCATTGTCTGTAAGTATACTTTGTGGACAACTAAATCTTGGGACAAACTCTTGTAAAAAAATATTGACTACTGTATCTGCACTCTTATCCGGAATTGCATAAACCTCCGGCCAAAGACTGTAAACATCTACTATATGAATCAAATACACGTTTCCTGACAATGTTCTGGGGTGTGGACCCGATATATCTAAACTAATCTTTTGCATTGGGAACTGAGGAATGTCAGTATCCTGCAAGGGACACTTTATTGTTTTCATGTTCCTCAATCTGCACTTCTCACAGGTATCCACATATTTATATGCAGATTTAAATAAATTTGGCCAGTAATATTTACTTGTAAGCGCCTTCACCAATTTGTCTCTACCTAAATGTCCATTTTCATCATGATATGCCTTTAAAAGTTCATTTTCTAAATGTTTTGGAATGTATTTCCTCAGTTGTTCGTTCCTTTCAGACATGTAGTATAAATGTCCATCCTCTTGTAAAACCAAATAATTCCTTTTATATTTGTTATCTTCTGTTTCTCTTAATTTTTCTTTTATTTGTAACACTTTTGGGTCTAGGTCCTGCTCCTCTTTCATGTTAAATTTTTCTAAGTGTAGATCATCTTCCCTATGTTCAGACTCTTGTTCCGATGGTAGACTATCAAATTCTTCTCTATTTATTATAGCAGAATCTAAAATATTTACTTGCCAATTTCGATCGTCAATCTCTGGTTCTCCTTCATCTTCTGTGTCACCTGACGACTGTGGATAGGGAATCCTAGACAGTAAATCAGCGCATGTGTTAATCTTACCTGGAATGTACTCAATTTTCGTATTATATCCCTGTAAGTTCAATGCCCAGGTTTGTATTTTCCTGTTCTGCACTGGGGCTTCTAAAAAAGACTTTAAAGGCATATGGTCAGTTCTAATAACAAAATTTGCGTTATGTAAGTAGTAATTTAGTTTTTGAAGAGCGTAATGTATTGCGTAAGCCTCCTTCTCAATAGTCGTCCACTTTCTTTGTGATCTGCTAAGTTTATGCGACAAGAAGTATATAGGCCTTTCATTTTTAACCCCTGGTATTCCAGACTCTTTCCCTTCATATGGTTGCACCAAACACGCTCCTACTGCATTGTCTGAAGCATCTGTGTACAGTATCAACTGTTTGTTTAAGTCTGGATGCGTCAACAGTGGTACCAGTGTTAAACTGTTTTTTAAATACTCGAACGCTTTTTGACACTCATCATCCCACTTAAACCTAGCGTACTTGCCTGTTAAGTTTGTAATAGGTTCAGCTATTTTTGAAAACGCTGGGACAAACCGCCTATAATACGCGCATGTTCCTATAAAGGCGCGTACCTCCTTAACGTTAGTTGGAGCAGGTAACTCTTTAATAACCTTTATTTTGTCCTGGTCTGGTTTTATACCTTCTCTATTTATAATATATCCCAAATATTTTGTTTCTGTCTTTAAAAATTGGCATTTACTGAGCTTTAACTTCACATCATGTTTTCTTAACCTGTCAAACACTAACTTTATATGTTTCAAATGATCCTCCACATTTCCAGAAGTAAAGATCAGAATATCATCAATATAAGCAAGAGCGAACCTTTGCATACCTTCTAAAACTTCATTTATTAAGAGCATGTAGTGAGATGGCGCAGTTTTGACTCCAAAAGGCATACGTAAAAATTCATAAGAACCCATATGAGTACAGAAAGCACTTTTTCTCTGCGCGTCTGCCGACATCGGAATGCACCAAAATCCTGCTCTTGCGTCTAACGTCGTAAAAAATGTAGCGCCATTTAGCAACCCCAAAATATCATCTATCACTGGTAGTGGATATGCAACATTTTTAGTAATTTTGTTCAACGCCCGATAGTCGCAACAGAATCGACTCGAACCATCAGGTTTGGCCACAATTACCACCGGAGATGACCACTCTGATTTTGATCTTTTGATTATCCCTGCTTTCAACATTTCTTCTATTGCCTTTTCTACAATTTCTCTATTTCTTAAGGGAGTTCTATATGGTTTTAAGCTAATCGGCGGATGGTCTCCCGTATCTATCTCCATTGTTACCGTTTTTGTCTTACCCAACTCTAAATCACTAATTGCAAACACATCCTGATTCTCCTTTATAAACTGTTCCAATACTTCTTTATTTTCTGGTGAAGTCTTTAACTGTGCCAACAATTCCTGTTCTCTTGACTGTTTATCTAGTGAATGTATTTGTGCTGTATTTCTTTTGAATGGATGGATCAATTCATTCATTCGTGTGTTTCCTCTACTTCCGCGTCCGCGTCTGTTATTACTTCTTTCACTAGAAGACTGTGAATAATTAGTTCCCGGCATTTCTACTCTATCCGTTGCCAATATTTCACTAACGTTCTGTTCAATTTTTGCTACTACACACCCTCTGTATAATTTAATTTCTCTACCTGTGTTGTTAATCACCATAACTGGAAAGGTTAAGTGTTTATCTAACGCTATTATTCCATCCGGAACTTCCAAACCAGGCTCATCAATTATTTCCTCTTGTAATTCAGTGATTCTGACTGTGTTTCCTTCTACATAATATGGGTTTTTCTTCAGCTTCACTTGTATCAAATTAACCGACTGTGGTTTTAACGTCGTTGTCATTTTAACTCTAACTAGTGCTGATATATGCATGTCTTCTTGCATATCTATATAGACGTCCCTGAATTTTAATTTGTGTAAATCATAGAAAAGTCTTACTCCATTTTTTATTAAAAAATCTCTTCCTATTAACATGTTTCTATTTAAACCCTTCACTACATGAAAAAGGTGTCTTATGTTGATCCCTCCTAACTTAAAATTTATCATTGTTTGTCCAACTACTTGTAAATTTTGTCCCGTAACAGAGTGTAAATTATTATGATTCTTAAATACTCTACAATTTCTTACTCTAACCTGAGCTCCCGAATCAATTAACGTACGAACTCTATACTTTCCTATTTCTAATATACAAGAACTATAATCTGTTTTATCTTCTATAAATTTCTTGACTTCATCTAGTTGAAAATATTCTCTGTTCGACCTATTATACCTGTTGTTAACATATTCTCTAACCCTTGGGACCTTATTATTTACCCTCCTATCATAGGTCCTGTCTAATAGGTAGGGCGCCGATTTTCCTGTGTTCTTGTACCTGTAAAATTCCTGTGTCCATCTACAACATTCCTACTCACCCTATTATTGTCATGTCTACCCTGTGTATTCGACTGGACATGCCTGTTATTACAAAACCGAAAAACATGTCCCCGTTGACCACAATTCCAACAGACAATATTTGTACCATTTGTGTTACCTACTGTTTCTCTTGTAGGGTATCTCATATTTCTTCTTTCCTCTTTATCATACCTATTTCTACCTTGTAACGTCTGTATACCTCCTCTCCTATTCCATCCGAATCTTGTTTGTCCTATTTCCATAGGTTCCTCAACTCTGTCATCTCGATTACTTCCCACTTCTCGTCCTGTTCTTAATCTAAACCTACGTCTCAAATTTTCTTCTTGTACCGCGATATCCACCGCTTGTGATAACCTCTCAGGGTTTTCCCTCATTAATTTAAGTTTCAAACCATCAGACTTTATGCCATCCACAAAGATCCCTACCAACATCCTTTCCACCTCCTCTCCTCGTACATTCTGTCCTAAGAATGCCTCTTCAGCCAGATTAATTAACCTATCGCTAAACAATTGTACCGTCTCTCCGTTATTTTGTTTAGCCTGCCTCAACACCGAAAATGCATGTTGTGGATCCGTTATTTCTGCATATTTCCTTGCTAGGTCTTCCTTGAATTGTTCCCATGTCTCATCTACTCTAGCTTCTAGCTTTCTTCTTATATGATCCGAGACCGGTTCCGTTGCCGTCTGATAAGCCAGTCTCATTTTTTCTTCATCTGTTGCTGAGATCAAATAGGCATATTTTTCTATAGAGGTGACCCATTTCTTATAGTCTCTGGCCTGTCCACTAAACTTTACAATTTCTGTTGCCATGCCTTGTTGTTTAATCACCATATTAAGTCGGCCTACTGCTGTACCCACGCCTGTCAAAACCTGGGCCAAGTTATCCGGTTCCGCCATGCTGAAAAATACTGAAACAAAGCAAGCAACCAATCACACAATTACAATTTCCCAAATCCCAAACAGCACAATTCAGTTGGTTATAATATTGTAAGATATTACATTAATCAGAGGAAGCATCAACAATATCCTGTCTGAGCATAGGAAGAATGAACCCTGTCCTCAATAAAAAACTCAAATTTGTGGCAATCAGAAGGTTCCTTGTAGATATTTGTTTCTTAAACCACAATAATGTCCTGTACTCCACTCTAATTAATAAATTCGGAAGCTCCCGGGAGACCTCGAAATACACAACTTTTACTCCGAGTCTATTTCCTTAATTAATCCGTCATCTTCTTTTACCAACTTACGGATTCAGTTCAACCAACCAGAGCCCGCATCAAGTGAAAGTCTCGGAATTCAGGTGGTGGAGTTCAGATATCACTTCTCTTCCCTCAGGTAATTTCGTCCTTCTCGTGGGCTGCCAGAAAATTTTCAACCCCTGGTTGGGTCACATCTCATGGGCTGCCAGACAATCTTCGACCCCCTGGTTGGGTCCCTTCCTTGATCTCAAGTGGGTACTTCATCGTCGTATGGAATGGGTCATAGGAATATAACGAGGCCCAAAAATGGATTAGGTGTGTTTGGGTCATAGGAATGACAAGGCCAAAAAATGGATTAGTATCAATCAGCCAACGGCTAGTGATGAGCTGACCTTGAACGAGTTCTGACTTCCGATAAAATCTTGAAAGTGGCAAGGTTCAGGCAACGGCCAGGTTAGGCCCCTTATAAATGATACGATTCAAATGTTCAGCCACGGCTCCAGGAAACCCTTCTTGTCCTGGCAGTTTTGTCTGGATTCTTTAGTACTTCGCGTGGTAGGCCATTACCTTCATAATTTGTCTTACAGCATGCCGCCAGTGGATAGTTGTTGTTGGCCGGCCTAGATCAACCTCAGATTCTCGGTCCACGGCACCATTTATTACTTCTGTAGTAGTGTCAAATGAAGTAACAAGACTTGATCTGTACTAAAACTTTATACTTTATTCTCAAGATGACAAGCCGTGTCTTCTCAGCTGGACTATCGGATGTTGACTGCCCTTCACAACAACAATACGTCACGATTGAGCATCTCTCTCCGCTTTCACTCATAATGCTCAATCGTGCTGTATCTCTAATTCCCCACTAGATCCTAATTATAACCCAAACTACACATACTGTTACATATGGCAGTAATAGAGGCGGGGAGGACAGGTGGCCTATGGCAGAAAGGCATTTCTTAAGACTGTTATGGGAACACTGTTTTGCACAGGAGTCATCACTGGATGATGATGATGTACTCTAGGCAGAGGCGTTTCCAAGGCACCAGGGCCCGGTTCTATACTGGCCAAGACCTATTAACACGTCCTAGCCGTGTGTCCTGGGCAACAGGTCCCTTCGGGGTCCTGGCTAACGTAATAGGATCGCTGATTCCTCCGAAGCCGGAGAGTGTCTGCCCCCACGGCGAGGAACCACCAGTCTGAACGCCAATAAGCCAGACATGGGACGACGGATACTCACGCAAATCTCAGTCCGGTATGACATCACACTGATGTTGGACAACAGGATGTCGTCATCTGACATACAGGACTTCATGCTGGAGTTCACAGCCAGCGAACGCCAGCAAGCATGTCAACTCTGGAGTAAACCCAGCCCCATAAAAATGGGTGCCTGAAAATTTTCAGGATTTTCTAGACGTTGCCTGGGAAGGAAAGAATGGGTACCAGACAATTTTCAGGATTTTCTAGACATTGCCTCGGAAGGAAAGAATGGGTGCCTGACAATTTTCAGGATTTTCTAGACGTTGCCTGGGAAGGAAAGAATGGGTACTAGACAATTTTCAGGATTTTCTAGACATTGCCTGGGAAGGAAAGAATGGGTACCAGACAATTTTAAGGATTTTCTAGACATTGCCTGGGAAGGAAAGAATGGGTGCCTGACAATTTTCAGGATTTTCTAGACATTGCCTGGGAAGGAAAGAATGGGTACCAGACAATTTTCAGGAATTTCTAGACATTGCCTGGGAAGGAAAGTCTACGAGGAAGAGAACTAGCCACCTCAGCTTCATATGTGGAGGATTAATATGCGAGGGCCTAACGCTTCAGACACCGACTGCAGTATCGTTTGGTATATTCTCTAGCACTACCATGCTCTTCCATGATATTATTCATCTTTGTCCTTAATTATTTTCTCCATATGTTATAGATCTCCCATTATTTCGTTAGCTCTGCGTGTTCCAGACAAGGAAGTGTCTAGTTATACTATCTCCAGGTTTCTCAATATGTTTCCTGTCCAGCACCAACGTCTTTTTCTCACTTTTTCATTGTTATAGTCTTTCTCTTCATTGCTTCCTTTATGGGTCGTGTAACGCGGGCGTTAATCAGCCATGGCTAAATGGTACCAACCAGCCTAGATGGAAATATTAAGTTACCCTCATATCTGCTGATGGGTATGTGGTTGGTTGGTTGGTTGATTGGTTGGTAGTGTGGCTGGCTGGCTGGCTGGATGGTTGGTTGATAATCCATAGGAAGACTTCCTTTTAACTCGTAAGATGATACATTGACTTTCAGGTAATTTGAACCCCTAAGAGGGCTCTGATCTGCCGGCGTGAAGCTGGTTTACAGACTTCCCTTTCTACACGGTAACATAGTACCATCTCCACGGAGACTGTTGGAGAGTCTTCTTTCTAACCCCAACCCCAGAAGTCAGCGGGATGTGTAGGACCGGTTCTGGAACTTCAAGGCTTCCAAGAGACATAATGAGATGTAACAAGGTCATGATGTAACATCGCACATACTGGCTGAGTTTAGTGCTCGGGTGGTAATATTTATTTCACACTATTTAGGTGTTTTATTATCAACATATTTCAAACCAATGCTCAAAGGAGGATGTTCTTTCTTCTTCGTTGTGTGGCCTATCTCTTTTTCCGTTAAGCGTCGCGGAGTGGAGGTGGATGTAATATAATGTTTTGCTACTTGCCCTAGTGGCATATTTGATTTCTAAATTGTCAGTTACTCCATGTAGCCAAAACTTCCTGGTTTATCTTCTTGCTTTGTATGCCGATGTTCTCACGTAGAATGCTCCAGCCGTTGGTTGATCTTGCTCAATTCTAACTAAATATCCGCATTATTTAATTCTTTGTTCTATAAAGTAAGTAATCGGTTTATAAATACACTTTCTTGTTATTAGTTTTTCGTATATCTCTCTATCTCTTCTTGTTTTCCCAGCTGCGTACTTATACACCTCATCATCACATAAAACGTGGCCTAAAAGTCGACAGGGTCGACTTCATTGCTCTAGGGTTTCATCCTATATGGCTCAGTCTCTTTCCGCAGCGCGGAAAGCGTCGCACAAAGCACGAACTCCATAGCTCCAGCGACGATCCTCAATGTCCGAAAAAATTCACTCGCGAACCGAAGGACGAGGCCCGGAATCGAACCCATAACTTTCAGAGTCCGAGTCAAACGTCATCATCACATGATGTTGCCTTTACGCCTGTCTGTGTCTAGGACTGTCCTTATTTTACATTGGTAACACAGCGTTCGATGAGTAATGGGAGGTGGACGAGTGTGTAAACTACACGTTTTCATTTAATTACAATGACACAAGCTATATTTTAAAATACTAACTGCATCACATATGTCTTTTCTCAAGATTGTCCATTTTGTGCTTAGTTGAGTCAAAAACTGGCATCACAGCGCTCAGGACATTCCTGTTCGTGCTCCGTACTCATCTGCAACAGCCAGCGAAGAGTCCTAATACTTATGGTACCAGCAGCAGTCTAATTATGTTGATTATTTTGAAAGTCTTAATATAGCAGATCTCTTTGGTCCACAGTTTTTCGAAGTGCAGCCCAAGGACATGCTCAGTAAGCGTGTGAAGGTGGCATTTATTTACAGAAACCCCAAAGATGTGGTGGTTTCTTACTACCATCACGTGAAGCGACTCAATGAGTATTATGAATTCACAGGAGACTTTAAATCTTTTCTTATCAGGTTAGTTAGTGATGAGTAATCCTGGAGAGAAGAGAATGCGTTTGAGTATTCCTGGGGAAAAGAGAATGTGAAGAATATTCTTGGAGAAAAGAGAAAGTGATGAGTATTCTTGTAGAAAAGAGAGTGTGTTGAGTAATCGTGGAGAGAAGAGAATGTGATGAGTTTTAGAGAGATGGAATGTGATGAATGTTCTTGAATGAAGATTTAATGTGATGCGTATTCTTGAGAGAGAGGGAGAGAGAAAGAGGAGAGAGAGAGAGAGAGAGAGAGAGAGAAAGAGAGAGAGAGAGAGAGAGAGAGAGAGAGAGAGAGAAGAGAGAGAGAGAGAGAGAGAGAGAGAGAGAGAGAGAGAACGACTGAGAAATAGAATGTGGCGGTTATTCGTGAAAAAGATCATATTTGAACATACTTATACAAAAACTTGAAGTTCGTGGCAGTATCCAGTTACCGATATGGAATGATGTTCTAGACATTCTCTTGCCTAAGAGAAATAATATCACATGCTAACTCTTAGAATCGTGGTTCCCAACCGGTGGGGAATTCTAGGGTTTCTGTGGGGGAATTAAGATTATTGTAAGATCGCGTTAATACAAGAACCGATTACTTGATATTATTTTCCCCTCCATTCTTTACGGTTCTGTACTTCTCCCCCTTCTGAAATTTATTTTATAACGTCAGTAGGCCTGCAAATCACGTTTTATGTAGACGTCTAGACTTGTTCTAGTATGTGTTATTAAATTTACCTTCCATTTTTACGTATACTGTGTAGGGGCGGGGGGGGGGGGAGATTTATAGGGAGGAAATACGAAAAGGGGGGGGGGGGACGAATGACGTTCTGAAAATATGGTGAAGGGGTGCATGGGCCAAAAAGGTTGAGAGCCACTGTCTTAGAATATTTGGAAAATACCACTCTTTTCTGCCACTGGAAATAGCTGAAACACCACCCAAATTTACCAAACTCCAATTAGAATGGTTACAGTAGTTGACGGCTCCGTGACGAAGGCGTTACGGACGGAGTTCGTAATCCTGAATACAAGCGTTCGAAACACAACTGCAAGCGATTTGGTAACAGACTGCCTTGCGTTGGTTTTTCACGAAATTATATGGGTGCCGATTGTTCAGAAAGCAATGGCAAACTACTGAACGTTACCTTGCCAAGAAATCACAACAGCAAAAAATGCTGGTGTTGACTGCAATGCCCCGTAAAGGATATACAACTAACTAACAGTAGTTGAGACCTTGGAAGGGCCCGACTAGATACAATGAATGACCATTATTCCATTCTAATATGATTGCAAGTCACTTCTGATAAACTATTTTTTGATGTGGGACAACTTTCATTGTGATGACGACTGATAATTAATTAATTCACTGACAACCATCTGTGGCGTACTCCCTTCTAAAGAAGAAGATCATGGAGGGTTAGAAGAAGAAGAAGAAGAAGAAGAAGAAGAAGAAAGAAGAAGAAGAAGAAGAAGAAGAGAAGAAGAAGAAGAAGAAGAAGAAGAAGAAGAAGAAGAAGTCAAGTGATTATTTTTGTTCTTGATACCTGCCAGGTTTGAATATCTTCCGACAATTTAAACTATCGCGGAAAAAACAACAACCCTGTAGCAAGAAAATGTGAAAATGAGGTTTTAGAGCCATCCCATTTAGTAAGTGAAGTTTTAGAACCATCACGTTGAGTAAGTAAAGTTTTAGAACCATCACGTTTAGTAAGTGAAGTTTTAGAACCATAACGTTGAGTAAGTAAAGTTTTAGAGCCATCACATTTAGTGAGTGAAGTTTTAGAGCCATCACATTTAGTGAGTGAAGTTTTAGAACCATCACATTTAGTAAGTGAAGTTTTAGAGCCATCACATTTAGTAAGTGAAGTTTTAGAACCATCACATTTAGTAAGTGAAGTTTTAGAGCCATCACATTTAGTAAGTGAAGTTTTAGAACCATCACATTTAGTAAGTGAAGTTTTAGAACCATCACATTTAGTGAGTGAAGTTTTAGAGCCATCACATTTAGTAAGTGAAGTTTTAGAACCATCACATTTAGTAAGTGAAGTTTTAGAGCCATCACATTTAGTAAGTGAAGTTTTAGAACCATCACATTTAGTAAGTGAAGTTTTAGAACCATCACATTTAGTGAGTGAAGTTTTAGAGCCATCACATTTAGTAAGTGAAGTTTTTAGAACCATCACATTTAGTGAGTGAAGTTTTAGAGCCATCACATTTGGTGAGTGAAGTTTTAGAGCCATCACATTTAGTAAGTGAAGATTTAGAACTATCACGTTGAGTAAGCCCGAATGCAAGGAGTAATAGGTAGCTAATCTATCCCTCCCATATCGAACGATGAGAGCTGACATCGAACCCTCGCACGAATCCTCTTGTGCTATTGTTAGCGGATCATCAAATGATTATGAAGTCTTTTATTAATCATCGATTTTTGCAGAAATGGTGAATTCGGAACTAAAGTTTGGTAATAGCAGCGCAAGATTTCATTAGAAATCACATAACTAGGCTATCAACCGACAGTATACAACAACAAGCAATGACGCACAGACCAGATGGAACCTGAAGAAGAGGCCGACCCTGTACACAATGGACAGGGGGAATAACAGAGTCCATAGGGATCTCGATACATGAAGCTCATAAACAGGCACTTTCTCGCTGTTTATACTTCATTTTGACACCGCAATGTAAAAGAGGACCAAAATTAGATGAGATGAGGTATATTTTTTGCACGAAGATAACACAAAAAACTGCGCCACAAATTGTAATTCTGCCATCATCATCATCATCATCATCATCATCATCATCATCATCATCATCATCATCATCATCATCATCATCATCATCATCATCATCATCGTCATCATCATCATCATCATCATCATCATCATCATCATCATCATCATCGTCATTATCATCATCCACTTCCGCCGTCAAGCGTCGTGGGGAGGAATAATTTGCGCTCCAGCGCCCGACGGGCGGCACTGGATAGTGTCATTCCGTGTGATTGTACAATGTCTTTGATGTCGTCAATCCATTTTCCTCTCGGGCGTTCTCTTGCTCTCGTCGCAGATGATCTCTGATGTAGGGCCAGTGCTGGTAGTTGATGATGTTGCATACTAAAGAGATAGCCAAACCATTTGATCTTCTGTTTTTCGATAAATGTGGCACAAGGTGTTGATACCACTGTCTGTACTGATTGTAATTATGTACTGACTGTAATTCTGTACTGATTCCGTCAGATTTGCTGAAGGCTTATTGGACAACAACAGTATGTTTGATTACCTGAAAGGCTGGGAGAAAGGCATCAAAGAAAACCCGGATATGAACATTTATATTGTGTCTTATGAGGATCTGCAGGTAAACCATATACTGTGCTTATACTTTCTTCCTATTGTGTGTGTGTGCGCGCGCGCGCGCGCGTGTGTGTGTGTGATATGTTTTTAACCCGCGCACGCCATTATATTGGTTCTGTTGTCTTTGTTAGATTTTTCAGTTAGGGATTTATTCACACATGATTGACTCATTGACGTTTAGAAGAATCCGGTATGTCTGTGCTAGTCTCGTGTTATGCCTACCTTCGTACCTATCTACTTGCCTACTAACCACTCTACCTACATACATGCTAACCTACATACCTGCCTAATACTTACCAGCTTATTAACCACACTACCAACGAACCTACCTACCTAGTTAGCTACTAATGTACCTGAAGCCACACAATATCTGAGAATATCTCTGCCAATTTATCCACCCATCTCCCTCCCTTCCTGCTTACCCACTTATTCACCTACCAAATACCATCAAACTAACTACTCATTTACCCACCATTTCCCTTATTCAGCAATTACCTACCTACCTACCTACCCACCTGCCTGCCTACCTACCTACCTACGTACCTACCTACCTGCCTGCCTGCCTGCCTGTCTGGCCGCTTGCGTACATTCCTACTTGTTTATCTACCTGCCTACTTAAAGTCCCTCTGTGAAGTGGGCTGGAGTCCTGTAGGCGACTAAATATCCAAAAACCGCGGATGAAACATTTCCAGCCTAGGTCTAAGGTGCTATGCTGAATCATGACCCGGTTACGTACAAACAAGCTTCTCCTCAGATGTCACATTGCAGTACCGGCCGTACATAACCCGGTTGTTTCTGTGCTTGGAGAGGAAAATAGAAACTCTACAACACAACCCCAGTGGAGATATGAATATATGATTTTAAGAATCAACATCCTTGCCCTCAGAACGGTCCAACACGCGGTCCGTTTCCTTCTACGATAGCCAATCAAGAGTCCCTCGCTAATGGTCATCATCAAATGCCGTGCCGGCTGGCGTAGGCGTTCATGGCTCTCCACAGATCTCGGTCTTTGGTGTTCTGGATCAACTCTGCTGATGATATTCCTCCATGCCACCGTCTCAATCCGTCCAGCATCATTTCTCTTGGTCTGCCTCTGTTTCTCTTCCCCTCGATCTTTCCAGTTGTCACGATGTTCTCCAATGCCTCTCTTCTCATCACATGACCAAAGAAAGCTGTTTGTCTCTTTCTTATTGTTCTATATAGTGTTCTAGTTTCATTAGCCTCTTTCAGGCAATCGTTGTTAGTTACTCTGGCAGTCCAAGGGATTCGCAACATTCGTCTTAAAAACCACATCTCTGTTGCTTCTAAGTTCTTCCTAATTTGTTCATTTACATTCCAAGATTCGCTGCCGTGGTACCAGGGATAAAACCCAGGTCAATGAAGTCTTTCTGGTGACTGCCGATTCCATCGACGATTAACTGTATTTTCTGTGGAGGACTTTTGTGTTGGCATTCTAGCGGCGGCATTATGCACAGTGTACCTGTGCGGGCTGTTGGCTTGCCGAAACTCCTCTCTGTTCCAATTTTCACATTGGGCAGTGAGGAGCATTTTGTGTGATATTTACAGGAACGGAGCATAATGGGGACGACCCGTTGCCGTGAAGTTGGAACCGCGACTAATTAACTAACTAACTTGATGACACTTATTCACTCACTTTTGACTTCAATTCCCGCTTGTTTTCTAATCTATTCTGTGAATGACTGTTCATAATCTGACTAAAAGGCAGAACAGGGAAGAAGACAAAGGAGAAGACGAAGAAGAATGAAGTAGAAGAGGAGGGGATGAGGAGGAGAAAAAGAAGAAGAAGAAGAAGAAGAAGAAGAAGAAGATGATGATGATGATGATGATGATGATGATGAAGAAACGCTCATATTGAATCATTTTGTTTATCAAATACGTTTACTATTATACTGTTTATAGTTTTCTCTTTACAACCAACTAATTGCAGTTTCATGTTATTAATCTGTTATATACTGACAGGCGGAGCCTCTACCCCATCTGCGGCGATTAGCAAAGTTTCTAGGAAAAGAATATGAGGATGCGTTCCTAGAATCTCTGGTGAAATCAACCAGCTTTGACGCAATGAAGAGACAGAAAGGGAATGTAATCAGTGACTCAAATGGCCCTATAATGTATAGAAAAGGTATAGTATGTCCGTAGTGTCATTTATTGGTCAACATTGAGTTAGATGTACATTTCTTGCATTCACCTTTCATGAGGTTTAGCTTCATCTTCCTCCATTTACTTCAGTGAAGTGTTGGGGGAGATATAACAGATCTTTAATGCGCTCTTTCTAATGATGTTTATAAGTTGGTGTTCATTTCTTTAAGGTTGTTCTTAGTATGATCATTCAATCTTTTACGTGGTCTCTCCCTTGCTCTGTATCCATTATATCTCTTCAATTTGGCTCTTTGTGGCAGATAGTGCCAGGGTATTCTTGTGAGGTGGCCAAACTGGTTTTAGCTAACTGGTGCAAGAGACGCAGTCATGGATAACAGTTTTTACCAGAAAGTCCAGAAAGTCTAATGATGTAGTACATTTATTACCTTTGATTGTTTGCGTGAATAATCACAGATTGTACAAAACTATGACAATGATATTAATTTTCAGAAGCATGTTTTGTTTTCAGCATTAGCAATCCGTATGGATAAGAATGAGTGCTCTTATCCATTCGGCATGTTATTTTTGATTTAATTAATTAATGTTTTCTTATCTTCTCTCACCCTCCTCTCTATGCAGGAAAAGTTGGAGACTGGAAAAACTATTTCACTGTTGCGCAAAGTTTGTGGTTTGATCACATCATCAGAACAAGAATGGGGAAGTCCACGATGTTTCCATTTAAATATTCCATCTGATGTCACAGAAAACTGGAACACGGTGGTTTTGTAACAGAAACTGATATAAATGAGTGAATATAATCTCAGAGAAATATGCTAACTATATGCTGTTGACAAAAGATGGTTTCTTAGATTCAACTTGAATTTATAAGAAGGTGTTTTATAATGTGAAAGAAATTTCCATTTAAATATTCCATCTGATGTCACAAAAACTGGAATGTAGCTTTGTTACAGAAACCTGAAATAAAGGAGTAATTGTAATCCCAGAGACTATGCTGTCTGTTGTTGAGGACAGATGATATCTTATTATTCAATTTGACAATTTAGAAAGATGATTTATATTATTAAAGAAATTTCCTTGTAAATATTCCATCTAATGTTATAGAAAACTGGAATGTGATTGCCAGATATAAATATGCAATCTGTTATCACAACAAATGTTGTATTAGATTCAACTTGAATTCATAAGATGTTGTATATTGTGAAAGAAATATCTCCTGTAAATATTCTAATATTTAAACATCTAATGTCACAAAAAACTGGAATGAGGTTTTGTTACAGACACTTGATATCAAGGAATGTAATTTTTTTTTGGCGCTTGCTGGCTTTGAACTCAAGCGTAGTGCATACACACTACTTCCAGAAGCACTGAACTGAATTTTGCGTGTGGATTAGCTTTCTCTGTTACCAGTGTCACGCGCCAACAGGCGAACCAACTGTGACTTCATAGGTACTTGTCATCTATGTCCCCAGGTCAAGGACAAGAAGTCAATATTTTAGTCCAACTGTCCGGTCTAGGGGTTGAACCCCTTACCATGGCATCATCACACAGGATGTTTAAGAGCCCGAGTTCTTATTCATTTGGCCATGCTGACCCCCGGAATGTAGTTTTGTAAATTGGAATCTGGTTTTGTAAACTGGAGTAAACAGGAATATGGTTTTGTAACAGAAACATAATATGAAGGAGTGAATGTAATCCCAGACATATGCTATCTATTATTGAAAATACAAAATGTCTTAGATTCAATTTGACTTTATATAAATATGATGTATATTGTGAAAGAAATCTGGTATCTAGATACCAGATTTCTTTCACAATATACATCATATTTATATAAAGTCAAATTGAATCTAAGACATTTTGTATTTTCACAAACAGGTGATGTATTGGACTCTCATGGAACGAAATTTGGAATTTAAAGGAAAGTCACAGAAAGCTGATATTTGGGATGTCACATAATCACACACAAAGATTATATTTGGGATGTCACATAGTCACACACAAAGCTGATATTTGGGATATAACACATTCACACACAAAGTTGATATTTTGGATGTAACACAATCACACACAAAGATATTTGGGATGTAACACAATCACACAGAAAGTTGATATTTGGGGTATAACACAATCACATACAAAGTTGATTGTTGGGATATATCATAACCATCCAAGGTCGATATTCAGAGTTTAACATAATGGTATAAGCATTTGATGGAAAGGACACAATTTAATCACACAGAAGCTTTGATTTCTGGATTCACCCTAAGATTGAATATTGATTAACTTAAAAGGATCGTTGTACACTGGGTATATGGTGTTAGCCCTATAGTTGATAGACCAATCAACTGTATACACATGTTGTGATTGTAACTCATTCACAAAGCTTGCTGACAAAGGTGAAGACTGGCATGCTTCGTGCTGAATGGCATGCATCGATTCAGAGGTTGGGGGTTGTGAGCATTCACTGGATCTTTTCTCCAGGACACTCTGGTGTGGTTGGAAATTAACAGACAGATTGGCTGGTGCTGTATCTTTAAGAGGTGATTTTATACATGATAAGGCAGATGTTGTGAAGGCTGTCTGGGAGTAAGTGAATAATGCAGAAGAATAGATAGACTATCATGGTCTAGAGAGAATGCAGCAGCAGGGGATGGTCAGAGGATCTGGTCGAAAGTCGTCACTCAGAGGTAAAGCAAGATGGACATATAATCAGATTGCAACGGGACCATTAGTATTAGAACTTTTTGCTGACTGTTGAAGATGAGGAATGAGTACTTATGGGAATGCCCCGAGTGAAATGATGTAAGTTCTTGACTCAGACTAATCAACACTGGAAGTGTGCAGTGGTCATTATCATGCCAAATGCCTTTACTTCCCAGGAGATTTGAAGCTACCCACGTCAGGCAGTGTCGACATGGGAGGCCACGTCAATTTTATTTAGACATCCAAAAATATAATTATAAAGGTGCATAATTTACAATATTCGTTTCAGTCTCATTGTTTAGAATGATGATGCTTTGAAGTTAATTTAATTTAAAGAGGAATCTAACATCTAAGATTGAATCTGACACTGAAAGCTGATATCTAAGATTGAAACTGACACTGAAAGCCAATATCTAAGATTGAAACTGACACTGAAAGCCAATATCTAAGATTGAAACTGACACTGAAAGCCAATATCTAAGATTGAAACTGACACTGAAAGCCAATATCTAAGATTGAATCTGACACTGAAAGCTGATATCTGAGATTGAAACTGACACTGAAAGCCAATATCTAAGATTGAAACTGACACTGAAAGCCAATATCTAAGATTGAATCTGAGACAGAAAGCTGATATCTAAAACTGAATCTGAGACAGAAATCTGACATCTAAGGCTGAACCTGACACAGAAAGGTGACATCTAAGACTGAACCTGACATAGACAGCTGATATCTAAGATTGAATCTGAGACAGAAAGCTGATATCTAAGACTGAATCTGACACACAAAGCTTGTATATAAGACTGAATCTGACACTGAAAGCTGATATCTCAGATTGAATCTGAGACAGAAAGCTGACATCTAAAACTGAATCTGACACAGAAAGCTGATATCTAAAACCGAATCTGACACAGAAAGCTGACATCTAAAACTGAATCTGACACAGAAAGCTGATATATAGGATTAAACATCATCATCATTATGATGTGCCCTGCCCTGCCAACTGGCAGAGTATCTAATTATTGCCTGGTAGAGGCTAATGCAAGTAGAACATTATATACAGCTATATGAAATAAACAGTGTTCTTTGGTCACATAATGAGAGGAGAGATATTGATGAACATCGTGATGACTGTAAAGAAAAATTGTCCAGTCCACTAAAAGTAGTAGCATGTGTATTGGACTACGCTTGAGTTCAAAGCAAGTGAGCAAATAAAAAAAGATTGTAGAAGAAGCAGAGGCAGACAGAGATGGTGCTTGATGGTCTCAGATGAAGGCATGAAGTAATATTAGCCCAAGAATTGATCCAGAGCACCACAGATCTGTGGAGTCACACGAACGCCTGTGCCACTTTGTAAAGCACATAATGATAATATATGTATTATTTTCAAATGTAAAATACTAGTGATTTTTATTGTGGTGTAATGCTGTGTTGTGCATTGGTTAGAAGCCTTGTGGGACAGAGAGAGTTAATGTAATGACATTGAAAACTGATGCAAAGGACTCTGATCTTGTGTCAGGACTCAGTTTTTAGATATAACTATATTGTAGATATATATTTTATCAGATTGAATTTAATAACATAAAAAGCTGATTTCTAGAATTCAGTCGAATCTAACATAAAACTGATATCAAGGGTGCATTAATATGGTTGTTAATGATATCTCAGCTTAATCAGACTGTTAGAAACCACAACTGTGAAATATAGTTACTTGTTTTGTTACAAATTCTGAATCCATATAATTGAGTGAACACAGTGTTAAATACAGTTACTTGTTACAAATTCTGAATCCATATAATTTAGTCAACATAGTTTATTTTTCAATGTTTTATCCATTACACACAATGAACCTGTTACACTGATTCCACATTGCCCATTGAACTTGGTGACTTTTCCCAAGTTTTATCTACATAACTTAATGAATGTGGTTACATTTTTCATGTTTTATCCACACTACTTAATGAACAGAGGTACATTTTCATGTTGTACCAGTAGCAGCTAATGTTTTATAAACAGAAGAGACATAAATGGAAAACAATGACACATGTTTATACAGTATCATCTTCTTTTCTTGCCATGTTTGTTTTATTTGTTTGTAGTTTCTGACAGTTGATGATTTATATGTAAATAATTAATAATTATTTACCACAATGTAGTGGGGGAGATAGAGCTGTGGATAGGCATGATCATCAAAGCCAGCTGGCAAGGCACATAGTCTTGATTTCTAAGATCAAGTCATATAAAAGTATAATATAACAAAAGAAGCATTTATAAACATGATTTTTATTTGCTGAGCAGATAGATCACTGGAAGCACTTGAAGAAAAGACCTGATCTCAAACGCAAAGGAAAGGAAAAGAACATGACTTTAACATTTCAAATACAACACATATCACCTATTGTAACCTAAACAAGCTCCAACTACAACTCACTGTGGAGTATCTGCTTTGTAGATATCCTTATGAAACTGTCTAACACCAACTCTTTGAGTTTCCAGCCTTCAATATATCAGGGAATAATTCCTTCCAAAGTGAGATTAAAGGTTTACATGGAACAACTTAGGAGCTGAACACTTGCATGTATCATTACATGAGATTAGAGGTTTACTTTATATGGGACAACAAAGGAGTTGAGCACTTGCATGTATCACTACACAAAATTAGAGGTTTACTTTATGTGGAACAAATAGGAGCTGAACACTTGCATGTATCACTACATGAGATCAGGCCAAAGACTTGAAGCCTAGGTACTACTGGATAGATAGCAATAACATTTTATAATGTGCAAGTTAAGGTTAGATGGATAGCTGGATCAAACAAATTGTTAGAAACTACTGGTGGACCACAGATCAGTTGTGAAATATTACTAATGAAAAATCAGCTGTGAAATATTACTGATGAAAAATCATTTGTCAAATAATGCTGCCAGTCTAAAAATCAGTTGTCAAAAAATACTGGTAAACCAAAATTGACAGACCAAAAATCAGTTGTAAAAAACTACTGGTAATCCACAAATCAGTTGTTCTTCTTCTTCTGCGTTCATCCGGAGTTTTTTTCCGGACGTGATTGCGTTGTGCCTGTTTACAGCAGAGCTGCGTTCTTGCGCCATTAGGCCGACACATCTGACTTCTGTGGGCATTTGTTGACCGGGTTAACCTTCCCGGGGAAATCAGTTGCTAGATACCCTTGAGTTTGTTTTTCTTCCACTTATGCCGTTAAGCGTCGTGGGGAGGGAGTCTGGTAGTCTAAAAATCAGTTGCCAAATACTACTGACAAATTAAAAATCATTTCTCAAATACCATCAACAGATGGAAAATCAGTTGTCAAATACCACCAACAGATGAAAAATCAATTGTCAACAACTATTGGTAGTCCAAAAATCAGTTGTCAAATACTACCAACAGATGGAAAATCTGTTGTAAAACAAACTACTGGTAGACTAAACATCAGTTGTCAACAACTATTTTGTTGTTGTTGTTGTTGTTGCGTATCCCTTACGGGACGTTGCAGTCAACACCAGCATTTTTCAGCTGCTGTTGATGTACTAGGCAAGTGTTATATTCAGTAGTTTGCCATTGCTTTCTGAACGACTGGCTCCCATACCAGCAGTATTCGATTTCAGATGAAAATATGAATAATGTCATGATTATGGAACCCATATGTCTACATAACACAACGCAATCATAACAATGCCAGAACAGCACAACAACATAACATTCAGTCATTAAGTATGAACAGAAACTAGCAGATAATGCAAGCAATGCTGATTTCTATGCAACACAAATAAAAACAGGTCACACATACTAAGATAATATTTATCAAAGCCTCAGAAACAAGAAACAGGACTTTCAAACAGAGACAACAGCAAAAAACACCAAAATAAACACAAATGACAATAGTTGGACGCAGTTTACTGTAAACAATTTCACAGATATCAGACTAGCTTTGATCATTGAAACTATATTTTAAAAAGTGATCTTAGTCCCATAGCAGATACAGCCATTGAGGCGTGAAGTGTTGGGATACAGCCATTGAGGCGTGAAGTGTTGGGATACAGCCATTGAGGCGTGAAGTGTTGGGATACAGCCATTGAGGCGTGAAGTGTTGGGCCTTGACATATTCTAGGCCCTGAGATATGAGAATGGGTGGCTAGTTCCCTTCCTCACTGCATATCCTTCTGAGACAATCCACAGAAAATTGTCTGGTACCCACTGTTATGAGCCATGCTGGTCGGAAAAATAATCTGGTCTCTGCAGAGAATTGAACCCAGACACGTGTCTAGAGAGGAAAGTGCACTAACCATGATGACACTGAGGTACCATAAAACACTACCAACTGTATACTAGTGGCAATAGTACATCAAAGTCAATGAAGAATGCACACTAAAATCAATGAAAGCTCACCAAAATCAACAGATATTGAAACTACATCTACATAAACAACCAAAAACTGTACAGAATATTGTGCCATTTCTGGTATCTCTGCCAGCAGGATTTTTTTATGGCTGAGTGATAAAGGCTAAATAAGATAAGAACAGAGAGCTAATCCTTGACTTTAGTGATCATGTGAGATGGCAAAACATGAGACCGTGTTATCGGCATGGCACATGATGATGACGAGACCATGATTCATCACAGCACATACACACTGGCTGTGATTAGGCCTGGGTTAGAATGTTTCCCCCGCAGGTTTGGGTTTCATAGTCAACAGATGGGGAATTAAATCCATGTAAATGACCCCTAACTGGTCTCCCTGGCCAAGGTTTTAATGACATTGTTCGTAATCCCGTATATCCAAATGGGGAAAACAGCAGCTGCAAGAATTGGCAGCGGTTCATGCAGCACTGGTATCTTACAGGGGTATGTGAGCCGGTCATTCAGAAAGCAATGGCAAACTACTACATCAACAGCAGCTGAAAAATGCTGGTGTTTACCGCAATGTCCTGTAAGGGATATGCAACATTACCCCCCCCCCCCCCCCCCCCCCCTCAAAAAAAAAAAAAGACCCCTAAGGTAGTCATGGCAGTGCGGTGGCTAGCACGCTGGCTTGCCGGCCCAGTGGTCATGTGTTTGAATCCGCATCACGACGGAAATTTCAGGAAAAAACAAACTGACCTGAGCTCCCACTTTGACCCAGCCTAAACTAGATACCACAAGATGCTCTGGGAAGACAAGATGGTATGAATGATAGTGACATCACCTGCTGCTGATTGGTCTATACAAATATGGAGCTAGCACCTTATACCAATTGTTCCTCATGGCATGAAAAAGGGTGTGACTTTTTAATATACTTAAAGGATTCTGAAATGTTAAGGGCAAAGAGAAATAACTCTATACATGGCCCAGGAATGTTGAGTACATAAAGAAATAAGTTTTGTATATAACTCAGAAATGTTAAGGACATAGACATAACTTTATACATGGCCCCCATAAATGTTAAGTACGTAAAGAAATAAGTTTTGTATATGACTCAGAAATCTTAAGGATAGAAAAAAATATTTTTTAAAGGTTTGAAATATGATGGAAAAACAGAAATAACCTTTGTAATTGGCTCAGTATTGACAAATTAATACATTGTAAGGAATGCTTAGAAGTAATGCTTTTGAAAAGTACAATAAAATCAAATAATTACACAAAAGAACATGTCAGTGAAATAAGAAAACAATATTAACAAGTATACAACAACATGATTAATTCATCACCAGTTTCAAAAGACAAATTATGTCATAAAATAACAGTTAGGCATACATAAAGCTATACAGTAAACATAAATTGGTCAGAAGATTATTAGTAACCTGGCAACATGTCTAAGAAATCATAAAAGCAACGTTAAGTGCTTTAAATCAAGTCTTTATTTTAATCACAAAACCCCATCTGTCTTAGGGTTGCCATGATGGGTCTGCAGTTAGTGGCTGTCTTAAAAGTCGAGAGGATCAACTTCATTGCACCAGCCCGCCGAAACCATTGCACAAAGCACAAACTCTGTAGCTCTAGCAATGACCCCAGGAGTCTCTGAGAAAAATGCACTCGTGAACCGAAAGATGTAACCCAGAATCAAACCCACAACCTTCGGAGGGCAAGGCTTGACCACTTCACCACAGAGACTCCCTAGTGACTGTCTACCTCCAGCAAAACATACAACATAGTTTACTCTTGTACCTGTTATTGGTCCAGTATTTCTTTTCTATGTGTGTCCGACTACTATGCTCATGGTAACTTGGTCCACTCCCTATCAAATACATTTGTTTTATGACAAAATGCATAGAAGTTTTGTGTAACACCTGTATTCAAGAGTCTGGATTCTTCACCCTAAGTCTGCAGCAAATATCCTGCTTTCATACACACAGAGGGAACTACAGTAGTGACATGGCTAACTTGCTTGCCTGGTGCCCTATGGTCACTGTTTTTCTGTTTGAATCCAGATTAAAAGTTGTTACTTTAACCCAGACTGTCTAAGACAGAGGTTCCCAAGTCACGGTCCGCGGGCCACAAGTGGCCCGCCAGCTGTAAGAAAGTGGCACGCGAGGCCTTGTTATTTAATATAATTTATTTTAATAATTTCAAAAATGCAGTCGGAGCACCCCATTAGCGTGCAATAATTTACTCTGCTCGTGATTGTTATGCTCAGATATTATCGAATGCACCTGTTCAGTTCGCAACGAAACGTTATGAAGTTCCTATATCCCAGCCTTGTTGGCCAATCAGAGTGCGCAAGGCGCCATGATGTTGTCTGTTACAACTGTTTATCAGAGTCGGCAATATTGTGTTAAAATTATATTTTTTCAGATAAAAATTTACCATTAAAGTCTTTAAACTTGAGTGTAAAAAATACAATGGTACAAAGCAAAAATGTGAAGACGTTGCCTGTCGTGAATTCAACGAAGATTGTGCGGAGAAATTTGTGTTCTTGCCTAGCCGTAGTGGTAAACCAGTTTGCTTAACTGTGGCTTTTGTGTTTCTGTTACCAAAAATAAATAATTTAATAAATAAATAAAACTGGAATGACACTTCACGACCGCACATTCAGACATAAATGCTCAATATCTGATTGATTCAGAGTTAAAAGATTTCATAGATAAAAAAGAAAGTTCTCTGACCAGACCGCAGTCATTTTTCACCAAGGCTAACGAACAGAGCAAGTACGAAGCTGCCTGCTTCACCTTCAGCTGATCAAATGATTTCATTCTGGCGACTATTACCTGTCGAACAATTTGAACACTTGCGTTCATTCGCCCAGAGATACATTGTCCTTTTGATTCGACTTACAGATGCGAGTAGTAATTTTCCGCAATGGCCGTTATAAAAACAACAAGCAAAGTTCTAGACTCACCGACAGTAACCTAGCTGCGCTTATGACTTTGGGCACGACAGATTTGTGCCCAGACATTAATAAACTGGCATCTGAACTTAGGTAACTGGTTATGAAGAATAGTTACAATTGTAAATTAATTACATTAAAAGCGATTTTAGAAACTAATTTAAAATTTATTGTAAAATGAACTCTTGATTTTAAACCAAAATATTTCCGCAGTGTAGTACTGACACTGACTGCCTTTAAAGTTTTAGAAATTTGTTGATGAAAGTTAAGAAGGGTAAGGATGTTATTGCATGACTTTTATAATTTTGTAACATTGTGGCCCGCTTAACTACTGAAAATAGTAGATATGGCCCTCTGCTTGAAAAGCTTTGGAACCACTGGTCTAAGATGTTACTTTAACCCAGACTGTCCAAGATGTTGCTTTAACCCACACTGTCCAAGATGTTACTTTAACCCACACAATCCAAGTTATTACTACAACCCACACAATCCAAGTTATTACTATAATCCATGCAATCTACATTATTACCACAACCCACACAATCCAAGTTATTACTATAACCCGCACAATCCAAATTATTACTATAACCCATATAATCCAAGTTATTACTGTAACCCAGACAATCCAAGATTTTACTATAACCCATAAAATTGTTACTTTACCTCAGAATATGCCAATAAAACAAAATAGAAAACTACATCATTAAAGCATCTTCAGTATCAAAATAATGGCAACATCCCTATATTCTGCACACAACAATATAAAAACCTCATTCTAATCTGTTACTGACTCCATACTCAGTTTCCTTTCTTGTACTGCGACCTGACCTCCACACCCGAACTTCTGACCAAAAACTGCATTGTCTTTCTGGGAAACAAACTGAAATAAGATTGTTCATTACATTTACTGTATAATAAATCATATGATACACAAAGAAATGGCTATATATATATATATATATATATATATATATATATATATATATGCCGGTCTCTCTGGCTGTGGGGTTACAACACTTTCTCTCTGTAATCCCGTTTATCACGCAGAGTCTCGCAGCGGAGCGAGAACTGAGGTGGTTCGACCCCCGCTCGTGACTTGCGGATACTGAGCCGGCCGCTCAGAAAGCAATGGCAAACTACTGAGCGTAATCTTGCCAAGAGATCAACAGACAGCTGAAAGATGCTGCTGTTGACAGCTAAGTCCTGTAAAAGGATACGCAAAAAAAAAAAAAAAAAAAAAAAAAAAAAAAAAAAAAAAAAATATATATATATATATATATATATATATATATATATATATATATATATATATATATATATATAGTTGAGCATTATTTAAATGTTAGTCAGTCAGTCAGTTAGTCATCAGATTAACCTCACTCCACATCAGACCATTGATTCCATAAGTACTAGATTCCATCCCCTCCTGAGCATCTCCCTTAGAGTGTTGTGGTTGACAAAGCCAGTTCTGTATTGGTTGAATATTCTTTAAATGTCATCATTTTGGTAGTATGGTATTAATGAAAATTTAATTCATACTACCTTTTTCAGGGCAGCAAGTACTTTTGTTTTGTGCTCCCTCGCTTTGAACTCAAGCGTAGTCCATACACACTATTTATAGTAGTGATGGACTGAATTTTGTGTGTGGATTAGCTTTCCCTATTAACAGTGTCCCTCATCATTAGGCCAACCCACTTCAACTTCAGAGGTACTTGTAATTTACATCCCCAAGTCAAGGGCGAGAGAGAGAGAGAGAGAGAGAGAGAGAGAGAGAGAGAGAGAGAGAGAGAGAGAGAGAGAGAGAGAGAGAGAGAGGCCACTGGAACTATAAATACCCACGCTCTTCACAATCTTCTGACAGAGACAGGGCATATATGGACATGTCCTGAGTGCTGTGACATCAATTTTGGATGACAACACAATAAATTTATGAGCCATTTTTCTTGGAAGTTCAAATGTTGCTGAATGTCTGTAATCATTATATTCATTACATGCAGAAATACTACAACAGGCATCATACAATAGAATCTCCTATACATTAAGCACAATGTCATCATTCAATAGCTTGTCTTCCCCCCCCCCTCAAAAAATAAAAAAATAAAAATAAATAAATAACAGTGTTATGAAATTATCATACTAACATAGGCCAATGCATATTACTGAATGTAAGAGAGTGCTGAAATGCTACATAGAACCTGTTTTTCTGTATGGCAGTTAATCTTAGAATGTAAATGAAACAATTAGGAAGAACTTGGAAGCAACAGAGATGTGGTTCCTGAGACAATTGTTACGAATTCCTTGGATTGCCAAAGTAACTAACGATGATTGCCTGAAAGAGGCTAATGAAACTAGAACATTATATACAACAATAAGAATGAGACAAGCAGCTTTCTTTGGTCATGTGATGAGTAGAGAGGCATTGGAGAACATCATAACAACAGGAAAGATCAATGGGAATAGAGGCAGAGGCCGACTAAGTGAAATGATGCTGGATGGACTAAGACGGTGACACAGAGGAATATCATTAGCAGAGTTGATCCAGAACACCAAAGACCAAGATCTGTGGAGAGATATGCACGCCTACGCCAAATGGCAGGGCACTTAATAATGATTATAAGCCAGATACCCTGCCTCTATTGCTGTCATGTGTAAATTATCCATAATATAATTCAGGAGTGTGGTTGGACGAAGGTTCAACGCCGGCACACACCATCCACGATGGGAGGGAAAGGCTGACCAACTATTCCTCCGTGCACTCAGGTCTAAAACAATGTGATGGTCCCAACACTTCACATACACACACATATCACACACACACATCATACACACACATCAGGTTTCTACAACAGAACTTTTCTTGTTTTTATAATGTAAAAGCCGTACTGGCACCTTGACACACAAAGCTTGGGCTGGATTTAGAGACATGTGTTGCCCATGCAGCATGATCCTTCTCTCTGCCTGTCTTGTTTACTACACCCTCTCTCCCTCCCTCCTTTCTTATATATGCCATACATATATGCACATTTAAGGTTGTACGAATATTTGGTGATGTGTGTAGATGTATGTATATGCACTTAAACATATCAGTCCACCCAGACTTTAGGAGAGTTTTTTTTTCTTTCTGGTACACGCATAAAGAAGCACAGGAAATTTGTTTCGCTACTATTATCATCATACTTAGGTGCACACATCATTGCTCTTCAATATTCGTCCACTATGGCCAACCTTTCACTGACACCCACTCATGTATTGTGCGGACGGCACCGTATCACTTCTTAGTTTTAACTCTCGGACAACCATCACATCTCCATTGCTTCCAGTTTCCCGCATTAGTTACCAACCCGCATCCCGGTCCCCATGACCCGCAGACTCCCATGGCTGTCTATATAAGAGTAGCAAGGTCCTAATCATGTTTGTATCACAGAATGAGATTCTGAGATGAGTATCAAATAATTGTTTTTATTTTCATTCTCTCTACATTGTTCTTATTTTTTTCCCCCCATCTTTTTATTCTTCTCATCTCATTCTTGTGCCGCAATGTAGTCACTCGAGGGTCTTCTCCGTGATTGTGTGTTGTGTTTTGTGTATGTATGTGTTTGTTGATGAAGGCTAATCACCGCAATGTCCTGTATGTTTCATAATTCTGTTCTGTAAAGCTGCATTACTTTGTGTTATTTTATATTGTTTACTATAGAGGAAACACTGGTAACACTAACATGTCTGAAACAACACAAGCTGCCGGATCAGCAAAGCAATGCTCTAACTGTCCGCCTGTCAGACCTTCCATCCTAGACCAGTTTCCGACCAAGGCTTAGGGCCTTATCTGCCCTGCCATGACATTTAGTCTTTAAATTGCATTTCCTCACAGTAGGGAAAGGCTTGTACTCTTCCAACTGCGCTCCTCTGCATGAAGCTGTTGGCACAATGTGGGGTGTCAGATTTGGTGAGCGTCGCCTAACATTCAACACTAACAGAAAGCAAGTAGCACCATCTTCTGTCATACGGTAGCCCAGTCATATCTGACTAAGACCTGACATTAAATATGTAAAAGTATATTAAAATGAGCTGACTTCCTGGCCTAGAGGTTAGCAACTTTTCTCCGTAATCTTGTATACTCTCGCAAGTAACGTGACGGTGAGAATCAGCAGTGATTCGAATCGCGTCGGTAACTTACGGGGTATGTGAGCCCGAAAGCAATGGCAAACTACTGAGCATATCTTGCCAAGAAATCAACAATCAGCTGAAAGATGCTGATGTTGAAAGCGATGTCCTGTAATGGATATGCAAACATTTGTTATATTAAAATAACATAAAACTGACCTTCCTATCTTGGTAGCATAATACATTTTTGGTGGAACAGTAACCAGTTCATAATTTCTCAACATGGCATCAATTCCTGCCAATGCAGTCTCATTTGGTGTTAGCAATCTTTCATTCCGACTGTGAATAAATAAATAAAACAAACCAAATGTTAGAA
Organism: Cepaea hortensis; assembly: GCA_963921405.1. Lineage (NCBI taxonomy): Eukaryota > Metazoa > Mollusca > Gastropoda > Stylommatophora > Helicidae > Cepaea > Cepaea hortensis. Next base: position 34,575,376 of record OY992887.1, on the reverse strand, counting down.
ATACCCTAATACCTAGTAAGCTTTCTCTGTAAATTTAATCACAGAAGCAACAAACAATATGTTGCACGATTTATTGTCTGGCATATTTTGCTGCAACTCGTCAAATGCAAACTGCAGAGTTATAAATCATATGAAACTAATAAATGAATAATACTTTAGCTGAAACAATTAAAAGACATGTTTTGCTGGTGTTGTGCCACAGGTGTTTACTATCGTTGAACCTTTGTACTGCTACAGCAAGTCTACATATAACTTCTTTTAAACAGTCCCCAGTGTTGATCATGGAGCCAACATATTCATAACTAGACCAGAACCACATAAACTATACGTATTCTATTGTGGGTAAGTTTTCTGATCTTGAAATTTAGATTTAACAGTGGTCTATTACGTGTACTCTTTTGATTTACAACTGCTGAGGGAATTTTCAAGATTACAATGTGCGCAAGAACCCTTCTAATTTGTTGCCCTTATCTGAGACAGCTCACCATCTGATTTACTGTCAATCTACTGCTCTACTGCCTGTAATACTCTGAGGTATAGAATGGGAGGGGGTTCTGAGGAATTAAGGTCACCTAGCTAGTGCAGTCGCCGTGAACTGTGCAGGTTAGGGTTTTATCCAATCCACCAAATAGTTTACAAGCTATGCAGCAGTTAACAGATCCCTAGTGTCTGTATTTAAATATCAGATGTTTTCTAGATACTGTTGTGATTGATACACATATTTGAAAATATTTTGAAAGGTATAATAGAGATAGTGACAAGAAAGAGAAAACAATGCATGTTTGCCTTGAAATGATCTTATATTCTACGCTTTACGATTTCCTTACTAAAGTATGGGCATTATACCCTAAGCTTTACAATTTCCTGTAAAATATGGACCTTTTAGCCTAAGTTTTACAATTTCCAACTTTAAATTTATAGTGTGCGCAACATGCACATTAGACCTCCAGTTTCACTCAGTCACTGTCTTGGGGATGATATGTAGTTACCATTCTCCTTCTCCTCAATTTTCTTCTTTCTCTTTATCTTCCGTATTTTATTTCCCAATGACACATACGCTCTCAGCCAACTAACGCCAAGCCCTCCTACATACAGACTTATTTATAACTGGCTGGATTCCGCAGCTAAAGTTTTCTATGGGATGAGGGAGTCAGTTAATTGCATCTTATGACATTGCATGATACTTGCTTGCTTGCTTGTGTTCGTTGGCTTGAGCTCCAACACAAAGTCCTGTATGTCGGATGAAGGCATCCTGTTGTCCAACATCAGTGTGATGTCATACAGGACCTGAGGTTTGCGTGAGTATCTGTTGTCCCATGTCTGGCTTATTGGTGTGCAGACTGGTGGTTCCTCGCCATACAGGCAGACACTCTCCGACTTCGGAGGAATCGGCGATCCTACTGACTTTAGCCAGGACCCCGAAGGGACCTGTTGCCCAGGACGCTCGACGAGGACGCGTCAATAAGTCTTGGCCAGTATATAACCTGGCCCTGGTGCCTTGGAAACATCTCTGCGTCCCACATTGCATGATAAGTTACAGTTATAGTCCTAGTAACACACAATTGATATCATTAGGAACCATTCGTTTTGATAAAAATATTTCCAGTGTAAGATATGTATAGAAAAGGTGCCCATAGAATTAGCAGTGGACCAGTGGAGATAGATCTCTTTTCTAGGCAGATTTTCTAGACAGATCTATTTTCTAGAACAAAAACAATCAAATACAGCTATTCAAGAAAAACTGGGAATGAAAAGAGAGCTGGTGAAAGAAATAAAAAAGAGGCAAGTGAAATATTTTGGCCCCGTTAAAAGACATAACTCTTATAAAAACCATACTGGAGTTGAAGGCAAGTGAGCAAGAGGTTGACAATGGTATAAGTGGGAAGATATCAAGATAGGACGAACAGCAATCTGACAGAATGTACAGTCGGGGAGAGAGACAATGTTGAAGATCCATTGCAGCCAACCTTCAATGTGGAGATGGCTCCTGATTGATTAAGTGGAGACAGGCCAGAAAATCATGCAAAATAAAATCCATCCCTGGAGTGAACATCCCATGACCACACACTGTCCAGGATCTTTTGTTCTCTGCATTAGACCCATCAGCCACTCTTGTTCCCATGTCCATGGGTGTGAATGTTTCTGCTGCCATAGCAAGTCACAGCTGAGGAGTTTAGATTTTAGAGAGGGTCTAATAATAAAGAAAGGAAGAGGCTGGCTTTGCAAGGTCATCTCTAAAAAATGCCTTATGATGAAAATATGTCCGGTTCACAATATCCCCATTCCTCAAGGCAGGGTGGGGGATGAGATGGCACATGCAGAGAGAAAGATGTTGCATTTTGCTCAATCTTGTCTGAGAGGTGTCTTATAATGAAAATGGGTCATGAAATTTTAGGTCATTGACGCCCACATTCATGAAGGCAGGGTGGAAGCTGGGATGGCAGGGAGGGAGGCAAGCATGAAGTCCTGACTGAAAGGTGTCTTATGATGAAAATGGGTCACACAGTTCTAGGTTCATGATATCTGCACTCTTGAAGTGAGTTGGAATGGCAGGTACAGAGATACAGATGCCGACTCTTGCTCAGTCCTGTTTGAAAGATACCTTATGATGACAATGGGTCACACGATTCCATGTTTATGATACTATCATTTCTGAAGGCAGGCAGGTGACTGGAATGGCAGGCAGAGAGAATGATGCCAACTTTTGCTCAGCCCTGTTTAAAAGATAACTTATGAAGAAAATGGGCCACACAGTTCTAGATTCATGACACTAGCAATCCTGAAGGATGTTGGGATGGCATGTACAGAGTGGCATGATGGGACAGAGTTTAACAGCACAGATTTTCAAGCTAGCTTTTAAGGTTACAGAAACAACCGGAGAAAGGTATTTAGGAGTCATGAGCCAAGAAGTGCTGCTCTCTAGAGTGCCAAGAAGTTAAAGGGGCCAAGAGATCTCTGCAGTGAAGTTGTTAAGCTACCTGCCTTGTACTCTGAAGGTGTGGGTTCATTTCTGGACTTCATTAATCGGTTCTCAGGCGCAATTTTCCCAGAAACTCCTGGGGATCATCACTGGAGCTAGGGAGTTTATGCCGTGTGAGACACTTTCGGCAGCTGCTCTGCAGAAAAGGATCAAGCTATACGGCATAATACCTGGTGCAATGAAGGCGTTGACCCACTTACCTCTTAATCCTCTAAAGAGGCGAGAATATTAGTGAAAAAGGACTCCCATTGACGATTGAAAACCTCATGTTGTGCACGCTGTAACAACCGAGCTTCTCCTATATATTTCGAATACTGGGGTGCCATTTATATTATTTTTATGACATTTCTAATATTGAGATGCCATTCCTATTATTGTGATGACATTTCTAATATTGAGGTGCCATTCCTATTATTTTGATGACATTTCTAATATTGAGGTACCATTCCTATTATTGTGATGACATTTCTAATACTGGGGTGCCATTCCTATTATTTTGATGACATTTCTAATCTTGGGGTGCCATTCCTATTATTTTGATGACACTTCTAATATTGGGGTGCCATTCCTATTATTTTGATGACATTTCTAATATTGGGGTCCCATTCCTATTATTTTGATGACATTTCTAATATTGGGGTGCCATTCTTATTATTTTGATGACATTTCTAATATTGGGGTGCCATTCTTATTATTTCAATGACATTTCTAATCTTGGGGTGCCATTCCTATTATTTCAATGACATTTCTAATCTTGGGGTGCCATTCCTAATATTTCAATGACATTTCTAATCTTGGGGTGCCATTCCTATTATTTCAATGACATTTCTAATCTTGGGGTGCCATTTATATTAATTTGATGACATTTCGAATACTGGGTACTGGGTTGCCATTCTTATTATTTCGATGACATTTCTAATCTTGGGGTGCCATTCCTATTGTTTTGAAGATATTTCAAATACTGGGTACTGGGGTGCCATTCTTATTATTTCAATGACATTTCTAATATTGGGGTGCCAATCCTATTATTTCGATGACATTTCTAATATTGGGGTGCTATTCCTATTATTTCGATGACATTTCTAATATTGGGGTGCCATTCCTATTATTTCGATGACATTTCTAATATTGGGGTGCCATTCCTATTATTTCGATGACATTTCTAATATTGGGGTGCCATTCCTATTATTTCTATGATATTTCTAATCTTGGGGTGCCATTCTTATTATTTCGATGACATTTCTAATATTGGGGTGCCATTCCTATTATTTCGATGACATTTCTAATATTGGGGTGCCATTCCTATTATTTTGATGACATTTTGACTATTTGGATGAAATTCTGAAATTTAAATGAACAGAGTGGGTTTTATCACTTGTGATAAATGAACAATAACAGCAATAACAATAACAACATGGTATATACACAAGATTTCAACATAACATAAGCTCTGAAGTATTCTCGAAGTATTCTTACCCAACTTTGAAATCCTTAATGAGGCCTGTATCCACAAACATTGGACACAATGCTGTCAGTTTGATGTTATGGTGACCATTTATGTATAACTCTTCAATCAAGGATTCATGAAAACCTTTGGCAGCATGTTTTGATGCACTGAAAGTAAAATGGACATTGGAAAATGAAAGATAGTACCTAAACATTGTTCAAATCGAAACGAGAAGAAACATTTACAAAATTAAGCAAGAGCTCAAGCCAAAAATTAATTAAGCATAGGCCAGTTTGCCCATATGTTACTGGGCCCATAAGGGAAGCAATAAATAGTAACACAGAAATCTACCATGCATATGATAAGAGGCCTCTAAGGAGGGTTGGTGTGAGACTGGCTACCTCATCTCATAGAAAATGTTAGCTGTAACATTCAACTAACCATGAACAAGCCTACAAGGGCTTGGCATGAGTTGGTTGAGGGCTTGGTATGTGTTGGTTGAGGGCTTGGTATGAGTTGGTTGAGGGCTTGGTATGAGTTGGCTGAGGGCTTAGTATGTGTTGGTTGAGGGCTTAGTATGAGTTGGTTGAGGGCTTGGAACGAGTTGGTAGAGGGCTTGGAACGAGTTGGTTGAGGGCTTGGTATGAGTTGGTTGAGGGCTTGGTACGAGTTGGTTGAGGGCTTGGTACGAGTTGGTTGAGGGCTTGGTATGAGTTGGTTGAGGGCTTAGTATGAGTTGGAAGAGGGCTTGGAATAAGTTGGTTGAGGGCTTGGAATAAGTTGGTTGAGGGCTTGGAATTAGTTGGTTGAGGGCTTGGAATGAGTTGGTTGAGGGCTTAGTACAAGTTGGTTGAGGGCTTAGTATGAGTTGGTTGAGGGCTTGGTACGAGTTGGTTGAGGGCTTGGAATGAGTTGGTTGAGGGCTTGATATGAGTTGGTTGAGGGCTTGGTATAAGTTGGTTGAGGGCTTGTGCTACAAAGGGGGAATGAAGAATGGAGGAGAAGGAAGACGGCAGACCAATTAATATATTTCACAGAATAGAAAAAAACCTCTGAAGTAAAAAAAAAAGTAGAAAAACTCAACAATAGATGAAAAGACAGTGTCTAAATTGAATTAAAAATATCTATGGCACTTCAGAAAGTTTTGACCTAGTGTATGTAAATTTGGTGGCCCCCCATTAGCATCATGGCTTGATGCTTACCTGCCGGCCCAGTGGTCATCAGTTCAAACTCACATCAAAGTAGATTTGAACAATTGACCTCGTCTCTCATGTCAACCCAACCTAAAATGGGCACCAGGAAATGTTTCGGAAAGTGAAGTTGGCCGGCGTGATTTTTTCTTTTATTTGTAAAATTACTAAATAATCTGCCGGCTTCGTGGTGATGGCGTTAGGGACGCGGTTCATAATCCCGCATACCCACGTTTGAAACACAGCTGCACGCGATTAGGCAACAAACTGTCTTGCGATGGTGAATTATGAAATGATATGGGTGCCGGTCATTCAGAAAGCAATGGCAAACTACTGAACGTAAACTTGTCAAAAGATCACAACAGCAAATAATGCTGGTGTTGACTGCGACGTCCTGTAAAGGATATGCAACTAACTTTAACTAAATCTCACCTAGGTTACCATATTTACTTTGAGATTTCTTTGTCCTTTTCTTAAACTATGAAAAACTGAACAGTCTTCAGAAAATCTAGGGACTACATCTGGCGATCTGGTGTGCAGATAGCACGCCTACCATCATCATCATCACCATCGTCAAGTGCCACCACTTCGATGCTTCTAAACAAATTATAGCATGACTATATAAAGCAGACAATATCTGGACAGCAGATAAAAGGTCACAACAGGTGCCAACAGGTTAAAGGTCATGACTGAACAATGAAAACATGACACCAGATGGCAGAGCTTGACATGGGAATAGGATGAGGGTCATAAATAACAAACAAATTAAAGGTCACAGCGTCACAAATAAGTCACAGATCATAACGTGACAATAGGGTAAAGGTCATAACTTGACAATAGGGTAAAGGTCATAATTTGACACACCCCCCCCCCCCCAAAAAAAAAAAAGAAGGAAAGGTCATACCTTGATAAAAAGAGGAAAGGTCATAACCTGAAAAAAAGAGAAAAGGTCAAAACGTGACAAACACGATGAAGGAAGTGTCATAACTTAACAACAGGTGGAAGATCTAACTTAGGATCCACAGATGAGATTTAATACTAAACATGACAAAAGGTGAAAAAAGATGAAAGAATTTACAGGTATATCTAGACTACATATCGTTTAAAGTATGTCAATAATTTGGCCATTATACATATCATTGTGACTAGGAAAGAACAATAATGGAGGGCATGGTTGCTGGAAGAAAAGGCAAGGGTCCACCAGCACAAGGATGGACACAGGACACCGCAGACACCTGTGGGTGGGGGAATGCATGCAGCGGGGGAACTGTCACAGGATGGAGACACTTGTCAACAGGTCCTGATGACAGCGATGTTGTGCAGAGGACCTGTTACATGATGGTGATGTGTGAATGTTGTTTAGGCTTCCTCATCTTAGTCCATGCCCTGTGGCGTTGACGATCATGTCTGTCGCTTCTGTCTCATGTGCTGCCAGTCATTTCTGATATTGATCTTCCTCCATGTCGTGATGTCAACATGTTCAGTATCTTCCCTCTTAGCCCCCTTCCCTGTAACTTTCCCATTAGTTGTTTATGCTATGAGAAGCGTATCAGTCTTTGAAAATACTTTCTACAGATTGAACAATCAACCAACCTCAATATGACAGTGACTGGACTAGCCCTAATCCAACACCTTACACACACCAAATGTTGATATTGAACGTAAAAATTGCCTAGAAAAATCAACCTGGTGTCAGAGTTGATCACAAAGTCCTGTGAAGGATTTGCAACGTTTAATACTCTGCTACTATATAAGAAAGCCGGTCCCCGAGGCTAAGGGCTCGGGGACGCTATTCAAGTCCGTACACCTGGGTTCAAAACACAGCGGTGCTGGTTTAAAAAAAAAAAAAAAAAAGGTATAGGTGCCGGTCGTTCAGAAAGCAATGGCAAACTATTGAACGTAAACTTGCCCAGGAATCATGAACAGCCAAAATGCTGGGGTTGACTGCTACGTTCTGTGAAGGACATGCAACTAATTAATTTTTTTTAAAACTATATAAGAACAACAACTCCAAACAGGTCAAGACATCTTATCTGAAGGGCTGCATTATCTCAAGGACTACACTATCAATACACACTTCTTACCAGTAGTCAGTCAGATTAACGAATCCGCTGAAACCTGCCATAGATACCACATTCAAAATATGGCCCTGACCTTTCTTTATCATAGACGGCAAAAATTCTTTCACCATCTGAAAAGAAATGAACAATGATAAATTATGGCAAAGTATTTGAAAAGTTATCAGTGTGTTACATAAAGACATGGCGTCAAATTATGTTACATACAAGAGGGGAAATATGGCCCATAATATGTAACCTTGACCTGCCTATCAGTACTTATGCATTAAGTCTGAAAGGACTTAGGCACAAAATTGCAAACCCTGACCTAAATCAGTCTTAAATGTTCATATTACTACCGGCTAAATCGTTCTTATTTGGAAGCCACAGTGGCGTAGTGGCTAGACATTCACCTGCTGGCAATGTGGTCATGGGTTCAAATGTGCCTCAGAACAGATTTCTAATACTGACCTGGGCTCTCAGGTCAATCGAGCCTGTAAAGGGTACCAGGAAATGTCTTGGGATGTAAAGGCAGACCACTTGACCCACACGAAGTGCTGATTAGTCTATACAAATATGGGTCTAAAACCATATGTCCAATGTGCTTAAAGGCGTATAAACGGGCCCCTGGTTTACTTTGATTAAATCTTGTTCATGCTCGACCTTGTGACAGTTTTGTTAAAAGATGAGGTGACATTATCCTATATAACACAGGTAGAGTATTTGAGGGAAAGAGAGACAAAGGAAAACCTAGCCTTGTATAATATATAATCTGAGGGGAAAAGAGACAGCGGAAAACATACAGTCTTGTATGGTATACAATGTGAGGGGAAGAGAGACAGGGGAAGACCTAGAGTATTGTATAATATACAATGTGAGGGGAAGAGAAGACAGGGGAAAACATACAGTCTTGTATAATATACAATGTGAGGAGAAGAGAGACAGGGGAAGACCTAGAGTCTTGTATAACATACAATCTGAGGGGAAGAGAGACAGGGGAAGACCTAGAGTCTTGTATAACATACAATCTGAGGGGAAGAGAGACAGGGGAAGACCCAGAGTCTTGTATAACATACAATCTGAGGGGAAGAGAGACAGGGGAAAACCTAGAGTCTCATATAACATACAATCTTAGGAGAAGAGAGACAGGGGAAAACCAGACAACTTGACACTGTGGGATAGAGGACCATCTGTATTAAAAATAATTGGCTTTTAGTGATACAGAAGGCAGTGGACATACACTACGACTAACAAAATACAGCATGGTGTATTAGAAAATAAGAGGTAATAATTAGATAGGGATAGGTTGGCAGACAGAGGGAGGTATAGACAGTCAGACAAAAGGAGGGATAGATGGACAGACTGAGGGAGGTATAGACAGACAGATAGTGACAAAAAGGCAGAGGGAAAATAGATAGAAGGAAATGTAGACAGTTATAGATAGACAGGCAGAGGGAGGGAAAGATACACTGGCATGGACATAAAGAATTACATTAATTAACATACCACTGACTGACTGACTGAATGACACCCCCCCCCCCCCCCCCCCCCTTCCCATTAGGAGAAACAACCCATCATATTAATATTTTAATATTTCAACCAAAATGCTAAAGGAGTATGCGACTTCTTATTCTTAAAGCCCATGTCATGTGGCGTTGGGTAAGAAAAGGCAGGGGTCATCCAGCACAAAGATGGACACAGGGTATTGCAGACACCTTGGGCCTAAGAGTGCATGCAAGGGGGAACTGGCACAGAATGGAGACACTTGTCAACAGGCCAGGATGAGAGCGATCTTCTGCAAATGACTTGCTATATGATTTTGATGTATGAATACTGGTTAGGCTACTTCTTCTTCTTGTAGAAGATGCCATGGTGGCTTTGGTGTTTGTGTCTGTCCGCAGTCCACTGTCTCATGTGCTGCCAATTTTTTCTGATACTGATATTCCTCCATGCCATGATGTCAAACTGTCCAGCATCTTCTTTCTTCATCTCCCCTGCCTCTTTTCCCCTCAAACTTTCCAGCTGTGATGACATACTCCAGCTTTCCTCTTCTCATGACATACCCAAAGATTATGGTGTGTCTTCCTCTGATTCAAGAAACCAGTTCTCTTTGTGAGTTAACTTCTTTCAAGATATCTTCATTACTCTTTCAATCTGTCCATGGTGTTCTCATCATTCTTTTATAATACAACATCTCTGCAGCCTCCACATAATTACTCATCTGTTAACTGTACATGATTCGCGTCTATACATCAGGACTGGCTCAATATAGGTCTTTAAAAAATCTTCTCACTCGATTGACAAAGATAAATTGCAGAGAATATTCTTCATCATGTTCCAGCAATGCAGAGGTGCGAGACAGCCACGGGTATATCACAAGCTGAAAGAGAACAACTGCAAAAACAGATAGACGAGATGAAGAAACAAGTCAAGGCACTACTAACACCGACTCCGACCAGCGACAACGATAAACTACTGGCGAAATAAAGAGATCCAGCAAAACATCAAGCAAGAAGTGGAACATATGGTACTGATTAAGAAGGAGAACAAAGAAATCCTACAAACCATTAAATCAGATCGAGAACTACAGAAAGCTGAAATGGAACTTCTCCGAAACAAAACAACAGAAGCTGTACAAGAAATTACAGAGAAACCGCAAGATGAAAACCAAGAGACCGAGCCTGAATCGCAAGCGAAAGCCAGCAGCCCAACCACGACGCCCGAAACAGACAAAGGGAAGCCAATATCCCGCCAGTCATTCGAAGAGAACCGAGATGAGCACCGTGACGAAGGCAGAGAGGACGCCCCGATACCGCCAATATTTACCGATGAAGAAATTGCAGAGATGAACAGGGATCATGAACTCAGGTGCAAGGAATACAGAAGGCGCATGGAAGAAAAAGAAAAGTAGTACAAGAAACACAAGGGAAAACCAATGCCCTACAGTTTCAATAAAGAATGCCCAGACCTAAACACGGATGACGTACACCCATGGCCATACTATACAGATGAAGGAGAGATCGTCCCATGGCTGACCACAGAGGAAAGAATCGAAAGACAACAAAAACTCAAACTCGAAAGAGAACAAAGGCACAAGGAAGAAAATGAAAACATTGAAAAGCTGCTACAGACTATACACAAGAAAGGAGGCAAAAAGACCAAATAAAAAGTTCTTATAAGGACTGCAACCAGAAGAGCCAGAAACTACTACTAACAAAAGAAACCACCAGGAGACGGGCACAAAGGACAGCTGCCACAAACCCCCCAGCTGACGTCATAGACACAAATCAACATAACCAGTCCGAGATTGGACTCACTCATAAGAGCGCACAAGACAAGAATTAGGGTGAATGAACCCACAAAAACCACGGACCTCAACAATAACCACAGCTGAAGAGGCAGGTTGAACGAGGCCGAATTTGCAATTTTTGTTTTGAAAATTTGAATTTGAATTGGAATTCATCATGTTAAATGCTGCCTTTAATTAGGCTACTCTACATTTAACTTCATTAATACATCTTCCATCTGCCGTTATTAAAGTATCCAAACAATTCAATACATTGACTTATTTCAGATTGCTTCCATTCCCTTTGATGTAGCATTTGGGTATACAAATTTGTTGATAATAACCATTACTTCTGTTTTATTTTTTTGTTAGTCAGTTAGTCGACAGATCATCCTCATTGCACATCGAAACATTCAATCTTTAAGTGCTCGGATCCCCTCCTCAGTAAATCCTGAGTGTAGTGGCTAAAGACATCAGTTCTGTCTTGGTTTATTAATCTTCTTTGGCTTCTTGTGTAGTGTTCTTGTTTGGCCACACCTCTATGTTTTTTTGTTATTCAAAGTCCTTTGTTTTGACTTTCTGTTGTAATTACATCTATAATTTCTTGTAACTGCGCATCATTTTCAGCCACCAAAACCAGGTTATCAGCATAACGCAGGTTGTTTACATTATGCCCACCAACCGATATTCCTGGTATGTCTTGTATGGCTCTTGTTATTATTTCACTTTGTATGTTACAGGCAAACAATATTCAATCAACGACAGCCACATACCCAGAAATGCGATAGAGTGTTGACCTCAAATGTTCTTCTGATGTCTTTTTCAGACAGCTCCAGCAACGGACCAGCATTACATATTCCTGCATTGTTGACAAGGATGGTGACATCCCCAGTATCTGCACGAACTCTGTCCGCGACTTCTTTGATTTGAGATGAGTTTGTGATGTCACATACATACGCAAATCCTTTCCCTCCAGCTTTCTTGATGTCTGCTAGAGTTTTTTCATTGTTTTCCTGTGGAATTAAAGAAAGTGATGAATTGAGATCAGACAGCATGTAAGTCACAAATGATACAAGTAAACATCTAGGAAGTATGATCACAGAGGATAGCAGAATAGACAAAGGTATATCGAAATCTGATGTCAAAAAGCAAGTATGCAACTATCACCCATACTGCAACATCCAAATATTTCCATGTCTGCAAAACGACAGATAATAAATAGCATGCTCATACCAACCCTATGCTACCAATGTCAGACTCTGACAATATTTAAATAGCACTTATGTAAAATCAACACCTGCGGGATGAGATTACCTGAGAAGAGCTGCAAACTATCCAAGTGTGAGTAAGAAATGATGTTATCAGACTGACAGTGGGATCAAAGGGTTCAGCCGTCTTGTTATAATACAGCACTTTCAGTTACCAGTGCTGGTGCTACACCAAAGAAGTTCTGATACAAGAGCAAGAAGGTACATGAGAAGAAAATGGATTGACAACATTAAAGATACTGTACAGTCACATGGAATGACCTAACCACCCATCAGGTGCTGGAGTGTCAACTATTCCTCCACAAGACACATGACGGCAAAAGTGGAAAATGATGATAAAATCATTGTTGGTAGTTTATAAAGGTGTCACAATGTGGCCTATCCATCTATATGATGTCTATGTGTGGCAGATGATAACTGTTGCATGCATAAGCACACATACAATTTCATACACATGTGATGTAGAAAATGTTGGCCACACTTAAAAAGAACTACTGAAGAACAGTGTGCTGTTGTAAAGTTTTTTTGTGTGGGTCAGAGAACTTACTGCCAATGATAATCATAAGGAAATTTTACATGACTATAGTGGCAAGTGTTTGCCTGCAACATCTAGAGCAATGAAAACCTTTATGGATTAAAACAGATAAACAACAAAAGTCAAAGTAATAAGATCATGGACTTTACCTGTAGCAACATACGGGTGTGAAACATGGACATTCAACAAATCAGCTGAAAAACATGCACATTTGCGATTTTGGATATAAATGTTGACCACAATAAAGTACTGAACTAAAGTAGCACATATAAGTACTGAACTAAAGTACCACATATAAGTACTGAACTAAAGTACCACATATAAGTACTGAATTAAAGTACCACATATAAGTACTAAACTAAAGTACCACATATAAGTACTGAACTAAAGTACCACATATAAGTACTGAACTAAAGTACCACATATAGGTACTGAACTAGAGTACCACATATAAGTACTGAACTAAAGTACCACATATAAGTACTGAACTAAAGTACCAAATATAAGTACTGAACTAAAGTACCACATATAAGTACTGAACTAAAGTACCACTTATAAGTACTGAACTAAAGTACCACATATAAGTACTGAACTAAAGTACCACATATAAGTACTGAACTAAAGTACCACATAGAAGTACTGAACTAAAGTACCACATATAAGCACTGAACTAAAGTACCAAATATAAGTACCGAACTAAAGTACCAAATATAAGTACTGAACTAAAGTACCATATATTAGCACTGAACTAAAGTACCAAATATAAGTACTGAACTAAAGTACCACATATAAGTACTGAACTAAAGTACCACATATAAGTACTGAATTAAAGTACCACATATAAGTACTAAACTAAAGTACCACATATAAGTACTGAACTAAAGTACCACATATAAGTACTGAACTAAAGTACCACATATACGTACTGAACTAGAGTACCACATATAAGTACTGAACTAAAGTACCACATATACGTACTGAACTAAAGTACCAAATATAAGTACTGAACTAAAGTACCACATATAAGTACTGAACTAAAGTACCACATATAAGTACTGAACTAAAGTACCACATATAAGTACTGAACTAAAGTACCACATATAAGTACTGAACTAAAGTACCACATAGAAGTACTGAACTAAAGTACCACATATAAGCACTGAACTAAAGTACCAAATATAAGTACCGAACTAAAGTACTAAATATAAGTACTGATCTAAAGTACCATATATTAGCACTGAACTAAAGTACCACATATAAGTACTGAACTAAAGTACCACATATAAGTACTGAACTAAAGTACCACATATAAGTACTGAATTAAAGTACCACATATAAGTACTAAACTAAAGTGCCACATATAAGTACTGAACTAAAGTACCACATATAAGTACTGAACTAAAGTACCACATATACGTACTGAACTAAAGTACCACATATAAGTACTGAACTAAAGTACCACATATACGTACTGAACTAAAGTACCACATATAAGTACTGAACTAAAGTACCACATATAAGTACTGAACTAAAGTACCACATATAAGTACTGAACTAAAGTACCACATATAAGTACTGAACTAAAGTACCACATATAAGTACTGAACTAAAGTACCACACATAAGTACTAAACTAAAGTACCACATATAAGTACTGAAATGTTTTTGGGAAGAAAAAAGAACAAGCAGATCTGTCTGATAATAACTCAGAAATGAAACAGATTGGTTATTAGGATAAATAAAATTAAGGAAATATTTTTGACACATAAAAAGACCTGAATATCTGTAAAAGAATTATGGAGGGAGATAAAACTTGGGAAGTGAAAGATAACGGCAGAGGCAAGATACTGGGTGCCATATGATAGAGAGACATTGTGAAATACTGTTATGGGGGTACACTTGTGCCCAGCACAAGACATTGGATGGTGATGATAGATGCATTGTTAACTCTACTATTTTCAGATGTAATTTCATAGTTACAATGTGTTCAGATGTAATTTCATAGTTACATTGTTTTCAGGTGTAATTTCATAGTTACATTATTTTCATATGTAATTTCATAGTTACACTAAACATAACATGATCTATTTCTTCTTCTTTAGTATCCTGGCCTGGAGCAGACATTGGCAGTCATGACTCTTCACCTCTCTGTTTTGACGCAGCTTACTTTATTATTTCTTGCACGGTTGTTGAAGCTTTGCGTATACAACTTTGTTTTCCATTGCTTCTTTCGCTTAATATTCTCACACACAAGGCTAATTTCTCTTTACACCGCTTCTGATGATGATGTTGTCTTCTACTTATGCCATCAGGGCATGGGGAGGAGTAATTGGAGTCCCAGCGCCTGTGACTAGCGCCTTTCCTTCGATTTGCTCCATATATTTGTTAACAAACTTGTCAAGGATCAAGTAAATTCCCTACCTGTTTGCTAGACCTAACATAGGTTCCTTATATTCTTAACCTTTGTGTATTTGCTACAACCACCTTGTCACACTCATGGTCTTATATCTATCATACATTTCATGCGTCTTCTCCTGATAGTTTTACAAGTGATCTACCAGACCAGCACCTGCAGCTGTCAATACTTCAGTATTTGTTTTCTTCTCTGTCCATGATATTCTCAACATTTGTTTTAACAAACTACATCTTCACTGCTTTCAGTTTCTTCATTATTTCATGACACTCTGTCCATCATTCACATCAACAAGGAAGAACAGATCACACATATCTGTCAATATATTAAAAACTGTTTATGAACTAGAAGTTATAACTGGCATCTAGCTGTCTTGACAGATGATAGTTTGTAAACTGGAATTATATCTCTCCATAGCACAAAGCCTACACTGAATTTAGAGACTATTTGTTGCCCATGCAGCATGATCCCTCTCTTAATCTGCCTAGTTTACTCCAGAGGAAAAATAACACCAAAGCATCTGGAACAAGACAAACTGCAGAAGCTGCTGGATCAGCAAAGCAATGCTCTAATTGTCCACTTGTCGGAGCATTCTTTCATTCTAGACCAGTTGCCGACCAAGCCTTAGGGCCTGGTATGCTCTGCCATGACATTTAGTCTGCCATGACATTTAGGATGCATTTCCTCGCACTAAGGTAAGGCTTGTACCCTCCCAGTTGTGCTCCTCCACCCGAAGCTGTTGGCACAATATGGGGGTGTCGGTATTGGTGAGCGCTGCCGAACATTTGGTTCTAACAGAAAGCAGGTAGTACCGTCTACTGTCATACGGTAGCTCAGTCACATCTGACTAAGACCTGACTATAACCGGAAGTGATGTAGTTTTGATAAATGAATACTGAATTTAAGAATCAATCTCACTGCACTCCAGTCATTCCCAAACCTGCTCCGTCTCACTCTACAAAAGCCACACAAGATTTCCCATGCTGATTATTCCAGCAGCAATTTTACTTGAAGTCCACATAGCTTTTCCTCTACACGATGAGTACTGTCCAGACACTCTTATATAGTAACAGATAACATAAAAATAAAATGTGAAACTCAAAAGTGCCTACCTCATCAACGCAAACACACAACATCCACTGCATAGTGAAATTAAGAAGGTAAAGGGCAGCAGGTTAAAAAGAGGAAAATCGTGGATGGGTCAAGTCAAAGATATTCTACAACAGGTATGTTCACTTTTGTTTTGCGCTCACTCCCTTTAACTCAAGCGTAGTCCATACACACTATTTATAGTAGTGATGGACTGAATTTTGCATGTGGATTAGCTTTTCCTATTACCATGTCCCTCGCCATCAGGCGAACCCACTCCGACTTCAGAGGTGCTTGTAATTTACGCCCCCAAGTCAAAAAAGACGACAGGTCAACATTTTAGTCCATCTGTCTGGTGTAGGGGTTGAACCGATTACCTCGGTTTCAGTTCAACGAATGTTTAAGAACATGCGTTCTTGCCCATTCGGCCATGAGGATCTGCGGCGTGTTCACTTGAAGACTTAGAACCTGGCGAGGAGTGGGTACAAATGCCAACAGAGTTCTGTACGATTTTCACTTTGTATCCAACTACACAGAAAATGCAGACAAGAAAATTTGACTCCTGTGGAGGCGGAAGAATTCTTTAGTGGGTGATGCTGTCATTTACATAGATGGGCCAGTCGTTCGACGAGTGAGAAGTTCATGGGCCTTTATGGCTCAAGCTGGAGGGAGAATTGTGAAGGAAGATTCTGGTGCTTTTGCTTTGACCACAAGTAGTCTGACTATGGAAGTCATGGCAGTAAGTAAAGCAATAACATGGCTCGAGACACAGGCATTCATTCGGGCATGCTTCCTTAGTGACTCAATGAGTATGCTCAAGAGGATAGAGATGGGGTGGATCCGAAGAGAGTGGTTGCTGTCTCTGGAGCTGTCTCGGCTGGCAAAGATTAGTTTCATCTTCATGCCAGGGCATGCGGGTGTACAAGTGAGGAATGAGCAGGCTGACAGGCTTGCAGGTAGGGCTACCGTGGAAGGTGGACAAGCCATGGACCAGGCAGACATTCTGAATGCTCTACGAGAAGTAAGACGTTTGCGAGAACCAAGTGATGACTGTGAATCTACAACCATGGTCAGACTGTGAGAACAGCAAATTAAAAGAGGTGTTGCCAGACAAGAACATTATGCAGGAAGCCAAAGAAGATTGTTAAACCAACACAGAACTAGTGTCGTTGGCCGCTATACGCTGCAGGATTGACTGAGGAGGGAACGAGAGCACTTATGAACTAAATGGTTCGATGTGCAACGAGGATGATCTGTCGACTAACTAACCAACAAAATAGTCACTATAAAGAACAATTTAAAAATAACCACTGAAAGGTACATTACTTTATTTATGTCCCAGATCACAACAACAGCTCCCAGTTTTGCAATCTCCAGTGCAAACTCTCTCCCAATTCCATGACCGGCACCAGTTATCAGAACAATCTCTCCATTGATTGACTTCCTTGGGGGCGGAAAAAACACTGAAATCAGTGCCCTGATGTAGCCATAAATAAGAACAAGTAAAACTTTGGTGATTTCAACAATTGCATTTACAACGCTCATCTTTGAAGGTCATGCAATGGTTCTGGAAACAGCAGTAAAGTCAAACGTATACCTGAAAAACATAAGAAAAGTGTAATATTTCAAGACAGTTGCAAAAAAAAAAAAATGGAAAAAGGATATATATATATATATATATATATATATATATATATATATATATATATATATATATATATATATATATATATATATATATATGAGGGTGAAACAAATAATTATCCACACTCCGGTTTACTTCTTTGTGCTGCACTGCCTTACCAGCTTTTCCGAAGGAAGGTAAAAAGTTTCTTTTACAGAATAGTTACTGGTAACAAGACATGGATTATTCACAACGAGCCTGACAGTAAATGGCAAGGAATGGAATGGACACATTCTCAATCTGCGATAAAGAAAAAGTGCAAACTATTGAATGTAAAATTACAGTTGATTACCATGTCTTGTAAAGCTTAAAGTATAGATCAATGTTAATTTTTTTTAAATGTGATTGTAAATATAAGTCACTTCAAAATTATAAACTGGTGGTTGTGGTAAAATCAGTTCTAGTTAGAAACATATTATTATAAATATAAGTCTATTACAATTTTGAAATATGTCATTGTAAAATATCAGTCGCTTCTAATTTAGAAATAGTTTAGTTTAGTTTAGTCGATGGATCAACATCACGGCACATGGGTGTAACCCATAAGAGTTCCGTTCTCCTCCTAACTCAAACCTGAGTTTGGAGAAACTCAGCTCAGTGCGCAAACTCCGTAACACCAGCGAGGATCCTGAAATACTTTGGAAATTTACTAATTTTGAAATATGTTATTGTAAAGTATAAGTCACTTCCAATTTAGAAATATGTGATTGTAAACTAGTAAATCACAAACATGAAAAACAATGCTGGGGTTCTTGTAAAGGACATGCAACTAGCTTAAAGTACAGGTCATTTTGAAGTTTGCAATATGTGATTGTAAAGCATCAGTCTCTTCACAGTTAGAAACATGTGGTTGTAAAGTGTAAGCCCGATTATAGTTATAAAATATTAATTGATTCAGTGCCAAGCAAAAAGTAGATTTGGACCGAACAAAAAATAAATGACGGAAAATGGGAAGTTGGGGTGGGTCACAGTTATGACCTAAAAGTTGTTAATATGGTAGTAGACATGTTGTATTATACATCAAATTAAAAGGGGCTGCTCAGGAAAAACTACTGTATTTTTATTTTAATTGAGACATTGTACAATGACAACATCTCAGCGATATATAAACCCATGGAAGATATGAGAAGTCGCTTAAGATGATTAATCATCCCATGGCACTTAATCAGTGAAAATATACTGTAAATATAAGTCACTTCAAAGTTAGAAATATAGGATTGTAAAGTGTAAATCGCTTCAAAGTTAGAAATATGGGATTGTAAAGTGTAAACCACTTCAAAGTTAGAAATATGGGATTGTAAAGTGTAAATCACTTCAAAGTTAGAAATATGGGATTGTAAAGTGTAAATCACTTCAAAGTTAGAAATATATGATTGTAAAGTGTAAATCACTTCAAAGTTATAAATATGTGATTGTAAAGTGTAAATCACTTTACAGTTAGAAATACATTTGGTTATAAAGTATAAGTCTTTCGTAGGTAGAAATAATGGTACTTTTCTGTTAATTCACCCCAACAAAAAAGCATCCCTTACAGGACCTCATTTGCATCGGTCCTGCAATCACTTCCGGTTAAGTGCTCAGTGGACAGCTGGACTGATCGATGGATGTTTTGTTAGTTTTTGGACACGTAAGGCCCTCATTGTCGTTGGAGTATTCCGACAACAGAGAGGGCCCTACGGACCAAAAGATCTGATGACAGTGAGGGCCCTATGGGCCCAAAAACTAACAAAACATCAATCGATTGGTCCAGCCGTCTACCGTACACTTAACCGGAAGTGATTGCTGGACCGATGCAAATGAGGCTCTGAAAGGGATGCTTTTTTTGTTTGGGGTGAATTAACAGAAAAGTACCAAAATATTAATATATAATTGTAAAAATAAGTCACTTCAAAAGGCTATAAATATAAAAAGTAAAATATTTAAAAGGGAGGTTTAAAGGTGAGAGGATATACTTCATTGCAGTTAGAAACATGTAATCATAAATAACAAATCACTTGCAAAGTTAAAAACATGAGAAAAACATTTATATTAAAATTATGTGAATAAAAATTAACTGATGACTGAATGAACTATACAGAGCCACCCATTGGGTGCTGGAGAGTCAACTACTCCTCCCACGACGCTTGAGTGCAAAAGTGGAAGGTGATGATGATGACTGAACAAAAAACTAACTGCAAGGCGGAAGTAAAAAAAAGTATTTAAAGTCTGTCGTTGACTAGTTCCTCGAGAAAGACAGGAGAGTGGTAAAGAAGAGACGCCCAAAACGTTAAAGTTAGGCTGGTTAAAGTCTTAAAGTCAAGAAGTTTAAAGAAATGTTAACTTGAAGAGGATAAATAATTATCATTATTTATTAAGTTATTAAAAAAAAGTCAATAAAGAAACGTTGTAGTTGTAGTGTTATGTTATGACAGCGAAAAGAGATGCATCTATGATCTTCAATATAAAAATATTTAATATTATATTAATATTATTTTATGTATTGTTTGTCCGGCTTCAGACAGTTCCAATATGCTATCTATACTTATATCATACATTATATTTGCAATGTACTTTAATGGAATGCAACTGTCATAAACTTGTTCAAAGTATACCTTCTTAAAGTCAATCCATGAAATTAAAATAGAACCTGGAATCTCTGTTTGTGGTCCCGATATGTTAACAGTAATAGTAATACAGTTACAGCAGTATTAAAGCCACAGAACTCATAACAGGATGACAACTAATCCATCCATCCATCATGTGCCATGCCGATGTGCCCTCTCACTCGATCACCAGAGTCGTGGATCAGCTCAGTGTTCCTGTCTCGACCATGCCACGTAGTCAAGCAATCCAGGTATTTACTTCTCGGTCTTCCCCTTGGTCTCTTCCCTTCGATCTTGCCAGTTGTCACCAAGTTCTCCAATTCATTTCTTCTCATATCAATCAATCAATCAATCAATCAATCATGTGCCATGCCGGAAAGTGCCCTCTCACTTGATCACCAGAGCCGTGAATCAGCTCAGTGTTCCTGTCTCGACCATGCCATGTGGCCAAGCCATCCAGGTATTTTACTCTCGGTCTGCCTCTTGGTCTGTTTCCTTCGATATTGCCAGTTGTCACCAAGTTCTCCAATCCATTTCTTCTCATAACATGTCCAAAACATTTTGACTGTCTACGTCTAATTTCTCTAATCAGTTTACAATGTTCATTTGTCTCCTGTAGGACTTGTTCATTGGTTTTTTTGTCTGTCCATAGTATTCTTTGCATTTTCCTCAGAAACCACATTTCCAGAGCCATCAGCTGTTTTTCAACTTGACTGCCCATTGTCCACGCTCCACATCCATACAAAAGTACAGGTTCTATGTAGCAACACTCTTTTTCTCGTTTCAGTTGATATCTTTTTATTGGTCAGTATGTTTTTCATCTTGCAAAAGGCTACATTCGCAATGGCAATTCTTGTTCTAATCTCTTCAAGGCATCTCCCATCAGATGTTATGACCGTGCCGAGATAACTGTATCGATTCACTTGCTCAAGAATATGCCCATTTACTCGTATATTATTGTGGTATTTCCTTCTTCCCGTGACGACCATAATCTGTGTCTTCTTAATATTCAGTTCTAACCCTAGTTGTTCACTGTGTGCAACAACCGTATTTACTAAATACGACACATTAAATTTGAAACCACCAACCGTGAAAGTTACTTAACTATAGTTTCCATAATGCCGGCATATTTTATATATTTCTAAATATTATTTATGTCAAACAATGCAGCTCACTTGGTCATGTTTACATCACACCTTCATATATACAACACTTACCTTTGGTTTTGGTAACTAGCAACTTTCAAGTATAACTTCTAATTTAGCAATTGCTACCTCGTTGATACCGTACGCTACTTTTATAGATACGTTACAGTTATTCTCGCTTGCTGGGTTTACCAGTTACTAGGCCAAGTTACAAGCCTTAGTCAATGACTGAGCTACTGTATAACAGTAGACGGTACTACCTGCTTTCTGTTAGCACCGAATGTTGGGCGGCGCTCACCAAACCCAAAACCCTACTCATTGTGCCAACGGCTTCGGGCGGAGGAGTGCTATTGGGAGGGTACAAACCTTATCCAAGTTCGAGGAAATGCAACCTAAAGACTAAATGTCATGGCAGAGCAAACGGGGCCCTATGCCCTGGTCAGCAACTGGTCTGGGATCAAAGCTCCGCCAGGCATTGCTTTGTTGATCTGGCAGCTTCTGCAGCTTGTCTTGTTCCAGATTTATTAAAAAAACAAGTCGCTGAAAAGACGACAGGGTCGACTTAATTGCACCTGGTTTTTATTGTATATGGCGCAGTCTCTTTCTGCAGTGCGGAAAGCGTCGCACAATGCACGAACTCCGTAGCTCCAGCGATGACCCTCAGGAGTCTCCTAAAAAATGCACTCATGAACAGAAGGATGCAGCCCGGAATCGAACCCACAACCTTCGGAGTCCGAGTCAGACGGCTTGACTACTTCGCCACGCAGACTCCGTTCCAGATTTATTGGTGTTGCCTTTCCCGTGGAGTAAACTAGGCAGGCCGAGAGAGGGATCATGCTGCATGGGCAACACATGGTCTCTAGAATTCAGCCTAAGCTTTGTGGTATGGAGAGGTACCCTCTACTGTAATCAGTCATGAAGAAGCCTCATTATTATTATTATTATTATTATTATTATTATTATTATTATTATTATGTTCACATACTAAGTATAGTCATACTGAGACTGACTGAAGACTAATAATACATTTCTCGTAGCCATATCTTGCAGTATGGGAACCGTTCCTGTAACGCTAAAACTGCCGCCGTTACGATATCTGTCCTTGACGGGGTCAAAGTCTTTCTTCACTTGGTGTAGTGTTTGAAATTTGATCCTATCAGATGTAACGTAACATAACCGGCTAGCGTGTTACAGATTTAGTACATACAGCTAGTCGTCGACTTACGACCACGATCGGTTCCGACAGGCCGGTCGTAACACGATTTGGTCGTAAGTTGAGTACGCTATGTGTACAGTAATGTGAAGTGATGTTATAAAAATATTTAAGTTAAATTATATTATAAATGTCTTTTATTATTGTTATAAATCATACTTTTCGATGTTCATTTTGTGCCATTTGTGTCATCTCTACACCATTTTGTTTCTTATTTTTACATCGTCAGGTTTACGAAAAACACTGCATTAACTGTACATGTACAATTGATTTAATATTTGCAAAACATACAAAATACAGGTGTGGAAAATACTATAGGAAACATTAATATTACATGGTCTACCATCTCTAGGTCGGCGTCGTCAATAAAGATTGATGGTACCCCATGTGCACCTTGTGACATAATCTGTGTCTTCTTTTTGCTAATTGTTAAACCAAATTCTGAACAAGCATTGGAGAATGCAGATAGTAGACATTGTAATTCTTCCTCAGAGTGGGTCGTAACTGCAGCATCATCTGCAAAAATCAGGTTATCCATCTAAGTCTACGAAAACTGAACATGGAATAAACCGCCACACAACCTGATCTTTGCAGACAACGCCGTTCGACTGATAATTGAGGCAGAAATAAATCTTTAAATATTGAGCACAGCCCACTACTGGCAACGCTGATCGCACTTTGGTATGAACCTAAGGTCTATCCATGTCAATGCGGAAGCACTAGACTCGAGTTAATAATATGGCTAGTGATTGTGGTCGTAAAGTCGAATGGTCGTAAGTTGCATAGGTCGTAAGTCGACGACTAGCTGTATTAGAGTTCCGGTGTTTTGAGAAAAACCAAGGTATACCGTTCTTCTTCTTCTTCTACGTTCATCCAGATTTTTTTTTTTCTGGATGTGACTGCGTTGTGCCTGTTTACAGCAGATCTGCGTTCTTGCGCCGTCAGGCCGACACATCCGACTTCTGCGGGCATTTGTTGACCGGGTTAACCTTCCCGGGGATACCGTTCAATAGATGTGAAGGCAGTACATTCTAAAATTTACTTTCAAAGAGTTTAGAACCGCAGCTGTAAAATATCCCTGTTTACATGTCGTCAACACGCGCAGACACATACACACATGCATGTGCACGCACTATTAATAGACATTATACAAATACATGGGACACTCCGTGGCGATGTGGTCAAGCCGTCTGACTTGGGATCCGAAGGTTGTGGGTTCGATTCCGGGCCGCGTCCTTTGGTTCACGAGTGCATTTTTTCGGAGACTCTTGAAGGCCGCCGCTGGAGCTACGGAGCTCGTGCTTTGTGCGACACTTTTGGCAGCCCGCGCTGCGAAAAGAGACTGAGCCATAAGGGATTTTTAAAAAACCAGTTGCAATGAAGTCTACTTTTAAGCAAACCACGAAAGATTAGTGGCTAGTCGCTGGCCTGCTGGCCCGACGGTCATGGATTATTTCCCCATCGGGGCGGATTCGAATTGTAAAAATGGACCTGGGCTTCCAGGTCGACCAGCCTAAACATGAGTGTCGCTTAAAAGTCGACAGGGTCGACTTCATTGCACCGGGTTCTATCCCATATGGCTCGGTCTCTTTCCGCAGCACGGAAAGCGTCGCACAAAGCACGAACTCCGTAGCTTTTAGCGACGACCCACAGGAGTCTCCGAAACATTTAACTCGTAAACTGAAGGACGCGGCCCGGAATCGAACCCACGACCTTCGGAGCACGAGTCAAACGGCTTGACCACTTCGCCACAGAATATGGAAAGTCTTGGAAAGTAAAGGTGGCCGGCGTGAAACAGACCACATCACCCACTGAGTACCAGAAACAGATCACATCACCCACTGAGTACCAGAAACAGATCACATCACCCACTGAGTACCAGAAACATACCACATCACCCACTGAGTACCAGAAACAGACCACATCACCCACTGAGTACCAGAAACAGACCACAACACCCACTGAGTACCAGAAACAGATCACATCACCCACTGAGTACCAGAAACAGATCACATCACCCACTGAGTACCAGAAACAGATCACATCACCCACTGAGTACCAGAAACAGATCACATCACCCACTGAGTACCAGAAACAGACCACATCACCCACTGAGTACCAGAAACAGATCACATCACCCACTGAGTACCAGTAACAGATCACATCACCCACTGAGTACCAGAAACAGATCACATCACCCACTGAGTACCAGTAACAGATCACATCACCCACTGAGTACCAGAAACAGATCACATCACCCACTGAGTACCAGTAACAGATCACATCACCCACTGAGTACCAGAAACATACCACATCACCCACTGAGTACCGATTGGTCTATACAAATATGGGTCTAGCACCATATGCCCTATGCACCTTGCGGTGTGTAAAATTGTGTTTTAGTTTACTTACACACACACACGCGCGCGCGCGCGCGCACAAGAGATATATAGAATATATATGTATAGCACGTAACGGAGATATCGGGCTGCCGCCTGCAAGCTATCAGCTGTAGTAGGCTTATTTAAACATTCGAAATCTGGTGTCATTTCCCCCTGTACAGACATCAAGATCCCAAAACGATTCTTCACTTCTACATTGTATACATCTGGTACACAGGGAAAGCTAAAAAAAAAAAGGGGGGGGGGGGCTGAGTGGTCTCGAGGTATGGTGTCCGCCTCGAGTGCTGGAGGTCCCGGGTTCAGTCCCCGGTGAGGACCGGGACTTATTTAAAATATCCACCTAGACTTCCAGTAATAACATTTCCCCTGGTCTCTGGGTAGTGAGACCGGACGCCCGTGTGTACTGTTGCGCACGTAACAAATCCCTTGGCAGTTGGAAATCGAAAAAGAGTAGCCTAACGGCGCTGCCCGGGCAAAATTTCGAGTTAAAAATCTACCCAAAGCATTTCAGGATTCTCGCCGATGCAACGGAGTTCGTGCATTGAGCTGAGTTTCTCCAGACTCAGGTTTGAGTTAGCAGGAGAACGGAGCACTTATGGGTTAAACCGTGTGCCGTGATGTTGATCCATCGACTAAACTAAACTAAACTAAACTAAACTAGCTAATCCACACCCAAAACTCAACCAAGTTCACAAGAAGTAGTAGCACGTGTAAGGACTACGCTTGAGTTCAAAGCGAGCGAACAGAAAAAAAAAAATAAACAAAAATAACTAAAATTGTATAGCAGAACTACAAATGTAGAGCTCATGGAAAGAAATGGCATATTCCGGTGATTCAAGAGGCAAGGAAA
Source organism: Cepaea hortensis (assembly GCA_963921405.1). Lineage (NCBI taxonomy): Eukaryota > Metazoa > Mollusca > Gastropoda > Stylommatophora > Helicidae > Cepaea > Cepaea hortensis. Next base: position 34,549,236 of record OY992887.1, on the reverse strand, counting down.
AGATACTGGGAGGTGGGGGGAGGGGGAGGGGGAGAGGCAGAAACAAAAGGTAAAGGGGGTGGGGGGGGGGGACCTCGATAGAATCCTCAATGAGAAAACTTGATACTATGATAATTAGAAAGTCTTTTCCCTAGAGCCTATAGGGCAAACGAAATAGAGAGAGACCTAAACCACACGGAGAAGAGAATTAGAGGCGAAGATGAATAACATAAAGATGGCATGGCAAGAGCTTCAAGAGATATGGCGGCTTTGTGTGAGTTAGTTGAAGATCTATACTCCATTATTGGGTACAGGGCTGAAGGAGAAGAAGAATGCTAATGGAAATGATAAGGGGAACATGGAATACCATTTTATTTATTGATTATGATGGAGCGATGTACAGAGATGCAAAAAGACCTATATTTATGCTTTCGAAAAAACAAATAAAAGAATATTCAAATGACCTGCCTTTTTGACTTTTTGCATGAACTCGGTTGTAGATGGGAACATTCTCATGATAATTAGAAAAATACATTGGGAGCAAGAATCTGCCATCATATTTGAATGAGAAATTAGATAATTCAAAGCAATACGACTGACTGGAATCTTGCCGTTTTTACAGACGATAGTTTGTAAAATGGAGTTATACTTCTACATAGCACAAAGCCTGCATTCAATTTAGAGACCGTGTGTTGCCCACGCAGCATGATCCCTCTCTCTGCCTGTCTAGTTTACTCCAGAGGAAAGGTAACACTAATACGTCTGGAACAAGACAAGCTGCAGAAACTGCCAGATCAGCAAAGCAATATTATAACTGTCCGCTTGTCGTAGCTTCCATCCTAGACCGGTTGCTGGCCAAGGCTTAGGACCTGGTCTGCCCTACCATGACATTTAGTCTTTAGGTTGCATTTCCTCGCACTAGGGTAAGGCTTGCATCCTTCTAATTGCAATCCTTCGCCCGATGCCATTGGCACAATGTGGGGTGTCAGGTTCGGTGAGCGTCACCCAACATTCGGCGCTAACTGAAAGCAGATACTATCGTCTACTCTCATACGATAGCTCAGTCATATCTGACTAAGACCCGACTATTATTCAAAGCAATATAAAGATGCGTTAAACAACGCTATGCCTCCAAATCTTTTCAACATTGACAGAGATAAATGCTCAGAGAAATCTAATATCTTGAGGAGTTAAAATCGGAGATTAAATTATTAAAATTCAACGCTACGCACATGGCAAAATTTCAACAGAAGAGTTTCAAAGTAATTTGCAAACCACTGTAAACAAGGTTGTAAAGTAGATCATGTTTCACAAAATAAACAAAAAAAAAAACAACAACATTAGGAGAAGCAAACATATTACAGGTACACAAATGCACTGACTGAAAAGTTGTATGTGGCCTGTTCTTGTGGATGGATGCGAATGTTGGACAATACATACGTAATGAATTGTTGAATAAAATGGAAGCAGCTTAGATGAGGATTTTGCGAACAATGTTGTTATATCAACGTTTGGTGAACATGGAAAGGACACTGAGCAAAGGTACACAGTTCAAAAGTATAAGATAGAAAAATAGTCTTTGAAGATGTGAGACTATCATGTAAGCAACTGGCAAAAACCGACACGACACATTTAAACAATAGCGCATTTAGATTGACAAGCATATATAAAGAACTGTTGTGCCAATAAACAACAACAAAAAACATCAGCCACAGAAATAATGTTCCTCTTACCTCAAGTAAGCAACGACACACAACAACAAGGTCTACAGCCAAGAACGGTTTACATTTCTAGAGCGCCTTGTGTGAATGAAAACAGAAATGAAATGGCCCTTACTGTAAACACTGATACAGATCAGTTGAACTGTTGAACTAGAATAATGAAGACATGCAAATAAATAGGATCGCGGTAGCAATAAATATGTTATGAGTCATTCCCGAGAAGAAAGAGGGCTAAATGGGCACATATTTATTCTCTCTATTGATTACGACGACTTCGTACTTCCATTGCGTATAGTGGAATTCAAGCTTTGTTTTGGTGTATGACAGATCTAGCTAATGATGACAGTTTTATTTCTGATATTTAATTGATTGTCCGTCAAAGTACAATGGTTCTTTCAGCGCGGAGGAGTTGTCACGTGGAGGTGGTAGGTTTATTTCCAGGTGTACATATATATTAATATTTTCATACTGTCTAGTGTGTTCTTTTATCTTTTCTTCTTTGGTTATAGTTGTGTTATATAAACGTGTATGAATGCGATCAATACATGTATATTGATTTTTTCACGCTATTTCAGTCACAATGAATTAATCCCACTGCGCCAGTGTAGTGACTAAACGCTCGTCTGACGGCTCGGTGGGCATTGGATCGACTCTCACCAGGGCAGGCTGGAATTATTTTAAATGATCCGAGCTCCAAGGTCGACCCAGGCTAAAATTTATAACAGGAAATGTTTTGGGAAGTAAAAGTAGAAGGCGTCATTCTAATCAAATCATCCACCTAGTGTCGATGGATGTATGCAAATATAGGTCAAGCACCATATACCATGTGCCCCGTTTGGCGCCTAAATGGGTCCTGTACTTGCTACTTCACTAACATGATTTATTTCAATGGGTCAGAATACTCCTTTATACATGTATACTCTTAAACATTTCCCTTTTGAGTCATACAAGGAAAATATTCTGCAAAATTCTAGAGAAAAGACTACAACGTAAATTAGAACCCCAGCTAAATGAAACACAACTTGGATTTAGAAAACAAAAAACAAAGGGTACACAGATGCCATCTTTGCTCTTAGACAACTTATAGAAAAATCAATCGAATTTAATGAAACACTCTACTTAGCCTTTGTCGACCAAGAAAAGCATTTGATAGAGTAGATAGAAATAAGCTGTGGGAAATACTTAAACGGTATGGAGTAAGTGCACACCTAGCAAGCTTATGTAGAAGTTTATACTGTCATTTACTGCCAATGTAGTACCTTGCGGTGTATGGTAGATGGGTCTTTGAGCCTGAGGAATTAAGGCCGCTTGGCGTGTGCAGTCGCCGCGAACTGTGCAGGTTAGGGTTTTCTTTATGCCCCCGACAGAAAAAAATCCCACGCCTTACCGAGGGATCGAACCCGGGTCTCCCGAATGAGAGTCCGGTGTTCTAGGTACTCGGCCAGCCGCTCCTCAGATGTTTATACAACAACAATTAATCTATATCTATAAAACAGAGTGTATGTGTGTGGGTGGCTGGCTATGTATTGGATGCGTTCGATAACGGTACATCCGATTGAGATGAAATTTTCTACACGTCTTCCTTTCATTCCTGTGCAACCGACTGTAATAGTTTCTTAGTGTAACATCGGCTACTTACTTAATAACATTTAATATTTCATTTTTCATTATATAATTTCTATATAGCAGGGGGACTTCACTCTAGAAAAGTTATTTCAAGGGCCATAACTATTAATAACGTTTCTATATACTTTATAGTCATATTGTTGGACTTACTTGCACTATTGTTAAACTCTTTGTCTATAGTTATTTTCAGGCATATGAGTTATAATAAATAATCATATAATCTTTAAGGCATTTTCAAAGTTTTCATAAAAATAATGCATAATGCATAACATTGTAACCCATCTTTTTCTGCTTAAAGAAGTTATCAACTGTCATGTCGGTGATTAAAAACAGCTTTCATTAAAAATAATGGATGCTGTGTGGAAGGACATTCTTTTAAGTTACTGTGCGCCAGGAGCTGGGCGAAACCACGCCGGGTCAGATAGATAGACAGACAGACAGATAGTCGGGAACGGGAGCTTATTTGACTACTTATATGAAGTAAATGACATGCTCCCCACCAGGGACTGGGTGAAGCCAGGCCGGCTCAGACAGACAGACAGATAGTCGGGAACGGGAGCTTATATGACTACTATATGAATTAAATTAGATGCTCCCCACCAGGGACTGGGTGAAGCCGGGCCGGGTCAGACAGACAGACAGATAGACAGACAGACAGACAGATAGTCGGGAACGGGAGCTTATATGACTACGTATATGAATTAAATGAGATGCTCCCCACCGGGGACTGGGTGAAGCCGGGCCGGGTCAGCCAGACAGACAGACAAACAAGCAGACAGACAGACTGATAGATAGATAGATCCCCTCCAGGACCTGGGCGAAGCCGAGCCGGGTCAGCTAGTGTACAATAAGAGCAAGCGGAAGACAATCAGAACCCTTCACTATAAGATCCGGAGTACGACAAGGTTGTGTCCTGTACCCCCTCTCTTTGTTAACCTATATAGGCAGCATATGTAAAGAAACCAGCCAAACAGAGACCACAACAACACCACATGACGAACAGGACACAGTTTACGAACTAACGGCGAATTTCATCATTAAAGAGCTCCTATTTGTGGACGATCAAGCACTAATAGCAAAATCAGAAGCAGAATTACACGACCACATGAATAGCTTAAAGGATGTGTGTAAGGAGCATATCGTGAAAATTAGCATCAGTAAAACAGAGGTAATAACTATTACGAAAGAAGAAAAAACAACAACAAAGATTCAACTAAAAGAACACCCCCTGAAACAAATATAGAGCTTCAAATATTTAGAGAGTATGATATCATAAAATGACAAATCAGGAGACGAGATCGAAAATGGATGCAATAAGGCAAACCAACTCATTGGATAAATGGCGCCAATACTAAAGAACAAATACGTATCAATAGATACCAAAAATCAATGTACAACACAATCTTCCCATCAACTCTATGCTACCAGTACCAAACCTGGTCAATGGCAGAAAAAGAGAAAAGAAAACATTACAACTACGGAAATGAGATTTCTTAGAAGAATACTCAATGTATCAAGAAGAGTGAAAACCAGAAATGAAGAAATCGATGGGGGTCATATCAGGGCTAGATTTAATAAGAAAACAGCAAGTTAAATTGTTTGACCATATATCAAGGCTACCAACTGACAGCATACCACAACAAACAATAATGTACAGACCAAACGGAACTAGAAGAAGAGGCCGACCATGTAAATGGTGGGCAGAGCGAATAACATAATCCACGGGAATCTCGATATATGAAGCTCATAAACGGGCACTCTCCCGCCGTTTATGCTTCACATGGACACCGCAAGGTACAAGAGGAATAAAATGCGATGAGACTCGTAAACCTAAGTAAATGACTCCTTCTGAGGCTATGAGGCGTACTGAATAGATGATGCTAGCGCCATATTTTTAGATCAATCGGCGTTCTGTGGGTGTTGTGGCCAATATCCCCACGACCTTCCCCTACTTGTCAGGTCATTTCCTGGTACCCATTTTAGGCTGGACTGAATTGGGAGTCCAATCAATGACAGAAATCCCACTTAAGAGTGGATTCAAACACATGACCTCTAGGACGACAGGCTTGCTAAAAACTGCGCTATCGAGGCTCCCTCTCTCACACAAACTTCATCCATTGATTTACACAAGACAGTGTTGACCAGTGGGGGTTAAAGCAGCACTAGATTTTATTAGAAAGCAGCAAGTCAAATGGTTTGGCCATGCAAGTAGGTTACCAGTCAACAGTATGCCACAACAAGCAATGATGTACAGACCAGATGGAAACAGAGGAAGAGGCCGACCACGTAAACGTTGGACGGAGGGAGTAGCAGAATCCATGGGAATGTCGATATATGAAGCCCATAATCGGGCACTCTCACGAAGTTTATACTTCACCTCGACACCGCAAGGTACAAGAGGAACATGAGGAGATGAGATGAGATAAGATGAGATGAGAGTGTTGACCATCTGGGCATCTCTCGGAGAGTTACAAAAAAAAAAAGGTTTAAAAGGCATATGGATGGACTTAACTACAGCGGGTTTATCCCATATGGCATGGTCTCTCTCCGTAGCTTCAGCGGCGACCCCCAGGAGTCTCAGATAAGATTGCACCCATGAACCGAAAGACGTAGTCTAGAATCGAACCCAGTACCTTAGGAGAGCTAGGCAGGCAGCGTAACCACTTCTGAAATGCCCTAAGAGAATTACAATTGCAAAAGAAAAGAAACGTATATGTGTTAAGTCTATAATAATAGTGTACGAATTGTCGGGGCAACCGTGGCAGAGACCCAGATTAGATCTTCCCATTCTTGGTGACGCACAGCCCACCTGGTTAGAGTCTCTAATAAAACAAGTTAGTTGCATATCCTTTCAGGAGATCAAAATGATAGCAGTATAACGTTAGCATGATAACACGATAACAATAGGTGATCAGAATAATAACAGTATAATGTTAGCATGATAATACTAAAACAGTAGGAGATCAGAATATAGCAGTATAATTTTGGAACAATAACACGATAACAGTAGAAGATAAGAATATAGCAGTATAATGTTGGCACGATAACACGATAACAGTAGGAGTTCAGAATGAAAGCAGTATAATAATGTTAGCATGATAACACGATAACATTAGGAGACCAGAATGATAGGAGATTAATGTTAGCATGATAACACGATAACATTAGGAGACCAGAACGATAGCAGATTAATGTTAGCATGATAACACAATAACAGTAGCAGATCAGAATGATAGCGGTATAATACTTGTATGATAACACGATAACAATAGGAGATCAGAATGATAGCAGTATAATAATGTTAGCATGATAACACGACAACATTAGGAGACCAGCATGATAGCAGAGTAATGTTGGCATGATATCACGATAACAGTAGCAGATCAGAATGATAGCGGTATAATTTTTGTATGATAACATGAAACAGTACCAGATCAGAATGATAGCAGTATAATGATAGCAGTATAATGTTAGCATGATAACACGATGACAGTAGCAGATCAGTATGATAGCAATATAGAAACATACTACCTGCTTGATAACAGTACAATAAAATTGTAACGATAGTAAATCAATATGAAAAGATAATAGCATGATAATACTATGATAAAACAATAACAGCATGATAACTGTATATACAATATTAACAGTATGATAACATAATGGTATGGTAAAATAATAACAGTATGATATCATGATAACATTATAATAATATGATACTATGACAATATTATGATAACATGATAATAATATGATAACAGTAAAATAATGTGATAATACGATAACATGTTAATCATATGACAACATGATAATATTATGATTGCATGAAAATAATATGATGACACGATAGCAGTATGATAACATGATAACACTGTGATAACATGATAGCACTACGACAGCATGATAACTGTATGATAAAATAATTACAGAATGATAACATGATGACTGTATGATGAGATAATAACTGTATTTTAACTTGATAACTTTATGATAACATAAAACTCTATGATAAAATGATAACTCTATAATAACATGATAACTGTATGGTAACATGATAATTGTATGATAGTTAGTTAGTTAGTTAGTCGACAGATCATCCTCATTGCACATCGAACCATTCAGTCCATAAGTGCTCGGATCCCCTCCTCAGCAAATCCCACAGCGTGTAGCGGCTAACGACGCCAGTTCTGTGTTGGTTTATCAATCTTCTTTGGCTTCCTGCGTAGTGTTCTTGTTTGGCCACCCCTCTTTTAATTTGCTGCTCTCGCAGTCTGGCCATTGTTGTAGATTCACAGTCATCACTTGGTTCTCGCAAAAGTTTTACTTCTCGTAGAGCATTCAGAATGTCAGCCTGGTCCATGGCGCGCAGCCCTCCACAGTAGCCTCACCTGCGAGCTTGTCAGCCCGCTTATTTCCTTGTACTCCCGCATGCCCTGGCACGAAGATGAAACTAATCTTTGTCAGCCGAGACCGCTCCAGAGGCAGCAACCATTCTCTTCGGATCGACCCCTCCTCTATCCTCTTAATCATGTTCATTGAGTCGCTAAGGAAACAAGCCCTAGTGAATGTCTGTGTCTCGAGCCATGTTATTGCTTTACTTACTGCCATGTCTTCCATGGTCAGGCTACTTGTGGTTTCAGTGAAAGCACCAGCGTCCTCCTTCACAATTCTCCATCCGGCCCGAGCTGTAAAGGTCCATGAGCTTCTCACATGTCGGACGACCGACCCATCTGTGTAGATGACCGCGTCACCGTCTAGCGAATTCTCGAAAATCAACGCTTGTACTTCAGCCTCAACAGCAGTCGGATTTTCTTGTCTGCATTTTCTATCTAGTTGGATGCAAACTGAAAAGGATGTGCAGAAGTCTGTTGGCACTTGCACCCACTCCTCGCCAGGTTCTAAGTCCTCAAGTGAACACACCTGTTGAAGAATGTCTTCGGCTTGACCCATCCACGACCGTCCTCTTTTTAACCTGCTGCCCTTCACCTTCCTAATTTCACTATGCAGTGGATGTTGTGTGTTTGCGTTAATTCTGAGGTAGGCGCGTGCCCTGCAAACTTGTATTCTCTCTTCAATGGTTGGAAAATCAAGAAGGTAGCGCATCGCCCTGCATGCTGTATCTCTTGTACATCCAAGAATAATGCGCATAGCTTCATTCTGTATCCTTTCCATCCTTTCTATCTGCTTCTGGCTGAGAGTCAGGATTGCCATTGCATACTCCAAAACAGACATGACCAGCCCCTCGTACAGAAGACATAAATGACGCTGCTCACAGTTTGCTGCCACCATCACCCGCATCGCCATGATAAATTTATGATAAAATAATAAGAGCACCATAACATGACAACCGTATGATAACATGCCAACTGTATGATAACATGATGGCTATGATAACATGATAAGAGCTAGATAACATGATAAATGCATGGTATCATGACAACATTAAGATAGTGTGATAAATGTATGCTAAAATAATAACAGTATGATAACAGTATGACAACATGATAACAGTATGATAATATGATAACAGTATGATACATCATAATAATATGATAACATTATATCAGTATGATAATATGATAACAGTATGACAACATGATAACAGTATGATAATATGATAACAGTATGATAATATGATAACAGTATGATGACATGATAACAGTATGATAATATGATAACAGTATGACAACATGATAACAGTATGATAATATGATAACAGTATGATAATATGATAACAGTATGACAACATGATAACAGTATGATAATATGATAACAGTATGATAATATGATAACAGTATGACAACATGATAACAGTATAATAATATGATAACAGTATGATAATATGATAACAGTATGACAACATGATAACAGTATGATAATATGATAACAGTATGATAACATGATAATAGTATGATAACATCATAATAGTATGATAACATTATATCAGTATGAAAACATGATAACAGTATGATAACATGATGACGGTATGATAACATGATAACGGTATGATAACATGATAACAGTATGATAACATGATAACAATATGATGATGTGATAACATTATGATAACATGATAACAGTATGATAACATGATAACGGTATGATAACATGATAACGGTATGATAACATGATAACAATATGATGATGTGATAACAGTATGATGACATGATAACAGTATGATGACATGATAACAGTATGATAACATGATAACAGTATGATAACATGATAACAATATGATGATGTGATAACATTATGATAACATGATAACAGTATGATAACATGATAACGGTATGATAACATGATAACGGTATGATAACATGATAACAATATGATGATGTGATAACAGTATGATGACATGATAACAGTATGATGACATGATAACAGTATGATAACATGATAACGGTATGATAACATGATAACGGTATGATAACATGATAACGGTATGATGACATGATAACAGTATGATAACATGATAACAATATGATAACATTATAACAGTACGATGACATTATAACAATATGATAACATTATAACAGTACGATGACATTATAACAGTATGATGACATGATAACAATATGATAACATTATAACAGTATGATGACATTATAACAGTATGATAACATGATAACAGTATGATGACATGATAACAGTATGATGACATGATAACGGTATGATAACATGATAACGGTATGATAACATGATACCGGTATGATAACATTATAACAGTATGATGACATTATAACAGTATGATAACATGATAACAGTATGATGACATGATAACAGTATGATGACATGATAACGGTATGATAACATGATAACGGTATGATAACATGATAACGGTATGATAACATGATAACAGTATGATAACATGATAACAATATGATGATGTGATAACAGTATGATGGCATGATAACAGTATGATGACATGATAATGGTATGATAACATGATAACAGTATGATAACATGATAACGGTATGATAACATGATAACAGTATGATAACGGTATGATGACATGATAACGGTATGATAACGTGATAACAGTATGATGACATGATAACAGTATGATAACATGATAACGGTATGATAACATGATAACGGTATGATAACATGATAACAATATGATGACATTATAACAGTATGATAACATGATAACAATATGATGACATTATAACAGTATGATAACATGATAACGGTATGATAACATGATAACGGGATGATAACATGATAACAGTATGATGACATGATAACAGTATGGTAACATTATAACAATATGATGACATTATAACAGTATGATAACATGATAACAATATGATGACATTATAACAGTATGATGACATTATAACAGTATGATAACATGATAACAATATGATGACATTATAACAGTATGATGACATTATAACAGTATGATAACATGATAACAATATGATGATATAACGGTATGATGACATGATAACAGTATGATAGCATGATAACAGTATGATAACAAGATAGCAGTACGATAACATAATAACAATACGATAACATGTTGCAACGGTTGACCGTGTCCTGGATGTTGTACTTCAGCCAACAACTGTGGAGCGGCAGCCGACACGTGTCGCCAGATCATGCAATTTCTTCCAGATCTTCATGACCTAGCATGCATAGGTCAATATATCTGTCACGCCGGTGAACAAGCTGTTACTCACGTTTCATGTCTATATTATGACTTCTACAGCCTAGCCCCAAGGCTGAGTCCTATCTATCTGCATGCAAGCGCGCGCGCGCACACACACACACACACAAACACACACATATCACAGACATGTACACACACATATATTTCTAGCTCTCTCTCCTACTCTTTCTTTCTTTCTTTCTTTCTTTGTTTCTTTCTTTCTTTGTTTCTTTCTTTCTTTCTTTCTTTCTTTCTTTCTTTCTTTCTTTCTTTCTTTCTTTCATTCTTTCATTCTTTCTTTCTTTCTTGTTATTCTTCTTGTCAGTTGTTATTTCCTATAATGGATCCTTACGTTTTTCTCTCTTAGAACTCTACAGGAGCAGACCGAATATACTCTATCTCTCTTTCCCAGTTTGTGATTCTATGGGGAAAAATATAGGTCGTTACTCTCTCTCTCTCTCTCTCTCTCTCTCTCTCTCTCTCTCTCTCTCTCTCTCTCTCTCTCTCTCTCTCTCTCTCTCTCTCTCTCTCTTCCACGCTGTTGTTTACATAGACATGTATCTATTTCTATCTGTTTAGTTTAATTTGCATAGGATTATTTTCACAGCTCACGGATATCACCAAAAGTGCTCGTCACAGATCACATATAGATAATCTCATCACACCGCGGGAGCTGAAGAATCAAACGTCTGTATATAATAGTATCAAACATGCTGTAAATATTCTTTTGTGGGTAGGTTTACAAGTTTTGACACTTTACCTGGACAGCGGCCGGCATATTGGGTTTGCTCTTGTAGAATTCTAAAATAAAAAACACACCCCTGTTTCCCCCGTTCACTAGCCTTGAACTCAGGCGTCGTTGACACACGTGCTGCTACTTATAGCAATTGTCACTACAAGTGAGTGCACAGGACTGATTTTGCTTGTGGATTAGCTTTCCCTATTACCAGTGTCCCTCGACATAAGGCGTACACACTCCGACTTCTGAGGTACTTGTAATCTACGATCCCATCCCAAAGACAATAAGTCAACAAGTTTGTCCAATTGATCGACGTAGGGGTTGAACCTCCTACCGGAAGTTTAAGAGCGATCACTCTTATCCATTCGGCTTTGTTTCCCTCATCATCATCATCATCATCATCATCATCATCAGCATCAGCATCATCATCATCATCATCATCTAGTGCCTTGCCGGCTGACGTGGGCGATCATGCCTCTCCCCAAATTACGATCTCCGAGGTCATGGATCAGTTCGCGTGTTGACTCCCTTCTGTGCCACGACACAAGACCGTGAAGAATCTTCTCATACTGTCTTCCTCTATCTCTCTTTCCGCACATCGTTGCGCTTATCACGACATGTTCCAGTTTTTGTCTTCTCATTACAAGGCCAAAAAACGATGACTGCCTCTGATGTTTGTGATAAGTTGTCTTTGCGACTCAGCTGGCCTCGTAGACAAAATATAAACATACATTATACGAGAACACAATAGACACTAAAAGAAAATAAAGCCCGTTTAAAGTCTGTTTATACGTCATAAAGTGAATTGGACATACGGTAAGTAATGTTAGTCAGCGCCGTGGAGAAGGGGTTACGAACTAATTTCACAATCCCGCATACCGCCTTGCGTTGGTTTCATACAATGGTACGAGTGCCGGTCGTTCAGAAAGCAATGGCAAACTACCGAACGTAAACTTGCCAAGAGATCACAAACAGCCAAAAATGATAGGTTTCACTACGACGCCTTGTGAAGGATGTGCAACTAACTTTAAAAAAAATGTACCGTTAAAATCTGTTCACACACCTAAGCCTCATTGGGCATACGGTGCTAGACCCATATTTTTACAGGAAGGCCCCGGTTAACATCGGAGTTACGTTCTTGGAAAACGCGACGTTAAGTGAAACGACGTATAGCGAAACACTATTTCCCATAGAATGAAATGAAATACAGTGTGTTATATAATGTTTATTTTGATGGTTATTGATATTTATTGGCTAAATAGAGGTGGGTTGGAGGGCGAGTGGTAGAGTTATTGGGACGTAGAGGCATTAAATTCTGCCTCTTCATCTGAGGATGAAACTGTAACCTCTTCCTGCCTCTTTTCCTGGTTCTTCTTTGCTTGAACAAGAAGATTGTCCAATGTCTGCTGCACAGTAACCACCCTCCTCAATCATGGCCTTTAACTCTGCAGGGAAACGCTCTACAGCTGCAGTATCAGCACTGGCCGCTTCACCTGTTGTCTGAATGTTGTACAGGTGTGAACGTTTCTTAAAGCGCTCAAACCAACCACGACTCGCTCCAAAACTATCATCAGCACTACTAGTACTGCTCTCACCCGTTTTCTTAGCTAGATATTCATAGAGAGACTTTTCTTTCTCTTGGATAACCATCTTGCTGACAGGCATATTCCGTTGATTCTGGTCTTCAATCCAGACGGCCAATAGGGCTTCCATGTTCTCCACAAGGGTACTTCTGGTACGAGTGATCTTGGAAGCACTCAAAGGGGTTATGTTTTTAGCACCCTCTTTGATTTTGTCAGCACCTGCGTGAATTGTCCTTACCGTGGTTGGAGGTAAACCATGGACTTTACCGATATCTTCAGCCCGGCGCTAGCCTCATAACGACGTTATGGCAAACGTAGCGACGTAAAGTGACGTTAGTCCCCTATGTGACAACGACGTTATAGCGAAACGACGTAAACCGAAGCGATGTATAGCACGGCCTTCTTGTATAGACCAAACAGCACTCAGAGGCTGATGCGACCAGTATCACAACGGCCGCCTGTACTTTTACACATTTCCATGTATCCATTTGAGGCTGGGTCGACCTGGGAGCCCAGTGTAGTTTCAAAACTTCGTGTCCCCCTCCCTCTCCGATGCGGATCCAACCCATGACCACCGGGCGACAGAGCGCCCGATACTCTATATCCCACTGATAACCGAGAAGTGTTGAACAAGATATTCTTGGCATAAACACAATAGGATTTTTTTCTTATAGCAAAGGGATTGGTAACGCGAGCAAAGTTCACACGGTGCCTTCCTGTTTTTCGCCCTTATCTGAGAAGGCTAGATTTCCAATGTACTACTCAATTATAGGAGTGTGATATTCAATTCTAGTGTTTCTTATGTTATAGATATCCACACCACATTATTCGTGCCTGGTCTATTGGAGTTACTGGCATATATCTGACCTTTGAGCCATTCTGCTGTCTCTCTTGGTCATTACTGCCTCCGAGTGGACCCAGCCTCCACATACAGATACCATAAATGTTCACGGCAAAATCTGTGGTGGTACCTCTTTAGATGTAATGTAACAGTCAGAGCATTAGCTATAAGGCTGTCCATATAATGCCAGGATGAGACTGAAAGTATGATTTTCATATTTTCAGAAGTTGAGAGGTCAAAAACTGGTCATGCCAGCTCATTACATCATGACCGTATGTATATCAAGTCCCCTCACATGAGACCATTAACGCCAGTATATGTCATGGAACTGGATCTTTTCTTCATGAGTACAGCTCTGGTATTGATACTGCCTTCTAAAGTTAGCAACAGATAATGTTAAGTTCTCTAGAAGAACTGGAGTTTATGAGAAAGGTCCAATTTGACTCATACTCGTGCAATGGAAACTCCCAATTGCACCTCAACAGTGGTGGGGGAAGGGCAACGAGTAGTTGTGCAGCAAACGCAGCTCTAGCGTACGAGCATGCATCGGGTGTGCATCGGGTGTGCATCGGGTGTGCATCGGTTTAAGCAGACAGCTGTACAGCTGAGACGAGCAGAGCACTGATTTGCTGTGACAGTCGGAAACTGATGTCAAATGCAGAAGTAATAAATCCAAGGGTGCATGTAAAAGGCAAAGGAAAACCACCACTTTATGGCACAAAGTCTTTATGAACTAAAGCAGTTCAGGGTCCATCAACAAAATTTATCCAGAACTCCGAGAAACAAGGTCTGCGTAGACACATGCACGACTACGCCATTTGGCAAAGCAGGGGAGATGATGATGATGTTGATGATGATGATAAAGTTAATGATGAGAAAGATGTGTTGGCCACCCAATGATGTGTCCGAGTATATGTAAGCTCCACTCTCCTTACGCCAGCATCTGTCACGAGAACTACTCTAATATACAATAGATGGGAAATAGTCTAAGTTTCACATCGACCATTGATACCCTCCTTGAACTAACGCACATGTCAACCATAAGATAGTTATCTTTCCACGGGCAATAGTTTTTCTTACACACCTAAGCAAGAGATGAAACCCTCTATTCTACACTGAATATAAAAGAAGACTGCATCTCTCCAGGGAGTCATGCATTATTCATATCTCGATCTATCCACATTTCTACCGCTATTAATAGCAGTTCGTTCGAGGATAGGCTGGTCTTTCACCTTCACGACTCGTATAACGTGGTAAATTCTGTCTAAGTCGACAGTTACAGGACGCGACACGTAAATCTTATATAAGAGTTGATAGTTGAGGTGTATTGTTTGTTCAGAGTAAAACGTGGCCAGAGGTATTTCCTTATGTGGTGTGAATCGATTAGTATACGGAGTTTTAACAATGATTTATAAACTGTCGATTGCGATACAGATTTCGAACGGAATGTTTCCCCGTATCTGTGTGTTTTTCATTCATTCGTCGAGCTTCTTAATTATATTTAGTGTTTCATTCGTTATCTGTCTATCAATATAACATTTGTAATTTTTGTTTGCACAAAGTTGGCTTTTGTAAATGAATGGCAAGTGCCCCGGCCAGCTTTAAGATGCGACCTTTCTGTGTATTAAACAACACACGAAACGTATTGTCCCTATCAATCATATGACCGGTAGCAAATTAAAGCTGGTCGAGGCAGTTGCTATTCATTTACACAAGCCAGCTTTATGCAAACAAAAGATATGATAGTCAGTTTAAAATTACCATGGTGGACAATTCAAATTACTACGTGATTATGTGTGTTGTATATTTCATATTGGAAGATTTATCTTAGTGCTTTAGTTTATAGTGTGTGATGTATGTAGCATGTAATTGACGAGATGCAGCGAAAGAGTTAGACAATAAATTGTGCATTCTATTGTTTGTGTCTTCGTTATTCAAATTCACCGCGGGAAACCTTTGTTTTTAATTTGTACTTTTGCGTGTTTCTCGGGAGGATATAAACGCTGGAGATATTACCACGTGTGTGCTTGCAACGATTCTGATTTTAACACCAGTTCGTAACAGTAATTTCAAAGCATGGTTACCGATGACGATATTGTGGTAATATGTAAAAATATATCTTGTATGTCATTTTAAATGAAAACATTCTTTTATAAACATAAGCACAGATTTGTTATTTTATAAACATAGGCATATAGAAAAGATGCTACTTTATAAATCTAGGCACAAAGATGCTATTTTATAAACCTTAGCACAGTGGTTCTCAACCGGTGGGGAATTCCTTCCCCCCCCCCCCCCCCCCCCGTTTCCAGGAGGGGAGAATGAAGATCATTTGAAGATCGCGTTAATACAAGAACCGATTACTTGACATTGCTTTTCCCTTCGTACTTTACAGTTATGCATGTCTCATTCTTCTAAAATTCATTTTATAAAGTAAGTAGACCCACACATCACATTTTATGTGGATGTCTAGACCTGTTTTAACATATTTGCCTTCCATTTTTACGTATACTGTGTAGGGGTGGGGGGATTTTTAGGTAGAAAATATGAAAGGGGGGAATGACGTTCTGAAAATATGGTGAAGGGGGGCACGGACTAAATTTTTGATAGGAAGGGGGGAATGACGTTCTGAAAATATGGTGAAGGGGGGCACGGGCCAAAAAATGTTGAGAACAAACTGCCTTAGCACAAAGGTGCTATTTTATAAACCTAGACACAGAAATGTTACTTTATAAACCCAGGCACAATAATACTATATTATAAACCTAGGCATATAGATGCTATTTTATAAACCTTAGCACAAAGATGCTATTTTATAAATCTAGGCACAAAGATGCTATTTAATAAACCTAGACACAGAAATGTTACTTTATAAACCTAGGCACAATAATGCTATTTTATAAATATAGGCACAGAGATGCTATGTTATAAAACCTAGGTAGGTTGTTTAAGATCTTTTTTTAAATTTCATGTACAAGCTCCCAAAAAAATGTAAAGAACACTTCTGTACGCTTTAATGCGCATCGAACATATAATGTTCGACCCATACTTTTTATGGACCAATGGCCACTCGGCGGGTGATGGGGTCATGTGGTCAGTATCACGCCTACCGCCTTTACTTCTCAAGACATTTCCTGACATCCGTTTTATGCGGGGTCAACCCAGGACGCAGTGTCAATATTAAAATTTCGTGTCGCTGAGACTTTGAACCCATTGTCACCGGACCAGTAGACTAGCGTCTAGGTAATACACCACCGCGGATCCCACTTTTAGTAAGACTGGCACCTTGCCGTCTTGACAGACGATAGTTTGTAAAATGGAGTTACAACTTTCCATAACACAACACCTGTGCTGAATTTAGACACCATGTGTTGCCTATTCAACATGACCCCCCCCCCCCACCCCCTTCTCTCTCTCTCTCTCTCTCTCTCTCTCCCCTCTCTCTCTCTCTCTCTCTCTCTCTCTCTCTCTTCTCTCTCTCTCTCTCTCTCTCTCTTTCTCTGCCTGCCTAGTTTACTCCAGAGGAAAGGTAACAGCAATACGTCTGGACAAGACAGGCTGCAGAAGTAGGCGGATCAGCAAATCAATGCTGTAACTGTCCGCCTGTCGGAACTTCTTCCATCCTAGACCAGTTACCGACCAAGGCTTAGGGCCTGGTCTGCCCTGCCAAGACATTTAGTCTGTAGGTTGCATTTCCTCGCACTATGGTAAGGTTTGTTCCGTCCCAATTGCACTCCTCCGCCCGAAGCCGTTGGCACAATGTGTGGTGTCGGTATTGGGGAGCATTACCCAACATTCGGTGCTATCAGAAAGCAGGTTGGTACATATAGTAATTCAGTCATTTGTGACTAAGACTTTTAGTATACGCGCTGAAAAATGACACGCCTGTTTATAATCTAATTTTCGAAAATTGCTTGCTTGTGTTCGCTGGCTGTGAACTCCAGAGTGAAGTCATGTATGTCGGATGAAGACATCCTATTGTCCAACATCAGTGTGATGTTATACCAGACCTGAGGTTTGCGTGAGTATCCGCTGCCCCATGTCTGGCTTATTGGTGTGCAGACTGGTGGTTCCTCGCCGTGCAGGCAGATACTTTCCGACTTCTGAGAAATCAGCCAGGACCCCGAAGGGACCTGTTGCCCAGGACGCACGACTAGGACGTGTTAGTAGGTGTTGGCCAGTATAGAACCTGGCCCTGGTGCCTTGGAAACACCTCTGTGTACCTTTGAACATAAATGCTGGGTCATAGCGGCAATAGCATCTGGATGATCATTAATTCAGGCTGAAATAAACTGAAAATGCCATCACTACGTAGAACTAGTATGTATGGGCTACGCTTGAGTTCAGGGCGAGTGAGGGGGAAGAAAAAACATTTGGTTTCATTTATATGGACTTGGAAAGATAAAATCGTGGTTTCCGCTTGCAGTCCATATCTACCCAGGGGTTTGTTACCAGTAACTTTATCAGCAATTTCCGCAACTTTATTTCCCTTTTTTTATTCCAACGAGGACTGGCAGCAAGGAAGGGAGTTCGTTAAGCTATTTCATAATTTCACGACCTGATTTACGTTAAGTTCTACCACTTGCCATATGGTTGTATTACTTTTCGATTATTCATACCTGGTCTTAAATGACATAGTTATGTGACATATTTGTGAACTACCATTAGTCATTAGATCTGCAGCAGTACTAAATTGGCAACTTTTTCGTGTTGATAAACCAAATGTAGTAAATACGAAATAGAATAGGAAGCACAACATGGAAATACTCTTAATATATTCAGCGTGTACATATCTAAAGGAAGACACGATAAACATGAACAGACAAGATAAGCAAGAGTTATAAGAGAATTGTTCAGAAAATTGTCGTGGAGTTAAAAATTCGGAGTTAACTGTTTGCAACGAGTTGTCTACAATGAGTTAGTTATGTCCCTGGAATCGACAATCATTTGTGAGGAAGTCAAGCACAGATAGGCATGTCTGCCGCCATGTAACTACAGCGGATATCAGGTCAGTTCATTTTCACGTATTTTCTTTAAGATCTTAACATGGTTAACTCTTAGTGTCAGTGGCGGACTGGTCCGGGTGTCAGCTTGCTCAATGGCAAGTGGGCCCTGTGGGAGCCTGGTGAAGTGGTCCCGATGGGACCCTGGTGAGGTGGACCCCTTTAACTGATCAATTGCTAGAGGATGATTATTCGTCTTTAGCAACTTCCCGCATCTGCCATAGACTTATATACTGTTGTTTTCCTTATGCAACTCTTTTAATTTTAGGGAGGCGTTATTCGCAGCCTAACGAGCGATATTCTCAGCTGCGATTTAAGTCTGGCTCCCATTGAAAATTTACATCATTTTTTAAATATATTTTAGACATTTAGTTCTGAATGCAGTTCATAACCCTAACCCTAACCCGAAACTTGAAAAGATCGCTCCTTTTTCTATCGCAATTTTCGAACATTTTCGACGGTAGTAAACGTCACGTGACCAGCCGCGACTGTGAATAACACGTATTGCGAATAACACGTAGCTATGGGAGGCGTTATTCGCAACGCGCTGCGTATGATCACTTTGTTAATTTTATATATAACTAGCTGACCCGGCCCGGCTTCGCCCAGCTCCTGGCGGAGATCTGTCTGTCTGTCTGTCTGTCTGTCTGTCTGTCTGTCTGTCTGTCTGTCTGTGTCTGTCTGACCCGGCCCGGCTTCGCCCAGCCTCTGGTGGGAGCATCTCATTTAATTCATATAAGTAGTCATATAAGCTCCCGTTACCGACTATCTGTCTGTCTATCTATCTGACCCGGCGCGGCTTCGCCCAGCTCCTGGCGGGGAGCGTCTCATTAAATTCATATAACAACAAAAAAATTAACTTAAGAATGTCCTTCCACACACCATCCATTATTTTTTAATGAAAACTTTTTAATCACCTACATGACTGTAGATAACTTCTTTAAACATAAAAAGATGAGTTTGAAAATTTTCACTATTTAAATAGATGCATTATTTTTATGAAAACTTTGAAAATGCCTTAAAGATTATATCATTATTTATTATAACTCATATGCCTGTAAATAACTGTAGACAAAGAGATTATAAATCTTTGAAAACAATGCAATAATCTATATATAAAATATATAGCAATGCTATTAAAAGTTATGCCCCTTTAAATAACTTTTCTTAAGTTAAGTCCCCTCGCTATATATAAATGATAATGTAAATTTAAATATTAAATGTTAGTAAGTAAATAGCTGATTGTACACTAACAAACTATGACAGTTGGCTGCACGGGAATGAAAAGAATACATGTAGAAAATTTCATCTCAATCGGATGGACCGTTATCGAACGCATCAAATACATCCCTACACACATACATACATCGTCTTTTATATATAGATTCAACATGTCTGCTACCATATTAACAACTTTTAGTCATAACTGTGACATGAACTGGAAACAATTAGGTATATTTTGCTCCTGCGAAAAGAAGAGACTTACTAAATACAGACACAGTGCACATTTACATACCTTACAAGTTAAGAAAATCCATCGTACACAGGTGAAAAACAAAGTGTGACATCCAAAAATCAGAAATATATAAAATGTAATAATAAAATTAAAAAAATAAGTACAATAGGACAACACAAAACGGCCGATGTTTCGATTATAAGAATCTTTGTCAAGGACAGGACATCACAAATAGATAAAACAACAAAAAACAAAACAACACAATGACACAACTACCAGCAAATATGGCGGTTGTGACACCCCTACTTCCCATTTTCCGCCATTGATATTTGTTAAATACAAATCTGCTTTGTGTGTGACACTGAATCTGTTAAATCTGAAACTATATATTGCATATTTTAATGACCCTTAGAAGCTAGTCTCCTGCAACCAATATTTTCAGAAAGTCCGTTTTTGCTGAGTGTATCAAACAGGCTAAAGTCTTTTTGCTTTAGATGCATCGAACCCAGGGAGTTATCACGTAAAAGGGAGGTCAGCATGGCAGAATGGATAAGAGGACGCGCTTTAACCTTCCGGTGTGCTGATGCCGAGGTAATGGTTTCAACCCCTACACTCGTCAGTTGGACCCGTCAGTTGACTTCTCGTCCTTGACTTGGGGACGTAAATACCTCAAAGGTCTAAGTGAGTTTGCCTGATGGCGAAGGACATCGATAATAAGGAAAGATAATCTTCATGCAAAAATCTGTCCACTGCACTTAATAGCACGTGTATTTTTTTACGCTTGCGTTCAAAGCAAACGAACGATAAAAAAATCACTGAATAGAATACATTTTTGGTTCTGAATGAGTTAATGTAATGTCTCAATAATAACTCAATGGAACACAAGGTGTTAAGATGGGGTGGCTTAGACGTTGGTGAAAAGGCTCTGACTAGGGGCAGACCGAGTATGATTCTCAGTGTGAACAGTGCGGATTTAAAAATAAGACAAGAAACTCATCACAAGTAAACTATCTCCTGGTTCTAGGGTATTGGCTCGGGACGTTTAACCTTCTCAGACAAGGCCGAAAATTTGGGAAGACATATGCGCATGTTAACATCCCTTCGTCACATCGAAAATCGATACGAGCAGACCAAATACACCTCTGTCCTGGTTAGATGTGACATTTTACGACACACACACACACACACACACACACACACACACACACACACACACACACAACACACACACACAAAGCGAGAGAGAGAGAGAGAGAGAGAGAGAGAGAGAGAGAGAGAGAGAGAGAGAGAGAGAGAGAGAGTTTATGGTCGTGGTTTGCACAGATTTGATGAGTCCTATGATATGAATTTCGTGCACAGAGTTCAGATTGTTCTTGTGGTACTACTCGTGTATTGGAGACGAGCACTTACAGAGATCTCCGTGTGTAATGAACGTGAGCATGCATAAGAGCAGTTGTTAAATCAGAAACGGGTAGAAAGAGTTAACGCAGAAGTTGGCTGGGACATAAGAATTCATAAAAAGGTTTCCTGTATCACTATCCCCCTCCCGTTCTCATCCTCCTCATCATCATCATCATCATCGTCTCATCATGATCATCATCACACAGCAAATTATTTGCAGAACACCACTATCATCACACCGAAGATATTCTCGTCTGCTCATCAGTTCTCCCCCCTCATGCATGTTCATGCCTAGGATATCTTTAATGTCCCATGTCTCGTTGGTCGACTCCAGTCTCTTATTCCCCGAACTACCCCTTCCATTGCTGTTCTCACCAAGCCCCAGTGACGTTTGCACTGATCAAAGTGTTTCACTTTCCCGAGACATTAAGTTGTTTAGGATCCTGTTTTCTTCTATGGTTTTTTTCCGCATATCCTTTACAGGACATCGCTGTCAACACCAGTATTTTACTGCTGTCGTTGATTTCTTGGCAAGATTACGCTCAGTAGTTTGCCATTACTTTCTGAGCGGCCGGCTCACTTATCCCGTAAGTTACCAACGCGGCGAGAACCGCTTCCAGTTCTCGCGCGTTGCGTTACCCTACGTTGATAAACGGGATTACGGAGAAAGTCGTTTAACTCTAGGCCAGGGAGACCAACCTTCTATGGTTATATCTGGTAAAATATCAGCTCTCTCTCTCTCTCTCTCTCTCTCTCTCTCTCTCTCTCTCTCTCTCTCTCTCTCTCTCTCTCTCTCTCTCTTTAAAATCAAGAGTATTCTAAGAATGTGTGTGTGTATGTGTGTGCGTGTGTGTATATGTGTGACATTTATGTTCACAAGCCTCTAATTCCTTCTTTAATGACTGCGAATTTGTTGTTGTTGTGGTTGTTGTTGTTATTGTGTGTGTGTGTGTGTGTGTGTGTGTGTGTGCGTGCGCGCGCTCACGTTTGCTCGCTCGCTCGCTTCGAACTTAAGTGTGGTGCATACATGTGCTACTACTTCTAGTTGCTTGCTTGTGTTCGCTGGCTGTGAACTCCAGCGTGAAGTCCTGTATGTCGGATGAAGACATCCTGTTGTCCAACATCAGTGTGATGTCATACAGGACCTGAGATTTGCGTGAGTATCCGTTGTCCCATGTCTGGCTTAATGGTGTGCAGACTGGTGGGTCCTCGTTGTGCAGGCAGATACTCTCCGGCTTCGGAGGAATCAACGATCCTACTGACTTTAGCCAGGACCCAGAAGGGACCTGTTGCCCAGGACGCTCGGCGAGGACGCGTCAATAGGTCTTGACCGGTATCGAACCCAGCCCTGGTGCCTTGGAAACACCTCTGCGTCCCACTACTTCTACTGCGTCCCACTACTTCTGGACTGATTCGCTTTGCCTTTTTCCAATGCCCCTCGCCATCAGGCAAACCCATTCCGATTTCTGAGGTACTTGTAATTTACGTCCCCATGTCAAGGACGAGAGGTCACATTTTACTCCAACTGACCGGTGTTGGGGTTGAAACCACTGCCTCGGCATCAGCATTAGAAGTTTAAGAGCGGCCTCTTATCTATTCGGCCATGCTGATCTCCCGATTGTGATGTAATCCAGGAAATGAAAACAGAAGAGTGCTCGCAGGTCTATTGCCCTTTTCTCATCAGTTTGCCAGTTGTAACTAAGTTTTATGTGGGTAACACGTTTGTATTATGGAGTCATGCATCACAAAACCTGGCACATAGCCTCGTACCACACGAACAAGTAAAACTCGCCCAGGCTGATTACCGTGGGCGTTGAAAGTAACAACCCTCTTCCCATTACATTATCCGATATAAACAAATTTTAAAAAAGGTTACATTAACTTGGCGTTTACAGAAAGGCAAAATTTACAGACCAATATGTGCCTATGCGAGGTAAGCATGGCCGAATGGATAAGAACGCGTGTTCTTAAACATCCGGTGTGTTGATGCCGAGGTAAGGGGTTCAACCCCATATGGTTATAACTGCTGCCGTACCACCAGAACGTTTCTGTTGGAATGTGTGCATTCCCGACCAACGCCCCTGATATCCCGGCATGCATTCTCTGACATGTAATGAGGTCGCCGAGTGAGTCCCTCGGCACAAATCAGACGTGACCTAGTTCTGAGATCATTTGAGGATGACTCAACAGGCGAGTCCTGATCGATGATGACACCCTGTAGAAACGATCTTTTCTGGTTCGTTACATTCACAATCACCAACACCCCGCCACCACAATAGATTGTATGCTTCCACTCTTCTTTTCCCAATCATCATTCGATTACACATTATCATCATCATCATCATCATCTTCATCATCATCAACAACAACATAATCACATTCCCTGCCAGCTGGCGTAGGCATTCATGGCTCTCCACAGATCTCGGGCCTTAGTTTTCTGAATCAACTCTGTTGATGATATTCCTCCATGCCACCGTCTTCGTCCATCCAGCATCATTTATCTTGGTCTGCCTCTGCCTCTCTTCCCCTTTATCTTTCCAGGTGCTACAATGTTCTTCAGTGCCTCTCTTTTCATCACATGTGTGGCATTGTGTACTATGTATGGCACGTTACACCCTCCTTAGGTATTTATAATGCCCATGTTAAACACCGCCTCAGTGAGTCATTTGTTATTGATTATTTTTCATGCGTTTTAATGCTATTGTTCTTTTGTTGTCAAAATTTGCTTCATAAGTGATGTTGAATGAAAGAATGTATGAGAGGAAATAGAGAAGAAGGGCAGAATGTCAGACGGGCCTGCGTGCCCAATTCTTAACCCTTTGAAATAAAATAAAGACTTTCACATGACTAAAGAAAGTCGTTTGTCTCTAAGTTATTATTGTATATCATGTTCTAGTTTCATTAGCCTCCTTCAGGCAATCGTTGTTAGTTACTCTGGCAGTTCAAAGAATTCGCAACATTCTTCTCAGGAACCACATCCCCGTTACTTCTAATTTATTCCTAACTAGTTCATTAACATTCCAAGATTCACTGCCATACAACAAAACAGATTCTATATAGTATTTCAGCACTCTCCTTCTTACGCTCAATGATAGTGACTTAATGCACACGATACTTTTCATTTTGTGAAACGCAGCAGCTGCTTGCCCTATTCTGTTCTTAATCCCCCGATTACACGTGGAAGTAGATCATTTTGAGAAACCCCGGGGGTTCATTAACTCCTTGTGTAAATACAGTAAGTAAAATAAGTAAAGTCAGTAAAGTAAGTAAAATAAGTAAAGTCAGTAAAGTAAGTAAAGTAAGCAAAATAAGTAAAGTCAGTAAAATAAGTAAAGTCAGTAAAGTAAGTAAAATAAGTAAAGTCAGTAAAGTAAGTAAAGTAAGCAAAATAAGTAAAGTCAGTAAAATAAGTAAAGTCAGTAAAGTAAGTAAAATAAGTAAAGTAAGTAAAGTAAGTAAAATAAGTAAAGTCAGTAAAGTCAGTAAAGTAAGTAAAATAAGTAAAGTCAGTAAAGTCAGTAAAGTAAGTAAAATAAGTAAAGTCAGTAAAGTAAGTAAAATAAGTAAAGTCAGTAAAGTCAGTAAAGTAAGTAAAATAAGTAAAGTCAGTAAAGTAAGTAAAATAAGTAAAGTCCGTAAAGTAAGTAAAGTAAGCAAAATAAGTAAAGTAAGTAAAATAAGTAAAGTAAGTAAAATAAGTAAAGTTAGTAAAATAAGTATAAAGTTAGTAAAATAAAGTAAGTAAAATAAGTACAGTAAGTAAAATAAGTGCAGTTGGTAAAGTAAGTAAAGTCAGTAAAATATGTAAAGTCAGTAAAATAAGTAAAGTCAGTAAAATAAGTAAAGTCAGTAAAATAAGTAAAGTCAGTAAAATAAGTAAAGTCAGTAAAATAAGTAAAGTCAGTAAAATAAGTGCAGTTGGTAAAGTAAGTGAAGTCAGTAAAATAAGCAAAGTAAGTCTCTGTGGCCGGTCTCTGTGGCTGAAGGGCTTGCGAACGCGGTTTGTGAGCCCGTATACCCGGGTTCGAAACACGGCGGTGCTCGTATTTTCGAAAAAGGTGTAGAGACCGGTCGTTCAGAAAGCAATGGCAAACTACTGAACGTAACACTTGCCTAGTACATCAACAGCAGCTGAAAATGCTGGTGTTGACTGCAACGTCCCGTAAGGGATACGCAACAAAATTTTTATGGATTCGAACTCGCCACCACCGACGTGAGGTAGGCATGCGTTCTAGTCATTGCCCTATATCGGCCACCACTTAAACTCCCGCTTCAAAACAGCTTGTTCACGCGAACAACGTTAGGCGTAAATGTCGGGTTATGATTGGTTGTAATAATGAGGAGTTAACTGCTTTTGCCGGTCTCTCTGGCCGAGGTGTTACATGAGTTTCTTCGTAATCCCGTTTATCCACGCAGGGTCTGGCAGCGCGCAAGAATTGGAAGCGGTTCTACCCGCTCTGGTGACTTGCGGGATAAATGAGCCGGCCGATCAGAAAGCAATGTCAAACTACTGAGCGTAATCTTGCCAAGAAATCAATAATCAGCTGAAAGATACTTATGTTGACAGCGATGTCCTGTAAAGAATACGCAAAACATTTTTAACTGCTTTTAGCGATTTACAGCCTTCGACTATTTGTCTACACACAGATGTCTGGAGTGGGTTATAGGAGGACTGGACATGGATTGGGTCGTGTGTTTTACTTCACCTGGACGTGTAGAATCTCAGCTACTGAGCCACTCGTAGCAGTTACTTGCATATCCTTTACAAGACGTCGCAGTCAACCCCAGCATATTTGGCTGTTTGTAATTTCTTGGCAAGTTTATGTTTCAATAGTTTGCCATTGCTTTCTGGAGGACCGGCACTCATACCATTGTAAGAAAACCAACGCGGGGTGGTCTGCTACCAAATCTCCCGCAGCTGTGTTTCGAATGCGGTATGCATGATTACGAATTGCGTAATAATAATAAAAAGAAGAAGAAGAAGAAGAAGAAGAAGAAGAAGAAGAAGAAGAAGAAGAAGAAGAAGAAGAAGAAGAAGAAGAAGAAGAAGAAGAAGAAGAAGAAGAAGAAGAGGAGGAGGAGGAGGAGGAGGAGAAGAAGAAGAAGGAGGAGGAGGAAGAAGAAGAAGAAGAAGAAGAAGAAGAAGAAGAAGAAGAAGAAGAAGAAGAAGAAGAAGAAGAAGAAGAAGAAGAAGAGGAGGAGGAGGAGGAGGAGGAGGAGGAGAAGAAGGAGGAGGAGGAGGAGGAAGAAGAAGAAGAAGAAGAAGAAGAAGAAGAAGAAGAAGAAGAAGAAGAAGAAGAAGAAGAAGAAGAAGAAGAAGAAGAAGAAGAAGAAGAAGAAGAAGAAGAAGAAGAAGAAGAAGAAGAAGAAGAAGAAGAAGAAGAAGAAGAAGAAGAAGAAGAAGAAGAAGAAGAAGAAGAAGAAGAAGAAGAAGAAGATATTCATAAGACATTAATAAATTACTCTGCCCTTAATAAAATAATTAATGCTATCAATTTTCAGATAACTGATCCATCTAGCTAGCCAAGCATGTCAATTATCACACTTCGCGTGTGTTTTTCGGTTTTATTAATTTTCAAATCTCATTTATCATTTCGTCCCTTGGCAGCCGCTATCGCTTATTGGGTGTTAAAAGGCACGTATAAATGCACTTCCAAACGCATAAAAGCCAAAGTAGGAGCTAACAAACGCTACAAATCATATCCAATACTTCAGTCTATTATTATTATTATTATTATTATTATTATTATTATTATTATTATTATTATTATTATTTTGTGCAGTCGCTTGCTTTGAACTCAAACGTAGTTCATACTACTTCTAGTGCACTCGACTGACTTTTGTGTGTGGATTAACTTTCCCTATTACCGGTGTCCCTCGACATCAGGCGAACCCACTTCGATTTCAGAGGTACTTGTAATTTACGTCTCCAATTCAAGGACGTGAAGTAAAATTTTTAGTCTAACGAATGGGTGTAGGGGTTGAACCCGCTACCTCAGCATCAGCACACTGGAAGTTTAAGAACAAGCGATCTTATTCATTCCACTACGCTGACCTCCTATTAGTGTTTGTCTGTCCCTATTGGGAGCGGTGGTCACGTGGTGGCTAGCCCGCATGCCTGCCCCTATAGGGAGCGGTGGTCACGTGGTGGCTAGCCCGCATGCCTGCCCCTATAGGGAGCGGTGGTCACGTGGTGGCTAGCCCACATGTCTGGCCCTATAGGGAGCGGTGGTCACGTGGTGGCTAGCCCGCATGTCTGTCCCTATAAGGAGCGGTGGTCACGTGGTGGCTAGCCCGCATGTCTGGCCCTATAGGGAGCGGTGGTCACGTGGTAGCTAGCCCACATGTCTGGCCCTATAGGGAGCGGTGGTCACGTGGTGGCTAGCCCACATGTCTGGCCCTATAGGGAGCGGTGGTCACGTGGTGGCTAGCCCGCATGTCTGGCCCTATAGGGAGCGGTGGTCACGTGGTGGCTAGCCCGCATGTCTGTCCCTATAAGGAGCGGTGGTCACCTGGTATCTAGCCCGCATGTCTGCCCCTATAGGGAGCGGTGGTCACGTGGTGGCTAGTGCGCATGTCTGGCCCTATAAGGAGCGGTGGTCACGTGGTGGCTAGCCCACATGTCTGGCCCTATAGGGAGCGGTGGTCACGTGGTGGCTAGCCCACATGTCTGGCCCTATACATGTCTAGCCCGCATGGCTATCATCCGGTAGTCAGGTCGTCGAATTCCCATCTAGGTCAATTTATTAAAACTGGCCTGAGCTCCCATGCGGAGAGAACCCACAATGGGTATCAGGAAATGTTACGGGCAGTACAGGCGGCGGATTTATACTGACCACATCACTCACTGAGTGTGACTGGCATGTAAATGTATGAGCTAGCGCCACTCTCATGGCATGACCAGTGCCACTCGACGATGGTGTCTGGTTGCAGAAACCTGTGTACTTCAACGCACTGCTATCTGGACAGTCTCGGCGTGAGCGTGGTACACTTGTTGCCTCAGCGAGGTAGTTCCCTCACTTGAAGATACGATACATGTTAGTTGCATGTCCTTTCACATGTTGCAATCAACCCCAGAATTCATTGGCTGTTTGTGATTTTCTAGATATTTTACGCCAGCAGCTTACCATTGTTTTCTAAACGGCCGAATCTCATACTATTGTGAATATCAACGCAAAGCGATCGATTCCCAATTCACCTGCGTCTGACTTCGAACCCACAATATCGGGGTTGTGAAACTGCGTTCAGTACATCCAAGTCGCAGAAGCTGACATTTGGAGATAACATTCGAATATTTGCCAACGGTTTTCGTAATTTCTGTGTATAAAGCATGCTATAATTTCTATTTCACCACGTCGTCTATTGTTATCGATAGATACTGTTATTTTATTTCTGGCGTTAGTATACAGCGAGCACCGTATACATATCGGAAATATATCACCCGTACACCGCACGAGACGGTGGTTATAAATATTCATATTCTGTTGTCTGTACCCGTGACCTTAATATGAAAACAATCATTGACCGAACGACGGTTATACTTCACATCATATCTGAAGATTATATGGTCTGTTCTACATTCACATGGTGGACCGCACTAGCTAGCGGCTAGTACTGATGTGATTCGATCAACTGTAAGGTTTTATGAAGTCCAGATTTAAGCGCCATGACAGCCATTGGTCGTAGAGTTGCCATAAAATGTATACGTCTGGAAATGTATGATGGTGAAAAGTGTTTTGTTGATTTATGGCTTTGTGGGTTGGAATCTGAGAGTGATGAAGTGGATTGCTGGATGTGACTCATGAGAAATAATGTCAAGGGTATTGATCGGTGCTCACACCAGAAGACAGGGGAATAAAGTAGAAATCGGAAGTGTTCGTTTCAGCGAGGTGTATTCGTCATTTGGTAACGACAGGTTCTATTTCCGCTAGAAGGAAAGCTTTCTGTTGTCTAGCGTGTCTCTTTCCGTGGCGTAGAGATTACGGACGCAGTTCGTAATTCCTCATACCGCGTTCTAAACACAGCTGCAGGTGATTTGGCAGCAGTCAGCCTTGCGCTGGCTTTTTACGAAATGGTATAAGTGCCGGTTATTCAAAAATCAATGGTAAACTACTGAACGTAAACTTGCCAAGAGATCACAAAGAGCATAACAATGCTGGGGTTGATTGTGACATCCTGTGAAAGTATAGCAACTAACTTTCAACGTATTTCTTAATTTCTTCTTCTATCCCTTACGCGCTAGAAGGATAGCTATCTGTTTTCTAACGTGTCTATTGGCTTCTTCTTCTGTCCCTTGCGCACTAGAATGATATCTATATGTTGTCTAACGCGTCTCTTGGTTTCTTCTTCTGTTCCTTGCCTACTAGAAGGATATCTATCTGTTGTCCAACGTGTCTCTTAGCTTCTTCTTCTGTCCCTTGCCCGCTAGAAGGATAGATTTCTATTGTCTAACAAGTCTCTTGGTTTCTTCTTCTGTCCATTTCCCGCATGAAGGATAGATTTCTATTGTCTAACAAGTCTCTTGGTTTCTTCATCTGTCCATTTCCCGCTTGAAGGATAGATTTCTATTGTCTAACAAGTCTCTTGGTTTCTTCTTCTGTCCATTTCCCGCATGAAGGATAGATTTCTATTGTCTAACAAGTCTCTTGGTTTCTTCATCTGTCCATTTCCCGCTTGAAGGATAGATTTTTATTGTCTAACAAGTCTCTTGGTTTCTTCATCTGTCCATTTCCCGCTGGAAGGATAGATTTCTATTGTCTAACAAGTCTCTTGGTTTCTTCTTCTGTCCATTTCCCGCATGAAGGATAGATTTCTATTGTCTAACAAGTCTCTTGGTTTCTTCATCTGTCCATTTCCCGCTTGAAGGATAGATTTTTATTGTCTAACAAGTCTCTTGGTTTCTTCATCTGTCCATTTCCCGCTGGAAGGATAGATTTCTATTGTCTAACAAGTCTCTTGGTTTCTTCGTCTCTCCATTGCCCACTAGAAGGAAAGCTTTCTGTTGTTTGAGCGACCCGGATGGCGGATCAACAACAGTTAAGCAACTTTAGTATATATTTTACGAAGTGGTTATTCGTTGTTTTTGTGTGCGAGAAAGGCTCAAATGGACAAGGATGACTTTTCATTTGTGATTCTGTTCTTGCAAATATAATCAGTTCTACCGCTCTTGGTTGATTTATTCATTGTTGCATCAGTGTCTATTGGTTTCTTTTGTGCTGATGCAGGTTCTAGACGCAACGATGGCTTTGTCGCTTGTGATTGTGTTCTTATAATGATTACTAGAAAGAGGGTTCAAATGAAAACCTTAAATTTTTTTGGTGTGAATATATTCTGAAAAAGTAAAGAACAAATGAACCATTTTTCGATGTGGTCATCACTGCGTTCAATGCAAGTCCTCCAGAGCCGATAATTTGTTTGGATGCCTATAGAAAAAGAAATTATCTTGGTCGCCTGTGTAACCACTCATGCACCACCTGCTGTACATCATCACAAAAATCACACCGTTTCGAAACTTCCTGTTTCACTCATACACTTGCTGGACTGACAGGCATGCACCACCATACTGGACCTTCATTGGCCGATGAATTTCTATAGGCTTCACCACTTCACTGATCAAAAACGGTTAACAGAGCCTTTGGTGCGTGTCAAAAGTGGAGCGGCCATCTTTAAACTGTTCTTATGACGTCACAATGTTCGTCTGCAACATGGTGTCACGTGCTAAACACTCTTGAAAACCTTAACAACACCATTGGCAGGTTACAAGACATTGGCATGGTTATTTTAATTTCAATCACATTTTTAAGGTTTTCAGTTGAGGCCTCGTATTTAATTCTTTTACAATTTCTTCGGTGTATGCGTTTCTTTTACAGATATACGTGATACACTGTTCATCCCAAAACTTCTTTCCCCAAGCTCTGGGTTAGAGTACTGGAGGGTAAGGTTGAAGGCAAACGAGCAAGAGGTAGACAACGATACAAGTTGGAAGATAACATCAAGAGATGGACGAACAGCAATCTGACGGAATGTAAAACCAAAGCAAGAGACAGACAGTGTTGGAGATCCACTGCAGCCAACCTACGTTGTGGAGACGGCACCTAGTTGACTGATTAATCCTGACAATGACATGCTCAAAACCTGCGGAGGAAGCATTAACCGCCCAAGTCTAATTCCAGCCGTGCGCATGTGCTGTGTTCAGTCATGA
This sequence comes from Cepaea hortensis, assembly GCA_963921405.1. Taxonomy (NCBI): domain Eukaryota; kingdom Metazoa; phylum Mollusca; class Gastropoda; order Stylommatophora; family Helicidae; genus Cepaea; species Cepaea hortensis. The sequence continues at coordinate 34,517,032 of OY992887.1, read as the reverse complement.
TCCGGGTACTTGCTAATATGGATTTCCGCAAGTGTGAAGTTTCGTGGCCAATCTTGGACAGCCTGCAGGTTTTCTGAGTTTGGAGATGAAAAAGGAGCAGCACAGTTCCCGTGAATACGAAATTTATGTACCGAGTCGGCGAAGAAAGCCGCTGCAGCAACACTTGTCACGGTTCTGATGACCTGAACGCCAATGCAGCAGACGTAAGCATTTTCCAAAAGGTGTCACAACCAACCAGCCAGTCAATCAACCAGTCAACCAACAAACCACCCAAGCAACCAGGTAAATTAAATCACACGTATTGATTGCACTGTTAGAAGAGGAAGAAATACGTAGAGATTAGAGGACATTAGACAACATAATAATTGAAAGCTATATTTACCATATCGGGATTCGAACTTGTCACATCCAAATGAGTACATCGCCTCGCTGCAGAAACAAAATGTACTTACATTGATGACCAACATGTCACCCCCAGAAGGTGTCATCATTAGCCAGGTCTATCATACACCTGTAAAGGTAAATGTACTTTCAATGTTTATGTCTTCTAGTGTGTTAAGCTGAACAGAACAGCGCATAAATGCCTTTGAATATAAATATTCAATATGATAGACGGATTCCAATATCTTGGATACAGAAAAGAAAAAAAAATGCACCCATACGACAAGAGCTGAATATTGGAGAAGGCTGGCTACTAAAGACGAGAAAACAAAGCAAATGGAAATATTTTGGTCACTTAAAACGTCACAAAAGTTTGGAGATAACAATCATTGAGGGGTATATGCTCGGAAAGAGAGAAATAGGACGGTCAAAGAGAGGACGGGTGCAGGATGTGACAGATGATCTCCAGATGGGTGTATCGGACGCGTGACATCGTACTTATGACCGAGACGTTTTCCGGACGGTTGCTAAGGGAGCGAAGTTCTGCAAGGGATATGCTACCGAATGAATGATTATGTTATCTAATTTCTACTTGTTTCTTCTCCTTTTATGAGCGGTAATCAATACTTGTGAATATGTTTATATACTATCTTCGTGGCTCAGGGGTTCCTCAACAACTGGTATTTTCTTGTACATACAAGATCTACGCAACAATAATTTTATTATTTACACCCTGTAATTATGTTTATTTCTGCCACATTTGCTCTCTTGTCAAGTATTTGCAACGTCCCATATCTCCATAATCTTAAAATGTACATTTCTCTTGTGTTTACACCGTATCTTTTCTGCTTCAACATCCATCACAACTATGAATATTTGTCAAGCTATCAATCATTCCCCCCTTAAATAGATCTACTCCCAAAATACACAACACGACATTTTCAAACTCCTTGATGGACATGGGCACAATCTGGACTGTCTTACACCGCCAATATCTTCCAGAAAAAATTCAAGCTGGAACTTTATTTGCATGTCAACATTCACGTTACACCGGGGTCTGTCTGAAAAGAACACGGATAGCTTTGTTTTTCTGTTTGAGGTTTCGTATAATTTATCTTCACCCCTTCTTTATTTTATAAATAAAGGATGAGATGAATTCGTTGCCTATAAATCACCAAAAGAAGGCTGGCCGATGAGTTGCACCCGTAACTGGATTTGTTGGGCATTTGTTTTGCTCAACGTTTGTGGAAAGTTTTGCACGCATGCTTGGAAAAATAATCAATTATATTATTTTTCCCGCCGCAATTCATCCTGGTTCTGACGGTTTAAACTAGTTTAAAGAATAATATCGACAGTGGGATGGGGAGGCAGACAAATACACACCGGAGTCAGGACTTCGCAAACACATCACTATCATCACCACTATCATCACAATAATCATCGTTACCATCATGATCAGATGCATCATCATCATCGTTATCATCATAACCATCATCATCACCATCGGCACCATAATTATTATCTTCATTATAACATCGTTATCGCCATAATTCTCATCATCGTCATCATCATTCTCATCATCAATATCATCGTTATCAACATCATTACCATCAACATTATCAGTATTATTATCGTCGTCGTCATCATCATTATCATCATCATCATCGTCATCATCATCATCATCACCATCATCATCATCATCATCATAATCATTATCATCATCATACTTCCTCAAAAATTTATCGACTGCGTTAAGTCGATAGAAAATACGGTTGAATGACAAACGCCTTTGTTCTATATCCAGCCTTGCCATCTTGATGAAATAATTGTTTTTCAGTTCTTTTATCGTGTTTTCGCTAATCCCCTCGTGTATCATAACTGTTCAAGTACTGTTTACCTAGGACCAGATTTGTCGTTTAGCACAGCGGGCATTTTGTTTTTCGACCAATGCCAACCGTTTTGACTAGTCTAAGTTGAATTTGTTGTTTCAGTATACCCTGGGTGCCTCTAGTTCCACTCGCAAATTATCTCCCATTGTAGGCACACAGCAGTGGCTAATTGTGCTTCATTGTCACATGACGGCCGACCCACGATACCATTTGTTCTACTGTTAATTCAATGAGGGGAGTGGTTAATGGGATAATTTTAATGGCATCATTTGGTATTGTGCCTTTTTGCGAAATATGTAGCTTGCAACAAGCAATTAATCTCGATAATGAATAGTTTTCTCTTTTCGGTTTCAATATATTGGTGTAGATAGAAAAGATGCTAGATTAATATTATACAATATACTAGCATCAAGTATAACAACAATTATAATAACAATATACTGGCATCAAGTAACAACAATTAGGTACGAAAATATTTACTCATCACAGATCATTGTCATCATCATCATCATCATCATCATCATCATCATCATCATCATCATCATCATCACCATCAGCATCTGCCACTTGTGCCGTCAAGCGTCGTGCGAAGGAAAAGTTGACGCTTCAGCGTCCGATGGGTGGCACTGGATAGTGTCATTCCGTGTGGATGTACAAAGTCTCTGATATGGTCAATCCATGTTCTTCTTGGGCGTCCTTTTGCTCTCGTTGGAGATATTCTGTTCTTGAATGTAGCGCCAGTACTGGTAGTTGATGGTGTTGCATTCTAATGAGATGGCTAAACCATTTCATTTTGTCTTTCAATAAATGTTGCACTATGTATTGATCGCCTGTCTCCCTGACGCAGGGGTTACGGGCGTTGTTCGTAATCCCGTATACTTTCGTACGAAACGCAGCTGCGCGAGATTCGGCAGCGGATCACGCCGCATTGGTTACTTACGGAGGTATGTGAGCCGGTCGTTCAGCAAGCAATGGCAAACTACTGAGGATAAAACTTGCCAAGACATCAACAGCAACTGAAAATTCTGCTGTTTACTGCAATGTCCCGTAAAGGATATGCGGGTGGAAAAAAAGGTGTTGATCTCACTGTCTGTCTGATAACATCATTTCTTTTTCGGTCTCGGATAGTTAAGTTGGCAGTTCTTCTCAAGTATCTCATTTCGCAGGTGTTGATTTTTGCATAAATGTGATCTGGAAAATGTCCAAGTTTGACATTAGCAGCGAAGGGTTGGTGTGAATATACTATTTGTTATCTGTCGTATTGCGGACATAGGTATATTTGGATGTTTCAGTATGGGCGATAGTTGATATATAAGCGCACTTGCATTTTGACATCTCATTTAAATCTCACTAGAAATTCTATCATGTTATGTGATCATACTTCCTAGATATTGAAATTATTTAACTTGTTTCAGAGGTGTGCTAATTTTCAATATACTTAGTGGAACAGGACATTTGCTCTTTAAAGTCATATCTCCTCACAGATAGATGTGAAAAAAAGGAGTATAGCAAGGATGCATGCTGTCCACAGGCTTGTTCAACTTAAACACATAATGCATGTTAAAACAAGTTGGAGCATTGCCTGGATCCGAACATCGACGGGAGAATTACAAACAGTCTTGTATATGCTGATGAGACGGTGTTACAAGCAGAAAGTGAGCACGAGTGTAATATAATAAAAACGTCTCTACCCTTTCCTATTTATGGACTCCCTTAAAAATAAACAAACCCTTACAATTACTGATTAAGTAACTTACTTAATGTAGGAGAAAATAAAACAGCGATAGACTGACCGTGGCACAGCTAAATTTATTTTGGCTTGTTTTCTCTCCCTTATCTGGCCAATCCTGGCGAGGGGGAAAACAAAGACTGAAGCGGCCATTTCTAGTCAAGAGAACAGACAAGAAAGTCGACCTTTCCCTTCGGGGAGAAGGTAGTTTGTTTTAAAACCATGATTCTCTTCAAGCTATTGGTATGTTATCTACATATATTAAGATATATTTATGTATTACCTAGACCAGTATGTTTAATTAAGAATTAGTTACAATTCTCTTAAACCAGGCTGGATGATGTTTACTAAGGAAACACAGGTGGGCGCCACGCTGTAATTTTTCCTATGTCTTACAATTTCAAATCCATATGTTAATATCTTGTATAGGCATTATGAACTTATATCTCACTAGTAGTGCTATAATCTATGAATATTATGTGTACTGTAAAGTATCAACTCTCATGTCTGAAACACATTCTAGAGATTTTCTCAATGTAGGAGCAGACCCCTGATTCATGCTTCATAGTAAAGAACTAGTGTCTGTCAATTTCATATTCCTATGTTAAAACTTCTAGGCACGGTGAACAATATCTCACTATTTATGCTTAGAAATCTGCAAATAATCTATGTACTATAGAAAGGTGTTTTATCCATGCGGGGACATACAAAGGATTACGCATATTCCTGACTCTTACTTAGTCAGGGGATAAAATATTTTGCCACATTATAATCTGTAACTTGGAAATATAGTGCTAAATTTTAGTACCATTCTTTTGTTAACAGATTAGTAACCACTCCATATGAGGGTGAACATATAATCATTTCATAAAATAGTGTTAGGGACAGGCCATGTTTGAATATAAATTCATGAACAATTAAACGCGTGATGTAAATGCATGTTCGGATAGGATTCACTCCGCATCGCCTCACCGTAGTAGAAACAGAAGCGAAGATTGATGTGAATAAATTGCTTGCAATATTCAGAAGACTGGACCATGCGGCATAAGTTATTCTTATAAATACCCTCCGAATAATAGCAGTCATTGGCAAAACATATCACAGCGATTACTATCCTCATGTGCTGTACGCAGTGGGGGAAAACAATGGATGTTTTAGTTCATGAAGATAATTCAAAAACCTAGGCTCCCTGCATCATCATTATGATTATTATGTATGATTATCATGTACTTAATATCAGAGAAATGTACATGTATGTTTTTTTTTGGTATGAGAATTTTCTTTGTTCTGATTGTTACTTTTTACTGTGGGAATATACATTTTAATGTTGCACCTTGGGATTAGAGGATGTTGATGTAAGAATACATATGTATGTCAGTACTTAAGAAGCCAATGGTGAATAGTCTTGACCTAGTGATGATTATAGTGCCGAAATGAAGACGCGGCATTAGAAACCACAGGGATTCTGTATAGGCTATTCTCTTCAAGTAATGAGAGAGACAATATCAACATGTTGGATGGACAGAATGACTTCACCCATCCAATAGTCCCAGTAACAACAGAACAAAATATAAGTGAGAAAATACCTTACTCACTAGGAAGGGTCAGAATGGCTCTACTCAGCAATGAGGGACAGTGGAACATGGACACCCACTCCTTTCCCCTTCTCCCCTTGTTGTTTTGTATTTGTGTTTGTAATTGTGTTGTAAACCTTTTATCATAACACAGTAGGTTAATGCTAGTGTTGTATTCTTTGTCATCCCTTTTCTATAGAAGAGAAGCAGGTGGTGGTTGAATTTGGTGGGACTATGTCACTAACACTGGATCCTGGGTAAACAGCCATAAAGTGAATGTCCAAAACCATAGTCTGGATCTAGCAATACCTCAATGTTTACTGCGGCACTCAATAGCTCCATAGCGAGCAACAGATAAATTAGAAGACAACTGACTGGGTGAGTGATTAAGTCCTATTTTAGTAGGAATATCCAGGATGGACTTCAAGATCAATAATCTACAAAGATGAAGATCATCAGAGTACTGACAACAGTGTATCGTTTGCGTTACTTCTGAGAAGTATCACCAATGGCCTCATCATTCAACCAAGTCAGTGAAACTGGGACAATCCTTCTTCAAGTTACTAAAACTAACAACAGTGAGTAACCTTCAACTGTTGGTTGGATTACCAAGTTAATATCCACAATGGATAAGTCTTCGAAAGAACATCTCACAGCTGCAAAAGTCAAACATAAGGTTCCAGCCATGCAACACCAAGTTCTAGCTATGAACACCAACTCAAACAAATGGGAAGAGACACTGAAACAACATTATAGCCAATACAAACAAATGTACCAACTTCAGAACATCTGAACCATAACTACACCAGATTACCTCAAGGTCCAAAACCTGAACACCATCAAAAGAACCATATGAAAGCAGCTAGATGAGTAAATGCCTTTACGCCTGCAACCAAAGGAATCACCTGATGGCTTGCAAACCTGGATATGTGGTGGAGTAATATTCTTCAGTTACATGCCTGCAGCAGAATCTTCAGATGAAACCAAATGAATGATTCACCACTGTATGTTCTACACAGAAATGGAATGAATGAGAACTCTATGCTGGTCCCATGTCAGCCTAACTGCCCATCATCAAGTGTGGGATGGCCTATCAACATGAACCGGGTGTGTGACAAAGCCTTTTGAACTAAATTGGGAAACGGTTAACATAAACCGAGCTGTTGGACAGTCGTCATCTTTTCATCGATAAGATGATATAGGGAAGAACCTTCTGCAGAGCTTAAGTTGCATCTCCTGAAAGTATGACAGACCTAGGCATCAATTTCAATTGGAACACAACCCAAATGGCAACCGAGTATTCTTAAATTCAGTCTCATGGAGAGAATATGTGCTTATGTATAATTCTATTCTTGGATTATGGATTAGAAACATTCGCCAGCCAACTTCGGTGGACATACTGTGAGTAGAAAATGACTGTGAGTATAATTCTGCACGGATAATTATGGACATTAACTGCTTTGCACTGGAGAAGAATGCCCATCCGCAACGCCTAAATGAACACTATAATTAATTAATTTAATTATTAGTATCAACTGTTTTCATGAGTGTGGTTTTCTTCAATGACAGGAAAAGGGTAAAGATTGTTTTACATGGTAATGGTGTACACCTAAAGGGTTATGTTATGACATATATGTATAATATTTTGACACCCACTCATTATTTTTAAATATGAGAATTGTACATGGTGTCAGAAATAAATGTATGTATGTTGGGTTTCTGCACCTAGACCAATGTGATTTTATCTAGGTACAATGAGTCAAGTTAGCAGAACCAATTTGTGGTTGTTGTGTTGTTTGTAATAACCTTGTTTTTTTCTGGGGTCACTGAGTACTATATTGTAATAATGCAATGAATCCCATGCCTGTCTGAAAATGCATAGTGTTTATTACACCTATATATATGTAACTACAGATCTTGAGTTAATACCTGAACTGTTTGTCCAAAAGTGTTGTGTACATCAAGTAAATGTGGTGTCCAACAAGTGGTTGTTTATATGTTGTGAGCAATCAATATCCTTCTAGCATCTATAGTTAATTTAAGGGTGATGAAGTGGGAAGGGAAACCTACACACAGATGCCATTGTTTCAAGGATGGAACTCTTTCCTCCTGGGATTTGTGGTAAATATCCCTGATCACCCTGCATTCTTACCAGTGACAGAGAATCAATAATACCCCCTAGACATTTTAACGAATCATTCTTAGGAATTAAAATCCACATCCCACAACGAGTTACAAGACCTTCTGGGGGAAAATAACCTGACGCAGTGCAGAGCGTGGGTTAGTTAAAGTTACTTGCATATCCTTTACAGGACGTCGGAGTCGATACCAGCATTTTTTGACTTTTTGTGATTTCTTACCAAATTTACGTTCAGTAGTTTGCCACTGCCGGGCTCCGTGGCTAAGGGTTTGCGGGCGCGATTCGTGAGACCGCTTAACTGCGTTTGAAACACAGCTGCGACCTATTTGGCAACAGACCGCGTCTTAACGTGTTGGTATGTGAGCCAGTCGTTCAGAAAGCAATGGCAAACTACTGAACGTAAACTTGCCAAGACATCAACAACAGCAGTAAAATGCTGGTGTTGACAGAAATGTCCTGTACATCCATCCATCATGTGCCATGCCGATAAGCGTAGGCGGTCATGTTCTGCCATTTCACTCGATCACCAGAGTCGTGGATGATCAGCTCAGTGTTCCTGTCTCGACCATGCCACGTGGCCAAGCCATCCAGGTATTTACTTCTCGATCTTCCCCTTGGTCTCTTCCCTTCGATCTTGCCAGTCGTCATCAAGTTCTCCAAGTCATTTCTTCTCATAACATGTCCAAAATTTTTTGACTGTCTACGTCTAATGACTCTAATCAGTTTACGATCTTCATTTGTTTCTTGAAGGACTTGTTCATTGGTTTTTCTGTCTGTCCATGGTATTCTTTGCATTTTCCTCAGAAACCACATTTCCACAGCCATCAGCTGTTATTTTTTCCCAGCTTAACTGCTTATTGTCAACGCTTCACATCCATACAAAAGTATAGGTTCTATGTAGCACTTCAACACTCTTTTTCTCGTTTCAATTGATATCTTTTTATTGGTCAGTATGTGTCACCGCCTCACTTGCACATTTAGTAAAGGGCTGCAATTCCAGCCCAAGGGAAACCATTGAGTCGAGCAGGACCCGAGTAATCTAGAACCTTCTCAAAAGAGATGGTCACCAAGTCCATGATTCCGTGGACACTGATGTGGCCCGCCTAATGCGGGGTCCACGAGGAACTCGGACAGAGTTACCGCCCGTGTCTAGTTAGGACACGCGGAGACCGGCAGAGGACAGATGGACTTGAGAGAGGCAACAGGGCCTGCCTTTGAGGGACTCTATAGATATCAATAGATATATAGACATAGGCTAGATAGTTTGCTAGACTGTTAAATGATACTTATGTGTTTGATGTTTACTATTTGGGAGATGTAATATAGCGCGGGTCTGTTTACCCACTGCGCCAACGCATACTGTATATGTAAATACAATAAATATTCGATCTCATAACGAACAGATTTATTGTTGCCTGTATGAACCCAAGTTTAGTTACCTAGATACGAGCAAGACTATGACAGGCTTTTTGGGGGCTAGTTTTCCGGTTTTGGCATAGAATGTGTTCTTAAAAACCTATTAAATGCCATGTAAAATTAATTATTTAATCATATCACATTGATTTTTGATAACACATTGATTTATTTAAATCAAAGAAATTGTTAACGTTACAAGGTTGGTTACATAAAACTAGTAGCTATCTAGCGATAAAATAGAAGTAATCTGAGTCCCTCGGCAATGTCTCACCATTGCCTCCACAGCGCCTCTTTATTTTGATTCTGTAAACAATTTTTTTTTTGACATGTTACTATTTTGACATTTTTTTTTTGTGACAGTCACTAATGTGTTCTCGCTCCACGAGCAGATTGTTCCGCAACAAGTGCCGCGTCCAACCGATGAAACCTTTCCCACAGTAACGAGAGTGCAAGATAACATCGAGGAGCTTCAAAATTCAGAGCTAGTTTCACCTCATACTCATTGTACTTCTAAGCTGTACTTCTCATGTTTCATCAATGTATTATGTTTCATATTGATTTGATTGCATATTCATGAACTTTTCACCAACATAACCTTGCATTTTGATTTACACATTAATAAGTAAGGGAGTTAACAAAATTTTTGAGTACACAAGATTTTTTCTAAGGGATTTAACTTTAGAAACATTACATACAAGTAAAACACAAAATGTCTTCCTTAGATAAATGCATTGAGCAAGGAATAAAGTTAGGTTATAAAGAAGAGAAATTGTCAGAATGGGCACAGAAAACACACGCAGAAAACATTGCCCGTGAAGAAAGAGCGATAGAACGAGAGGAAAGGAAACTTCAAATGGAAGCCGAAGAAAGGAAACTTCAAATGGAAGCCGAAGAAAGGAAACTTCAAATGGAAGCCGAAGAAAGGAAATTGCAAATACAAGCAGATGAAAAGAAAATACAATTGCAGGCTCAAGAGAAACAGATGGAGCTTGAGGCCGCCGCCAAACAGGCCCAACTAAATGCCGAGACACAGATTAAACTAAAACAGATGGAAATGGAGGCCAACGCAGAAATATCAATAAATAAGTTAAGAAGCAAAGAAGAAGAACAAAAATATAATAAATATAAAGGTCTCGTGAAGGCTTTCTGTTCTGGAGATTCCATCTCCGCTTACTTAGAAAATTTTGAATGTCTCATGTCTCATCATAAAATCAGTAAATCAGATTGGGCATTTATTCTAATGAGAAATTTGGCTCTTGAACCACTGAAAGTAATAGAAACAATACCACAGGAAATGCGAAAAGACTATGAGTACCTAAAACAACGCATTCTCCAACATTTTTCTTTAGACACTGCAGGTTACCAACAACAATTCGCCAAATTAGCTCCACAACCAAACCAAACCTTCATAGATTATGTCAGTACAGTCCAAGACATATGCACAAAATGGATTAACTCGGCTAAAACCCACAATAGCCATGATAAACTTAAGGAACTGATTATAATAGATAAAATAGTTAGCACCATCCCCACACCTTTTGCCAAGTTCTTAAAACAAATGGATTGTAAGAGCATTCAGGAAATCGAGGCGAAAGGAAATGCATATTTTACAGCAAATAGGGATATTTTTCAACATAATATAAGTCACAATGATACAGCAGCTGCAGTAGTGAACACCAAATACTCCAAACAATCACAGAGCAGATTTAAACCACGATCCAATGTCGGTAAAGTAGTAAGGTGCCAATATTGCAATTTTCATCACGACAGTTACGGGATGTGTGACAAATCACCCACCTACCCTGAACACCTCAAAAAGATGGTAGAGAAGCAAACAACTAAACGCATGGCTTACCACAGAGCAATTAAATGTTATTTCTGCAATAGCTGGGGTCACTATAATAAAGATTGTGAAGGCCGAAAGTTATTGAAACAGGCCAATGCGGCATTAGTAGAAACGTCGTCTGACGAAGAGCTTCAGTCACTAAATGAATGTGAAAATCAACACGACAATGAAAGCGAGCTTGGGAATTCTGTACACGTCATAAACACCATAACAGACAGTAAGTGCAACACCTGTACAAAGTTCCAACTTGACACAACACTACATTGTGGTCACATAATCCCAATTGCAAATGAAATAGCTAACGCTGCCTTATCATCTACAGGCAAGCTAGTTTTTTATACAGGGTTTGTTAACAACAAAAAGGGCACGTTAATTCGTGATTCTGGCGCAACTCTCTGTGGAGTAAAGAGAACATTGGTAGACACTAAAGACTACACAGACAAACATGTGACGTGTCGCACATTTTCAGGTACAATAGAGAAATACCCCCTTGCTTTGGTCGAAATTCAAACACCGTTCATATCGGGGCGAGTATTGTGTGCTATCCTTGAAAATCCCGTCGCGGATATTATACTTGGTAATTTACCCAACATACATCCATGCTCTGAAACAGAAATAAAAAGGTGGGAGCAAAAACACGGTATCCACCACAGAAATAGCGACACAAAAGAGAAACACCATTCTTGCTTGTCTCAAACTGCCAAAATACCAAGGGAGACAACCACTGAGGTAATCCAGGAAGAATTTACCGAGGTGTACAATGCAGGGGCGGTCGAATCAAGAAACGATACGACCAAATTAAAACCTCGAATTGAGGATGCTACTCATGTACCAAATACCAAGCCTGTAAATGTGCAACAAAACACACAACACACAAACGCAATAACACGACAGACAACCCACAAAACCAACACCGACCAACTACAGGAATTATTAGAAATAGTAGCGCCAAACTCAACTAACATCACTTTTGGAAATGAACAGGAAAATGACCCTACACTAGCACCATACTTTAAGTTAGTAGGCCTTAAGCCAAAATTAACAAAGAACGCATCGTGGACATTTAGGCTACAGAACAACATCTTAACTAGATTTTACACAACAAACCAGACCACGACACAGCAAATAGTGCTACCACAAGCACATTGAAACAAAATTCTAAAAATAGCCCATGACTCCCCTTTTGGAGGTCATATGACATACGAAATGACCAAGGCTATTATCCTGACCCAGTTTTATTGGCCAAAGTTTGACCAGGATATTAAAACCTTTTGTACATCTTGTGTTATATGTCAGAAAATGGTCAACAAGGGGAATAACCCTACTGCATTCTCTTTAAATAGAAACTTGAAATTATCCCATATAAATATGTTGAAACCATATTATGTTAGACAGGACAATGAGACAAATGAACTGACTCAACGAACTGGTGACGGAGACGAAACGACAATTTCTCAACGAAATGACACCTCGACAAACGAAGCATCGTTAACGACACACTCTTACGACGACGAAAACGACGAAGACATATGGACATTACCGACAATCTGTGATATCGACATCGACGACAAATTTGACGACATATTGACAACGATTGATCTCGACGACGACGACAATGACATTGAAGACAATTTACAAACAGTGGCATCTGTGGTAAATCAGACAGACGTGGACAACACTGAAATCCCTGTACCAATCATGACTGACGACGGAAGTATAAATGACATACATATCTCTGACACTTTGACACAACAACAGCGACAAGACATTTTGACTATCCTTGACGAATATAAATCTATCTTTTCTAACAAACCTGGACGCACTGATAAAATAACACATTCAATTGTGCTGACAGATCTGAGACCGGTCAAATGTAGACCATATTCTATTCCTCTCCATTACAGATCTAATTTAGATAAAGAAATTTTAGATTTAGAGAAAAATGGCATTATTCAAAAATCGATGTCTCAATATTCGTCACCGATTGTTCTGGTGAAAAAAAAGGACCAGACAATTCGCTTGTGCATTGACTATAGAGTATTAAATACAAGAACAACAACGGATGCAGAGCCAATGAACAGCTGTGAAGATCTTATCTTAAATATGGCTCAATCATCCTTATTTTCTAAGACCGATTTAGCTAAAGGATATTGGCAAGTTCCATTACACCCTTCTTGTAGACATATAACAGCATTCGCAACACCTCTCGGTTTGTACGAATGGCTATATCTTCCGTTTGGGCTCAAGAACGCACCGGCCACATTTGTAAGACTAACAAGATTGTTATTACACGGAATTAATGACGTAGTTGCTTATATTGATGATATATGCATCCATTCTTCTGATATGACTTCTCACTTACTCACCCTTAAACAAGTCTTCAACCAAATCTCTCTTTTTGGACTTACTATCAAACCTTCCAAGGTTGAAATAGGTTATACACAAATAGACTTCCTTGGTCATAGAATTTCTGAAGGAAAATTGTTGACTGATGATAAAATTGTTTCCAAGATCCTTAAGCTAGAAGTACCTACCACAAAGAAGCAAGTTAGAAGTTTACTAGGTCTGATTAACTATTATTCTAAATTTATTCCACATTGGGCAGAACTAACCTCAATCTTTTCTGATATGTTAACTAAAGATCATCCATCAAAAATTTGTAAAAGTACCAGCTTAGATGATGCAATGTGTAGATTGAAACATATTTTTTCTAATCCACCAGTCTTACGATTACCCAACATAAATTTACCCTTTATTTTGACCACAGATGCGAGCGCTATCGCAATAGGAGGATGCTTGATGCAGGAAGTGGATGGCATAAGACACCCCATTCTCTATGTGAGCCGCAAACTTAAGAAGGCTGAGACTCGGTATGCCACAGTTGAATTAGAGTGTTTGAGCCTAGTGTTTTGTATATTGAGATTATCGAAGTTCCTCTTAGGGAGTCACTTTGTGGTCCTCACTGACAGTTCGCCATTATTGGTCCTTAACCAGGGGTCGCCTAAAAACCATCGGCTACAAAGATGGCGTCTTCTACTTCAAGATTTCGACTTCGAAATCCGCCATATCAGAGGCACCGACAATATTATGGATGACCTTTTATCACGCCAAATGAATGCGCCAGTAGAATGACTTTAATCACATCGACCATTAACCATACTATAAACTGTGATACTTTTAGTCGGTTGCATATTACAGTGGAACTCTACACCTGCTAGAGTACTCTCAGTGATGAGTTGAATTACGACACCCAAGAACATGATACGTTACGTTGAGAACTATACCATCAAGTGCCTAAGCGCTAGAACGATTCCAGCAAGAAACAGTAACTGTGTTTGTGTCAACCAATAAGATCAACCAACGAACTAACTCCGAATTCTGTAAGAACTCGTTATATGGGACATTAAGAACATTCCATACTTGCTGTTACTACGTAACTTAACAAACAGCCGAAACAGAACGACATCGACTACAACACTTAAGAGACAGCCATACTAGCTTTACCATTCATGGCATAACACGCTAGCAACAGATGGACAACGCGCACATCATCGTTGGATTTAATTAATTAATTAGTTTAGGATTAAATATGTATTATATTTCCATTATTGATGTATATAAATTGTATTAACCTGTAATTTGTACATATTCGACATTAATATTACAGGCGGTACCATTCCTAGGCTAAAGAACCGTCCTATACAATTGTCTCTGTTTAAATTATAACCCATTTTTGAGTCATCGTACAAGGAGTACGTATTTTCTTAAAGGGCAAATATCGCCTAGCCCATTCTTTCTAAGGGCAATAACACTTACCTCAACTTTAATTATATATTTTAACCAAATACTATTTTTAATGCAAAGTGAGTGAATGACTGTGTGAATGGATTAAATGAGAGAACGACACACTTGGCGGACAAATTGTACGCAAACCGTATTTATTTTAATTTGTCTGCGTCTTTCATGTAAATTGTATGACTTGTCTAATTTGTGAATACATGTGTAGTACTTAGTTTAATAGTGAGTTAATATACATAGCTTAGCAGTTAGGATACATCTAAGCACCACTACTTGGAATGCCTGTTCATGTATTGCACACAGTGCAGTAGTTCATGATTGAGGTTATCCCAACTCGTGACGCTTGGAAATACGCCACACATTCAGCACACACAGTACACAAACCTTAAAACTCAACACTATCAAGTTAAAATACAGTCACTTTATTAGAAACATCAACTTATTAGTCAAGCACACTAACAAGCCAACAGGGACACTTGTAGTATGAGGGGGATAAAAGAACAAGGTAACTACATATTTAGCATTATATAACATACGGGAGTAAAAGTGTATAGAAATACACACACAGATCAAGATTTGAAGGTGTACTTATTTAGCCAAGACTTCGGTCTTGTTAACCCTCTATTATATAGGGGTTATTTGTCTGGGTACCATTTCGGGTACTATGAGAAGGGCAAGTTGTAAATACAACTACTAAAATGCCACGTAACTTCGGTCTGATAAGCATATTTAAGCACACGAGAGACAGGGATCTCTGCACCAAATCAGACAAGTGTTGTATGGTAGAATACATGAGTTTTTAGTGCTAATAGGTAGGTTGCCAGGTTACTATCCACCAAACTACAACACCAACTGTATGTGATTCGGTGACAGAATTAGAACGGATCTAATTCCCAACAACAAATCATGTCACGGGGGAGGAGGGATCCTGTCACCGCCTCACTTGCACATTTAGTAAAGGGCTGCAATTCCAGCCCAAGGGAAACCATTGAGTCGAGCAGGACCCGAGTAATCTAGAACCTTCTCAAAAGAGATGGTCACCAAGTTCATGATTCCGTGGACACTGATGTGGCCCGCCTAATGCGGGGTCCACGAGGAACTCGGACAGAGTTACCGCCCGTGTCTAGTTAGGACACGCGGAGACCGGCAGAGGACAGATGGACTTGAGAGAGGCAACAGGGCCTGCCTTTGAGGGACTCTATAGATATCAATAGATATATAGACATAGGCTAGATAGTTTGCTAGACTGTTAAATGATACTTATGTGTTTGATGTTTACTATTTGGGAGATGTAATATAGCGCGGGTCTGTTTACCCACTGCGCCAACGCATACTGTATATGTAAATACAATAAATATTCGATCTCATAACGAACAGATTTATTGTTGCCTGTATGAACCCAAGTTTAGTTACCTAGATACGAGCAAGACTATGACAGTATGTTTTGCATCTTGCAAAATGCTACCTTCGTAATGGCAATTCTTGTTCTAATCTCTTCAAGGCATCTCCCAGTCCTGTACATAGGATATGCATTTAAAAAAAAAGTTTGCCACTGCTTTCTGAACGACCGGCACTCATACATTTTTTATGAAAATCAACACAAGGCGGTCTGCTACCAAATCGCTCGCAGCTGTATTTCGAACGCGGTATGCGGGGTTACGAACTGCGTCCACAGAGCCGGCAGAGCGTGGGTTGGGTATTTAAAAACGTCTCAAGCCCTTTATAGGACGTGTCGATCACCAATATGTTGATTTTCTAAACAATACTACGTTCTGTAGTTCGCCATTGCTTTTCTAAACAATACTACGTTCTGTAGTTCGCCATTGCTTTTCTAAACAATACTATGTTCAATAGTTCGCCATTGCTTTTCTAAACAATACTACGTTCTGTAGTTCGCCATTGCTTTTCTAAACAATACTATGTTCTGTAGTTCGCCATTGCTTTTCTAAACAATACTACGTTCTGTAGTTCGCCATTGCTTTTCTAAACAATACAACGTTCAGTAGTTCGCCATTGCTTTTCTAAACAATACTATGTTCAATAGTTCGCCATTGCTTTTCTAAACAATACTACGTTCTGTAGTTCGCCATTGCTTTTCTAAACAATACTATGTTCTGTAGTTCGCCATTGCTTTTCTAAACAATACTATGTTCTGTAGTTCGCCATTGCTTTTCTAAACAATAATACGTTCTGTAGTTCGCCATTGCTTTTCTAAACAATACTACGTTCTGTAGTTCGCCATTGCTTTTCTAAACAATAATACGTTCTGTAGTTCGCCATTGCTTTTCTAAACAATACTATGTTCTGTAGTTCGCCATTGCTTTTCTAAACAATACTATGTTCAATAGTTCGCCATTGCTTTTCTAAACAATAATACGTTCTGTAGTTCGCCATTGCTTTTCTAAACAATACTACGTTCAATAGTTCGCCATTGCTTTTCAAAACAATACAACTTTCAGTAGTTCGCCATTGCTTTTCTAAACAATACAACTTTCAGTAGTTCGCCCTTGCTTTTCTAAACAATACAACGTTCACTAGTTCGCCATTGCTTTCTGAACGAGAAGTCAACGTTTCAGTGGAATTGACCAGTGGTGGAAATGAAGCCACTACCCCGCCGTCTGCGCATTGGAAGTTAAAGCGCGATTGTATTAAACTTCTCGGTTACAATGACTTTTACTTCTTCTTATCTGTCTATCATCTACTGCCTATTGTACCGTCTGGTGTAGGACTGGACTTGAGCCTGAGGAATTAAGGCCGCCTGGCTAGTGCAGTCGCCGCGAACTGTGCAGGTTAGGGTTTTCTTTTCGCCCCACCCCCTCCCCGACAGAAACAATCCACACCTTAGCGATGATTCGAATCCGGGTCTCCCGAAGGAGAACTCTGCATTCTTAGTCACTCGGACAGCTGCTCCTTCAAAGAAATGTCCAGGTGTCTGCGGTACACAATCTGACATCCAAGTCTTTTACCAGAGCTAGGCTGGGTGGTTCTAGATGCCCTGGTTGATGAACACATCCTCCCTCGAAGACGTTTCGAACCCATGATCACCGTGCCCATAAGCAGGCGTGCTAGCCAATGAATTACCTCGCCTCTTTTAGATATATAAACATGTCCTGATGTTTATGCCTGTCATGACATTACTTGCTGTAGGAGAATGTATAGGCACCTTTATACATGCAGATTTAACCAGCCCGCTATCTGCAATTGTCACTTCTCTTCCTCTAATTTGATTAACCAGCCTGCTATAGAGTCCTGACTCATTCCCTTCCTTGACTCATTCTATTCCTTGTCGAGGAAACAAAAGGTTCCTTCCTTGGTTCCTACTTTCAGCTGGCGGGATACTGCTGTTTTAGGTCGAGCCCAGGGGAACTTGGAAGATAAAAACTGTTGAATAAATACAGGGTGTATTTGAGTGTGAAGTGTTTGATAATATTGCCGGTCCAAGTTTTGTATTTACCTGTTATGTTGCATGAACTTTACAGAGGGTGAATACAAAACTTGGACCGGCAATATTTTCAAACACTACACAGTCATTAAAAATAACCCTTTACATGGTTAATTGTCTTTTTAAGCTGTTACCGCTATCGCTGGCTCTGTGGTGAAGGAGTTACGAATGCAATGCGTAATCCCGCATTCCACGTTCCAAACACAGCTGCGGGTGATTTGGAAGCGAACCGCTTTGCGTTGGTTTCAATTTCAGTGGTATGAGTGCCGGTCGTTCAGAAAGCAATGGCGAACTACTGAAAGTAAACTTGCCCAGGAATCACAAACAGCCAAACAATACTGGAGTTGACTGCTTCGTCCTGTAAAAGATATGCAACTAACTAACCTCCGTGGCGCGGGGTCTGCAGTATCGCACTGGCTAGCATGCTTGCCTGCCGGCCCGGAGGTCAAATGTTTGAACCCCCACCGAGACGGGAGTTTAAAAAGTAACATGTGCTTCCAGGTCGACCTAGCCTAAAATGGGTACCAGGAAGTGTTGTGGGAAGTAAAGGCGACCGGTGTGGAGTAAACCAGATCACACATCGGGTGCCGATTGGTCTAACTCTAGCAGATATGTGGCTGGCACTGTGTACTCAATCATCCGGGTATTACCGGGGCCTTAAGAAAAGCTAAGAAAATTAACACTGTAACCTACCATGAAGGTCGCAGAAGACGACTAAGGAAGGTTGGCGAGGGGTAGGCTTTCTCATATAGACAGGGAATAGACCAGACATAGATATCTAGATATAAATATCTAGACACCCGCAGACTGCTTTAGACAATGTGGATAAATGTTGCGGGCTTCAACCCAGACAAAGCATATATACTAAGCATTTCACTGAACAACAGATTTGTCAAGGAGGAGGTGCCAGATATCACAACACAATTCAGTGTGATCATTAGAAAGAATGCTACCAAGCACGTGGAAATAGTCTTCGACATAAGCTTGTCCTTTAGGATCATGTGCTGGAGGTGTTGGACATGACCGAGATGGAACTCGGTGCTCTGAAAGTGATGACAGCAACCGTCACGGAGCAAAGTATGTTATTCACTATTTACTAGCATACAATCATATCGGTGATTGAGTATGGTGTAGGCTCACAATATTTCATATCCAGCTGACGAGTCTAGAACACAATAAAAATGAGGACACGCGAGTCATTCTGAACTGAACAAGGGATACCCCTCTTATATGTATGAAACATACACTACTCTGGCCATCCATATACGGCAGATACAAGGTGCCCCAAGCCAAGATGTACTCTAGGTACTAGAGTCTACTACTGCAGTAGACAGGGATAATTGATTGTACTAAGCTTTAGATCAGTGGTTCTCAACCTTTTTTGGCCCATTACCCCCTTCACCATATTTTCAGAACGCCATTCCCCCCCCCCCTTCCTATAAAAAATTTGGCCCGTTCCCCCCTTCACCGTATTTTCAGAACGTCATTCCCCCCCCCCTCCTTTCATATTTCCTATCAAAAAATCCCCCCACCCCTAAACAGTATACGTAAAAATGGAAGGTAAATGTAATAGCATATACTAAAACAAGTCTAGACATCCACATAAAACATGATTTGTGGGTCTACTTACTTTATAAAATGAGGTTTAGAAGACGAGACATACATAACTGTAAAGTATGAAGGGAAAAACTATGTCAAGTAATCGGTTCTTGTATTAACATGATCTTGAAATGGTCTTCATTCCCCCCCTGGAAACCCTGAAATTCCCCCCTGGGGGGGAATTCCCCACCGGTTGAGAACCACTGCTTTAGATGATACCAACGGATATAGGTTGAACAGAGGCAGGTGTTGGTTTACTTTAGCTGAAGACACAATCAGTTAGGTATGTGGAATTAGTAGGATAGTGCATGGAGAGGAAGGTGCTCTCTAACAATGAAGCAATGTATAGAGTTAAAGTTACATTGGGTTGAGAATGCCAACAATTCACAGTGGGTGTCTTAGAAGTATATGTACAACAACCGATAGAAGACCATACACTAACACACAGACGATGTAATTGTATAGACCGATATGTCTTTGGGCGTTATTACAACAGGTCTTGGAAAGGTCCTTGAGTCAGAAGACATAATGTACAAGACACCCTTGCGAATAAGCTTCGCGGTCAGGATGTTTTATGTTTTCTACCATCAGCTGCTAACCTGGCTAAATCGCAAAATTCTGACGATGCAGAGTGTCCCCATTGCCGAGATAAGCATACTCGAACGCGTATTGTCCGCGTGAAAGGTAGTAATCGTCCATGTCTGGTTCACTTTGTGCCACAAGAGTGCTCACTGAGCTGGCAGCCATTGTGAATGTAGCGATACTACACGCGATATGAAAACCAAAGCCTAGGGTCCAGCCTGGACTTCCTCAAAATTGAGTAGTGAGCAGCAGGTAAAGTCATCTACCTTGGAAACATGTCGTCTATCTTCGATATCGTGAAAGACTGGGAGTTGGCAGTACACCCAAAGGATCATCGCAGATATCCTGACATAATCCAGAAGACTCGGAAAAGACAAGAGATTGTGGTACACTCTTTGACGGTTTGACAGAGAACGCTGATCGACCTGACTGTCCCGTGTGAACTTTGAAACTAGGAGCAATACATCTTAAATATTAACAGTACGTGACCTAGTAGCCAGTCTGAGAAAAGTTATGCGCTGTAGAGGTGTGCGCAAGAGGTCTAGTTTCCAACTCTGTGTACGGCGCGGTTAAGTTATTGGGACTGAAAAGACAATCTATAAATTGGGCTCTACAACGTCTGGGCGATTCTGCTGAGAAAGTCCCGTGTCGTGGGCATTGGGAAGTGGAGAGACAAAGCAGTGCACATCAGGACAGCAAAATATCGTTCGAAGTTCCAACAACCACAGCTAAGTATCAACAGCAGTCACTGACTGTAGAGCTAGACACCGTGTGCCTTCCGCAGCAAAGAATAGGAGAGTAGGAGAAGGTCCTAGCCTGCAAACACAATGAAAATAGCCTAGACGAAAAGCTGGCAAATGCAGGAATGCGGATACTTCAGGTATGGACAGGATGCAAAGAAGGCAACAAGCCAGTAAGAGTGCTCATCGTGCTATAGCTATCACTGCTTTTGGATGCGGCGACGGAGGGCCAAATGGCCACGGAAAAGAAGCTGGCTTTCTCTCGACCACATTCAAATTTGCACATCACGATGTACTGGGTGCGTGACGTTCACCTTCCCGAATTATCAATATTGGAGCCCTTAAAAGCCATTAAAACAGTTCATAAGTAAACACATGTACTGCCTGGCGCCCATAAGCGTAGAAGAAAGAAGTAGAGACTGGAGGAATGGATGACATCCTGCATAGCAGCTATCGTCCTCTAGCCTCTACTTCTATGGGAGCAAAAATATACATGTGTGTTTATTGATGAGCTGCCTTCCCGAAAGCGCGTTCGCTGTCTGGTAGGCACACACAGTACAGTAGTGAATTTGTGACGTGATTGCAATGAACGGCGAATACATGTATTGAAACTAGAGGGCAAGGTTTCGGATACACCAGTGGAGAAAGACACCTAGGAGTCAAGACCTGGATCCACCCCCCCCCCCTCCCCGCCCCTCCCAGAGTGTATAAAAGATGAGGAGATGGAAACGTTCGCTGATCAAAAACCCCTCAGTGAGCTTGCTGTACGGTGAAGTTTAGGCTATCAGACATGCCCAGGCTCCGTCGTTTACAGCGATTCCAACTTAGGAAACGTTGATTAACGACCATTAGCAGAAATTTGAATGATTACTTCAGAGTTAGTGTTATTATCTGCAATACTCTGCGCTCAGATCGAAAGTTGCCGTCGGTAATCATGCGTAATCTGTTTTTAAACAGGCTAGGTCTACTTCGTTTATTTTATTTACAAATGTATCATTAATGCGGGACATGCGCACACATGAGCAATGTTGTGCAACAAATGCATGCATCGATACTTTCAATGCATACTTTGTAAACATTCTGCATGTATTTCCCTGTGATGGAGCTATCGATTTCTGACATCAATAAGAAACCATTGGGGACGTGACTTCGGGGTAGCTTTGTTAGTTTTATTATCTTCAAAAGAGAAACCTGGCACGGCGGATGGTGTTGAATGGGGGACACTCGACATGACCTTAGCGGGGAAACTAAACACTCGATGAAAATCTATAGAAATATGTTTCAAAATGTTTAAAGGAGGACCGAATGTAGTTTTGTTGCCAGCGGGAGGATATTTTGTGACGGGTCGTTGAAATATTGCGGCGGGCCGCTGAAATCTTGTGGTGGGCCAGATGAAGTTTGGTGGCAAGTTGGTTGAAGTCCTAGAGACATGGGTTTGGCGATCGGAGCTCTGCACTCTCAAAACGACAGGTACAGACTGGACTGGCATGTTGCCGTCTTGACAGACGATAGTTTGTAAAATGGAGTTATACTTCTCCATTGCACTAAGTCTGGGCTGAATTTAAAGACAATGTCGTGCCCATGCAACATGATCTCTCTCTCTCTCTCTCTCTCTCTCTCTCTCTCTCTCTCTCTCTCTCTCTCTCTCTCTCTCTCTCTCTCTCTCTCTCGCCTGCCTAGATTACTCCAGAAGAAAGGTGGATCTGGAACAAAACAAACTGCATAAGCTGCTGGATCAGCAAAGCAATACTCTAACTGTCCGCCTGTCGGAGCTTCGATCCTAGACCAGCTGTCGACCAAGGGTTAGGGCCTGGTCTGCCCTGCCATGACATTTAGTCTTTAAGATGCATTGCCTCGCACTAGGCTAAGGCTTGTACCCTCCCAATTGCGCTCCTCTGCCCGAAGCCGCTGGCACAATGTGGGGTGTTGGGATTCAGGAACAAACTACTACACTCACTTTTAACGTGGGCACTGATGTGAAGCCGAAAATAAAGGAATCCACAGGTAGAAAATGGTGCATCCTGTGCAGTAATGATAGTGATCTTAGAATTAGAAATACATTCGCAGGTATTGATAAACACTTATATAAGTAAAGGAAACAAATAGAGATACGAGACTCTCTAGACCAGTGTTTCCCAACCTTTTTTGTGCTATGTCCTACCTAAGCCTTTCTAAAATTCTTATGCCCCCCCCCCCCCTTAACATATGCATCATTTCTTATTTTCAAAAATTCAAAAATTGAAATGTTCACTAAAGAAACTTATTTTTTTTTTTTTTAGAAGGACTCACGGTTCCCAGATGGGCAAGAGCAGCCGCCCCCCCCCCCCCCCCCCAAGGTCCAGCTTCCCTGTGTGTCTGTTGTGTTACGTGAATTTTTTTTTTTTTTTTTGGTTTGGCGGTTACCCCAGACATGCTGGTTCCCCCGCCTTCCCCGTTTTTGTGTTGACCCTTAGTCTCACTGTGAGCTATTGCCTACAGTGGTCCGCCAGGTCCACATATAAGGTGAAGATATGTGATGGGTTTTTATTTGATTTATTATCCAGCACAGATCGAATAGCAAACACAGAGGAGGTCAGTTCGGCCGAATGGTTAAGAGCTTTTATACTTCAGGTGTGCTGACGTCGAGAGGGCGGGTTCAACCCCTACACCGGTCAATTGGACTAAAGTGTTGACTTCTCGTCCTTGACTTGGGGGAGTAAATTACAAAATAGCTCAGAAGCTTGGGGGAGTAAATTACAAATAGCTCAGAAGTCGGAGTGGGTTCGCCTGATAGCGAGGGACATTGGTAATTAAAAACAGCTAATCCACAAGTAAAAATCAGTCCAGTGCACTAAAAGTATTATTATAATAGCAGGTGTAACGGGCTACGCTTAAACTCATTGCGAGGGAACGCAAAATAAAATGTATAATACTAGTAAGAATAACATTGGAGTACAACAAAGGGTTAGCCAAGACGACGACGACAACAACAACAGTGTATAATCCAAGCTAGACTGGATAATTGACTTATTATGTTCCCTCGTCATCTAATTCAACAAAAATACGGCTCAAACTGTCAGTCCATTTTCTATGACTTTATCCTCGACCAATGAGTTCTCCGTGTTTCAAATGCATCACGACCTCTCCCGTAATCACTGATGGTTTAATAATGTCCTTTGTGATCTCGAAAACTGGAATAAATCGTTCTACACAGCCAGGGAGATAAGGTTTCAAAAGCCATATTCTATTTCTGGATATTTGTTCCGACTGCACGTCGCTACTCACCTAAGATTAAACACAGAACGAAGATCAATACAGCAGGTTTGTTTTGGTAACAACATGCAGTTCTGACAATTCGCACTATATATTGCTCTGGAATATTCGGTGATAATTAAAAAGGATCGGTTCACAAGCCTCAAGGAGTATCGGGCGTACGGTGCTAGAGCGATATTTGTATAGACCAAACGGTACTGGATGGGTGATGTGGTTAGTATCACACCGGCCGCTTTTCCTTTCCAAATCACTATTTGTACCCATTTGATGCTGGGTCGACCTGGAAACCTAAGTCAATTATTAAAAAAACTGGGAGTTCTCCCAGCTGCGGATCGAACTCATGATCACCAGGTCGACAGGCGAGTGTCTGGCCACTACGCCACCCAAGCTCCCTAAATATGTTACATTCCCAGCTTTGACATTCCCACCTCCATGTGTGTTACCTTCTGGTATATCTTTATGTTATATTCCCGGCTTTGACATTCCCTCGTCCATGTTTGTTGACTTATGGTGTATCTTTCTGTTATATTCCCGGCTTTGACACTCCCACATCCATGTCTGTTGCCTTCTGGTATATCTTTATGTTATATTCCCAGCTTTGACACTCCCACGTCCATGTCTGTTGCCTTCTGTTGTATCTATATGTTATATTTCCAGCTTTGACACTCACACTTCCATGTTTGTTGCCTTCTGTTGTATCTATATAAATATGTTATATTCCCAGCTTTGACACTCACACTTCCATGTTTGTTGCCTTCTGTTGTATCTATATGTTATATTCCCGGCTTTGACACTCCCACCCCGATGTCTGTTGCCTTCTGGTGTATCTTTCTGTTATATTCCCGGCTTTGACACTCCCACCCCGATGTCTGTTGCCTTCTGGTGTATCTTTCTGTTATATTCCCGGCTTTGACACTCCCACCCCGATGTCTGTTGCCTTCTGGTGTATCTTTCTGTTATATTCCCGGCTTTGACACTCACACTTCCATGTCTGTTGCCTTCTGGTGTATCTTTCTGACCCCCATATTGGGATCTGAGTACTAATGACAGCAGTATGTAAACCAGGCGTGAGGAACCTCTTTTTTTCTGCCAAGGGCCATTTCGATATTCATAACGTAATTCGCGATTTACACAATTGTCAACTTTATAATTATCATGCTATATTTGGAAAGCAATGGCAGAGAGACGAATGGAGACGGATTGTATTTGCAGCAAAGAACCTCAATGGCTCGGAACGCTGAAGAAGAAGAGAAGAGAATGGCAAACTACTGAACGTAAAATTTGCTTAGAAAATAGCAAGCAGTCAACAAATGGGTTGACTGACACGTCCTGTATACGGCATCGTAGAACTTTACAGGAAAAATGAAACGCGTGGGTGTAACGGTTAGGACATTACGCTAACAATGGCATGAACGCGATCGGAGAGGAGTTGGATTCCAGATCTCGACACTCGCTATGAGAGGGAAAGACTGGCATCAATTCCTTCGTGTCTCCGTCCTATAAACATGTGGTGTTCCTAATACTTCACATAGCCACAGCACCTTTCTGCTACAGGACTTTGCTACAAGAAAACATAAAGGACCCCTACATGCCTTTTGGGGCACTGGGCATATGGTGCTAAACCCATATTGTGATTATAGGGGGCTGCGTGGTCTCGAGGTATGAGGTCCGCCTCGAGAGCTGGAGGTCCCGGGTTCAAGCCTTGGTGAGGTCCAGGATTTTTTTCACATGAACTTCTAGTAATAAAATTTCCCCTGGTCTCTGGGTAGTGAGATCGGACGCCCGTGTGTATTGTTGCACACGTAAAACATCCCTTGGCAGTTGGAAATCAAAAAAGAGTAGCCTAACGGCGCTGCCCGGGCAATATTTCGAGTTAAAAATCTACCTAAGTATTTCAGGATCCTCGCCGGTGCTAGGGAGTTCGTGCACTGAGCTGAGTTTCTCCAAACTCAGGTTTGAGTTAGGAGGAGAACAGAGCACTTATGGAGTACACCCGTGTGCCGTGATGTTGATCCATCGACTACACTAAACTAAACTAAACCCATATTGTTATATACCAACGAGCACTCGGTGGGTGATGTGGTCAGTTTAGCGACGGCTGTCTTCACTCCCCAGGCCATTTCCTGGTCTCCATTCTCGGCTGGGTTGACCTTGAATCCCAGGTCAAGTATAAACATGCACCAAATGCAGATTCCAATCCGCAACCGCGTAGTCATGAGATCGAATTACTGTTACAATATAGTGATATGTGTAGTCACTTCACTTGGAATTACTGCTACAATACAGTGATATGTGTAGTCACCGGACTTCGAATTACAACTACAATACTACAGTGATATGTGTAGTCACCCGACTTCGAATTACTACTACAATACTACAGTGATATGTGTAGTCACCCGACTTCGAATTACTACTACAATACTACAGTGATATGTGTAGTCAGCTGACTTCGAATTACTGCTACAATACAGTGATATGTGTAGTCACCTGACTTCGAATTACTACTACAATACAGTGATATGTGTAGTCACCTGACTTCGAATTACTGCTATAATACAGTGATATGTGTAGTCACTTCACTTCAATAATAGTGTATCTTCTTATTCTTCGTTTTTTCTTTTTGATCTTCTTATGTCTTTCCACCATCTGCCCCCCCCCCTCTCCTCGTCCTCATCTTTTTAATTTTTCTCCTCCTCCTCCTCCTCTTCCTTCTCCTCTCCTCTTCCTCCTTCTTTTTGTTCAACTGCTGTAGCAACTGTTACATCTGCTGCTTTTAATTTCCAAATGAAGTGGTAACGCCAAAGTCCTCCTAGGGTTTCATTTCTGGAGCTTTCGTCATAATTTGCTGTATTTTTAAACTATCATTGGGATATGTGGTTGTCAGCACAATATGATCCATCATTTGTGGCCTCTACAATGAAAAAGCAATTAGTCATTTAGAGCCCCTGGATATGTGGATATATAGAAGCATATTTAGTCTTTCATTGAAACAAAAACAATCAAACACGGTGGTTCTAGAAAAACTGCGAATGAAAAAAAATTGTTTATGAAAGAAATAATGAAAAAAAAAAAGACAAGTAACATAATTCAGCCACGTTAAAAGACATAACACTTTTATAAAAACCATACTGCATGGTGAGGTTGAAGGCAAGCGAGAAAGAGATAGACAACGATACAAGTGGGGAGATAACATCAAGAGATGGACGAACAGTAGTCTGACAGAATGTACAATCAAGGCGAGAGAGAGAGAGAGAGAGAGAGAGAGAGAGAGAGAGAGAGAGAGAGAGAGACAGATCCACTGCAGCCAACCGTCATTGTGGAGACGACGCTTGATTGATTGAGATGGTCTTTGTCCATCAAGAATGATGATGACTATTTGTTTCATCCAGTGGGGTTGAAAGTTTGGAGCCGTGAGCTCTAAAGTTGCTGGTAAGCTCTATTATGGCTCGAAATGTTCTTTGACAATGCGGGTAAAGAATGCTTGACGTTCCAGGAGCAGGATCTCCTCCATGATTGGAGGAAGAATGACTTGCGCGATGAACTGGCTTAAAATGAGGAAAAGTTGCTCAGTCTGTCGAACACACTCTCTCGCCTGAGTCCATTTGAATCAAATGGCAAGACAAGTCAAGACGACTGGAGACGAATACAGGTGCAGTGGATGACCAGGGCCCCCTACGTGCCTTGCCGTGCTCATTACGTTCCACAGTGCTTTGCAGGTAAATGCCGTCTTGCCCGTTGAATCATCAATGATTTCTTCTACATTGCCTGCATCATACGATCCATCATGTGTTGCTGCTGACGACACACTTGCTATGTTACAGTCGGATTATTCTTCACTTTTATAACATGTCCGGGTAACACGTGTGTTACATCATTTATATCTAATTATTATTATGAGTATTTCGTGATTTATTAAGCTCACGAGAGATGATTTCAGCTGGAATGTAAATACATCAATAAAAAGGACAACATTGATATAAAATAATTGCCACATGTGCCCCTGTATAGAAACAGAACAATATGGCACATAATGGCAATAGTTACACTAACATTATTGATTATGATACCGTTGGTTTCCCGTAGTGTCAACAAAACCCCCTGAGTATGTATGGTTATCCGCTTCCGTCATTCTGTATTGAAATAATAATCCTAATCATTGGAAGCAAACATTTTGCATTCGTTCACATGGTGGTGCAGTTGGGGCCTTAAAGCACGCATGAATGAGCATAATCGTTTTACAGCGTCACAGGTGATACATTCAGTAGGTGGCCATGACATGGGCATAGCTAGAAAACTTTGTTCAGGCGTAGAAACTAGGCATTATCCCCCTCCCTCTTTTTTCATGGAAAAGGGGATGGGGATGGGGGATGGGGGGGGGGGGGGGGGGGTTCATATAAGGTAAAGACAACAACACTGTTGTTGAGTGTGAAGCATTAAGCCTTCATATATTATAATCTTCATCTAGTGCCCTGTCGACTGGCGTGGGCGATTTTGCTTCTCCACAAATTGCGATCTCCAACAGCATTTTCGTGTGCTGACTCCCTTCCGTGCCATAACACAAGCCTGTCAATAATTTTCTCTCACTGTCTCCCTCTATCTATCTTTCCACAAATCTTTCCAGTTGTCACAACGTTTTCCAGTTTTTGTCGCCAAATCATAATGACTGCCTCTTTCTCATGTTTGCAATAAGTTGTCTTTGTATCTTAGAGAGAGAGAGAGAGAGAGAGAGAGAGAGAGAGAGAGAGAGAGAGAGAGAGAGAGAGAGAGAGAGAGAGAGAGAGAGAGAGAGAGAGAGAGAGAGAGAGAGAGGCATAAAACATTAGACTTTATTTTTACCTTACCACATTTCTTTTTCTATTACATATAACCCGATTTACATTATGCCGCATTACGTTATATATTTCATATAACCTCATTTACATTATGCCGCATTACTTTATCTATCGCATATAACCTCATTTACATTATGCCGCATTACTTTATATATCACCAATAATCCCATTTACATTATGCCACATTACTCTATCTATTACATACAACCTCATTTACATTATGCCACATTATTTTATTTATCACCTAAAATCCCATTTACCTTATGCCACATTACTTTATCTATTACGCATAACCCCATTTACATTATGAAACATTACTTTATCTATCACATATACCCCCATTTAAATTATGCCGCATTTATCGGGGGCTGAGTGTTCTCGCGGTATGGTTTCCGCCTCGAGTGCTTGAGGTCCCGGGTTCAATTTTTTTGTAGATCGGAAGCTCGTGTGTACTGTTGCGCACGTAAAATATCCCTTGGCAGTTGGAAATCGAAAAAGAGTAGCTTAACGGCGCTGCCCAAGCAAAATTTCGAGTTTAAAATATACCCAAAGTATCTCAGGATCTCTCCGGAGTTCGTGCACGGGCTGAGATTCTCCGGACTCAGGCTTGAGTTAGGAGTAGAACGGAGCACTTATGGGTAAAACCCGTGTGCCGCGATGTTGATCCGTCGACTAAACTAAACTAAACATTATCTATCACATATAACCCCATTTACACTTTGCTCCTCCGCTTCTCCAGTACCTGGAGCTTACTAGTCAGATGTAGCGTTAGGAGGTAAGCATGGCCGAATGGACAAGAGCACTCGTTCTTCAACATCTGATGTCGAGGTAGTGGGTTCAGCCCCTACACCGACCGGTTGAACTGAAATGTTGACTTCTCGTCTTTGACTTGGGGGTGTAAATTACAAGAACCTCAGAAGTCGAAGTGGGTTCGTCTGTTGGCAAGGGACATTGGTAATAGGGAAAGCTAATCCACACGAACAATTCAGTCTAGTGCTATTAGAAGTAACGTGTATGGGTTTAAAGAAAGTGAGTGAGCTCAAACCACACAAAAAATATATATATATTTTGTGTTAATTAATTTACTAAACATCACCTTCTTATACTCATGTAGTCAATTCATCCATCGTGTGCCTTGCCGGTACGCGTGCGCGGTAATGATTCGCCATTTCACTCGATCACCAGAGTCGTGGATCAGCTCAGTATTCTTGTCTGGACCATGCCACGTTGTCAAGCCGTCCAGATATTTACTTCTCTGTCTTCCCCTTGGTCTCTTCCCCTCGATCTTGCCAGTTGTCACTAAGTTCTCCAATTTATTTCTTCTCATAACGTCCAAACAATTTTGACTGTCTACGTCTAATTTCTCTAATCAATTTCCGATTTTCATTTATTTCGTGTAGTACGCATGTACTACTACACTCATGCATGTAATCTTCACGTAAAGCGCTTGTTTTATCGTATACTGTATGCTATAATAGAAGTAAATACCTGGATAGCTTGACCACGTTGCATGGTCGAGACAAGAACACTGAGCTGATCTACGACTCTGGTGATCGAGTGAGGTGGCGAAACATGACCACCCACGCTTACCAGCATGGCACATGATGATGATGCTATAAGTTTAGGTGTCTGTCACTGCGGTGGCGTTGTGGCTAGACATGTGCCTGTCGGTCCAATGGTAATAAGTTCGAAACCCATTGGGACGGGTTCGGATTTGTATAATTGATCTGAGCTCGCAGCCGCACAGCCGATGCTCAGTCTAATGAGTACCAATAGATTTCTTAGGAAGTAACGTTAACCGGTGAGATACTAACGACATCACTCAGCGAGTGCCGATTGGTCTCTTACATATGGGTCTCGTTCTATATGCTACATGCGCCTTAAAGAGCCCTTTGCGCCTGGAAGGGTCCTTGACTTATCGACTGACTACGGTGTCTGCTCTGACCTATTTATGTTCCATGCCTGGATGAGCCTTGTAGATGTGATTGATATGTGTCGTTGATATGATGCACTGGGAGTTTCCTTGCTCGTGACTACACGTGTTTACAAAATTAGACATGTTAAAGACATGAACCGTAGACAAAGTTTAAATGTAGAATGGTCCAAGCACAGACAGCAGTTCACAAGATGATGAATATCCTCAGCAATTTATCTTTGTAAATCAATATAATGAAATAAAGTTCTTAAGAGCTACACTGAGCCAGTCAAAATGTATGGAAGCCAATTGTGGACAATTAACAGATAAGTGAGGAATTATGAGAAGCTGCGAAGATGTAGTTTTATAGAAGAATTATGAGAACGCAGTAGAAGGATGGCAAGATAAATGAAGATACCTTGAAAGAAGGTAACTCACAAAGATAACTAATTACTTGCATTGAAAGAAGGCATTCAACATTCTTTGGGCGTGTCATGAGAAGGGTAAAACTGGAGAATGTCGTCACAATGGAAAGAAAAGGCAGGGGAAGACCAAGACAGAAGATGCAGGACAGTTTGACATCACGCCATAAAGGAACATCCGTATCAGAAATGACTGGCCACACGGGAGACAGAAGGCTACGGACAGACACTACCACCTTCTCTAATCGGCATGGACTATAAGAAAACAGTGGACAAAATCCACAAGAAGAGCGGTCTCTCATTCTCAATATGCAGATTTTCAGTTGTTCACAATATATAACGTGTCATAAGCTTACCATTGCTCGCAAACAGAATCCATATAAACCTGGGCTTGATCTGTCCAGCAGATGTCACTTTAATGGTGGTACCACGTTGAGACTACAAAACACGACAGCCTGTGGCCATAGATGGTAAATGATTAACATTCATGCACGCACTGAATCTGCTCCTTTCTGTGTGAAGAAGACGTTTGGTAATTGATTTCACACTAGGCAACTGCTGCATATGTGACCTTACATGTTGTTTGGTTATATACATGTATGTATTTATTGATATGTTAGAACGTATGTCTTTATTGCCCGTGTTCTTCGTATTCTTCTTTTTTCACATGGAAAGAACTCTAGTATATAAGTGAAAAACACGCAGAACATTGGGTATATGGTGCTAGGTCTATTGTTCTATAGAACAATCGGCATTCGGTGGGTGATGGGGTCAACGCCGACCGCCTTTACTTCCATCTTCTTTTTCTCATTGCTTTCTGAACGACCGGCACTCATACCATTATATGAAAACCAACGCAAGGCAGTCTGCTTCTAAATCGCCCGCACTTGTGTTTCGAATTCGCGGGATTACGAATTGCATTCGTAACCCCTGTGTCATAGAGCCGGTTAAAAGCTCAGACCAGTCAGATTTTTGGCAAGATTTGAAGATGGGAAGCCGCGGTAGCGCAGCGGTTGGCAGGCTTACCTTCCGCCTGGTGGCAATGTGTTCGTGTCCAATTTGAGACAGACACTTCTTTTCTATAGCCCCGGGCTTCCAGGTCGATGCAATCTGAAATGGGCAGCAACAAATCCTCGGCGAAGGAAAGTCAATGACGTTACACCCACCACATCACCCTTTTAGTGCAGACCAGTCTAACATATGGAGTTAACACCTTGTACCCAATACGGGTCGCTGCGTAAAAGGGTCCTTGAAAGAGAGATGGCAGAAAGTTTACTCAAGGAAGAGGCCGAAGGCAAGCTAGCAAAAGGCAGGTAGCGATAGCTGTGTGCGGATAACATTAACAGATGGACGGACTGCAATTTGTCAGAGTGCCAAAGCAGGGCAAGAGACATGAAGTGTTGGAGATCCACTATAGACAACTTCATTGTGGATGTTGCACTTGCTTGTTTGAGAGAATTGTAGTTCGTATTTATGTAACGGGCTACTTGACGCTTTCTGTTGGTTTATATTTCTTATATGATATTTAGTGCGTCGATAATTGTGGTCGAATGGTTTAACGAGCTCGCACTGAAACTGTCTCTGGTGACCATGGTAGGGGGTTCGTTATGCACGCCGGTCAGTTGGACTCAAACTTTGACTTCTCATCCTTGACTTGGGAACGTTAACTGCAAATTCCCCAGAAGTCGGAGTGGATTCGATGGCGTGGAAGGTGATGATAGGGAAAGATAGCCCACTCTCAAAAATCAGTAAGAAACACTATTGCTTTTGAAGAGATCCCGTGGTTTAACATCTCGGACAATTGTTTGTCTTAGGTGTTGTTTGCTTTCTCTCTTTCAGGGTGTTTTCTTTGGTTTTTGCTGCTGTTCTGTTCTTGCCTTTTTCATTTTCACAATTTTCTAGGGATTATTTGGAGAGGAAAACATGGAAGAATGGCACTGGCCAATACATCTCATAATGAGGTGGCCTAGAATTTGTGGTCTAACAATTCACATCACAAAGACAGCATCTCCCACGCGACGACCAATATTTAAACTGTCCGTTCATGTCTTCTAGTTGTGTCTTTCTGGTAGCTTGTAATAATTTCTTAACGCTGTGTCCAGTTTGTAAAAGTTCATGGTGTTTGTGTTGATATTTCTTCTCTCTACCTCGAAGCCGGCACCAACGTGCTTGACCAGGCTTCACCCCTAGTTCATGACGATGT
Organism: Cepaea hortensis; assembly: GCA_963921405.1. Lineage (NCBI taxonomy): Eukaryota > Metazoa > Mollusca > Gastropoda > Stylommatophora > Helicidae > Cepaea > Cepaea hortensis. The sequence goes on along the minus strand of OY992887.1, from coordinate 34,483,272 downwards.
GACACGATTATTATAATTCTTTCTTCTTCTATCGCCCGTTATCCACCATTAGATTATAGGCCATCAACCGACTTACTGCAAGTAGCTCTATCCTTAGCTATCCCATACAACGCCTTCCTCGTCCTCCTCATATGATTAATTCCTGTATCCGTCTCTCGTCTCCGTCTGCTTTTGGGACATGATAATTAGTGTACACACACACACACACACACACACACACACACACACACACACGCACGCACGCACGCACGCACGCACGCACGCACGCACGCACGCACGCACACACACATATATATATATATATATATATATATATATATTCATCATTGGCACCTTTCCGTCTTGACAGACGATAGTTTGGTACATTGTGCTTTAAAAAGGCTTAATAACTACGATCCAAGGCGGTGGCGAGTGTGGCTGGTAAGGCCAATTCTTGCTGCAAATGTTTGCCCACAGTAGGTGCATGTGAAAACATGGTCACTTCCACCATTTTGCACCATCTTACGTCTCTCACGCTCTGTGTGTGCTTTATCTGCAATCATTTTCTCCTTTGTCTTTATTCCATTTCTGATAGTTGCCCTCCATGCAACACGTTCAGCGGCGACGTGCTCCCAATGTGCATTATCAATGCCTGTATCAATCATGTCCCGCTTACACACATCTTTGTATCGTAGTAGAGGCCGACCCTGAGATCTCCTACCCGTCTGTAATTCACCAAAAAAGATGTCCTTTGGTATTCTACCATCATCCATCCTCCTAACGTGTCCTATCCATCTAAGTCTACGAAGACTGAGCATGGAATACACCGTCGCACAACCTGATCTTTCCAATACTTCAGTATTTGTGATTTTGTCTTGCCACTTAATACCAAGTATTCTTCGCAGACACCGCATATGAAAGCTGTTTAAACGTTTCTCTTCGCGTGAGTAAGTTGTCCAGGTTTCACTGCCATAAAGAAGAGTACTAAGGACACAGGCTTGGTAGACGAGGACTTTTGTTTGGGCAGTAAGCTTCCTGTTCTCCCAGACTCTTTTTGCTAACATGTTCATTGTTGTTGCTGCCTTGCCAATCCTGATGTTGATTTCCTGATCGAGGGATAATTTGCTATTTACCTCTGATCCTAGATATGTAAAATGGTCTACTATCTCCAGTTCGGCGTCGTCAATAAAGATTGATGGTACATCATGCGCACCTTGTGACATAATCTGTGTCTTCTTTTTGTTAATTGTTAAACCAAATTCAGAACAAGCATTGGAGAATGCAGATAGTAGATGTTGTAATTCTTCCTCAGAGTGGGTCGTAATCGCAGCATCATCCGCAAAAAGCAACTCTCTGATTAGTACCCTCCTAATTTTGGTCTTGGCCTTCAATCTCTGAGCATTATAGAGGCCACCATCTGAGCGTGAGTGAATGTATATACCATCATCCTGATCACGAAAGGCATATTTCAGTAGAAGTGAAAAGTATATCCCAAAGAGGGTGGGGGATAGCACACAGCCTTGCTTAACTCCACTCTTGATTTCAAACTCTTCTGAAGTTGAGCCATCAAACTTGATTATACCCTTCATGCCTGTGTGGAACGATTCCACAATGGATAGAAGAGTTGGTGGGCAGCCAATCTTCTTTAGTGCTTTGAACAGACCCTCACGACTGACCAAATCGAATGCCTTTGTGAGGTCGATGAAGGCAATAAACAGTGGCTGATTTTGTTCCCGGCATTTTTCTTGCATCTGTCGCAATGAGAATATCATATCAATGGTAGACCGGTTCTGACGGAAGCCACACTGTGATTCGGGGTAGACTTGATCTCCCAGGACTTGAAGTCTGTGCAGGACAATTCTGGCAAATACTTTCCCAACAATACACAGAAGTGAGATACCCCTATAGTTGTTACAGTCGCTCCGATCTCCCTTGTTCTTGTACAGCGTTATGATGTTTGAATATATATCTTATATATATATATATCTTATATATTATATATATATATATATATATATATATATATATATATATATATATATATATATATATATATATATATATATATCATCTCATCTCTCATCTCATCATGTTCCTCTTGTACCTTGCGGTGTCGAGGTGAAGTATAAACTTCGTGAGAGTGCCCGGTTATGGGCTTCGTATATCGACATTCCCATGGATTCTGTTATTCCCTCCGTCCAACGTTTACGTGGTCGGCCTCTTCCTCTGTTTCCATCTGGTCTGTACATCATTGCTTGTTGTGGCATGCTGTTTACTGGTAGCCTACTTGCATGGCCAAACCATTTGACCTGCTGCTTTCTAATAAAATCTAGAGCAGCTTTAACCCCCACTTTAGTCCTGATTTCTTCATTTCTGATCTTATCTCTTCTTGATACGTTGAGTATTCTTCTCAGGAACCTCATTTCTGTTGTTGTGATTTTTCTTTTCTCTTTTTCTGTCATTGTCCAGGTTTGGCATTGGTAGCACAGAGTTGGTAGGAAGATTGTGTTGTAAAGTGCTTTCTTAGTAGTACTTGATACATGTTTGTTCTTTAGTATTGGTGCCATTTGTCCAATGAGTTGATTTGCCTTATTGCACCTATTTTCGATCTCGTCTTCTGATCTGCCATTTGATGATATTATACTTCCTAGGTACTTGAAGCTCTTTACTTGTTTCAAGGGATGTTCGTTTAGGTGAATTGTTGCTGTTTGTTCTTCTTTAGTTATAGTCATTACCTCTGTTTTGCTTGTGCTAATTTTCATGTTATGTTCCCTACACATTTCGTTTAGACTATTCATGTGGTCTTGTAATTCAGCTTCTGATTTTGCTATTAGTGCTTGGTCGTCCGCAAACAGGAGTTCTCTAATGGTTAGATTTGCAGATGGTTCTTCTTCTGTGTTCTCGTCATGCGGTATTCTTGCTGTCTCTGCTTGGCTGGTTTCTTTACATATGTTGTCTATATATGTTATGAACAAGAGAGGGGACAGGACACAACCTTGTCGTACTCCAGATCTTATGGTGAAGGGTTCTGAGTGTTCTCCAGTTGCTCTCACTATGCATTCACTGTTGTTGTATAAACTTCTACATAGGTTTGTTAGATGTGTACTCACTCCATATTGTTTAAGGATTTCCCACAGCTTGTTTCTATCTACCCTATCAAATGCCTTTTCTTGGTCGACAAAGGCTAAGTAGAGTGTTTCATTGAATTCAATTGATTTTTCTATAAGTTGTCTAAGAGCAAAAATGGCGTCTGTGCATCCTTTGTTTTTCCTAAATCCAAGCTGCGTTTCGCTTAGCTGGGGTTCTAAAGTAGTTCGTAATCTTTTTTCAAGAATTTTGCAAAATATTTTCCCAGTATGACTCAACAGTGAAATGCCTCTGTATTGTGTGCAATATCTTTTGCTGCCTTTGTTTTTCCAAATTGGGATAATTATGGCGTTTCCCCAGTCTCGTGGTGTCTGTTGTTCTACCCAAACATGGTTGAATAGTCTATGTAGCCAAGCTGTTCCTACTTCCCTTGCTGCTTTAATTAGTTCATTTGGTATTTCATCCTGTCCTGGTGATTTGTTTAATGGGGCTAATCTGATGGCTATATATATATATATATATATATATATATATATATATATATATATATATATATATATATATACACACACACACACACGAATACAATAAGTAAGTCACAAATGGCTGTAGAAAAATAACTAAATATGATAACAACTTGAAACCAGTTTATTTTTATACATACATTGTCCCTTTATTTCTCAACATAATTTCCACCAACATTGATGCACTTATCTCATCGTTTAAACAATCCCCTCAAACCGGCTGCATAGAATAGCATGCTCTGTTTTCTAAACCACATTTTCACTTCACATTCAACTTCGGAGTCATTCGCGAAATATCTCCTGCCAAGGTGGGTTTTCAGTGGACCAAAAAGGTGGAAATCGCTAAGGACTAAGTCAGGGCTGTAAGGTGGGTGTTCCAGAACTTCCCACCTTAGTTGGTTAATTTTCTCCTGAGTTAATTGAGCCGTATGTGGTCTGGCATTGTCATGAAGAAGCAACACTCCTGTAGTCAGCAGTCCTGGACGTTTTCTTCGAATTGCATCATGAAGCATCGATATAACTTCACAGTACGATTCAGAATTCACATTGTCACCTTTCTTCTTGAAATTAGTTACAAGCACGCCTTGACAATCCCAGAACACGGCCAGCATAACCTTCCCTGCTGATGGTGTAACCTTGAATTTTTGGACACAAGGTGAAGAAGATGTTTCCATTGCATGGAAGCACGCCTTGATTCGGGCTGGTAGTGATGTACCCATGATTCGTCCCCAGTAACAGTCCTGTTCAGCATGTCTTCTCCTTCATCTTCGTATCGACAGAGATGATGCAAGGACAGGCCAAATCGGTTCATTTTGTGCCCCTCCTTCAATGGTCTGGGTACCCACCTTGAGCACACTTTCTTAAATTCCAATCGATCATGCATTATGCTGTATGCTAAACCATGTAAGCACCCTATTGCAGATGCTACAGAGTCTCTCGTTACTCGCCTGTCACCTCTAATCGTCTCCTCCACCAGCACGGGTGCTTCTGTTGCAATCTCAACAGGATGACCAGATCGGATTTCATCAGCAATTTTAGAGCGTCCTTGAGAAAATGTTTCTACCCAGCTATGCACCGCTTTACGGGATAAACATTTGTCAGCATGAACAGGAAGCATTTCCTTATGAATGTCCTTTGCAGGCAGTCTTTTGCCCACAAAAAACAAAACAAAAAAACAACGCACAACAGCACGTTGCTCTTTGGTTGTACACTCCGTAAGTACAGTCGCCATTTTGTTTATGCGCTGCGCATGCGCATGAGATACCTAGCGCCACCTGACGAGCGAGAATATAAAGTTCGATGTTGCTGTCACCTAATGACACCTGTAGAAAACACCAACAACATTTACCTGCCATCCCACATAACTGTGTGACTTACTTATTGACTCGCCCTCGTAATAACCAGTAATACATGGTATGATGCTTTTGATACAAAAAGATAATTCACGGTGAGGGAAATGTTCAAAAACATACTTTGGAAATAATGCAAAACTTCTTAATCTGTAGTCAATTTGGCGACTGCCTTGCCAAGTGATTTTTACTACATCATCGCTTATCAAAATTACCCCAGCATGCATTAGTAAAAGTACTGTGAGGAACGTCATATCCTGTTAACATGTGGACTGAACTCCTGTCTTCAGTGTAGAGAAGCGCTAATCACCACGTCACCACATCTCTTTAAATTAAACTACACCCCACCCCACGCTAACACCCGTGTGTAGAAACGCGATTTGTGAGCAGCGATTCCATGAGTGAATGCATGCGTGAGTCAGCCGTGAGCTGTTCTCTACTTTGTTCTCTTAACACAACCCTGCATAATAACAGCTCCTAATAACATGGCCAAGGCGAATATCCCGTTCATTGATTAGTAATGCTTCTTGCCCGGGTCGTCATCAGAGCTGGAAATCGCCATCGATTCTCCATGCACGAGGTTTCATAAACCACAAGGACAGGCCATAGCCGCAGGTCACATGAAACAATGAAGTGTGCGGGACTGTATTGTTGTATTTTACTTACTTGCACCAGCGGTTCTCAGTGTGCCAGGGAAAGTCATTAGGTAACAGGCACTTTACGAATAATTGAGTTTTACAATAGCGAGAACAAGAAATGTTGTGTGTTATTTCTCAACATAGTTCCAATGCCTAGCAACATAATTTTAAAAAAAAAATAGTTTATAACATTTACTCGCAATATGTGAGCAAATAGAGAGCAAGAGAATAGACGGTACAACATGCTTTCTGTTAGCACCGAATTTTTAGGGGCACTCGCCAAATCCGACACCCCACATTGTGCCAACGGCTTTGGGCGGAGGCGCGCAATTGGGAGGGTACAAGTATTATCCTTGCGCGAGGAAATGCAACCTAAGACTAAATGTCATGGCAAGGCCCTAAGCCTTGGTCGGCAACTGGTCTAGTATTGAAGCTCCAACATGCAGACAGTTAGAGCATTGCTTTGCTGATCCGGCAGCTTCAGCAGCGTGTCTTTTCCCAGATGTATTGACATTACCTTTCCCCTGAAGTAAACTAGGCAGGCAGAGAAAGGGGTTATGCTGCATGAGCAACTCACGGTCTCTGTAATTCAGCGCCGGCTTTATGTTATTGAGAGGTACAACTCCATCTCTGGTCTTGCCGCGATGTGTTGTAGTTATTATACCTTTTTAAAAGTACAATCTAACAAACTACTGTCTGTCAGGACGGCAAGGTGCCAGTGAATGTAAGCAAGCGATTAATTTACCCATCCTCCTTGGATCGGACGCGAGAGTTGGAGTTCGCCCCCTTGATGGCCAACTACTGGGCACGCTCAACAATGTCTTTCCTCTTCCTGCTGGAAACACTGTGGGCAATCGGAGCTGAGAATGCGCGGTTCTGCATCAGTAGCACTTCCAGGTTCCTTGAACGAGCGTTATGAACGAGGAACTCCTTGAAGCCATCGGGGCTGACGTGCTTGCACTTCTTCCTGGTACCGTAACCAGGGCGTGGCATCTTGTACTCACCTTTGAACTTCCTCCTCACGTTTTTGTCAATATCCTTGCATTTGGTCCACCTGTCCACTAGCTTGTTGATACCTTCTAGGAAAAAGTTTCTGCATGTGACCGTAAACCATTTTTGCACCACCTCCATTACCAAAGGTCCAAACAAGTGATAGTCTGATGACGCCAAGTCTGGACTTTATGCTACGTGTTGTTTCAAGACCTCACATTTCAGAGTACATAATGTATTCATAGTATGCACAGTCTTTGGTGCCGGTTGAGGAAGAAATTCGCAGCTTTTCGATCGTAACGCGGGCTTCACTCTGTTCACTAACATGTCACTGTGTCGAGTACTAGTCACAGTTTCTCCCCTTTCCTGGAAATGCCCCAAAATAGGGCCCTCGATATCTCAATAGATGGTCATCGTGACTTTAATTGCAGATTTCTCCGTCTCCACTTTTCTTCCATTTTTACATCTTTCTACCCATTCATACACTCTCACCGACTCAAACAACTGTGTAAATATTGAACACACCATTCTCCTGTAGCCGGTCTCCCTGGTCGATGAGTCAGCAGCTTTCTCCGTAACCCCGAATACTCTCATGGTTGACGTGAGCTCACGAGAATTGGAAGCGGTTCGAGTCGCGCCAGTGACATGAGAATATGGAGCCGGTCGCTCAGAAAGCAATGGCAAACTACTGAGCGTAATCTTGCCAAGAAATCAACAATCAGCTGAAAGATGCTGAAGTTGACAGCGATGTCCTGTAAAGGATATGCACAACATTATTCTTCTGTAGATTTCACAAGGTTTCACACCCTCTGACCACAAAATGAAAACCGAAAAAGGCCTCGTTGTTCTTCTATGATGCAAGTCGATAGTGGGGCGGCCAATTTGTAATCTTTACTACACATGCGCAATCTTCTGGATCTTCACTAACCCCCCCAGTGGTATTGTTTAAGAGCCAGTTTGAGTCCTGAAATAAGATTTTCTGTTGTCCATGCTCTTCTATGCGTTTCATAATATAATTCCTGTTACATAATGACTTTTCCTCGCATGTTTGCAATGGATCCCCAAGTATCTTATGTCAACAAATGGTGCATGACCTTTGCAGGACGTCACGATCAACCCCCAACCGCAGGTTGCTTTACCAGGCAATCAGACGTTCAGTAGTTTGTCACTGCTTTCTGATCGAGAACTAGAAGTTTTAAATGCGTTTGCGCTTAAACTTTCAGTGCGCTGATGATGGGACAGTAGTGTAATTTCCTACACTGTCAGTTGAACTTAAACGTTAACTTCTCGTTTAGAAAGTACCTTATATTTATTGTCATTGAATATCAGAAAGAAAGTGCTGAAATATTATATCGAACTTGTTCTGTTGTGTGGCGATGAATTTGGAGTTAAAGCGGCTTAAAGGCAGGAAAATCGATTTCATTGCACCAGGTTGTATCCCATAGGGCTGGTCATCTTTCCACAGAGCGGTCTGCCGAAAGCATCCTCGGGATTTCCCAGAAAAATTGCACTACTGAATGGAATGACGTATTCAAAAACGAATCCCGGACCATCGTAGCAGGCGGACGTTTTATCATTTGGCCACCGAGAAATGACGATCTTGTAATATGAATGAACACACTAGGAAGCCGTTGTGGAAAGCGGAATGTGATTTTAGGACGAATATTGCCAATACTTTAAACGCTCAGAGTAACTAACAACAAATGCCCGGAAGAGGCTAATGAAAGTAGAACAGTATACTTCTACTGTCCGAAAATACCTCATGACTGGCTGCATAGATACCAGGTCCCAATCCCAAAGCCAGGTAAAGATCATTCCAGACTTAATGGATACCGAATTATAACCCTGCAAAACACGTATGACAAAGTCCTCGAAAAGATAGTAACACGCAGGCTCCAGCAACATTTGGAAAGTCGGAATCTGCTTCCCCAAGGACTCGGGAGCTACCTGCCTGGGAAGGGCACCTGGGCGAATGCTGCAACGTTTGCATTTGATCTCTACGAGGGCTTCCGGGATAAACAAGAGACAGTGGCGGTAGCTCTTGACCTGGAGGATGCGTATAACAGGGTCAGGTATGATCGGTTGATACATACACTGTTGGACATGAAAGTCTGCCCTTGCCTTGTCAGATGGGTTGCGGCGATCCTCTATGAGCGTAAGGTTGCACTGCGCATGGGTTCCTGGAATTCTAACCCTTGTACTATTACACCTATGTTGCCACAGGGATCTGCAATGTCGCCAGTGCTCTTTAATGTCTACACCAGCAAAATCGCAGCTATTGAGACACCAGGTGTGGGCAGAATCTTGACATTTGCAGATGATGTGCTGGTGTACAGACAGGGCAGAGACAGAGCCAGTTTGGCGAAAGACTTAAGGTAGCAGTAAATGGGGTGGCAGAGTGGTGCAGGAACGCAGGGGCCATTATACACCCAGACAAGGCATCGGTTTTGTGGTACTCCCTAGATAACCGGATCGTCAAGGCAGATGTGCCAGGTATTATGTTGAACGGATGTCCTCTTAGTAGAGAGAGTAATTTGAAGTACTTGGGTATCACCTTTGACAGGTGTTTGTCTTTTAAGGATCATGTGGAGGCTCTGGTGGTGAAGGCTGATAGGGGACTTTATGCATTCAGAGCGATGGCAGCAACCGGGGTAGATCAGAGAATGCTTTACAGGCTCTTTCAGCAGTTAATAATTTCTGTCATTGGGTATGGTTTGGGACTGCTGACAGTATCAAAGTGCCAGCTTAAAAGGTTGGAGCGCATACAGACTGCTGCCATGCGTGTAATCCTGGGATGCACAAAGGACACACCAATTATATGCATGAGACATATCCTGGCGCTACCAACAATGACTGATAGGCATAGGGTCCTTCCTGCCAAATGGTACCTGAGAGTTGCTGCAGATAGGGATCACTCCCTGCATGACGCTATGGATATGGTCAAGGGTCATAGACTAAGACGAGGCAGGTCCTAGGTGGCACAGGCAAAAATATTATACGTCAGGTGTGTTATCTGGAGACCTTCAATCGTGACCAATAGTGGGTTGAAGTTCCGGAAGACATGACGGACTGACATAATGTAATAATAACACTGGGTCGTGAGTGCAGAGAATGGGCAGCGGGCCGCACTGAGTTTGAAGTGCAACAACTGATCCAGAGCAACACACATCAAGGTGACATAGTCATCTACACCGATGGGTCAGTGGTGAGAAACAGACGTAGTGGTTGGGGTTTTATTGCAAAGGCTAATGGGCGAGTCTTGAATAAGGAGAGTCTGGCATATGAGACTACGACCTCCAGCATGAAAATGGAGGTGGAGGCAGTAATAGCGGCATTCCGTTGGTTAGAGGAGACTACTTCAACACACATTGTATTCATTACGGATTCAAGGAGTATGCTTTGTAAGGTGGAGAAAGAAATGTTTCGTGTGGAATGGCTATCGTCGCTTAGAGGTCACAGATTGTGCTCCATCCCCTCGTTCAACAGCCAGCGAAGAGTCACACTACTAATCGTTCCCACCGCTATCTGATTAAAAGTTCTCCTGGTCTTCCCTCTCAGTTTTACGATTCTTCCAGAACCCCGCCGATCCCCCGCAATCTCATTCTTTCCACATATGGGTTCTCAATCTGTTCCTCCGCCTTCTCCACCTGGTCCCACAAGCGCACGACCACCTTCCCCCTGTCCATAGGCAAAATTCCACCAAGAGGTGCCTTCCCTGCTAGCCTATCAGCCTGTTCATTCCCTGGTACACCCGCATGGCCAGGGCAAAATAACCATACAATTCTCACGATCTCGGAACAGTCAAAACATCTGATGGGAGATGCCTTGAAGAGATTAGAACAAGAATCGCCATGGCGAAGGCAGCCTTTTGCAAGATGAAAAACATACTGAAAAATAAAAAGATGTCATTTGCAACTGGAAAAAGAGTGTTGAGGTGCTACATAGAACCTGTGCTTTTGTATGGATGTGAAGCGTGGACAATGCGCTGACAAGCTGAAAAACAGCTGATGGCTGTGGAAATATGGTTTGTGAGGAGAATGCAAAGAGTACCATAGACAGGCAGAAAAACCAATGACAAATCCTACAAGAAACAAATGAAAACCGTAAACTGATTTGAGAAATTACACGTAGACAGTCACAATTCTTTGGTCACGTTATGAGAAGAAATAAATTGGAGAACTAGGTGACAACTGGTAAGATCGAGGGGAAGAGAACAAGGGGAGGACACAGAAGTAAATACCTGGATGACTTGGCCACGTTGTATGGGCGAGATAGCAACACTGAGCTGGTTCACGACTCACCTGTGAGATGGCAAACATGACCGCCCACGTTTACCGGCATGGCACATGATGATGATGATGATGATATGTATTTAAACTTTCCTGATGTAATTTACTTTGTGTTGTGTATTTCAGCTGTCATGATGTATTTGCCAGTGTATTGTGTATTTCAGCTTTACGTTCAGATATGTGTAGTTATTTCTGTAGAGCGCAACAAACGGGTTCATCGTCATCATTCGTACTGCCAGCTGGCGTAGGCGTTCATGTCTCTCCACAGATCTCGGTCTTTGTTCTGGATCAACTCTGCTGATGGTATTCCGCCATACCACCGTCTCAGTCCATCCAGCATCATTTCTCTTGGTCTGCCTCTGCCTCATTTCCCATTGATTATTCCAGTTCTTGTAATGTTTGTTTTATTTGTTTGTTTGTTTTTTTTTTGCGTTCGCTGGCTTTGAACTCAAGCGTAGTCCATCCACGTGCTACTGCTTTTAGTGTACTGAACTGATCTTTGTGTATCGATAATCTTTCTCCGTTACCAGTGTACAGCCGAACCCTTTCCGACTTCTGAGATACTTGTAATTCACGTCGCAAGTCAAGGACGAGAAGTCAACATTTTAGTCAAACTGACCAGTGTACGGGGTTGAACCCGATACCTCGGGATCAGCACACCAGAAGTTTAAGAGACAGTGCTCTTTTCCATTCGGACACACTGACCTCCAATATAGTGGTGTGTATCCCCACTATTGTAATTCACAGCGGGAAAACACTGTGTTGAATATCAGATAGGTTTGTTTTTTTAACGGAATACATTATGCAAACACATGCAAGTACACAGTTCATGTTGTCATCTAGTGAATTCTGAAACCCGACTACCTCCACGATCTGCCCACAGCCCTAAGCAGTCAATATAGTCAATTTTAAGAACCACTTCTCAAAGAATTGCAACATCTGTCAGTAACGGAGCTAGTATGTGTGAAGCTATATCTGTTCACACCACTATAGAAGGGTATATCGTGGGATTACCTAACCTATACCTTACCACATATAATACACTGTGGCAGCATCTAACCACCACCTTGTTAAATATTAACCAGCCATTAGAGGTAATAATAGCAGGAGCAGACTTGCCTTCGTTAGCCTGGTTATTTGAGCTACAAATAATAATGTGTCACGGACAAGAAAGACATAGAATTATGTTGGCGGGTCGATATTTGTAAGGGTAGTTACACCGACTGGTTGCTTTGTTAGCTATCTCATGTATTGAACAGCCGAGCCAAGTTTTCTGATCCCAGGAAATGATTCTGTCGTCTTTGCTGTTTCATAAAGCAATGATCTTTTATTCAGGACATGCTGGTGTGTTGGGAAACGGACAGGAAGACAGACTTGCATGATCTGCACTTTTTGGGTGGGGAACTGTTTCAAGTACCTAGGCAGTATAATATCATCATATGGCAAATCAGAAGACGAGATCGAAAATAGATGCAATAAGGCAAACCAACTCATTGGATAATTGCACAAATGCTAAAAAAAAAAACACACAATTTATCAACAGTATATCCAGCAGCGTTGTAGCGGCTAACGACACCAGCTCTGTGTTGGTTTATTAATCTTCGTTGGTTTCCTACATAGTGTTCTTGTTTGGCCACACCTCTTTTAACTTGCTGTTGTCGCAGCCTGACTAAGGTTGTAGATTCACAGTCATCGCTTGGTTCTCGCAAACGACTTACTTCTCGTAGAGCATTCAGTATATCAACCTGTTCGATGGTTCATCCACCCTCCACAGTAGCCTTACCCACAAGCCTGTCAGCCTGCTCATTTCCATGTACACCCGCATGCCCTGCCACGAAAATGAAAGTAATCTTTGCCAGCCGTGACCGCCCCACAGACATCAACAACAGTCTTCGGACCCAACCCATCTCTATAACTAAAGAAGAAGAACATATACGCAATATGTCCCATGGCTTCAAAGGGGTCCACCACTTTTTACATTTACCATTCGGGTAAGATGCATGATAAGTAGATGTGGTCGGGGCACTTTGGAATCATGTGTATAGCGCAGAAGAACAGATAGATCATCAAGGCCTGGAGAGCGTAGTGCTGCAGGGAGTGACCAAAGGATCTGACCGATACTTAGAACTCCGAGAAAATGCCAGACGGAAACATAATAAAATTGCTACTGGTAAGATTAATATTGGAACTCTTCGCTGGCTGTTGCAGATGATGACGGGGCGTGTATGGGAATATTCCGAGTACTGTGATGTAGGTTCTTTAACTCAGTTCAACTTATTTGCGTAAGAAAGCGCATATAATTACTATGCCATATATGGCTGTCGTTAGATGTAAATAACTGGCATATCTCAGTCCTACAGACACGGGACATCTCCGGGGCTCCAGACATGTCCTCTAATTGTCTGCCATTGAAAGACGCTGCACTGCGCACTCGTCAGATCGTCTGCAGACAAAACCGGCTCGTTCAATCACTCAGTCACTAATGATTCTATCTGCACTCATGCCTGCCTCACTAACCCAATTTTCTGTCGTCTGCCCTGGGGCCTCGTGGCTGGGTTTCTAGAAGTTTTACTCATGCAATTTGCAAATTACCACTGGAAAAAAAAAAGAATCATCGAGAAAGAACGCGTTGACAGGACGGGGCAGAAGTGGAAGGAAATCTCTTAGAGGAAATTAACAAAGAAGACAAAAACACAACTACCGAGCATACTGTTACAGAGCGCGAGTGGGTTAAGGAGGGAGGGATGGGGAGAGAAAGAGAGAGAGAGAGAGAGAGAGAGAGAGAGAGAGAGAGGGAGGGGGAAACAAAAATAATGAGAAATAAAGACAGACACACTCACACACACAGAGAGAGAGAGAGAGAGAGAGAGAGAGAGAGAGAGAGAGAGAGAGAGGGGGGGACAAAAATAATGAGAAATAAAGACAGACACACGCACACACACACACATACACACAGAGAGAGAGAGAGAGAGAGAGAGAGAGAGAGAGAGAGAGAACATTCAACAGAAAGCACTTCAAAAGAGACAAAGAGAGATCAGTGGCGAAAGAAATAAAAGAAAGGGGCAAAAAATAGTATAGAAATAAGAAGCCAGAGAAAGAGAAAGAAAAAGAAGACGAGAAACGAGAGAGAGAGAGAGAGAGAGAGAGAGAGAGAGAGAGAGGGAGGGAGAGAGAAAGAAAGAGAGAGAGAAAGAGAGAGAGAGAGAGAGAGAAAGACGTAGACAGAAACGGAGATGGAGAAAGGAAAGGAGGATACAGAAATAATGAAAACTAAAGACAGAGAACACTCATCATGAGGCACTTTAAAACCGACAACAAGAAATGAATGAGGTGAGAGAAACAACAAGAATCAGACGCAATAAAGGAAAGAACTGGGGCAGAAATAGGAAGCCAAAGAAGGAGAGAGATAAATAAGAAGATAAACATGAGAAAGAGAGGGGTGGGAGTGAGAGAAAGAATAGAAATGAATATAAATGATGAGAAATAAAGAAAAAGAGAGAGTGAGAGAGAGAGGAGAGAGAGAGAGAGAGAGAGAGCGAGAGAGAGAGAGAGAGAGGAAGCGTTGTAAAACCAGAGAGGAAAGTAACGAAGAAGAGACAACGAGAGAGAGGAGAGAGAGAGAGAGAGAGAGAGAGAGAGAGAGAGAGAGAGAGAGAGAGAGAGAGAGAGAGAGAGAGAGAGAGCAGGAAAGAAGACGATTTAAAAAAAAATGAAACAAAGTGAGGGCAAGAGAAAAATAATGGCAGAAAGAACAAGACGGTCAGAAACAGAAGAAAGAACAGTGCTAAAAGTACAGACAGCGTGAGGGATGCCTCTGAAGTGACGTTGTTCTTCTCCCTCACATGCACCTAATCACAACTGTGTTGACAACGGCCAAAAGGCAACGCATATTTCTGCTACCAGCTACCCAGAAACGGGTTCTCTGAAGATCTGCTTCTGTATAACCTATTTCAGCGGCAGCTTTGGCGAAGTTGAGAGTCGCGGTAGTGTAGTGGCTCGTTAGTTGCATATCCTTTACAGGACTTTGCAGTCAACCTCATCATGTTTTGGCTTTTCGTGATTTCTTAGCGAATGTACGTTCAGTAGTTTACCATTGCTTTCTGAACGACGGGCACTCATACCATTGTATGGGAAACCTACGGTAGGCAGTCTGCTGCCAAATCGCCCGCAGATGTGTTTCGAATGGGATATGCGAAATTACGAGTTGCATCCGTAACTCCTTCACCACAAAGCTGGTGTAGTGGCTAGACACTCGCCTGCCAAACCGGTGCTCATGAGTTCGATCCGTATTGGTGCAAATTCGAAATTTTAAAATTGGTCGATCCGTATTGGTGCAAATTCGAAATTTTAAAATTGATTGATCCGTATTGGTGCAAATTCGAAATTTTAAAATGGATCGACCCATCCTAAAATGGGTACCAAGAAAAGTCTTGGGAAGTAGAGGCGGCTGGTGTGACACTGACCGCATCAGCCACCGAGTGCCGGTTGGTCTATACAAATATTTGAGTCTGGCACTATACGCCCAATCTCCTCAGACGTGTAAAAGGGACATTTATTGCTTACTTTAGCGAAATTGCTAACTGCGCTGGTAATGTCTTATCACGGATGGACCTGGGTTTGATAGGAGTTTGATAGGAGAGCTCATCGCCTGCTATGTGAGGGACAGATTAGCCACCTATTCCTGCGTGTATTCAGGCCTACACAGTGATGGCCTCTATCACGTGACATACCCATAGCAAGAAAACCAGGGACAATGAAGCAAGAACGAATGAACGAACTGTATTGTCAAAGGGTTACAAAATGGCCATGGATATGTTTCTGTCGTGGGCAAAAAGAACATCCTAACCTGCACAGTTAGCGGCGACTGCGCTAGCCAGGCGGTCTTAATCCCTCAGGCTCAAGACCCCCCTGCCCTAAATTGTAAGGTACTATAGGCAGTAGATGGCAGTTAGATGACATGACAAATTGGGCACGCAGTATTACATTTGGCCCTACCATTCACTCATCTTTCGTTCATTAATTATCTATTGAGCATGTTACATTCACATAGGAAAAAAACACACATTGTCAAATGAATGTTGCAAACATAAACAATGTGATAAATGTTATTGACGGGATCTAAGAATA
The DNA here is from genome assembly GCA_963921405.1 of Cepaea hortensis. Lineage (NCBI taxonomy): Eukaryota > Metazoa > Mollusca > Gastropoda > Stylommatophora > Helicidae > Cepaea > Cepaea hortensis. The sequence goes on along the minus strand of OY992887.1, from coordinate 34,467,289 downwards.
TCTTGGGTACAGAAAAGAACACATGCATCTATACGACAAGAGCTGAATATTGGAGAAGACTGGCTACTAAAGACGATAAAACAAAGAAAATTGAAATATTTTGGTCGCATGAAACGTCATGAAAGCTTGGAGAGAACAATAATATCCCCGAGAAGAGAGGAAGAGGAAGGTCAAAGAGAAGATGGGTGCAGGATGTGACAGATGATCTCCAGATGGGTGTATCGGATGCGGGACATCTTGCTTATGACCGAGAAGTGTTCCGGGCGGTTGTTATGGGAGCGAGGTTCTGCAAAGGATGAATCTGCCTCGATGCGGATCAAACCTACAACCACCAGATCGTCACGCGAGCGTCTAGCTACTACACTTCCCCAGCTGCCACAGAGAAGGGTGGCGTGCATCAAACTGTCATGCCCATGTCTGGCAGCATTCAACAGTTTGTGCGTGAGGACGCGAAAAACGAGCAAAGCGTGTCCACAGAGGGTGCCAGAGCCGGCGGGAACTCCATTGATCTGCACACCGCAAACAGTTGGTTTGCTCACTCGCCTCAAGAGAGCATGCCGCCCGCCCATGACTAATGCCGCGGATAAATGACATTGCGGATTGAGAATGGCCAAGGAACGAAACAAATTTCAATGAATGTGTCATGGAAAGAGGAAGAAGATGCATGCTAGTTTCGCGGGGAAACAGGTCAGTATTGTTTCTGGGATTGCTTAACCGTTGTTATTTTTGTAATGTAATTGCTAATGTGTTCACGAATTACAATGTTAGAAAAATTAATTAACTCTTGGAAATACACTTTGTATGCGAATTTAGATAGTTTAAATCTCTTCGTTCGTTTCCGGGTGGGGTTATTCTCTTGTCTGTTAACACTTTCTATTTTCAGACAGTCATTTGTAAATAAATATTACCGTCTGTAGTGTCGGAGACCGGGGATCGTGTTCCCCTGGGGAGAACAATAGGGTGGGGTGGGGGTGGGGAGCGCATCTTCGTGGCCAAGTGGTTAAACCCCCTGCCTCTCGTTCCGAAGGACACGGGTTCGTCTCCTGGCGAATTTATTCCGGTCGCGAGTATCATTGTCTCGGAGACTCCTGAGGGTCGCTTCAGGGGTTACAGAGTTCGTGCTCTGTGCGATGCTGTCGGTGGGCCGTTCTGCGGAAGGAGACTAAGGCATATTGGATAAAAACCAGGTGCAATGAAATATATACTCTTCTTTTTATTTATAGATACTACTGTGAGTCAGAGTGAGTTAATGCACTGTCTGGAACAGTAGGAATTATAGTTACAACTAGTATACCGTGGGTTGCGTTAATTACTGTCTGAGACAGTATGAGTTCCCTCGTCTGCAGGCCCGGTGCTCCTGGGGTTCGAATCCTCATAGGGGAGGAATTTTTAAATTAACATGGGCTACCAGGCTGACGGAGCCTAATTTAGGTTCCATGAAATGTCTTAGGAAATAAAGGCCAGCTCCGTGGCGAAGTTGCTACGGGCGCAGTTCGTAATCCCACATACCACGTTCGAAACACATTTGCGGGCGATTTGTCAGCAGACCGACTTGCGTTGGTTTTTGTAAAAATAAAATGGTATGGATACCGGTCGTTAAGAAAGCAATGGCAAACTACTGAACGTAAACTCGCTAAGAGATCACAAACAGTCAAAACAATTCTGGGTTTGACTGCGACGATATGTAAAGGATATGCAACTAACTTAACCAGGTGGACGAAACCTAAAATAGGTACCATTAAATATCTTGGGAAGTAAATGCGGTTGATGCGATACTCACCACATCAGCCACCCAGTGTCGGTTGGTCAATAGAGTTGTGCGTATGGCACCACATGCCTCATCAGCCTCGAGCTGTATCAACGGGTCCTTTACAAGAACAACCAGACCATGGAGAAGTGAAGGCAAGTTTAAAAAACAAACAAACTGAAGAGATATAACCCGCTTGTGAATGAAACATCAAACAAGTGTATTATATACGCTGCATCGCGTGTGGAGAACAAGACCATGAACGGGACACAGTGGATTTACATAGCATCTGCATTACAAACGTTAAATAAATGTTTTGCTTATCCTTTACAGGACATGGCTGTCAACATCAGTATCTTTCAGCTGATTGTTGATTTCTTGGCAAGATTACGCTCAGTAGTTTGCCATTGCTTTCTGAGCGGCCGGCTCCATACTCTCATAAGTTACTGGCACGACTCGAACCGCTTCCAATTCTCGTGCGCTCACGTCAACCACGAGAGTATTCGGGGTTACGTAGAAAGCTACTAACACCTGGACCAGGGAGACAGGCATTACAAACGTTACATTAAACAAATAGTTAAAACAGATAGACAGACACAAACACAAACAGGCAGATACATAGATGGATAGACAGCCAGAAAGACGGCCAGACAGACAGACAGACAGACAGACAGATGGATGGTTGGATAGATGGATGGACGGAGGGAGGGAGAGGATAGGATCTGACGGAAGCACGGGCGGATATATAGTCCCTAATAAATAATAATACTAATAAAGAATTATTCGTCTGTCACGGGCCATATCCCCATCCCGCCCCTCTTTACTCTGTCATTCTGGGACGAAAGGTGTGCTTTCACGCGCGACCAGCAAGGCGTGAAGACCCCCAAGTGCGCGCTAAACGACCGCTAGCGTCGTTTTCTTGGTACGTACTTATATCTATCTACCCACTCCCCTGCCGTGCGTTTTTTCTTATTGATTACGTTGGCTTTGTTATGTGTTCTGAAGAGTACTGCGCCGGTACAGTGGATTGCATGGCTGTACTTCCGTCTTCTGTATTTAGTAGTGTTAACTTGGGCCAATGGTATTGTTTGTTTGTGTGTTTGCAAGGACAATGTCGTGTGTATGCGTGAAAGTTAATTCTGAAGTAAGATTTATAATTGTGATTAAAGTAAAATGTTAATATGTAAAATGTTAACACCGAAGCCACAGATAATATCTTGCACAATTTATAGCCTGGTATATTTCGCTGCACTGCATCAGATGCATACTGCAGAGATTTTATTTTCCATATGAAGTGAATAAATTAATAATACTTTAGCTGAAACAATTAACATACACAGTCACAGGCGTTGTTCGAATGTTTATATACAGTAAAATTGGCTGTTTGTTTTAATATAGAAACAGTGTTGAATTTTGTGGCAACTGTGAAGAATGGTGAAAATTCCATGTAGGGATAGAAAAAGGAATGAAAATATCTTGAAAGAAGGTTTGACATCATGGCATGGAGGACAATTATTATCAGAAAGGATTGGCAGTACACGAGACAGAAGGTTATGGACAGACGTGATCACCAGCGCCACATGTCATGGACTAAACGGTACTGTTTTCTAACTTCCTGCTTTGTGCAATTCTAATTTTTTCTTTAAAGTCATTATTTGGGAAAGTTGAAAGTAATAATAACTAGGAGTGATGTAGCAAGTGGGTATGGATGAGTTAAAGAAAGAAGTGAGTCTGTAGGAGTTAAAATAGAAAGTGGGTCTGGAGGAGTTAAAGTAGGAAGTGGATCTCGAGGAGTTAAAGTAGAAAATAGGTCTGGAGGAGTTAAAATATGAACGGGGTCAGAGGTATAAAGTAGGAATGACTGGCAAGTTATGTTATTAACTGTCGTCTTTAGTGTTATTTTTTTTTTTTTTTTTCTAAAATGGCTGGCTAGTGTCTCTCTGGCCTAGGCGTTAAGGTCTTTCTACGTAATCCCGTATATTCTCGTGAGTAACGTAATCTGCGCGAGAATCGGTAGCGGTTCTCGCCGGGTTGGTAACTTACGGGGTATGTGAGCCGGTCGCTCAGAAAGCGATGGCAAACTACTGAGCGTAATCTTGCCTAGTATATCAACAGCAGCTGAAAAATGCTGATGTTGACTGCAACGTCCTGTAAGGGATATGCAAAATATAATGTTATTAATTTCCGTCTTTAATGTTAGTTTCCCAAAATCACAGAATTATTTATTTAGTTACGTTAAACCCGGCGTGCTGGTGTGATGGTTTTGCCGTTACACTGAGAATGGAATGAGCAGTTGGACAGGGTTTGGGTATAATAAGCTCTTGTCGTTGGCTAGGAGAGAGAAAGTGTGGCCAACAATCCCGTGCATGTTCTTGCCTAGCAAGTTGAGATGGCCTAAGACCTCACATACACACTGCAAGCTACTTCCACGGGACTTGTAATATTATTAGTGGTAGTCGTAGTATTGCCCGTCTCCATGGCTAAGGTCTTACGGGCGTGATTAGTAAACCCGCTTACCTGCGTTCGTAACACAGCTGCGACCTATTTGGCAGCAGACCGCGTTGCGCTGGGTTTTAACGTGTTGGTATGGGAGTCCGTCGGTCAGAAAGCAATGGCAAACTACTGAACGTAAACTTGCCGAAACATTAACAGCAGCAGTAAAATGCTGGTGTTGACAGCGATGTCCTGTAAAAAGATATGCAAAAAAAAATAAATTCGTAGCATTAGAAGTAGTAGTAGTAGTAGTAGTAGTAGTAGTAGTAGTAGTAGTAGTAGTAGTAGTAGTAGTAGTAGTAGTTGTTGTTGTTGTTGTTGTTGTTTGTTGTTGTGGTATTAGTAGTAATAGTAGTAGTAATAGTAGTAGTAATAGTAGTAGTAGTAATAGTAGTGGTAGTAGTAGTAGTAGTAGTAGTAGTAGTAGTAGTAGTAGTAGTAGTAGTAGTAGTAGTAGTAGTAGTAGTGGTGGTAGTAGTAGTAGTAGTAGTAGTAGTAGTATAAGTAATGGTGGTAGTAGTAGTAGTAGTAGTAGTAGTAGTAGTAGTAGTAGTAGTAGTAGTAGTAGTAGTAGTAGTAGTAGTAGTAGTAGCTGTGGTAGTAGTAGTAGTAGTAGTAGTAGTAGTAGTAGTAGTAGTAGTAGTAGTAGTAGTAGTAGTAGTAGTAGTAGTAGTAGTAGTAGTAGTAGTAGTAGTAGTGGTGGTTGTAGTAGTAGTGGTAGCAGTAGTAGTCGGAGTAGTAGACGTAATAGTAGTAGTAGTAGTGGTAGTAGTAGTAGTAGTAGTAGTAGTAGTAGTAGTAGTAGTAGTAGTAGTAGTAGTAGTAGTAGTAGCAGCAACAGCAGCAGCAATAGCAGTAATGGTCGTATTGTTAAAAGTAGTACTAGTATTAGAAGTAATAGCAGCAGCAGCAGTGGTAGCAGCAATTGTAGTAGCTGTAGTAGCAATATTAATAATATAAACATGATTAATTAGCGTCTTCTTCATTGAGTGGTCTGTTAGGCTTCAGCCTGTAGTGTGTATCACTGCTCTTTAAAGCAGTTTATCTGGTTCCTCTGGGGATCGATCGTATCATACAAACAGTCCAATATTCGTGTCCTGGATAAACGCGTAGGGATAAACAATCCATTATTCATGTCCTGTTAACATGTATTGCACTTACACACACACGCGCGCGCGTGCACGCGCACACACACACACTCTCACACACATACAGAAACACACACACAGACGCGCACACATACATGCACAGACACACACAAACACATTAACTTTTTGTATAGAAGGAAATGTCTTTGGGAAAAATTTAGTTGGCACGTTAGCCTAGTTATTAAGGAACTGCGCTGAAAGTATCGTGAGTGCGGTAGGATTAGAGTTACCGAAGTGAGGGGAAGAGTGTATGTTTTATGCTGGTGCTATAATAATAATAATAATAATAATAATAATAATAATAATAATAATAATAATAATAATAATAATAATAGAGTATTTTTCATAAAGTTAAGTACGTTGCTTAGTGTTAAATCAAGTAGCGTCAAAATGGTAACAATATACAAATTAACGTCACAGGCTAGGCGAATATTTGGGTAGCTTTGTCTACTATTGACATGGAAATGAGCAGACAAGCTGGAAAAAAAATATATATATATATATATATATATATATATATATATATATATATATATATATATATATATATATATATATATATATATATATATATATATATAATGGCAGTGGAAATGTGGCTTCTGAGGGAAATGCAAGAATACCTTGGACAGACAGAAAAACAAATTAACAAGTCCTACAAGAAACAAATAAAAACCTTACACAGATTAGAGGAATTAGACATAGAAAGTCAAATTTTTTGGGCACGTTATGAACATAAATAAATTAGAGAACTTGGCTACAACTGGCAAGATTGAGGAGACAAGAACAAGGGGAAGGCAGAGAGGTAAATAATTGCCTGGCATGGCCACGGGACATAATCAAGACAAAAGCACAAAGCTGATCCACGACTCTGGTGATCGTATAAGACATGACCGCCCACGCTGATCAACATGGCACATGATGATGATTATAAGGAGGGAAAAGAATAGTAACACTATAATCTGTCATGCATGCCGTAAGATGCAACAAAGCTGGGTTGGGTTGGGAGTGACTACCTCATCCCGTGGAGGGCTTTAGCTGCAACGTCCAACCAATCGTAGACCAGTCTATAAATGGCTTGGCGTGTGTGCCTGGAGATTATATGCTCCATTGGAAGATACGATACAGGTGAGTGATGATAATGATGATGACGATCATTAGAAAGAGAGAGAGAGAGAGACAGAGAGGGAGAGAGAGAGAGATGAGAGAGAGGTAGACATGGAGAGAGAGAAAGAGAGAGATGAGAGAGAGATTAGTGAGATGTGAGAGGTATGGAGCAGAGAGCGATTAAAGAGAGAGGTATGGAAGAGACAGAAGGAAGGAGAGAGATGAGAGAGAGATTAAAGATAGAGGTATGAGGAGAGAGGGAAGGAAAGAGATGAGTGAGAGATTAAAGAGAGAGGTATGGAGGAGAGAGAGAAGGAAGGAAAGAGATGAGAGAGATAGCATGGAGAGAGAGAGAAAGAGAGAGATGAGAGAGCTAGGTGAGAAATGAGAGAGATGAGAGAGAGGTGAGAGAAAAAGTGAGAGAGAGATGCTAGCTAAAGAGAGAGAAAGAGAGAGATAAGATAGATATGGTGGGAGTGAGACAAAGGGGAAGATGTGAGAGATATGGAGGGGAGAGTGAGATGGATGAGAGAGATGAGCGAGAGGGAAAGATGAGAGAGAACGAGAGAGAGAGAGATGAAAGAGAGAAATAGATAAGGAGGGAAGGGCGAAAGAGAGAGAGATGGGAGAGATAGGTAGGGGGAGAGATTGAAAGAGGGAGATGAGAGAGAGAGATGATAAAGAGAGAGAGAGAGAGAGAGAGAGAGAGAGAGAGAGAGAGAGAGAGAGAGAGAGAGAGATGAGAGAAAGATTATCGAAATCAAACAAAGTGCGACTCAAACCGACCGTGAATTTCAATGCATGAACGCGCACACGAACCTCATCTCCGTACTTCCTACAGCAATTTCCAGCAATTCATCACAATTATGAAAGATCTAACTGCGACATGTCAACTAGGGAGGTCTGCTGTTTGTTTAACGGTTCGGTGCCTCAGTGCCTAGGCAGGCAGAGATAACTGCTCTAGGCCTGTCATAATTATCCAGAACTCAGGTAAGTGTACTACCACCTGAGTGCCTAGTTGCAATTATCCCACGCCGAGATCACCGGGAGTTAATGATAAACTTGATAGCGAAGTGCTTACTGTTGGTGCAATGTAATTATCGTCCACAAGCGTTTGATCCTCATCCTCCTCTTTCCTTTCCTCTTGTTCTTTTTGGTTGTTGTTGTTGCTGTTGTTGTTGTTGTTGCTGCTGCTGCTGCTGTTGTTGTTGTTGTTGTTGTTGTTGTTGTTGTTGTTGTTGTTGTTGTTGTTCTTCTTCTTCTTCTTCTTCTTCTTCTTCTTCTTCTTCTTCTTCTTCTTCTTCTTCTTCTTCTTCTTCTTCTCATCCTCCACTTCTCGTCCTCATCCTCCTCTTCCCCTTCTTCACGTGTTATTTAGCTTATATGTTTTCTTCTTCCAATTTTTAATCTGCTATTGCAACCACTGTTACATAAAAACTGGATTCTGTTACTTCTATAGCAACACCAACTTCTTCTTTTACTACTACTACTACTACTACTACTACTACTACTACTACTACTACTACTACTACTACTACTACTACTACTACTACTACTACAGCTGCTGCTGCTGCTGGCTGCTGCTGCTACTACTACTACTACTACTACTACTACTACTACTACTACTACTACTACTACTACTACTACTACTACTACTACTACTACTACTACTACTATTCCACTTCCCGTCCCTCTCCCCCTCTGTCTCCAAAATGCCTGGTTATTTCAGTTACCTAATCGATCAACTTCTAACCAAGCATACTAATTAACATTATGTTTATTCTCATGAAACCAGTCATGGCTTTCAACACACAACACTCACAATGATTTATAGACGCGTAATTAAGAAGCCAAAAACATAAATGGCTTATTGTACCAGAAAGCTGGCTGCGCGTTCTGGGGGGTGCGGTTATTTGCTTGCACCTAAAGACAAGCAAATCTGTGGCTGTGCGTGCAGACAGCGCGCCAATAATCAACTAAGTTAATATTAAGCTCTAATTTTAACGTAAGCATCACGGCTGGTTTGGGAAATTCCGCTTTTGAAGAGGGATTGTCAAAAGAACGGTGACTTTGTGACTAACGAGCAATTATATCTTTGTAGTTATATAAAAGAAGTTGGATAAGTATTTGTGCAAATAGTGCGCTGACAATACTAAGGTGTACAAAGAGGTGAGAGAAGAAAGAGGGAGAATGATAGAGAGAGAGAGAGAGAGAGAGAGAGAGAGAGAGAGAGAGAGAGAGAGAGAGAGAGAGAGAGAGAGAGCTAACTAGTGGTAATACTCAATATGGCACACGCAAATCTTTGGGTTGTGCCAATGTTGCATTTTGATTGTGTAATTATAGGCAGTTACATCAACCCGATTTACGTCGTTCCGCATACACGCCGTTAATTATTTACAAACATGTCTGGTTACTTGGTTGGCGAGTCCTCTGTACGGTATGTGAGCTGTATCTGGTAAGACCGATGCAAAGGTGTTCAAATCGTCAAAACCTTGAAAAGAGTTGAAGTTAGCTGCATATCCTTTACAAGACGTAGCAGTCAACCCCAGCATTGTTAGACTGCTCGTGATTCCTGGGAAAGTTTACGTACAGTAGTTTGCCAATGCTTTCTAAACGACTAGCACCCATACCATTTCATTATATAAAAAAACCAACGTAAGATGGAAAACATTCAGACCAATTAAAAAGATGTCATTTGCAACGAAAAAAAAAAGAAGAGTGTGATGTGCTACATAAAATCTGTGCTTTTGTATGGATGCGAAGCGTGCACAGCAAACAGGCTGAAAAACATCTGATGGCTGCGGAAATGTGGTTTCTGAGGAAAATGCAAAGAATACCATGGACAGACAGAAAAACCAATGACCAAGTCCTACAAGTAACACATGAAAACCGTAAACTGATTATAGAAATAAGGCGAAGACAGTCATATGTTTTGGTCACGTTATGAGAAGAAATAAATTGGAGACCTTGGTAACAACTGGTAAGATCGAGGGGAAGAGAACAAAGGGAAGGCAGAGAAGTAAATATCTGGATGGCTTGGCAACGTGGCATGGTCGATACAAGAACACTGAGCCGATCCATGATTCTGGTGATCGAGTGAGATGGCGAAACATGACCGCCCACGCTTATCAGTATTGCACACGATGATGATGATGATGATGATGATGATGATGATGATGATGATGATGATGATGATGATTAAGGCGGTCTGTTGCCAAATTACCCACATCTGTGTTACGAACGCTGTATGCGGGATTACGAACTGCGTCCGTAACAACTTCGCCATGGAGAAAAGGCTTGTATCAATCGGGAACTGTGCAGCCAAGCCCTTCTTACCCTTTCCTAACTAAGACATTAACGAAGTTTGTAAAACCGCCACTGGTATTGTGTCTTCCTCATTTTCGCTTCCCGGTACGCCTCCCTCCATCATGATCTCTTCTAGACATTCACACCTTTTCGCGTGCACACACTATTTTATTCTCGTCAATTGTATATGTCTTAATGACCAAACTTTAGACATATTCAGGTTTTGTTAGATAGATATGTTTGTTCTATGTTTTGTAGAAAGAATATTAATTGTTCTCTTTTTCGTACAAATAATGTGAATTGTTCTCTTTGTTTTCGTACAAAGAAAGTGAATTATTCTTTTTTTCGCACAAAGAGTGTGAAATGTTCTCTTTTTCGCATAAAGAACGTTAATACTAGCCTTTAACATTTATATTCAAGGATGCAAATATTCTTTGCAGTCGATTTATTACATGTCCAAGTTTCACGCCTGGGTTGCACTTCAACGTTGACGTCAAAGTTGCCTAAAAATTTAACATGACCTTGATGGCAACGCCCTGAAAAGGACATGGAATTTTAAAAAAAAAAAAAATTTTTTTAATGGTGCCAAAGGAAGGATGCATGTTCTCAGTACTCTTAGTTTTATTGTTCTTTGTAAGCATCGTGGGTGAGTTGCTGCGCATTCGCATCACTGATAAAATTATTATCTAAAATTGTATGAGTCCAAGTGATACTCCAAAGGCACAAGCCTGGGGCAATACTCAGCACTACTGAGCATAACTGACCTGTATCCCTCCATCAATGACCTGTATCTCTCCATCAATGGCCTGCATCCCTCTATAACTGACATGTATCTCTCTATAAGTGGTACTCCAAAGGCACACGCCTGGGGCAACACTCAGCACCATTCGCTTTTATTGTTTCATCTGTTCTAATCCATCAAGGTTTGTTTTTGTTTTTTTTTTTTTTGGGGGGGGGGGGGCACTCGCCCTCTCTTTGAACTCAAGCGTGGTCCATACACACGACTTCTAGTAGCACTGGACTGATGTATTGCGTGTGAATTAGCTTTCCCTGTTACCAGTGTCCCTCGCCCTCAGTCTAACTCACTCCGACTTCAGAGGTACTTGTTATTTACGTCTCCAAGTGAAAGACGAGAAGTCAGCAGTTTAGTCCAACTGACAGGTGTGGCCGTTGAAATCACTACCTCGGCATCAACACACTGGACGTTTAAGAGCGTCCTCTCCTATCCATGCGGCCATTCTGACCTCATACCAAGGCTGTAATTGTATCTGTTTTTGCAGAGCCACGTTTGTTCTTTGTCTAATGTCTGCCATCACATTTCCATATCCAGCCAGCAGAGAACCATAGTATTCAAAATTCCTCACTTTTTGTAATGTCTCTCCATTGATGGAAAGATCCGTTGAATATTTGCCTTATCGATAGTCCCACATGGACCCAGCCTAAAACTGGCAGTATTTAATCTCCTGGGAAGTAAAGTCGTAATATCAACCACCGAATTGGCTATAGAAGTGTGGAGCTAGCACCATATACACAATACGCCCAAAGGCGTGTAAGAGTGTCCTTTACATTTTTTAGTCTATACAATATAGAATGTATAGTCTTTATTTGTTTAGTCTACACAATAGAGAGTTTATAGCCTTTACTTTTTTAGTCTACAGAAAAGAGAATTTATAGCTTTTACTTTTTTTAGTCTACACAATAGAGAATTTATAGCCTTTACTTTTTTAGTTTACACAATAGAGAATTTATAGCTTTTATTTTTAGTCTAAACAATAGAGAATTTATAACTTTTCCTTTTTTTTTTTTTTGGTCTACGCAAGAGAGAATTTATTGCCTTTACATTTTTACTCAACAGAATAAAGCCATAGAAAGCAATAGAAAATGTATAGCAAATAAATCCCTTTCGTGGAAGAAGAGAAGAAACCGATTCATTAATTTGTCAAGTATAGGCAACGACCAAGTTAGATTGATGGAATGACGGGCGTCAAATACTCACATAATGTCTTTCTATTGAACATCTTGATCTGTCAGATAACATAGAATATAATGTGCACAAGTGGTTGGACGCTATTGGTATAGTTGGTTTATCGTACATAATGCCTGAGTACACTAAATAAGGAATGTTTAAAAGGCAGTTTCAAGGCGGCAGCATAGCCGCTGGGGTGTGAAGTGTGTGGGTTTAACACACACACACACACACACACACACACACACACACACACACACATATATATATATATATATATATATATATATATATATATATATAGCATTCTTCCGAATTCCGGTCCCAAATAGTTCTGCAGTGAATAATTTTATATAAGTAACCCTAACCCTAATCCTAATCACTTTATTCATATAAAAGGAAGAAGAACCATGTGCAAATTACATCATTAGAGAACTCCTCCTCCTCCCCCTCCAAAACGGACAAATCTACAGGTGCCCAGTCTGCCTGTGAAACCGCCACAAGACCACGTGTTACAGACCTTCTTATGTTTTAATTGTCGACCCCTTGAAATTGAGTGTTCAGTCGCTGGGTTTCTAAGAACCATAACCCACCGGACACACCCGCAAGTGGTCAGTCTCACCCACACAAAGCAGACAAGACAGATAGTGAACTCTGGGGCATTCAGGAACATTGTTGAACTGATGCTCATATATGGGTGGTCAATAGTCTCCACCCCAGCTGCCATTGGCTTAAAGAGAAGTTGTCGATATTCACGAAGGGCTCATGACCCCATAGATACCGAAGCGGCCTAATCCTGTAGAAATGAGCCAACCACCGCGCCGTTGTTCTACTCCGAAGGAAAGAGACGATCCCCTTTAACAGGGGACAAGCTACCGTGGGTTCACTTGAGTTCCGGTTCGCTCGTGATTTCACTTCAGGAGGAACGCCGTGCGCCGTGACGGCTTCTCATCAGTGATTGTAGCCGGCTCTGGCACAATGGGACTCGCGTTCCGTGAACCAGGGACACCTCTGTCCAAGTCAACGATCAGCTAGGGCGGGGACCCGCTTGGCGGGGACCCGCTTGACTGGCACCCCTAGCAGGATAATGAAGTAATGTCGCGGTCCTCATAGAGGACTGTCCCAGTACAAGATCATCATGTCCAGAAGCCATCTCTTCACGCGGTCCTGCCAGAGATGTGTACTGGCAGTAAGCGGCGCCGACATGGTCTCTGTGATGATGATGATGATGTCTGCTAGTGATGACTCTCTACTTGTTGTCAGTTCTGTCTGTAATGTCATGTACCCATTAGAGTTAGGGTTAGCTTTAGGGGTGGTTAGGGTTAGGGGTGGTTAGGGTTAGGGTTACTGGTGGTTAGGGTTAGGGGTGGTTAGGCTTAGGGGTGGTTAGGCTTAGGGTTACTAGTGGTTAGGGTTAGGGGTGGTTAGGGTTAGGGTTACTGGTGGTTATGGTTAGGGTTAGGGGTGGTTAGGGTTAGGAGTGGTTAGGCTTAGGGGTGGTTAGGGTTAGGGGTGGTTAGGGTTAGGTTTAGGGGTGGTTAGGGTTAGGGGTGGTTAGGGTTAGGTTTAGGGGTGGTTAGGGTTAGGTTTAGGGGTGGTTAGGGTTAGGTTTAGGGGTGGTTAGGGTTAGGTTTAGGGGTGGTTAGGGTTAGGGGTGGTTAGGGTTAGGTTTAGGGGTGGTTAGGGTTAGGGGTGGTTAGGGTTAGGATTACTGGTGGTTAGGGTTACTGGTGGTTAGGATTAGGGGTGGTTAGGATTAGGGGTGGTTAGGGTTACTGGTGGTTAGGGTTAGGAGTGGTTAGGGTTACTGGTGGTTAGGGTTACTAGTGGTTAGGGTTAGGAGTGGTTAGGGTTACTGGTGGTTAGGGTTAGGAGTGGTTAGGGTTACTGGTGGTTAGGGTTACTGGTGGTTAGGATTAGGGGTGGTTAGGGTTAGGGATGGTTAGGGTTAGGGGTGGTTAGGGTTAGGGTTACTGGTGGTTAGAGTTAGGTTTAGAGTTAGGGTTAGGCTTAGGCTTAGGGTTTGAGCTAACTGTAACCCTAATTTTAACCCTAATCCTAAACCCAGGGCGCATCCAGGGCAATGGTATTTGTCTGTATTTAACTCCTGGAGCGTGGGGACATCAAAATCATATATTAGCCTATAGGTTTGGGTATATGGTGCTAGACAGTGTTGTACAGACATCCAGTGGCTTTATCAAACTGGGTTGACCTTAGTTTGAACTGGATTAAATCTGCGATTGAATCGTGACCACTGACTTGGCAAGCAAGCAAACTAATTACCATGCCACCACGGCTCTGTGTAAACTATGGATATATGAAATATGATGTGTATAATTGCCATTCACTATGTACATATCGGCATTGTCATTCAGGCACTATTCAAATCCATCTGTCACCACAATCTATCATCCATTTCATCATACATAGCGTCCATTCTTCCACCCACGCGTGCATGCCCCCAATAACCTATCACGTGCATCTATTTATCACTTTAATACATGCATCACTTTTACACATCTACGACTTTTATCATTCTATTACCAACGTTTATCTCTCCACCCACCACTTTTCGTGAATGAACTGTAGATTTCATACATGCACGGCTATCCAACACTAACCTGTATCTCTCTGTAGCTGACCTGTATCTCTCCATCAGTGACCTGTATTTCTCCATCAGTGACCTGTATCTCTCCATCAATGACCTGTATCTCTCCATCAATGACCTGTATCTCTCCATCAATGACCTGTATCTCTCCATCAATGCATTGTATTTCTCTATCAATGACCTGTATTTCTCCATCAGTGTACTGTATTTATCCATCAATGACCTGTATTTCTCCATCAATGACCTGTATTTCTCCATCAGTGCACTGTATTTCTCCATCAATGACCTGTATTTCTCCATCAGTTCACTGTATTTATCCATCAATGACCTGTATTTCTCCATCAATGACCTGTATTTCTCCATCAGTGCACTGTATTTCTCCATCAATGACCTGTATTTCTCCATCAGTGCACTGTATTTCTCCATCAATGACCTGTATTTCTCCATCAATGACCTGTATTTCTCCATCAATGACCGGTATTTCTCCACCAATGACCTGTATTTCTCTACAACTGATTTGTATCTCTCTATAACTGACCTGTATCTCTCTATAACTGATCTGTATCTCTCTATAACTGACCTGTACCTCTCTATAACTGACCTGTATCTCTCTATAACTCACCTGCATCTCTCTATAACTCACCTGTATTTCTCCATCAATGACCTGTATTTCTCCATCAATGGCCTGTATTTCTCCATCAATGATCTGTATTTCTCCGTCAATGACCTGTATTTCTCCATCAGTGCACTGTATTTCTCCATCAATGACCTGTATTTCTCCATCAATGACCTGTATCTCTCCATCAATGACCTGTATCTCTCCATCAATGACCTGTATCTCTCCATCAATGACCTGTATCTGTCCATCAATGACCTGTATTTCTCCATCAATGACCTGTATTTCTCCATCAGTGCACTGTATTTCTCCATCAATGACCTGTATTTCTCCATCAGTGTACTGTATTTCTCCGTCAATTACCTGTATTTCTCCATCGGTGCACTGTATTTCTCCATCAATTACCTGTATTTCTCCATCAATGACCTGTATTTCTCCATCAATGACCTGTATTTCTCCATCAGTGCACTGTATTTCTCCATCAATGACCTGTATTTCTCCATCAATGACCTGCATTTCTCTATAACTGATTTGTATTTCTCTATAACTGACCTGTATATCTCTATAACTGACCTGTATCTCTCTATAACTGACCTGTATCTCTCTATAACTGACCTGTATCTCTCTATAACTGATCTGTCTCTCTCTATAACTGACCTGTACCTCTCTATAACTGACCTGTATCTCTCTATAACTTACCTGTATCTCTCTATAATTGACCTGTATCTCTCTATAACTGACCTTTATCTCTCTATAACTGACCCGAATCTCTATATAACTGACCTGTATCTCTCTATAACTTACCCGAATCTCTATATAACTGACCTGTATCTGCCTATAACTGACTTGTGTCTCTCTATAACTGACCTGTATCTCTCCACCAATGACCTGTATCTCTCCATCAATGACCTGTTTCTCTTCATCAAGGACCCGTATCTCTCCATCACTAACATGCATCTCTCCATCCACAAACTTTCATCAGTGGCGTTTCCTCCACGACTTTCGTTTTCTCTCCCGACGACCTCGATCCATGCACCCATCATTCTCGCACGTCCTTAATTAACCACTCAGTACATTCTAGCAAGTACTCCTGCACAAGAAACTGAAACTAGTGACAACAAACACTACCATTAACAATCCGAAGATAAGCGAACATTAAGTGTCAATGACTAAGTCACTAGCAGTCTCCGCCCTCGTTAGTTCTATTGTTTCTCGGTTACAGCGAAACTGAATTCTTCCCGAGCTTCTCTACTTGTATGCCGTTAGTGCTTGCTTGCTTGCTTGTGTTCGTTGGCTTGAGCTCCAACGCGAAGTCCTGTATGTCGGATGAAGGCATCCTGTTGTCCAACATCAATCAGTGTGATGTCATATAGGACCTGAGGTTTGCGTGAGTATCCGTTGTCCCATGTCTGGCTTATTGGTGTGCAGACTGGTGGTTCCTCGCCGTACAGGCAGACACTCTCCGACTTCGGAGGAGGTATGTCATTAGTAACATTAGCAATACCATTAGTGGTAACTTTAGTGATAACATTACTTGTTACTCTTGTAGAAACAATAGTGGCGGTAGCGTTAGTATATTTGAGGCCAGTTCACAAGGATACAGTAACTTTAATATTTATATAGGGTGTATTTGTAGGTTAGTTTAGCTTAGTTTAGTTTAGTCGACGGATCAACATCAGGGCACACGGGTGTAACTCATAAGTGCTCTGTTCTACTCCTAACTCAAGTCCGGAGAATCTCAGCTCAGTGCACGAACTCCGTAGCACAGACGAGGATCCTGAAATACTTTGGGTAGATTTTTTACTAGAGATTTTGCCCTGGCAGCGCCGTTAGGCTACTATTTTTCGATTTCCAACTGCCAAGGGATTTTTTACGTGCAAAATAAATACACAGGGGCGTCCGACCTCGCTACCCAGAGACCAGGGGAAATTTGTTACTAGGAGTCCACGTGAAAAAATCCCGACCCTCACCGGGGCTTGAATCCGGGTACCCGGGTGTATTTGTAATGACTGTGCAATGTTTGAAAATATTGCCGTCTAAGTTGTGTATTCACCCTCTGTAAAGTTCATGCAACATAATAGGTAAATACAAAACTTGGACAGGCAATATTTTCAAACTCTGCAAAGTCATTAAAAATACACCCTGTATCTTCATGTAGTGTTTCCATGTAGTTGTATCTGTGCGAGTGTGTTCTTTGTGTACTGACGAAGGTTTTGGCCGCAACGTCCAATTTGTTACTTGTAATCGTGTTCTAGTCTAGTTCTCATTTTCTTACTTGTATCGTGTTCTAGTCTAGTTCTCATTTTGTTACTTGTATCGTGTTCTAGTCTAGTTCTCATTTCGTTACTTGTAATCATGTTCTAGTCTAGTTCTCATTTTGTTACTTGTAATCATGTTCTAGTCTAGTTCTCATTTTGTTACTTGTAATCATGCTCTAGTCTAGTTCTCATTTTGTAACTTGTAATCGTGATTTAGTCTAGTTCTCATTTTGTAACTTGTAATCATGTTCTAGTCTAGTTCTCATGTAATCGTGTTCTAGTCTAGTTCTCATTTTGTTACTTGTAATCATGCTCTGGTCTAGTTCTCATTTTGTAACTTGTAATCGTGTTCTAGTCTAGTTCTCATTTTGTAACTTGTAATCATGTTCTAGTCTAGTTCTCATGTAATCGTGTTCTAGTCTAGTTCTCATTTTGTTACTTGTAATCATGGTCTAGTCTAGTTCTCATTTTGTTACATGTAATCATGTTCTAGTCTAGTTCTCATTTTGTTACTTGTATCGTGTTCTAGTCTAGTTCTCATTTTGTTACTTGTATCGTGTTCTAGTCTAGTTCTCATTTCGTTACTTGTAATCATGGTCTAGTCTAGTTCTCATTTTGTTACTTGTAATCATGTTCTAGTCTAGTTCTCATTTTGTTACTTGTAATCATGCTCTAGTCTAGTTCTCATTTTGTAACTTGTAATCGTGATTTAGTCTAGTTCTCATTTTGTAACTTGTAATCATGTTCTAGTCTAGTTCTCATGTAATCGTGTTCTAGTCTAGTTCTCATTTTGTTACTTGTAATCATGCTCTGGTCTAGTTCTCATTTTGTAACTTGTAATCGTGTTCTAGTCTAGTTCTCATTTTGTAACTTGTAATCATGTTCTAGTCTAGTTCTCATGTAATCGTGTTCTAGTCTAGTTCTCATTTTGTTACTTGTAATCATGGTCTAGTCTAGTTCTCATTTTGTTACATGTAATCATGTTCTAGTCTAGTTCTCATTTTGTTACTTGTATCGTGTTCTAGTCTAGTTCTCATTTTGTTACTTGTATCGTGTTCTAGTCTAGTTCTCATTTCGTTACTTGTAATCATGGTCTAGTCTAGTTCTCATTTTGTTACTTGTAATCATGTTCTAGTCTAGTTCTCATTTTGTTACTTGTAATCATGCTCTAGTCTAGTTCTCATTTTGTAACTTGTAATCATGTTCTAGTCTAGTTCTCATGTAATCGTGTTCTAGTCTAGTTCTCATTTTGTTACTTGTAATCATGCTCTAGTCTAGTTCTCATTTTGTTACATGTAATCATGTTCTAGTCTAGTTCTCATTTTGTTACTTGTATCGTGTTCTAGTCTAGTTCTCATTTTCTAGCGATTCGTTTTTTTTTTTTTTTTCTGTTTTGCGCTCGGTCGCTTTCAACTCAAGCGTAGTCCATAACACTTCTTCTAGTGGTGAATGAACTGAATTTTGCGTGTGGGTTAGCTTTCCCTATTACCAGTGTCCGTGGCCAACAGGTGAATCCACTTCGACTTCAGATTGTTGGTGATTCATTCATTACATAGTCTCTGCTTCCATTTGGTCTGTACACCATTGCTTGTTGTGGTATACTGTTAGTTGGTAACCTACTTGCATGGCCAAACCATTTGACTTGCTGCCTTCTGATAAAATCTAGCGCTGCTATAACCCCCACTTTAGTCCTGATTTCTTCATTTCTTATCTTATCTCTTCTTGATACATTGAGTATTCTTCTCAGGAATTTCGTTTCTGTTGTTGTGATTTTTCTTTTCTCTTTTTCTATTATTGTCCAGGTTTGGCATTGGTAGCATAGAGATGATAGGAAGATTGTGTTGTAAATTGCTTTCTTAGTAACTATTGATACATGTTTGTTCTTTAGTATTGGTGATATTGATTGATTGATTGGTTGATTTAAGAACCGACATCACAGCATTCGGGGCATTCCCATAAGCACTCCGCCCTCATCCTCAGAAGCCGGCGAAGAGTTCCAACCCCAATAGTACCAGTAGCAATCTGATTATATGTGCGTCTCACCTTTCCTCTAAGCGTCGAGCATCGGTCAGATCCCCTCGTCACTCCTGGCTGTCGCATTCTTGCCAGACCATGGTGATCCATTTGCGCCTCCGTGGTGTACACGTGCTCCCACAAGGCCGCAACCTTGTCTGCCTTATCATGCATCAATACTCCACCAAGTTTTACAGAGCCAGCCAATCTGTCTGCCTGTTCATTCCCCAGCACAACAGCATGACCCGGAGAAAAGATCCAGACGATGCTTGCCACCCTGCTATAACCCCCATTTCCGAAGCGAAGCAAGCCACTCGGCACGAAGCTTGCCTGTCCTCACCCTACTCAGCATGCTTTCTGAGTCAGTTACAATCACGATGTGTGTGTGTGTGTATCGTATTCTCCATCCAGCGGAAAGCTGCACTGACTGCGCCACCTCCATTCTTAAGCTAGATGTTATGGTATCATATGCCAAGCTCTCCTGCACCAAACGTCGACCATTAGCCTTTGCCAAGAAACCCCAGGCACTTCTACTACCTCTCAACACCGAACCATCTGTGTAGATAATCACATCACCCGGGCGAGCATTATCCTGAATTAGTTGCTTTGCCTTATTGCATCTATTTTCAATCTCGTCTTCTGATTTGCCAGTTGATGATATTATACTTCCTAGGTACTTAAAACTCTTTACTTATTTCAGGAGGTGTTCGTTTGGATGAATTGTTGTTGTTTTTTTCTTCTTTAGTTATTGTCATTACCTCTGTTTTACTTGTGCTAATTTTCATCTTATGTTCCCTACACATTTAATTTAGACTCTTCGTGTGATCTTCTGATCTTGCTATTAGTGCTTGGTCATCCGCAAAGATGAGTTCTCTAATGGTGCAATTTGAAGATGGTTCTTCTTCTGTGTTCTCGTCATGCGGTGTTCTTGCGGTCTCTGTTTGGCTAGTTTCTTTACATATGTTGTCTATTTAGGTTATGAACATGAGAGGGGACAGGATACAACCTTGTCGTAATCCGGATCTTATGGTGAAGGGTTCTGAGTGTCCTCCAATTGCTCTCACTATGCATTCACTGTTGTATAAGCTTCTACATAGGTTTGTTAGATGTGTACTCACTCCATATTGTTTAAGGATTTGCCACAGCTTATTTCTATCTACTCTATCAAATGCCTTTTCTTGGTCGACAAATGCTAAGTAGAGTGTTTCATTAAATTCAATTGATTTTTCTATAAGTTGTCTAAGAGCAAAAATGGCATCTGTGCATCCTTTGTTTTTCCTAAATCCAAGTTAGTTTATATTTCGCTTAGCTAAGGTTCTATGCGAGGAAGAAGAACCATCTGCAAATTACATCATTAGAGAACTCCTCTTTGCGGATGACCAAGCACTGAGGTTCTTATTTTAGTGTTTTAATTAAAAATGTGCTCTCTTATAATACGCACCAGAGTTTTAGCGGGCGAATTCGAGTAAATATAGTGCGTATTATACACGAGAGTTTACAGTAGCAGTGTTAGCGACCATAACATGACCTCACGGACGTGTCCAGTCGTAATCAAAAAGGTTTTTCCGTTTATGAAATATTCATTAAGACACCGCAGTGCGAGCTGACAAAGTGAATAAACATCTGTTTGATCACAAAGCGTAAGAGCTTTGCCAGCGAGCACTAAACAACACTCAAACAATGCCACCATATTTGTAAAGGCTTGATAGTGACACACTGAACTCAGTCAAATGAAAACTATACTGTTATATTCTCTGTACCTTTGGTTCTTTTTAGTGCTTAGGGCTCAAAAGGTCTTATTCCTGAACGGGAGTAGAATGATACTGAATGTTTCTTTTGCCTTCTATCCACCATCTCACCCCACGCTCCCCTGTCATTAGCTGTTCCATGCAGCTCTGTTCATGCTCTTCTAATATTGTTCATTTCTATTGCTACTTCTCTTCTCTGTGAGTGTTTAGGTCTGTCTCTATTTCTTTTGCTGTGTGGATTCCAATCTAAGGCTTTTCTAGTTATACAATTCTCGAGGAGGATATTGTGGAGTTAGAATATTGCCTAGAAAATCAATCTGCGGTTGATGGCAGCGTTCTGCAAAGAACATGCATCATTTTTTTTTAGTTCCATAAGAAGTGAATGCCATGTGTGGCAGCGACATCTACCAGGAATCAAGACAAGAGAATTAGAAACATACTATGCTTACAGATTTGGAAAGCTGATCAAGAAGAACAAATATTGAAACATTCTATATGCATACACAGGACACACATGTCATCTTTTAGAATTACCTGGTGCATGAATCAAACTTGTTTAAGCAAACAAGAGATAAATTTATGCTCTGCTTAATTTCCATCCACTGCCCTATTTCGTTTGTTTGGATGTTGGAAAGATTCTCAAAGGCATGGCGGGAAATTGGAAACACCATACTCCTGGGGATTTTGGGCCAAATTATCTTGGCTAAAACTGATTATATTGCTTCTTTGAACCGGACGTCATTTAAGGTCCACCAAATTTCGACACCCCGGCTGTTTAACTTTCGGTTTTCTCTGGAGAATTGCCATTGACACTGTGGATTCCTTGGTGGAGGCTATTTCCGTTTCCTGTCTAACTTGTTGAAGCAAAAGTGTAATCTCCTGTCCTTTCCCAAGGGTGAAGTTGGGGCATTGATCTTGGTGGCTTTCTTAAAGATTTTCAGGCTTCTGTTTTCAGAAGACATGACAGCGGCTTGCGCTTTCAAGATATTCTATTGACCATCATGGACGGCTTTTTTGTTGCTGCCAATAATGATTTCTTTCTTTCTTTCTTTCTTTCTTTCTTTCTTTCTTTCTTTCTTGCAGAAGTTAGACGGGCCTGAGTGCCCAATTCTTAACCCTTTGAAAATAAAGTATGCTCTGTCTGTCTGTCTGTCCATTTGTCTGTCTGTCTGCCTGCCTGTCTGCCTGCCTGTCTGTCTGTCTGTCTGTCTGTCTGTGTTTCGTTTTAATACTTCTTACTTTTTTCTCGGATCTGACTTCTGCAATTTTGTTTCACTGCATTGTTTTGTGCACTTTATTTTACATCCACGTACATGTATCCCTTTCATGTTAAATGGCTTATCTGTTACATGATTTTCAATGTCTGTTTTTCACTTCCACACGTCTGTGTGTATTCCTCCCACTTTGATAATGAGCCATATATAAGGCAAGTAAAGAATCAACGGCGCGAGTTGAACACACGCTGTACACAGAATTGGGAAGGAAGAAGAAACGCTCTGGACTGAACCAGCGAGCAAACGAACTTTATTTACAAAGGGTCACAAATAGGGCACGCAGGCCCGTCTTACAGTCGGTCCTTTCAGTCACTCGTCTTTTGCACACATGAATGTCACATTTACATTAAAGGGATCTGCGCTAATACTGTCATGAGCGCGGTCAGACCAGGGCTCCACGCTTACGTTCGTCGTCTCTGTGAGTGAGAAATAGACTGATCACTTTTCATTCCGTGCACTCCGGCTGACACAATGTGAGGGAGCTTTCACACCAGCGACCCGTGGCTGGAAACTACTTCTTAAAATGTGTGTGTGTGTATACACGTGTGTGTGTGTCTGTGTGTGTGTGTGTGTGTGTCTGTGTGTGTCTGTGTGTAAAGTTAGATGCTGTTAGTGACTTAAAGTAGTCAATGGGTGAAATATTATTCTTACTGAATCTGTGTACAGTGTACACAGGTGTTGGTTTAAATTCGCTATAACAGATAAGCCTCGATTGTGTACACGAACAATTGAACATTTAGAAACTGTTCATCTTGTTTTCTTTTTCAGATGTCCGTTGACTTCCATAGTCCACCGTGGAAACAGCAGCAGCAGCAGTAGCAGCAGCAGTAGCAGCAGCAGCAGCAGTAGCAGCAACAACAACAACAACACACTGGCAGCATATTGGATTCCAAGGCGTCATGGCTATACAATTCTGGAATCAACGTGTCACATTGACCACCAAGTCTACATTAAGACACAAGCCACTGTCTGGTCTGTTTTCCAGAGACAAAGGTCATCGATCATATCAGTTCTCTAACATGCATAATTTACACGTTTCCTCATATTTGGCCACATCGTTGATCCATACAGCTATGGTTGATATTTGAAGCTGCATTCGGGTAACCTTTCATCATCATTGGCTGGCTTGATTACGAAATCAAAATGAAGCTGAAAGATTTCGTTTTCAACTCGCTACGCGTTAGAGGAAAAAAGAAGAAGAAAGTCTCGTCAGGAACAGCTGGAGCGGCAGATGTATCGACAGGTTGTTTTGGTTTAGATAAGAACCGAAATTGGTTCCCATCTTCTAATTCTAGAAGCAGATCCCATGGCAGCACGTTTAAAGGTGATGATTTGATGGAGGCGAACTGGCAGGGCAATGTTCTTTACAAGGGATTGGTGATAACAGAGGAGGTTGAGGACAACTGCGCTCTGATAGGGCTAGACAATAGTTCGCGTAGTAGCTCTGTTAAGTTTTCTCAAAGCGAAATTGCAGCTTCATCATCATTCATTGAATTTGATAAGACCTTAGATGATAACTATACTCAGGATACTGAGAACTTTGGTTCATATTCTTCTATGTCCCCTTTGTTTGAAGCGGACAATGAATCTTCTATACATTCACAGTACTACAGTTATCATTACCATAATGACCGACATAACCCGCATATTGAGCATCATTTACATAGCAAGGATGAGGCAACATTACTTCAACAACATAATCAAAGTATTGATAATGTGCAATATCTGGACTTTAAAAACTCGCAATCTTCACAAAAGCCAGAAACTGGCTTCTTTCGAAAGTCACTAGCTTCCTTAAAAAATATACGTAAAGACAGTAGTAAAACCAAATCCCAGTGTTCCAAGCAAACTGGGCATGCGCAAATGGAATGTGCAATGGGTTTTCTTCCTGAAGCCACGACACCAGCAACCAAGGTATCTCTCAATAAAACGTCTGCGAAATTGAAAAAGAGGGGATCAAAATTGTTTTCAAAATCTAAAGAGAATAGAGATTTGCAATTTTTTGCAGAAGATTTTGAAAATCAATGGACGCTGGAAAGTAGGATTAAAAATGACTTAACGTCTGTCAAAGTAGCACTGGATCCATTTATTTCGACATGCATGCCGTATGACAGACCTTACGTTCGAGAATGTTCTATTGAAAGTTGTCCTCCCCGCCATTACGGCTTTCAGGAAGAGTTTAGTATAAGAGACTTTGACCTAACTGGTTTCGAATCTGCTTCTTTCTCAGGTTATGAATCTGATATTTCGCGCAGCAGAGGTCGTAAAGCAAGGTCAAGGATTAAGACTAACCCCTGGTTGCCTTCTCCACAAGTTGCACATTCGGTTGCAAGTCACTGGGAAGAATGGAAACTTCGGGAAGCCGCTGAAGATATCCCATTGTTGGAAGGCGAATGGAGATTTCCTCAACCTGATTCACTTGAACACCATGAAAGCGGCCTACAGTCCTTCCAATCCTACCCAACAAGTGACTCTAAGAGGTATCACAAGAAGCACTCAACTGGCAAATCTCCAAACGGCATTAGGATGGCACTAAATGTGAATGCCAGCTCCCCATACAGTGTCACAAAGCGGTCATTGGACCAGCAGTACAACTGTGTGGCCTCTTGCAAAATCACCAGTCCGAGGACATCATCTCTAAATGATCTCAGCAACAATGGGCCGACAATTAGAGAAGCATCACCCTTTTCGCCAAACACAGAGTTCTCTATGCTGGCTGAGAATCTTGAGCAACTAGCCACCAATATCAGTTTCGAATACGAGGACACTTTTGATACAACAATGGAAAGTGTGTCGGCTGGAAGGGAAACATGCCAGTCCTTTTCTCGTGAAATGTGTACAGATGATGAAAATAGCCAAATCCCACAGCAGGAAGAAAGCCACGAGAATCGTCTGCACATGACACACAGCCCGGACTCGGGCGTTGGCGGGCTGGGGTATTCTGATGTTGACAACAATCTGACCCCAACCGCGCAGCGAGAGGCCAATGAGATGGCAATTCAATGTTTAATGTCGTCAAGTCTTCTGGGCACTGCATGCGCTATTCTGAAAGAAGTTCCAGACGACAATCGCACTTCAGATGGAGGGGAAGAGCGACGAGCAAAGAGTTCACAAGATTCATTGAAGCCTCAGTATTCCAGTACTTTTGACATTTGCAATATGTCTTCATCGTCTAATCCTTGGGAAATGAACGACCAAATTGTTACCTCGCAAAGGAAAAGTAAACACGAAGACACTCATATTGTGGAAGAAAACTGTTCGTCAGCTGTGACGGAATCTGCGTATGAAAATAATGTATACCACCAAGACACGCATACAACTGCCACAAGTGACTCCGATATACGCATGTTGTTTACTGAGAAAACATATGCATTTATCGACAGTAAAGCCAGCAATTTAGAGAGCAGAAGACTTGTGGAGGAAGAATCCTGTACCACAAAGACACATTCACAGAATAACAAAGGTTATAGATCTAGTGAACCTGTAGAAACAAAAGTATTGTCCCATGCAGAAACGATTGATGTACCACAGTCAGTTAAAACAGAATGTACTTCGCCTTCAAATAAAACTGTTGTGAAGAAATTACGGCCCAGCGATCTAAGTGCTAAACCACGAATGTTCCTCAACAACATGGAGAAACCATCAGGTAATAAGGAACAACGATCATGGATGGATGAGTTCGACTTTCCCAGAAACATAACGACCAGTGAGAGCATAGAATCGCCCACGGAGAACTGGCAGTGGGACTATCAGTTCGCCATGTACCACAGTCTGGATGCTGGATCACCCAGGAAGCAGTTATGTCGAGTAGTGTGTGATGACAGTAAAGATAGGGCAGGAGCTATGTTGGATAATACAAGTGGGAATACTGAGATTGAAGAGCTTGTGGTCCGACTAGAGGACACTGACTGCGAAATAAACTTAGTTCTGGAATCAAGTCAATCCATTTGCGGAAAGAACAGCTTAGATACAAGCAATGGCCAGACAAGCAATTCTCAGACAGGTAATTCTGAGAGAAGTAATTCTGAGAAGCTAGAAAACGGAACTGTTGATGACAATTTTGAGATGAACGACGCGTGCGTTCAAACTGATTTCGATGATGATTTCGAAACTTTCGACGATGAGGACAATGCTGAATATCTGGAAGAAGGACTGTACGATCTTTCAGAAGGTAGACATTTATGGTTATCAACAGAAAACGTCGTTCCTGATTCATGGACTGGTTGCAAAAGTGAAGCAAGAGATTCTGAAATAATGCACGATGAACGAGCCGCCATTCGGTCTGAAGAAGGCAAAGAGCAAGGGTCAACCGATTATGTGTGTGGTGCAGAACACAGTCAGTTATGTCATTTAGAATCGGAGACTTGTGAGAACTCAAAAATACATTCACGTGCCGCGGGGTTACAGGTCAAGAGTCACGAGACTGCACATAGACCATTTCAACCAATCGTTAGCGATGACAGCATGACACAATTATCTTCAGATGCAAAATGGATGACTGTAGCTAAAGGGTCCGACCTGCAATCAATGCATGAATCAAGAATTCATTCCAGTAATACTACACCCGCAACAACGGTACATATTCCGTTATCCGACATTGAAACGCAATTTAGAAACGTTTTTAACCCGACTTGTGATGATTGTGAGTCACAGAGGAATACAGAAAGCTCAAAACTGACTCTTCAAAGTTCAGAAACAATTGTGGAACTATCCGACTCTGATTGTTCTACTTCTGAAGTAGTTCAAAGAAGGGGTTTTCAGTGTCAAAGAAATCGCGGTTCTAAACTGAATCACAAGGGAAAGTCATTCATAACCAACGACAATGTTCAGTATTCAGACCGTATTCCTGGCAGCACTACACAAGCAAACACTTTTGTAAATTACATCAAGTCAAACAGACGAATGTTGAAGCTTGAAAAGATGGACGAACTTAGTCATGTCGATGCCAATGGCAATTTTCTATACAATCGATCGAGACTCAAACAGCCCTGCCAGTCTCTTCAGCGCTTTTCTACTCCCAAACAAGATAATTTCGGCGATTTTAAAATCACGCCATCAAACGCAAACAAAGAAACCTACCTGACCTTTCAAGCTGACTCACCTTTATGTCGATCTCTCGTAGAACGACCGCTTTGTTTAGTACCAGATGCTAATCCCCTGAGTAGGTTACACTTCGAGCGGATGAATGGTATCCGTCTCAATTCCGCGTGTGATGACGAGGACAGTACAGCCTGGGTCACATCAATATCTTCTCCGTTTTTCACATCTTCACCGGTCACAGACTGTAAAAACATACATCAATATAAGCAAGATAATCAAACTCTGCTTCACGGTAAAGAGAATGTGATTAACTTGTTCCCACAACGTACGTTACAATCATTATCTTCACCAGCGCAATATCCTGTATTAAATGACCAGTTAGACACTACCGAACTTTCTTCATCTGCCAGTGAAATAGCGAGCAAATCTGAGATCGTTTCAAATGCTGTGTACAGTTTTGCGAAAGCTCCGAGTTGCGTGCAGCAGCAAGATTATACACAAACATCAGTTCTCGAAACTCTATCGTATTCTACATCAGCTCTTGCAAACATAAATTCTAAATCTCGATTCTCACTAGTGTCATCAAGAAACCCGACAACAAACGACAGTAAGTGTCTAGCAGAGAAGGTCATATCCCTTTGCCAGGAAAAAGATCTCATTTTCCAGAAGATTTATGAGGCCAAACAAGAAGAGGTATGCAGAAAAGAACATCGTCTGCAGATTCAAAGAAGGATGCAAGCTCAGACGAGAGAGGCCCTGTTGCAGCCTTTGATTGAATTAAGAAATAAATTGGAAGAGCAAAGCAGACGACTCAGTGAGAAGCGCAGCGTAAAGGGAAATTCTAACAGTCCTTTCAGGTTTTTATGACACTACATAACACACGATTACGTAATGTTGATTACATGAGAAATATTTTGTCACACAAGAATGAATATGCCAAGTGTTTCTGGTATTTATAGTGTTCAGTCACTCAAGATTAGACATGTTTTTGTTTTAGATAATTAATTATATTGTTATTATTTGTGTGTACGTGATGCAAAATTACGCTTTATTGTTTTGTGTTTATCGAACGCATAAGTTCTTCTTCGTCTTCGTCTTCTCCTTGATCCTTCTTACTCCGCCTCCTTCTCTTCAGCTTCTGACATTTGCTGCTGTTATAACTGACAACTCATAGACACCGCCAAGACAATCTATGAACGACTGCTAGTTGAAGACAGTCACAGATGAAACCATTAAAACATGGCTTAGTCTCATCTCATCTTAGTGAAGTTATTCAGGGCATATTCGTGAGCTCTCAGTGAGTGCAAGATGCGGATACTGATTATCTATCAGCATCGGGCGGAATCGCTATGACCATCTTGTAGTGCCGTAGTGAGCAAAGTGTACAATTCTCGGTGGGTTTCATAACAAGAGAGACCATGGGAGATTATCCATTCGGCACACTTTCCATGAAGGCTCGTCCACATTATCAAGAGCTTAACTATTACTTGCAAAAACTTATCCCACCTGACGCAGATAGAACAGAGGATCAGACTAGACATTCGGCCCTGCCTAAACCCTTGGGCATGGATCACTCTATACAAATTCTAGAAGGAAGCTCTTTAAGGGACTCCACCCAGTCAACCCGCAGTCTTACTTTATGTAAATGCCTGAACTCTTCAGACCCTATCTGCCATATGACTACCTTTATTATACGTTCCACGGAGTCGAGACAGCGCAGTAAGCAGCAGTTTAACTCATAACCATGGTCCAATGTTCAAGACCCTATATATGGTCGAACTCTGCCTATCTTTCGTAAAATATGAGATGCTATTTTGAAAGAATTCTCGGTGAATAAGGGAGCCGGTAACCATATTTTATAACGCATGAACTACTTAATCAAGTTATCAGAGTGGACTGTCATCACTGCATGCCAGACTAACCCATAGGTCACATGTGTCAAACTCAAGGCCCGCGGGCCACATCAGGCCCGGCGTAAATCATATCAGGCCAGAGAGTTATCAACCGACGTACACATATATTCGGCCCGAGAGAGAATTTTAGGCAAACATATTTTATAATGGCCACGATAGTGCAAATCAAATTCCTTAATTAGCAGCCTTGCCAAATGATAGGCTACCTGCGAGCGTTCTCTGTTCTATCAGAATAAGCGAAAATAAAATGTGTGTAGTAAGTGGATGTTCGTCGTTATAGTGACCTGCCAACGTACAGTTGCTCGTTTGGGATTGGCGCATAAGAAATGAAAGTAGTGTAGTGCCCAGATATTACGTCAACTTTTCTCGCTACGGCTAACCTCTATCAATCAAGCGTCTGTCGGTAGATGTACAATCTTTTCTAAATCAAAGCTAGCCTTTAAAATAACCAAGAGAAAAGTTGATTCTGAAAACAGAGCCTGTCAAAGTCACTGGGAAGCTGAATGCTAATATGCTTGCTGATATTGGCCTTAAACCCGTGTGTCTAACTTGTGGAGATAATGTGGCTGTGATCACAGAATATAATCTGAGATGGCACTACGAGACTAAACATCAAGACAAGTTAAACAGCATGAATGCAGAGCAGAAGCTACAGAAGGTAGAAGAATTGAAGAGGCATCTAACATCACAGCAAATGTTTTTCACCAACGCAAAATCACAAATTGAAGCTGCTGTGAAAGCAAGTTGTATTGTGGCGGAGGCGGATCGCAAAATCACGCCAACCATTTACAGAAGGAAAGTTTTTGAAGCGCTGCATGATGAAAGTGTGTGAAAAGCAGATGTTTGCAAAGGTAAGCCTTAGCAGAAATATAGTTGTTGATCGGGTTTGTGAGATGGCCACTGATGTGAAAACACAGCTGATCGAAATAGGCAAAGACCTTGTTGCATTCCCCCTTGCTGTCGATGAAAGTAATGACACGACTGACACTGCGCAGATCTTTTTTTCTGTTTTAATTTATATTAATGTCCAAAAAAGGTTTCATTTTCGGCTTATTGAATGTTTATCCTGTTCGGCCCGCAACCTTACGTATGATTTGAGTTTTGGTCCGCTGAGCGATTGAGTTTGATAACCCTGCCATAGATGCTTAGATCTTCACAGAATTTCTACTATTTGTTCGCTAGTGTTCACGTGTTTCTTACAAAGTCTCGGAGTTCGAAAATTCCTGCTTAACACTGGCGCCTGTAATATTGAACAGGGCCGTTGTCACGGAGATCAGCAGTGTCACAAAGTATATAATGACGACCAGGGCTTGGTGAGTCATTAAACAAAATAAGCACGTGCTAAGGGCATCAAGGTCAGCCATTTTCCAGACCGGATTGGGTGGGGTGGGGGAGGGGGGGGTGCCAAAAGCGTCTCACAAAGCACGAACTCCAGAACTCCAGCGACGACACCCAGGAGTCTCCGAGAAAATCTGCAATCGTTAACCGAACGACGTAGAACGGAATCGAACCCACAATCTTCGGAGCGCGTAACCTTTTCACCACGGAGACTCCCCAGTAGTTTGATGTGACCACCGACTATATCCTTGCTGTTTGTGTGTTTGAGAAAGCTGCAAATAGCGGTCAAGCTTTGCTTTGCAAATAAATAATTATAATAATAGTAATAATAATAGTAGTGAATGTTCACAAGATGATGATGTTAATGATTATATTAATTTAATAGTAATGATTGTGATGATGATATTGATAGTAATGATTGTGATGATGATATTAATAGTAAGTAATGATTGTGATGGCCATTATGAAAACGACTACCATAATAATATAAATAGTAATATTTGTGATGACATTGATCGTGATGATGATGATGGGTAATGATGATGACAAAGACGATAACGACGACGATCGTGATAATATTACTAGCAGTGCTCGTAATGATCCTGATAATGATGATGTTAGTAATAATAAAAAATTTAAGTGTATATTTGTACATGATTTAATTTTTATTTCGCGCCATTATTGTTAATGTTACTTATCTTTCTTCAACCGTCAGACGTCACTAGATAAATTAACACTTTTTCCTCTGAGATAAATTAACATTTTCTATCGAAAGGAAACTATTAACTTTCAAATAATACATCATCAGTATTTCTTATAATACATAAGATGTGGATATTGTTAATGGTGTGCTTATAATTAGATGGCGCATGCAAATTTAAAGCTTTCTGAAGTAGATTATCTAGTATCTGAAATTTGCGGCCGAAGTCACAGATTTTACAAAAATTGGGTTATATGTTTCTTTGTAGCGATTTTGGAGTGGCATACCCTGTCTAGTTGTACCAATAGTGCACGACTGCAATGTTATTTTCCGACAAGTATGCGTCTAGCTGTATCAATAGTGCAAGAGTTTAATGTTACCCTTTTCGACAAGTATGTGTTTAGTTGTGTCAATAGTGCAAGAGTGCAATGTTACCCTTTCCGACAAGTGTGTGTTTAGTTGTGTCACTAGTGCAAGAGTGCAATGTTACCCTTTCCGAAAAGTGTGTGTTTAGTTGTGTCACTAGTGCAAGAGTGCAATGTTACCCTTTCCGGCAAGTGTGTGTTTAGTTGTGCCAATAGTGCAAGAGTACAACGTTACCCTATCCGACAAGTGTGTGTTTAGTTGTGTCACTAGTGCAAGGGTGCAATGTTACCCTTTCCGACAAGTGTATGTTTAGTTGTGTCACTAGTGCAAGAGTGCAATGTTACCCTTTCCAACAAGTGTGTGTTTAGTTGTGCCAATAGTGCTAGAGTATATTGTTACCCTTTCCGGCAAGTGTGTGTGATTAGTTGTGCCAATAGTGCAAGAGTGCAATGTTACCCTTTCCGACAAGTGTGTGTTTAGTTATGTCACTAGTGCAAGAGTTCAATGTTATCCTTTCCGACAAGTGTGTGTTTAGTTGTGTCACTAGTGCAAGAGTGCAATGTTACCCTTTCCGGCAAGTGTGTGTTTAGTTGTGCCAATAGTGCAAGAGTACAACGTTACCCTTTCCGACTAGTGTGTGTTTAGTTGTGTCACTAGTGCAAGAGTGCAATGTTACCCTTTCTGACAAGTGTGTGTCTAGTTGTGCCAATAGTGCAAGAGTGCAATGTTACCCTTTCCGACAAGTGTGTGTTTAGTTGTGTCACTAGTGCAAGAGTGCAATGTTACCCTTTCCGACAAGTGTGTCTTTAGTTGTGTCACTAGTACAAGAGTGCAATGTTACCCTTTCCGGCAAGTGTGTGTTTAGATGTGCCAATAGTGCAAGAGTACAACGTTACCCTTTCCGACAAGTGTGTGTTTAGTTGTGTGACTAGTGCAAGAGTGCAATGTTACCCTTTCCGACAAGTGTGTGTTTAGTTGTGTCACTAGTGCAAGAGTACAACGTTACCCTTTTCGACAAGTGTGTGTTTAGTTGTGCCAATAGTGCAAGAGTACAACGTTACCCTTTCCGACAAGTGTGTGTTTATTTGTGTCACTAGTGCAAGAGTGCAATGTTACCCTTTCCGACAAGTGTGTGTTTAGTTGTGTCAATAGTGCTAGAGTACAATGTTACCCTTTCCGAAAAGTGTGTGTCTTGTTGTGCCAATAGTGCAAGAGTACATTGTTACCCTTTCCGACCAGTGTGTGTTTAGTTGTATAAATATTGCAAGAGTACAGTGTTACCCTTTCTGACAAGTGTGTGTCTAGTTGTGCCAATAGTGCATGAGTACAATGTTACCCTTTCCGACAAGTGTGTGTTTAGCTGTGTCAATAGTGCAATGTTACCCTTTCCGACAAGTGTGTGTTTAGTTGTGTCAATAGTGCAAGAGTGCAATGTTACCCTTTCCGACAAGTGTGTGTTTAGTTGTGTCAATAGTGCTAGAGTGCAATGTTACCCTTTCCGAAAAGTGTGTCTTGTTGTGCCAATAGTGCAAGAGTACATTGTTACCCTTTCCGACCAGTGTGTGTTTAGTTGTATAAATAGTGCAAGAGTACAATGTTACCCTTTCCGACAAGTGTGTGTTTACTTGTGCCAATAGTTCAAGAGTGCAAAGTTACCCTTTCCGACAAGTGTGTGTTTAGCTGTGTCAATAGTGCAATAGTGCAATGTTACCCTTTCCGACAAGTGTGTGTTTACTTGTGCCAATAGTTCAAGAGTGCAAAGTTACCCTTTCCGACAAGTGTGTGTTTAGTTGTGCCAAAAGTGTAAGAGTACAATATTACCCTTTCCGAAAAGTGTGTATCTAGTTGTGCCAATAGTGCAAGAGTACATTGTTACCCTTTCCGACCAGTGTGTGTTTCGTCGTGTAAATAGTGCAAGAGTACAATGTTACCCTTTCCGACAAGTGTGTGTTTAGTTGTGCCAATAGTGCACCACAGCAATGTTATATTTTCCGACAAATGCAAGTGTTGGTGTGCCAATAGTACACCTCTAGTTCTTCGAATAATAAAACAACTGAAATGTTACACTTCTAAAGTACATTTCTAGTTCTACCAACAGTGCAAGACTGTAATGTTACAATTTTCGATATGGGCACATCTAGCTCCGCCAAAAGTAAAAGACTGAAGTAATACACTTTCCAACTAAAACAATGTACAGTTGTACAAATAGTGCCAACATTACACTGTCCAATAAGTTCGTAATCAGTTATCTTATTAAGTGACATGGGATGATTAATAGTCTTAAGTGAGTACCCTTATCTGCCATGGGCATGTACATCGCCAAAATGTTGTCATTGCGAAATGTTGTCTCAATTAAAATGTAATTATAATAGTTTTCCTGAGCAACTTACTTTAGTTTGCTATATAATACAAAATGTCTCCTACCATATTAACAACTGTATGGTCATAATCCCTACTTCCCATTTTTTGCCATCCATTTTTGTTTGATCCGATCCTACTTTTTGTTTAGCACTGAATCGGTTAAAGCAGTGGTGCACGACTGCAGCGTTTTGATTTCCTCTACATCCAAGCAGTGCCGCTGTCAGAATGTTTAGGGCAGCTGGCAACATGTACTGTAAGACACACCACAGATGCAGAACGAAAGATTAGGGTTACCGAGGAAATGTTCCATAAGAATTCTGGGCATCTATCATAAAGAAGACAAAAGAACTGCTTATATCACAGATGAAGTCACCACGTTATCATCGGAATTCAGACCGTTGAGGACAAACGAAGAAGAGGAAGACCAACAGAATGCTAAATATTCAAAGAATGGGCAACCACGGTATTCCTACAGTAAGTTAGTAAGTCGCGGTTCCAACTTCACAGCAACGGGTCGTCCCCATTATGCTTCGTACCTGTGCCTGTGAATATCACACAAAATGCTTCTTACTGTCCCATGTGAAAAGTGGAAAAGACAGGAGTCCCGACAACCAACAGCCCGCAAAGGTACACTGTGCATAATGCCGCCGCCAAATTGTCAACACAAAAGTCCTAAAAGAAAAATACAGTTCATCTTCGATGGAAGCGGCAGTCGCTAGAAAACCAACAGCCACACATTACTGCACATGGCAAAACCAGTCCGTTCTGCGACAAAGCCAGCTACACCATTTTTCCCCGAACATGCAGTTCACCCTACAAACAACCGCGGATAGATTGTAAAAGCGTTCCCTGTGCATAATGGTGATAATGCAGCCGCCAAAATGTCTTCTGGTATTCCTAAAATATACGAAGGGAAGTAACTCTAGAATACCGGAAGGTGTTTCGAAACTGACTTGTATTATAAATTACCTTCCCTACATTCTAAGCACTACGATAACATAAGCGTTAGCGCGTTTGTTCACCAAGACAGTAGCTAAGGATTGTGAACAATGGAGGACCTTGAGTGGCGATTCTTCAATCGTGACATCCCTAGGACCCACATCAATGGCTATATGTTGATAGTGATGATAATAACATTTTATATGCACAAATAACATAACTTCAGTTTTCTCGTTTCCAAGTAGAAGGGAGAGGTCTACAGTCTCAAGTATGAAGATGGAGGTGATTGTGAACACTGCGGCTTTGAGGTGGTTAGAAAGTACTAGACTCAGTAGAGAAATCGTAGTGTGTGATTCTCAGTCCGTGTTGCACTAAGTTAAAATGTAAGATATAAATCTTCATGGCTTGGAGAGCTTGTTGGGGTAGGAAGTGACCCGAGGATCTAGCCGACACTCAGAACTCCGAGGAAATCCTACACTGACATATAATCAGACTGCAGCTAGTGTCATTAGTATTGGGACTCTTCGCTGGCTGTTGAAGATGAGGACAGAGAGCGTATGGGAATGGCCTGAGTGCGGTGATGTCTGTTCTTGACTCAACTTAGCACATGGACAGATGCGACACTCGAGGGTACCAGGCATAGACGCTTTTCTCTTACAAGAACCTTCAAGGCCAGTTGATACTGGAGTGTGGGTGTCTGTTGACTTCAAGAGCGCGAATAAATGGAACATTCGTTGAACAAAGGAACCACTTAAAGGTTCTCTATCAACTGCTACTAGTTTAAGGCACGATAACACATGAAACAGTATATTTAAGGTTGCTTGAGTTCGGATTTAGAGGTATTTCTAACAATAAGAGGCGGATAAGCTGGACAAATCCGACGTGTTTACAAACAGCGCTTTACTGGAGAAACCAGCATTTAATCCTGCGATATCTGCCGGGCTAAACATAGCATTAATCAGTTTTCCAGGATTGCTATGACGTTGATACTTAAAACCAAGAAACCTGAACGCCCTGTAGATGGGTGAGGTTCCAATACATCAGCTCCTAAAGCTCATGTGTTCATGTGGCACCTCCCATTCACTAGTGTAGATGAGGAGTGATCTAACATAGTGTAAACTATACATCGCATTGTCTGACTTCGCGTATAGTTGTTACTAGAGGGAATTTTAAACATAGAAGTCACACACAATATGTTGTACGAATACATTATTTTTAATTTCCGAAACGTGGCCTGTCGAATTCATCTGTGAAGCGACTGGGTGATTACTGAAGCTGACATGTTAAATCACATTGCAGGTGTGTCGAACATTACCTGTAACTGTAGTTTGATTGTTTCAGCTGAAGTGTTATTCATTTATTCACTTCATATGATATGTAACTCTGCTGAATGCTGTGTACATCTGACGAGATGCAGCGAAATATGCTAGACCATAAATAGTGCAACATATTTTTGTGGTTTTTGCGCTTAAATTCACTAAGGGTAAACAATGTTTTGGATTTCCGATAGTATGTTGCCGTGTGTGATATCTCTATGATGGAAACATATCTAACGAGACATAACAGACCTCCATTATTACAATGGCGTCTAATATATATGTAGACGTTATTGTAATATTCTGTGGTGATAATTTAGCCGTGTCCGGCGTGTGCCGCATGGTCTAGTGGTTACACACAAGCTTCACATGCTAATGATCCGGGGTTTGTTTCCGGGTCCGGTCAAGCATATGCACTACTGGCGAGCTCAAACGAGAGTGAAACTCGAGTCTAGTGCTTCCACATTGACGTGGATAGGCATTAGGTTCATACCAGAATACGATCAGCGTTGCCGAGAGTGGGATGTGCTCAATATTTAATATATATGTCTTTATTTCCATCTCGTTTCTGTTGTGGAATATAGTTCCAAGATATCACAAAAAATGTAGCAATTGAAAACCACATTGCAAACGCTTACATTTGTGTTTTCCACTATGTCTTAATCTCTGTGTAAGTGTGAAGGAAGTGTTAGGTATCGATTGCCATCTTATTGAGATGTCGCTACTTTTGAGTTATTTCTGTTTTATGTTCTTGATCGCGGCTCGGGTGATCGTGTGAGATGGCGAAACATGACCGCCGACGCTTATCGGCTGGACACATGATACTGTTGATGATGATGTACTTGATGGAAAAGAGCTAGAGGGAGATTCAGAGATACATTCCTAGATGGCTTTGCCACATGATATAACTGGGGTACTAACATACACATTATCTGAGACTAGAGAGTGTGTGCGATAGCAAAGCACGACTGCCCACGATTATTGTTACGGCACATGATGATGATACTATTGTATGTATTATTTGCTTTCATGTGACAGTAGGGGTAAATTATATGTAGTTGACACTAATCAATGTCTTTGCTATCTGTGTGTGTGTGTGTGTGTGTGTGTATGGTAATGGCTATGTTTGATTGTATGCATGTGCTTTGCGTATGCATGTGTGTGTGCGTGCGTGTGTGTGTGTATGTGTCTCTCTCTCTCTCTCTCTCTCTCTCTCTCTGTGTCTGTGTCTGTGTGTGTGTGTGTGTGTGTGTGTGTGTGTGTGTGTGTGTGTGTGTGTGTGTGTGTGGCTGGCTGCAAAGCAAATAATGCAATATGATATTTTTCTTTGCTGGTCGTCTGGCTGTCAGTGTAGAGGCATATGTTAAAATTAACATTTACTGTCTCAATAAATATTTAATAGTATTATTATCTGACGGTTTCTGTTGTTCTTGCATGTTGAGTTTTATTTCACATTTATTCATAGAATGAAGCCTGGGTATTTTGTAGTTCATGTGTAATTTATAGGCTACAAAAAAGCCTCACACAGACAGAACACAGATGGTAGATTACGAAATGAACACAGTGGTGCAAGCACAACTGGAGGCTTCCGATCATCAGAAGTATCCCCCCACTCGCCTTTACCTCCGTTTACACCTTAGGAGGCGAGCTCGTCCGGGTCATGAAGTTTATGGATGACATAAAGCAACAGATCACAAAACAGCGAACGTAATTCTTTGTATTGGAACAAACCTAATAATAAATAACAAAGTTGACTGTTTTTTTTTCTTTTGTATATATGAGAGAACAAACATGAACATTATAGAAACGGGACAATACTAAAATAAGTAACAAGTTTCTTCTATCTTGTACACGTGATAACAGATGATGACAGAAATTAAATAGATATACAGTCACGAATGACTTCTTTTGCACACGGAGATGTTTCACTAAGCGCCTACAAGTGCTTTAGTCTCATACAATTCGATTTTAATCATCCCATGCCTTTCCATATGGTTTAGGCAATCATGTGACTCCACAGATCTCGGTCTTTGATTTTCTTCTTCTGCTTCGCACACTTTCAAACATCAACATGAATAAATGCAAAGAAAGCAGTAGTCAACTTAATATTGAAGACATCTTCATAGAGTGTAGCCTCAAATGGAGCGGTTGTAGACAGAACCAGCTTTCTCTATTTGACATATACTGGACACGCCTGCAGCAAATGCTTAGTTGTCATTTTACCAGTTCCACATTTGCGCTCACTGGTTCTCCTATCTTTAGTTTATTATACTATGGTATTTCAGCCTATTGTTTCCTGTGCGGATCATAAAGATTGTAACTTGTTCTTTTTGATTGGATTGGTAATATGCATCACTTTTCCTTGTGAAGTAAATGTTCAGATTTCCACTTGGTTTTATCGTCGCTTCTTATACATCTCATGGCCTCATCATAAATTATGTCTATAGTCAGGCTTTTCAAAATACGAATCAAAACCATAATCACCAGGCGGGCCGCGTGCGCCTAGCCACTACGTTACCCCTCCTTCCCCCTAAAAGAAGTCCCTAAGCAGGAACCTGTCATTGAGTGCTCGGACTGTCACATGCTGTAAGCATGAATGCACACACGAACAGGTGATCATTCTGTCCCCTGTCTTAGCGAACGGCGAGCGGGGGATGTGGAACGCGCTTCCTACCGCACTCATGGCATTATTAGTGGTATCTTATAACGATTAACCCAACACGCCCTCTGCGATTTGTTTCCCCTATCGTGATACTCAGCATGATCAGCTATCTAACCACATCTGAAAACCTTCACATGTTAAGCAATTGTCCCTAGCAGTTTCATGCTACGAGTCTGTAATGTGACAGCACCATCACATTTTGTAGGCCTACAGCAAGGATGAGTTACTTTTATATTGTTTACTCACTGTCCTACACAGTATCCTATGTAACACAGCACTCTGTCATGTATACGACTCGGTCAGCACGTTGTACTCTACCCAAGCAGAGTTTACTTATATATTTGAAACGTCTACCATTTGTATGATAGCGTCAGAATAGTGTACTATACCCATTCAGTTTACTTACTAATTTGACCAGTGCGTCTGCCACAAGTATGACTTGGTAAGCATATTGTGCTTTATATAAGGAGAGTTTACTTACATATTTAAAACGTCTGCCGTGTTTATGACTAGGTTAGTATACTGTATTTTATCCAAGCTGACTGGCACCTGGTCGTATTGATAGATGATACTTTGTAAAATGTAGTTATACCTCACCATAGTGCAAAGTTAGTTAATTAGTTAGTTAGTCGACAGATCATCCTCATTGCACATCGAACCATTCAGTCCATAAGTGCTCGGATCCTCTCCTCAGCAAAACCCGCAGCGTGTAGCGGCTCACGACACCAGTTCTGTGTTGGTTTATCAATCTTCTTTGGCTTCCTGCGTAGTGTTCTTGTTTAGCCACACCACTTTTAATTTGCAGTTCTCGCAGTCTGACCGTGGTTGTAGATTCAGTCATCACTTGGTTCACGCAAAAGTCTTACTTCTCGTAGAGCATTCAGAATGTCAGCCTGGCCCATGGTGCGTCCGCCCTCCACAATCTGGGGTGAATGTAGAGACCATGTGTTGCACATGCAGCATGATCCCTCTCTCGGTCTGCCTAGTTTATTCTAGAGGAAAGGTAACACCAATGCGTCTGGAACAAGAGAAGCCGAAGAAGCGGTAGGATCAGCAAAGCAATATTCTAACTGTCCGCCTGTTGGAACTTCCATCCTAGACTAGTTGCCAACCAAGGCTTAGAGCCTGATCTACCCTGCCATGATATTTAGTCTTTAGGTTACATTTCTTCGCACTAGGGTAAGGCTTGTAGCCTCCCAATTGCACTCCTCCGCGCGAAGCCGTTGGCATAATGTAAAGTGTCGAGTTTGGTGATTGCCGCCCAACATTCGGAGCTAACAGAAAG
Source organism: Cepaea hortensis (assembly GCA_963921405.1). NCBI lineage: Eukaryota > Metazoa > Mollusca > Gastropoda > Stylommatophora > Helicidae > Cepaea > Cepaea hortensis. The sequence continues at coordinate 34,427,085 of OY992887.1, read as the reverse complement.
CAGGTAGTACCATCTACTGGCATACTATAGCTCAGTCATATCTGACTAAGACCTGACATCCCAACATTCGGTACTAACAGAAATCAGGTGGTACCGTCTATTATCATATAGTAGCTCAGTCATACTTGACTAAGACCTGACGTCCGAACATTCGGCGCTAACAGAAAGCAGGTGGTACCGTTTACTGTCATACGATAGCTTAGTCATATCTGACTGTGACCTGACATCCCAACATTCGGCGCTGACAGAAAGCAGGTAGTACCTAATATTTAATATGAACAACCAGTTACTTACTAATTTGACCAGTGTGTATGAGCACCGCAGCGTTGATTGTATGATATTTTGTTCTTTATCTACGCTTATTTAAAGCACATAAGTACATGACCTCCATTTAGACGTCTTAAGCGTATTGAACATATGGTGCAAGACCGATGAACTATATGCCAATTGTGAAAATCCGCCTCGATGGGAATTCGAACCTATGCCTACGGACCGTGAGGCGTCTACCAACTACGCTAGTGCAGGTCCCACGTATGTATATTGCCGGGTTATCTTTGCTTTCAGATTACCAAAGTTCATAAAGACCCTTGCAAGGGAAACGACTGTATAATATACGACACGCTATTTCAAAAGTAACTTGTATTATCTACCCTGCTTTCCTTCATTAAAGTTAGCCGCACATCCTATGCAGGACGTCAAATCAACTTCAGCATTTTTTGGCTGTTTGCGATTTCTAGAAAAGTTTACGTTCAGTAGTCTGTCATTGCTTTCTGAATTCGTGCACTGAGTCGATGATTCCCTTGTGCGATCTTCGGTAAGAAACTGGCGCACTTATTAACGTTTTTTTTTTTTTTTGCATATCCTTTACAGGACATCGCTGTCAACAGCAGCATCTTTCAGCTGTCTGTTAATTTCTTGGCAAGATTACGCTCAGTAGTTTGCCATTGCTTTCTGAACGGCCGGCTCAGTATCCCACAAGTCACCAGCGGGGGTCGAACCGCTCCCAGTTTTCTCCCGCTACGAGACTCTGCGTGATAAACGGGATTACGGAGAAAGTGTTGTAACCCCTCAGCCAGAGAGACCGGCACTTATTAACGTACTGGTGTTCAGTTAAAGTGATCCTTCACAAACTGAAAATGATTAACAATTAACGTTAAATAAGAAAACAATAGCAACCTACTGAATGTAAAAACTGTCCAGTAAATCACAAACAGTCAAATAAATGCTGGGGTTGATTTCGATGTCCTGTAAAGGACATGCAACTAACTAATCTACAAAAAATTTTCATCTTATTTACTGTGATTGAACGTTGCTGGCCTCGGACTTCATTGTTTAGTATTTATTCCCAATTCAAGTTCTATTTGGCAATCACCAAAAAAAAAAAAAAAAAAAAAAACTTTTTTGGGGGTCTTTGAGCTTAACTGTGACATAAAAGTTCCTAGAATATCGAGCACCAAGAAGAACACAAATACTTACATTCTACCATATCTGAATATTAAAGACGGCTGACTCACTATCAGTATCGCGTCTCGGAAACAAGAACACTGTGGGTATATTAATTTAATACTATCAAACGTCGCAGTGCTTTGGAAAGAACGGTGGTGGGAGAAATAGTTCCTGGAAGAAGTGGCAAGGGGTCGACCAGCAGGGAGAGAAGGACGCGTGACGTTGCAAACGCCTTGGCTAAACATGAAAGTAGACATTGTTTTTCAGCTAGGCGCTGGAGGTGACATCTTCTATTCCCGGCTTGGTAACTAACTGTAGATTAAAATTGTTATGTTATCCAGTGACTTCTACTTTCTATTTTTTCCTTGAGTGGGGACGACCCGTTGCTGTGAAGTTGGAACTGCGACTAACTAACTAACTAACTTATGAATTTTTGCTGCATTATTTGCTCCAAGGAATCCGCAACAATTGATAGTTCTGTGAACTTGAGAGTGCATGAGGCGCCTGAACCGTAGCGGCAGCAAATTTCTGCAATGGACCCGCTACATGATGACAATCAAGTCTCAATCCCACAATGCCCTCGATCATCGTAATATTGACCACATCATCCAACTAGCGCTGTCTGATCTATAAAAACATGGGACTAGTAGCATAAATCCAATACGCCTCAAGCCCTGGGAATGGGTTCTTTACTTTCAATCAATCAGTCAGGTGCCGTCTCCACAATAAAGGTCGGCTGCAGTGGATCTCCAACACTGTCTGTCTCTCGCCATGGCTGTACATTCTGTCAGATTGTTTGTTGTTCGTCCATCTCTTGATATTATCTTCCCACTTGTATCGTTGTCTACCTCTTGTTCGATTGCCTTCAACCTTACCCTCCAGTATGGTTTTATAAGAGTGTTATGTCTTTGAACATGGCCGAAATATTTCACTTGCCTCTTTTTATTTCTTTTATCAACTCTATTTTCATTTCCAGCTTTTCTAGTACTTCTGTATTTGTTTGTTTTTGTTTCCTTTAAATACGACACATTCTTCTGTATATCCACACGTCCATGGCATCTGTTCGACTTTCTAATTGCTTGTTAAATGTCCAGGCTCACACGATATATGGAAGTGTTGAATATGTAGAGCGCCCTCGTCATCCACTACACCTGTATTCGTTTCCAGTCGTCATGACTTGTCTTGCCACGGGATTCAGATGGACTCGGGAGAGAGAGAGAGAGAGAGAGAGAGAGAGAGAGAGAGAGAGAGAGAGAGAGAGAGAGAGAGAGAGAGAGAGAGGTGAGGTCGACGAATTGCGCAACTGTTTCTCACTTTAATCCAGTTCACCGCGCAAGTCATTCTTCATCCAACTTCATATATCACCTTCAAGCCCTGTTGCGATGGGCGAGCGGCGATGCGGTAGGGGTGGGTACGCTGGCAGTCGTAGTCGCAGACCTGCACACACAGGCGTCTTAGGCCATATGGTCGTCTTCTACTTACGGGAGCAACAGCGGGATTCGGCAGCCCCCTGAGCAGCCCTCTTCAGGAAAGCACTGCTCACCTCCATAGGATGAGGAAGGGGATAGAAAAGGTGCCCTAAACAATGTCTGCTCCATCATTACCTAACCAACTAGCCGCGGTTGGTGGGTACCCTATACTGCGGTCGACATACAACCAAAGTAAAAACAGGTAAAGCAAAAAAAAAAGAAAAAAAAAGCATATCATATTCCCTTAACTATAGGAAAATGGAATGTACGCACCCTACTTGATAGAGACGGTGCGTTGGACCCAGAGAGACGAACAGCACTGATTGGGAGAGAGTTGGGCAGGTACAACATCGACATTGCAGCCTTGAGCGAGACACGTCTTGCAGAAGAAGGTCAAATCTGTGAAGTAGGTGCCGGCTATACATTCTTCTGGAGTGGAAGGAAAAGCGAGGAAAGACGCCAGTCCGTGAGGGATTTGCTATTATGTCGGCCCTGGTAGGGAAACTAGCTGAATTTCCGAAGGCTATAAATTTCAGGCATGTGACCATTATGTTACCCCTGCTGAAAGGAAAGAAGCATGCAACCACCGTGAGTGTCTACGCACCAACCAAGACCAATGAAGATGACGCCAAAAACAAGTTCTATGAGGACTTGCACAACGTACTAACATCTGTCCCCAAAGGAGACAAACTTATACTCCTTGGGGACTTCAATGCCAGAGTAGGCAAGGACACCGCCTCTTGGAGTGGCATCATTGGAAAATAAGGATTCGGAAATTGTAACAGCAATGGACTCCTCCTCCTTCAGACCTGTGCCGAACACGAACTCCTGATCACCAACACAATTTTCCATCTTCCCAGGAGAAATAGAACATCGTGGACGCACCCTCGTTCGAAACACTGACACCTAATTGACTATGTCATCGTCAGGAGGAGTGACAGACAAGACGTTCGGGTGACAAAATCCATGTGTGGTGCCGAATGTTGGAAAGACCGTCGTCTGATTATCTCAAAAATAAATCAAACCACCACGGCGTCCTCAAGGGGTAAATGTGCAACAAACAAACAAACAAACAAACAAACAAACAAACAAACACACAAAAAACAAAAACAAAAGAAAACAAAAACAAAAACGCAGCTGTCGTTTGAAAATATGTTGGATGACCGCCCCAAACCCAGTGTCACAGCTAAACAAAACGCAGAAACAGAGTGGAGAACCCTAAAAGACACAATTTACAACACTGCTATGGAAATCCTGAGTCCAGCCACCCGGAAGCGATGAAAATTCCAAAGACATCAACCAATTGCTGGCCGAGAAACACCTTCTCCACAAGGCATATTTGAACGACCCAAAGTCAACACCAAAAAAAAAAAAAAAGCTTTCAATAACATTCGGAGAATAGTGCAGCAGAAACTTCGGCACATGCGGGACTCCTGGCTGAGTAACAAAGCTGATTAAATTCAGGCAGACATGATATGAAAAACCTCTATGACTCACTGAGGGCGGTCTATGGTTTCGCATCACCAGGCAAAGTTCCCCTCCTTAGTTCAGATGGGGGAACATTGGTCACTGATAAGAAAGAAATCCTTCAACCCTGGGCAGAGCATTTTAGCAACATCTTAAATGTAATCTTCTCCATCGATGATGAAGCCAGCGACTGCTTTCCTCAAGTTCCCACTAACGATACTCTTGCTGACCTGCCAACCATACTGGAAGTAAACAAAGCCATCCAGCAACTTTCCAGCGGCAAGGCGCCTGGTCCTGACTCTATTCCGGCAGAAATATACAAAGCAAGTGGACCGGTTCTAATAGAGCAGCTTCACCAAGTCTTTATAAACATATGGGTGAACGAGACCATGCCACAAGATCTCAAGGACGCGTCAATAGTCCACCTTCATAAACGTAAAGGAAAGGAAACCGCCAATCCTGTGAAAACCACCAGGCATCTCCTTGCTCTCAGTTGCAGGGAAGACACTCGCCAGAATTCTTCTCAATCGCCCCACAGCCCATCTTGATCAAGGTCTTCCTCCTAAGAGTCAATGTGGCTTCAGAAAAGAACGAGGAACTGTTGACATGATTTTCGCTGCAAGGCATCTGCAAGAGAAATGTCAGGAACAGAACTCCGAAATGTTCTCCACTTTAATTGATCTTACCAAGGCTTTTGACACAGTCAGCAGAGAAGGACTGTGGAAGATTATGGCGAAATATGGTTGTCCACAAAAGTGTGTCCAAATAGTGCAGTTATTTAATGATGTTATGCAGGCAAGACTAAAGGAAAATGGCGAGCTGTTTGAGCCCTTTCATGTCACCAAAGGAGTGAAGCAGGGCTGTGTCCTGGGACCAACACTGTTCAGCCTCATGCTTTTAGCTATGCTGACGAATGTCTTCAAAAACAACGACACTGGAATAGACATCAACTACCGCATGGATTTAAAGTTGTTCAATCTCAGAAGGCTGAAAGCTAAAACCAAAACTACCAGCGACACCGTCAGAGAGCTCCTGTTTGCTGATGATTGCGCTCTATATGCCAACTCAGAGGCAGATATGCAACACAATGTTTCAGCTTTCTCATTTGCCTGTGCCAACTTTGGGCTCAATATCAACTTGGAGAAGACTGTAGTTATGTACCAGCCAGCTCCAGGGATTAATACCACTGTGCCGAATATCAAAATGAATGGTCATAGACTAAATGTTGTGGACAAATTCACCTATCTTGGCTGCACTGTGTCACAAGCTGCTACAATAGAGGACACAGTGAATGCAAGAATCTCCAAGACCAGCCCGGCCTATGGCAGACTGTACAAGAATGTATGGGACAGAAATGGAATAAGCCTGCAAACAAAGCTGAAAGTCTATAAAGCAGCCGTATTATCTACATTGCTATATGCTTGTGAAGCCTGGACTGTATATCAGCGTTTACTAAGAAATTAAACCACTTCCACACAGCCTGCCTTAGGAAGCTTTTGAAGATTAAATGGTAAGACAAGATCCCAGACACTGAAGTCCTAAAAAGAGCGTCTATGCCCAGTATCCACACTGTACTAATGAAGAATCAGATTCGATGGGCTGGTCACTTAACTCGCATGCCAGATCACAGGTTCCCCAAACGATTTTTTTTACGGCGAGTTGCGTTGTTGTAAACGCTCCGAGGGCGGCCAAAGGAAACGCTTTAAAGACATTCTGAAGATCTCACTAAAAGCTTTTGGAATTCATCAACACCTGGGAGACTGCTGCCAAAGACCGAAATTCGTGGCGTACATCATAGTGCAGTTACTTGTGAAGCAAACAGGACTGCACGAGCTGTGAATAAAAGGCTGGACAGAAAAACCACCGCAGGAGATCCTCCCCCTGGAACGTCAAGCATTCGTTCCCCACATTGTCAAAGAACATTTCGAGCCAAAATAGGCCTTATCATATCAGTCATCTTAGAACTCACGGCTCCATACTTCCAACCCCACTGGATGAAATGAATGGTCATCATCATTCTTGATGAACAAACAAGTGTGTTGAATATACATTACATTTGACAATTCTCATTTGTAATGCGTTGTTAATATCTAGAATATTGATTCCATGCTCTTGAAAGCATTTTTGACGCCTGGGTTACGGACGCAGTTCATAATCCCGCATACCGCGTTCGAAACACAGCTGTGGGCGATTTGGCAGCAGACCATCTTATGTTGGGTTCAGAAAGCAATGGCAAACTACTGAACGTAAACTTGCCAAAAGATCACAAACAGCCAACAAATACTGGGGTTGACGGTTATGTCCTGTAAATGATATGCAATTAATTTTTTGATTTCTGTTCCTTTACTTTACTTACCCACAATTCCCCGTAAACATGGTGGCGCCCATAGTTCAAGTTACAAACATAACGTACTTCTCTATATTTTGGACTTGGTCCCACTCGCCAGTCTAGGCCCTAGGTGCTCGACACTCCGCTATCAGAATATTGCAAGGTATTGCTATTTTAATAGTCGAATTCTTGTATGTTACGATTGCTTTTTTGTGAGCATCAAAGATGTGATGCAAGGTCACTTAATTGCTGTTGTGCTGTGGGTGGTGTGTTACTGTTGTTAACTGTCGTTTACACTACACTGTGACTGTAGTGACTCAGTGAGCTGATGACTGATGATGATTGATATTGATACTATCTATAACTATACTGATTACTGATGCAGTTCGTAATCCCGCGATTTGGCAGCAGACCGCCTTGCATTGGTGTTTTAACGAAATAGAATGGGTGCCGGCCGTTCAGAAAGCAGAGTGGCAAACTACTGAACTGAACGTAAACTTGCCAAGACTCAAGAGGTCACAACAGCAAAAAGAAAACAAATCAAAATGCTGTTGTTGACTGAACTACGAGTCTTGTAACGAATTTCAATATGCAACTAATCAACTAACTTTGGTATTCTGATTAATAGGTATTCTGATCACGATATTCTAATTGGGTATTTACCAATGAGATCACCACAGATAGAGAGGCCTTGATAAACCAAATCCAACAGTACCTCAATGATGCCTGTACGTCAATTAGCACAGATATGCATATTTGAGTGTTGTGATCTTAAACAAAGAGATCCTAATGAATCCACTCTCTGGGCATATTTCCTTCGTGTCCCAGTCAAAGTGATAGCTGTATTGATCCAAATTTGTTTTCTTACTAATGTAACTTATTTGTTTTAAAATGAACACCTTAGCAACCATACATCATTGCGATCCGGGTAGCGAAGCCTAACTGCTCATGTCATATATTTTTACATATGGTGCATCGTGACCTACTTAGAAATTAAAAATGGCCACAAATTACTTATTATTCATTAATTACCACATGCATTCTTAATGTTATTTTTAAAACCGGGCAAGCTATACCTTTTACTTTTATTATGCGGAATGATGCTACTGATCTAACTGGTACTTTCCTGTTTCGATAGCATGCGCTGCGATCTAATTAGCAATTAAAAATGGCCTTCAATTAATTACGACATGCATTCTTAATGTTAGCCTTAAACCCTGGCAAGTTGCATCTTTTATTATTATGTGGAATTATGCTACGCACGTTATGGGTACTCTCCTGTTTCGATAGCATGTGTTGTGACTAATCAACCCTAATTAGCAATTAAAAATGGCCACCAATTAATTATTATTTTTAATTACTAATTATAGTTGACTTGAGAAGTTAGGTCTCATTATCCCTATTGCAATGGTGTATGGTGCTAAAATGTTCGTTTAAAAACAAAACAGTTATAGTAGCAAGAGCTCAGTTAATGGATTCTTGAAGTATTTCTTTGTTCAAAATCACAACACTTAATATCTCTATATTGACATTCATACAGGCTTCATTGAGGTGCCGCTGAATGTGGTTTCTCAAGGCCTCTGTAGCTGTGGTGGTGCTCATTAGTCAATACTCAATTAGAAAAACATGATCAAAGTAATGCAACATTAACATTAAAAAATTTAGTCTTAAAAAATTATCCCCATGATGTCACTCAGAAAATTCATTTTCTGAGTATGATGGGGTCTAGCAGAAAAAGTCTGCAACAAACACTGCCATTGATGAACAATAATGAGAGATGCAAAAATACAAGACAAGTGCTGCAGATTTAAAAATTACTAATCTAACAGTATTTACTCATTTACAGTTCATTCTAAAATTAAAATTGTACTGCCAGTCTGTGCGAGATTGACTCAAGACGGATATGAAAACTGACTTCAAAAATGTTTAGTCATGTTAAATGATAGAAAAAAGTATAAGTATACAAATAAATTATTAATAACCTTTAACCTTGTGTTCTCTTTAACTTTAGTAGTTCAAATTGCACGTTTTAAGTGTAAAAAGAATACGCCTAGTCTGATCGATATGCGCAGCACCGCCATTTCGGATTTCCAGTTGCAAACATGAAATAAGATCTCTGCAGAAATAATTTTGTTTTCTACCACAGATCCAGCGAATGTAAAAATGGATGCAGAATTCGAAGATCCATCGAAAAACATGTTTATATACTTAATTGACCTCTAGAAAATAAAATTAATTACGGTATGAAAATAATTGAATTTATTTCAAAGACGAGATAATTTCCACCAATTTCTATGCACAGAATGTTAGACTGACATATTCTGCAGAAACTAAGAGGTGCTTGTTATTGTCACTTGATATTTGAATGAATGGATGCTGTCAGAAACATGCATGGTCCTTTCATAGCCATGTTTGGGGACCCAATGGATCCTTCTGGGCAGGCGCGGAATATTATTTCAGGTTTAGGATCTAATGGCGTTAAAAAATGGAATCGCTATTGAACTAACTATTTTTTAAACTTGACGCTGATTAGTAGCCAATTTAGTAACATTTTCTAAATTACTTTTTAATTATATAATAACCTGCATAGTTGGATACCTCTTGGGAAAAAAAACCGAATCCAACGGCACCTTATTAAAGTCTGTAGGTCAATTCTAAGCCAGATATTAATGTTTGTGTGTTAGTTATATCATTTAATATCAATGAAGAGAAAATACTATTTGAGTACTTTGATCAAGTGTGGCCTAAACACTGAGATCACTGTTTTCTTTTAAACACATATGTAACTTTTTTTATTTGTGAACACACCTTAGCAACCATATATAATTTTGTTCATAATAATGAGACCTAAATTTTTGAAATATTTTGTCATTTAATCACATGCATTCAAAATGCTACCCTTTAACATAAATAGAACCAAATAATGTTATATTATGTTTATTGACTGATTGATTCACTGCCAAATTAAAAAGTGAGTTTGGACCAAACAAATTGATGGCAGAAAATGGGAAGTGTCATAGTAATGATCTAAAAATGGTAGCAGCTATATTGTATTATATATCAAATTAAAGGAAATTGCACAAGGAACATGTCAGCATTGCTACTATTGCTAGAGGTTAGAAATATCATAATAATGTTAGAGTTTGTAAAAAAAATAATTTTGAAGACGGGTGATAATTCCTATTAAATTTACTGAATAATGATAAATACACCACTTTTCTTCACCATTATCACAAGAATTGTTCCTCTGTATCATCAACACACAATTAAAACATCATATTTTGAAACACATCATTTTGACACAAAATGGAAAAAGTTAAGAAAACACGAGGCAGATTTATACTCATTAGAATGAGAACCAGTATATATACTATTTTCTAATTAGTTTTAATTATTATTCTTTTAAATTTAATTATTTGGCACTCTTCCAAATTCCGGTCCCAAATAGTTCCGCAGTGAATAGGTCAGGGGTAAGGGTTAGGGTCAGTGTTTAGTTAACAACTAACCCTAACCCTTAACCCCTGACCTATTCACTGTGGAACTATTTGGGACCGGAATTCGGAAGAGTGCCAATTATTTAAATACTTCTCAGCTTATTTGTGACAGGCAAAGCAAACTTAGGGGCACAAGTGTGGCCCATTAGAGCAAGCATAATTCGACATGTGCCATCATTTGATGAACTTTCACTGTTAGGTTTATTTTCCATAATGTCCACCGACCTAATAACCACATTACTGCATGTGCTATCAGTTTTAGAATCTTTCACAAAGCCTTTTAAATCAGAATAATCTCATCTTATCATGTTCCTCTTGTACCTTGCGGTGTCGAGGTGAAGTATAAACTTCGTGAGAGTGCCCGGTTATGGGCTTCGTATATCAACATTCCCATGGATTCTGTTATTCCCTCCGTCCAACGTTTACGTGGTTGGCCTCTTCCTCTGTTTCCATCTGGTCTGTACATCATTGCTTGTTGTGCATGCTGTTGACAGGTAGCCTACTTGCATGGCCAAACCATTTGACCTGCTGCTTTCTAATAAAATCTAGAGCAGCTTTAACCCCCACTTTAGTCCTGATTTCTTCATTTCTGATCTTATCTCTTCTTGATACGTTGAGTATTCTTCTCAGGAACCTCATTTCTGTTGTTGTGATTTTTCTTTTCTCTTTTTCTGTCATTGTCCAGGTTTGGCATTGGTAGCACAGAGTTGGTAGGAAGATTGTGTTGTAAAGTGCTTTCTTAGTAGTTATTGATACATGTTTGTTCTTTAGTATTGGTGCCATTTGTCCAATGAGTTGATTTGCCTTATTGCACCTATTTTCGATCTCGTCTTCTGATCTGCCATTTGATGATATTATACTTCCTAGGTACTTGAAGCTCTTTACTTGTTTCAAGGGATGTTCGTTTAGGTGAATTGTTGCTGTTTGTTCTTCTTTAGTTATAGTCATTACCTCTGTTTTGCTTGTGCTAATTTTCATGTTATGTTGCCTACACATTTCGTTTAGACTATTCATGTGGTCTTGTAATTCAGCTTCTGATTTTGCTATTAGTGCTTGGTCATCCGCAAACAGGAGTTCTCTAATGGTTAGATTTGCAGATGGTTCTTCTTCTGTGTTCTCGTCATGCGGTATTCTTGCTGTCTCTGCTTGGCTGGTTTCTTTACATATGTTGTCTATATATGTTATGAACAAGAGAGGGGACAGGACACAACCTTGTCGTACTCCAGATCTTATGGTGAAGGGTTCTGAGTGTTCTCCAGTTGCTCTCACTATGCATTCACTGTTGTTGTATAAACTTCTACATAGGTTTGTTAGATGTGTACTCACTCCATATTGTTTAAGGATTTCCCACAGCTTGTTTCTATCTACCCTATCAAATGCCTTTTCTTGGTCGACAAAGGCTAAGTAGAGTGTTTCATTGAATTCAATTGATTTTTCTATAAGTTGTCTAAGAGCAAAAATGGCGTCTGTGCATCCTTTGTTTTTCCTAAATCCAAGCTGCGTTTCGCTTAGCTGGGGTTCTAAAGTAGTTCGTAATCTTTTTTCAAGAATTTTGCAAAATATTTTCCCAGTATGGCTCAACAGTGAAATGCCTCTGTATTGTGTGCCATCTCTTTTGCTGCCTTTGTTTTTCCAAATTGGGATAATTATGGCGTTTCCCCAGTCTCGTGGTGTCTGTTGTTCTACCCAAACATGGTTGAATAGTCTATGTAGCCAAGCTGTTCCTACTTCCCTTGCTGCTTTAATTAGTTACTTCTTAGTTTTTCTACGAGCAGTATGAAGATCCCCTGCCGGCTTGCTAGGCCAGTCGCAGGTTTAGGACACTAATCTGACCACAGGGAGTCCATCCCCTATGGCGAGCCATAGCCCCGTTAGCCCATGACCTCGCGGTCATGGTTGCCCGGTCTGCACCACGTGGAGGTGGGGGTTGACTTGTGTAGTCTGCGGGTCATCGGCAGGCTACTAATTTTCGCTCTTCACCCCTCCTGGGAAAGGCTAGCCGATCCTAACCCTGTTATAATCAGAATAATTATAACCTAAAATCGGTTAAAACAATAATCTGTGGTAAATCAACAAGGTCGAGAACCGGAGGGCATTGTCAATTCTAAAATAATACAAACAAACCAGTTTCTCAAGCTAGTTTTCTCAAAACCTGCTTACTCAATGCTTCTTGTCCGATATTGCTCGAAAGGCATTTCTTTTTACTTGTACATCTTCATTTACCAGGCACTAAAATTGTGAAAGATACTGGAAATGAAACAAATAACGCACTGTCAACATTTAGCTGATCAGTTGGCTCTTGGCAATTTAGGGTAGTTCAATTGAGCTGATTAATCGACTCTTGGCAGTGAATCAGTTAAAAAGTAAAAAAACAAAAACAAATAATAATGCCTAAGAAACCATAAGGTTTTCATTTGGAGATTAGTGAATGAAACATAAAGGTCATGTTGCTGCTGTAACCTTATGTTTCAACCTGATTAATAGGTTCAAAATGGCTGCCAATAAGTTACTGTTTTTTATGCTGTTGAATGTTTGCATTGCTATGGCCAGTCTATGTTCGATTTCATTTGATCAGTTTCCATTGTTGTTGAATGTTGAGCTGGGATGAACCTAACACAACAACAACAACATAAAATCCTTATAGTCCATTTACTTTTGTCTGCCCCAATGTAAAATTCCATATCTCAGTAACCAGCTGAGAGAACATGATGAGATTTAGCATATAACCTTATCATGGTGTCCACCCAACAAAAAAATTTTTGTTCTGGAGATTTTACAGCAGATTTCAAAGTTTGTTTATATGTCGTATATAATTTACGGGACAGAGATGAAGTGCACAATATTAGAAGTATTACATCTTCACGAGGAAACATGAGCGTTCAATAGTAAATTTTCACGTTGTTCATGGGGATTGGCCTTACGAAAAGAGCCTTGAGAAGTGAAACGGGGAGTGTTTAGTGGTGTCGCAGTATCTTCAGAGGTGTGTCATTAATGTGGGTCCTTTCATATAAGGCTTCACGTTTAGAAAGTACAAGGGAGGTAGAAATATCATTTGCGAGCAACTGCATTTAGGAGCCACGAGAAGCAGATACCTACGTGAAATAAGGGAAATGCGCAAATAAAATTATGACATAGTGTATTTGGATTAAACCTGGATCAATGCGCACCACACAAGTGAAAAGGAATGGCAATCAGTGGACGGAAAGATAACGCGTTATGTGCCCAGTAGTAAAGGACAGCGTTTCGTCATAGCCCATGCTGGTAGTACTCAAAATAGTTTACTACAGAATGCTGGATTCGTGTTCGTATCAAAGCATACAGACAATAGGGATTATCATAATGAGGTGAATGGCAATGTATTTAGCAATTGGCTCGAGAATACAGTGCTTCTATCCCTAGATAGACCGTCTTGTCTAATTATGGACAATGCATCATATCACAATGTAGTTGCCCATGAAGACAAAATACCTACGGCATTGATGCATGACAAGGTAGACATGGTTGCGGCCTTGTGGGAGCATGTGTACACCTCAGAGGAGCAAATGGATCACCATAGTCTGGCAAGAATGAGGCAGTGAGGAGTGACGAGGGGATCTGGCTGAGGCTCGACGCTCAGAGGAAAGGCGAGACGGACATATAATCAGGTTGTTACTGGAATTATTGGTGTTGGAACTCTTCACTGGCTGCTGAGGATGGGGACGGAGCGCTTATGGGAATGACCCGAATGCTGTGATGTCGGTTTCTAAATCAATCAATCAATCTATTCAAATTGTCTGATGTCAAGATACTAACTCTGACCGCGCTATTAAAAATTGATAAAAATTGCTGGAAAAAATGTGAGGACGATGACTATTGGAGAAAGGATGGATTGAATTTTATGCAACCGATAGCAGTCATTAACCTACTGGAATCGTCCGACACCGATTAAGGTCTGGGCAGATCGCAGATATTAATCCGCATGCACACCTACTTGGATATTTTGCTCCACATATTCCGAAGAATTGCAGGCCCTAAACATTAAAGCATCAGCATAAACAATACAACTTGTTAATGGCAACAGTTTGTATTCCACAGTGATGAATTTTCAATTCCGTAAGCCCTCAACGGTGACAAACAACTGACATTGAAAAAACAAAAAGCTCTTGATGCACTGAATACCAACCGAAGAGTAATATTGTGGTGGGAACTGACATATTGTGGCATAACAAGAAACGTGAGAAGAAACACGTCAAATGAGGGGACAACACACGAACATACGAATCATTCTATAAACTTCAATGAAAAGAGGACCAATATCTTGACCGTTAAGAAGGAAGCCCACTACAGAGACATTCACAGCTATATTCGTTATGCAAAACAGGTAATCATGTTCCGTCTCAGCAGAGTGTACATTGCACCCACTCCAATACGAATCTGGATACGCCTTGTATTTGTCATCCGAACTGGCGGGGGAATTGTCATTACTGTAAAACAAGTTTGTTAGCAAGATATCACTAGTTTTTCACCAGTACATCAAAGAAATGTCGCCGCTTTCCATGATTTAAGTTGCTTTTGTACTTATCAAAGACATATTCCTTGGGTGGGGGTAAATATAAGACGGCAGGAAAAATTTCATAACGATGCAACACACAGTGTTCAAAATAATTGATCATGAATGAAGGCATTCTTTTCGGGACAGACTATAATATGCCTTTATGGCATGTGAACAGACCATCTTCATGTTACTTAAACTTTTTATTGTTTATTATCAGGACAGAATCAGCAAGCACAATCATTATCACATGAAGTTACCCGCCCAACTTACCACCAATCAAACCCTCTCGCATTTTCTGAATTTGCATTTCACCATGCATTTACTGATGACACAAACACACACAAAACATTCTGAATGAAATTAGAGCTCACAGTGTTGCATGAATCACTCAGCTCAGTTGTTGTGCCACAATACTGGGTCCACCAAGTCCAAACATGGGGGAATTGCACTAGTAAATGGTGTCCAGAGACAATTAGTTCTCCAAGATATTAATGACCCGCCTGCCTATCCGCTATGTTGGCTGGTATTGTGCCATAGGTTCTTTATACTGTTTAATGTCTGTATTGCTATGGCCAGTTTGATTTCTTTTGATCAGTTCCCATTGTTGTCTGTTGAACTGGGATGAACCTAACAACAACAACAACAACAACAACAACAACAACAACAACATAATAATAATAATAATAATAATAATAATAATAATAATAATAATAATAATGAACCTAACACAAGAACAACAAACATAATAACCTTGATATGCTTTTATGGTGTGTGAACAACTTGATGTTACTGAGACTTCTTATTTCATCCATCAGGACTTCAACTTTCATGCTTCATCATGTCTGCTACTAGAGAGGAAGATACAGTCCATGACACCACCCAAGCACTGTTTAGCCCCAATGAAGAGGCAGTTGGCCAGATTATGATCCTTGGATTTTCTAGGAATGCGGCAATTCGGGTGAGTTAAATTTGTGTTTGAATTTAGTTGTCCCATGGGAAATGCCTGGCACAACCTTGAAAAAGACAAAACGACCTTGAGGAAACCTTGAAACCCCCGTGAAAATGGCTGGTAAATTTGGTTTATGACCCTGCATTGTACAATCAGAAATAATACTTTGCATTAAGATAGTACATTGTTGCAGCACTTTCATTAAGTTATTCCATCGTTCATGTGCCATGCTGATAAGCGTGGGCAGTCATGTTCTGCCATCTCACTCGATCACCAGAGTCGTGGATCAGCTCTGTGTTCCTGTCTCGACCACGATAAGACTGCAGTGCATGATATTCTTGGCATCTGTAAAGGAGGTTGTTTGAGTTAGTTAGTTTTCAGTTATTTAAACCAAATATGCTGTTACCAATGACAACAATCACTTTAATTGTACTGCAATGTTTAATAGCTTTTTGTACTTTTATTGGTTGTACTCGCTCGCCTTGAGCCCAAGCGTAGTCCATACACGTACTACTGGTTTTAGTGCACTGGACTGATTTTTGCAATTGGATTAGTTTTCCCTTTTACCAGTATCCCTCGCCGTCAGGTGAATCCACTCTAACTTCAGAGGTACTTGTAATTTATGTCCCCCAAGTCAAGGACGAGAAGTCAACATTTTAGTCCACCTGACCAGTGTAGGGTTTGAACCCCCTACCTCATCATCACTACACCAAATGTTTAAGAACCAGTGCTCTTATCCATTCAGCCATGGGCTTCCGTACATGTTTTTATTTGTAAGAATGGTTGTGGTTACTTGTCTCACTTTTAATTTTTTATTAAAAATGTTTGTATGGGTGACATGTTTATTGTATGCTACCACGCTTCATTTCTGTAATTGTTGTTGTGATGTTTGATGGTGGTCGGGTGTGTTTTCTGATCCAAGCTTATGTTATATGTTGACAGTTTTTGTTTTTTCATTCATTGTTATGTTATACTTTGGCCGGGTTTGATTCTCTGTTCTATGTTATATGTTGACAAGCTTTGATTGTCTGATCTATGTTATATGTTGACAAGCTTTGATTGTCTGATCTATGTTATATGTTGACAAGCTTTGATTGTCTGATCTATGTTATATGTTGACAAGCTTTGATTCTCTGTTCTATGTTATATGTTGACAAGCTTTGATTGTCTGATCTATGTTATATGTTGACAAGCTTTGATTGTCTGATCTATGTTATATGTTGACAAGCTTTGATTGTCTGATCTATGTTATATGTTGACAAGCTTTGATTCTCTGATATATGTTATATGTTGACAAGCTTTGATTGTCTGATCTATGTTATATGTTGACAAGCTTTAATTGTCTGATCTATGTTATATGTTGACAAGCTTTGATTGTCTGATCTATGTTATATGTTGACAAGCTTTGATTGTCTGATCTATGTTATATGTTGACAGGCTTTGATTCTCTGATATATGTTATATGTTGACAAGCTTTGATTCTCTGATCTATGTTATATGTTGACAAGCTTTGATTCTCTGATCTATGTTATATGTTGACAAGCTTTGATTCTCTGATCTATGTTATATGTTGACAAGCTTTGATTCTCTGATCTATGTTATATGTTGACAGGCTTTGATTCTCTGATATATGTTATATGTTGACAAGCTTTGATTCTCTGATATATGTTATATGTTGACAAGCTTTGATTCTCTGATCTATGTTATATGTTAACAAGCTTTGATTCTCTGATATATGTTATATGTTGACAAGCTTTGATTCTCTGATCTATGTTATATGTTGACAAGCTTTGATTCTCCAATCTATGTTATATGTTGACAAGCTTTGATTCTCTGATATATGTTATATGTTGACAAGTTTTGATTCTCTGATCTATGTTATTTGTTTACAAGCTTTGATTCTCTTATCTATGTTATTCTTCTTCTTCTTCTTCAGCGTTCCGAGCCATTGAGGTTCTTTGCTGCAAATACAATCCGTCTCCATTCGTCTCTCTGGTGGACCTTCTCTTGCCAGTCGTTGATTCCAAGTGCTTGTAGGTCTGTACATGTATTATCTCTCCACCGCCTTCTTGGTCTACCTCCGGGTCTACGGTCATTTATTTCCTGAGTGTAAGCGAGTTTTGTTTCCCTATTATCTTCCATTCTTTCTATATGCCCCAGCCATTGTAGTCTATTAGCCTTCATCATACCAGTGATTAGCGGGGACTTAAACAGATCATAAATGTCTTTGTTACTTCTTCTTTTCCACTCTCCACTTTGTGTATCCCTAATGGGTCCAAAGATGCGTCTTAAAATTTTGTTCTCAAAGGTTTGTAACAAGGCTTCGTCTCCTTTCGTTGTACTCCAGGTTTCAGAGCCATACAGCACAACTGGTCTGATCAGTGTTTTGTATATTGTGATTTTGGTGTTACGAGATAGCGCCTTTGATTTTAGTAGATGTTGTAGTGCATAGTATATCTTATTTCCAGAGTTGATTCTAGTTTGTATTTCTTCCCTTATGATGTTGGAGCAGTTGAAGATTGTACCCAGGTATTTGTATGTTTCCGTTCTTTTAATGGTCATATTATCTATTTGTATGTGGCCAGAGTTTCTAGCCATTCCGTCTCTTGAAATTACCATATATTCTGTCTTATCTTGGTTGATAACCAGCCCCATCTGTTGGGCTTTTCCCTTTAAGTGAGTCAATATTTCCAATGACTTTTGTTCACTTTGCCCTATAATATCTATATCATCTGCATAACCAAGCAGCTTGGATGTTCCTCCAATATCACATTCCTCCTTTACCTTCCTTACAACTTTCTCTAGAGCCAGATTGAAGAGTAGCGGCGATAGTGCATCACCCTGTTTCAAGCCAGATGTTATTTGGAAGGGGTCTGATTTCCTGCCTTTATATGTTACTATATTATAAGTATCTTCCATGCATAGTCTGGTCATGTTGATTAACTTCCTTGGTATTCCAAATTCCTGCATAGCATTCCATAGACTATTCCTATGGACACTATCATAAGCCTTTTTAAAATCCACAAAAATGTTATGGAGATCTCTTTTATATTCCCAATGTTTCTCGGCTATTTGTCGTAAGATAAATATCTGATCTATTGTTGATCTGTTTTGTCTAAAACCCGCCTGGTAGTCACCTAATATGTCTTCTGAATATGGTTTTAGTCTATTTAGTAATACTGCGGATAGTATCTTATAGCTTGTGGACAGTAGTGATATTCCTCTATAATTTCCACATTGGAACTTGTCTCCTTTCTTAAAGATAGGTATCAATAATGACTCTTTCCAGTCATGGGGTAATTCTTCTGTCCTCCAGATTTTTATTACTAGTTCGTATAGCTTTAGATGTAATGCATGGCCACCTGCCTTTATAAATTCAGCAGCAATTCCATCAGTCCCAGTTGCCTTATTGTTTTTAAGTCGTGTGATTACATATAGGATTTCTTCAAATGTAGGTTCTTCAATTTGTGGTTCGCATGTTAGAACCTCTTCCTGTGGGAAAATGTGACTTGGAGCTTCACAATTTAGTAATTCAATAAAATATTCTTTCCATGTGTTGCACATTTCCTCATTGGTATTTATCATATTCCCATTTTTGTTATATGTTGACAAACTTTGATTCTCCAATCTATGTTATATGTTGACAAGCTTTGATTCTCTGATATATGTTATATGTTGACAAGCTTTGATTCTCTGTTCTATGTTATATGTTGACAAGCTTTGATTCTCTGTTCTATGTTATATGTTGACAAGCTTTGATTCTCTGATCTATGTTATATGTTGACAAGCTTTGATTCTCTGATCTATGTTATATGTTGACAAGCTTTGATTCTCTGATCTATGTTATATGTTGACAAGCTTTGATTCTCTGTTCATCGCCATTATATATTTACAAGCTTTGATTTTGTGCTCACTTATATATTCTGTATTGGCAAGCGCTAGTTCTGTATTCTATATTATGTTTTACGTCTACACACTCTGGTTCTCTTCTGATTACAATGTGATATGTTGGGAAGCCTGGTTTCCCTGCTCATCTGTTATCTTGTGTTTGCAGGCTTTGTTCTACACAGGAAACCAGAGTGCAGACCTAGCTGCTGGTTGGCTGTTGGAGAATGGGGACAGGAACCTGGATGCTCCACTTGAGGTGTGTTCCTGTAACTGTATCTTCTTAACAACATTCTGCCTGTCAGATCTGGCTCATTTGCTGTGTTTCTTTCTTACTTTCTTCCTGATCTCTCTCTGTTTTAACCTCTTTGCTGTCTTTCATTCATAAACAGCTTCACTTTACTCTGTAACTGATATGTCTTGCTTTATATGCATGTACTCTTCTTTATGACAGTGAAACCTACTCAGCTTAGACCAAGAGAAACATTTAAACAGCGCTGTCTGTGAAGAATAATTGGTATTAAATGGCAAGACAAGATCACAAATAGCAAAGTATTGGAAAGATCAGGTCATGTAACGGTTAGTTCCATGCACAGTCTTCATAGACTCAGATGGATAGGATACGTTAGGACAGTGGTTCTCAACCTTTTTTTGGCCCATGCACCCCTTTACCATATGTTCAGAATGTCATTCTCCCCTTTCATATTTCCTCCCTATAGATCCCCCCACCCCTACACAGTATACGTAAAATTGGAAGCTAAATTTAATAACACATACTAGAACAATTCTAGATGTCTACATTAAACGTGATTTGCGGGTCTACTTATGTTATAAAACATTTCAGAAGGGTGAGAAGTACAGAACCATAAAGTATGGAGGGAAAAACAATATCAAGTAATCAGTTTGTGTATTAACACGATCTTGAAATAATCTAAACCCCCCCCCCCCCCCCCCCTTTCCCTTCCCTGGAAACCGTAAAATTCCTCCATGGGGGGGTGTGGTGAATTCTTCACCGGTTGAGAACCACTGCATTAGAAGGATGGATGATGGTAGAATACCAAAGGACATCATTTTTGCTGAATTACAGATGGGTGAAAGTCAGCTTGTTCTGTTGCAGGCTGACCTTCAAGGCACGAGTGACAGCAGTGATGATGATGAGTTCCTGACCACAGACAGCTTCAAGATGGTGTTTGTGGTCAACAGCGAGCTCAACATGGGTGTGGGGAAGATTGCTGCCCAGGTGGCTCATGCCGCCTTAAACCTGTTCCGCAGCATGATGGAGGATGATGTTAAGGCCGAGATCCTCCTCGCCTGGGGTCATTTGGGGTAATATAATGTGTTGTGTGCCTTGAAACCGATTCTCATAGCACATCTGATTTCTAAGGTCAAAGTAATTGCAGTGGCAGATACTGGTATCAAATGAGCGTTCTTAAAGCCTCACATATTGTAGGTCATAGCTTTGTGAGCTGGGCTGACCAGTTCTCTTTCATGGGTGAATGTGTAATAAGCCAGAGCCAAATACTGCCAGTAGAGTGCTAAGTTTTAAACTTTCACATTGGCTGTATAGGTCAATACGAGGATGGTTCAGAAAGTAATGCACTACACTGTTTTTCTTAGGAGCTGTTTATTCACAAAGCATGAAATTTATACACAGTATACATGGATAAGCCGACTTGCTGGCCTGGAGGTTAGCAACTTTTCTCCGTAATCTCGTATACTCTCATAAGTAACGTGACGACGGTGAGAATCAGCAGTGGTTCGAATCGCGTCGGTAACTTACGGGGTATGTGAGCCGGCTGCTCAGAAAGCAATGGCAAACTACTGAGCATAATCTTGCCAAGAAATCAACAATCAGCTGAAAGATGCTGATGTTGACAGCGATGTCCTGTAAAGGATATGCAAACAATTTCTATTTATACATGGATAAGTCACGTAAACATCAGTATTATTCAATATAATCCCCATCAACTTGTACGGCTTTATGCCAGCGTGAAACAAGTGCATATATTCATTGCCCGTATCCGATTTTTGTCTTGATCATGTAGTCATGTCTTCGCTGCATAATCACTCTTTCATCATCTTCAAACCCTGTCCCACGAAGTGGATCTTTAAGTGGACCAAACATGAAAATCAGAGGGTACCAAATCGGGACTATAGAGTGGATGGGGTAGTACAGGCCAACCCAATTTGGTGATTGCTTTCCGTGTTGCCAGGCTTGTTCGAGGATGCGCATTGTCGTGAAGGAGAAGCAGGTCTGCTGGATTCTTGTGCAGCCAAATCTGAGAAAACGTTGATTGAGTTTTTTCAATGCCTTAATGTAAGCTTGCGAATTGATTGTCTCTCCTCTTGGCCTAACATCCACAAGAATGACACCTTCATGTCCCAAAAGACAGTGATCACGACCTTCCCAGCTGAAGGAGTTGTCTTGAATTTCTTTCTTCGTGGTCGTCTGAACAAAAGATGTAGTGTTTCTACATGCTTGTCAAATGTTTCAGTTGCGATCAGTATATCATCCATAAAGTGACTAATGTCTGGATGTTGTAGTGGGTCAAGTAATTTTCTCATCATACGTGTAAAAACGCTAGGAGCATTACTTAATCCGAATGGAAGTACGTTGAACTCATAGTGTCCTCCAGGCGTACTGAAAGCTAACCATGGTCTAACCTCCTCCTTTACAGGAATCTGATAATATCCCTTACTGAGATCAATCCTAGTAAAGTACTTCGCTCGGTTGAGTGCTGTGAAGAGTTTGTTCTGATCAGGCAGAGGTTCTGCTTGAAATTCAGTAATAGCATTGAGCTGTCGATAGTCGATGCACAATCTATGTTCTCCACTTGGCTTTCTCAGTAATACGACGCTGGCACTGTAAGGTGATTCAGATGGTGAAATTATTCCTGCGGTGAGTAGCTGTTGTATTTCTTCCTCTAAAGTCTTTTGCTTTGCATAAGGAACTGGGTAAGTCTTGACTCGCACAGGCACTGTGTCATTTAACTTCATGTCAAATTCCTCCAAATCAGTTCTTCCTGGCTTATCTGTAAGTACGTCTGCATACATAACCATAAGTTCCCGAATCTGCTCCTGCTGATCCTTTGTTAAGTTGGGATTAATTTCCACATCCTTAAAGGTCTCTTTGGCTTGCAGTGGGTACTCGACTCCCATTGTTGATCCTTCTTCGACTTCAGTAGCCACACTCATGGCCATCAGATGTGCAGGTTCGGTGGTTGAGGGTCTTTCATTATATTTCTTCAGAAGGTTTATGTGAAATACTTTCATCTTGCCTTTGACAGAAATCTTGTAGTTGGTACGTGAGATTTTCTCCGTCACTACATAAGGTCCTCTCCATCCTATTTGCAGCTTATTCTGACTGGTTGGAAGCAGCAACATCACCTTCTCTCCCACCTCTAACTCTCTATCTTTTGCCTTGCGATTGAAGTAGCTAGCAATTCTTCGTCTGGCTTTACGTAGATTGACATTCGCTTGTTTCCAACTGTGTTGTAAACGATTCTTCAACTCGGCAACATACGTAGATGCAGTCACGACTGTATCGTCTGTATGATCATCAGTCCATGTTCGTAGCAATGCCTCCAATGGCCCCTTGATTGGTCGTCCAAACAACAATGTTGCTGGAGCAAAACCTGTTGAGTGATGGGGTACCTCCCTATAAGCGAATAGTGCTGCGGGTAAATACAAGTCCCAATCCTCCGTATTCTCCTGGGCAATTTTGCGCAGAATACTAATCAAGGTCCCGTTCCACCGCTCCACAAGTCCGTTGGATTGCGGGTAATATGGTGAACTAAAGATATGGCGTGAATGAAAAAGTCTAAATGTCTCCTCCATAAGTTTACTACGAAACTGTGAACCGTTGTCCGTCAAGATTCTTTGGGGGAATCCTAGACGTGTGAATATTCCTAATAATGCTTCAGCAACGTGTTTGGAGTCACAGCTTGGCATAGGAACCGCTTCGGCCCACATGGTCGTTGTGTCCCCAAGCGTTAATATGAATCGATTTCGCCTCTTCGTTGCGGAGAGGGGTCCGATTATGTCTACAGCTACCTTCTCGAACGGTATTCCTGTTATGGGCAGATCACCCAACATTGCCGGTGGTGTCCGGTGTTTTGGTGATACTTTCTGACACTGTGGGCATGATTTTACAAACCGTTGTATGTCTGCGTTCATCCCTGGCCAAAAGTAGTGAGTTGCAATGCGCTGTGTAGTGGCGTTGATACCCATATGCCCACTAAAGGGTAGACTGTGGCCCATTTCAAGAATCTGAGCCCTGTGTGGAGTTGGTACAACAAGTTGGTTGAACTCTTGTCCAGCTCTCCCTGCTTTCCTGTATAGAAGTGCTGACTTCATAAACAGCTCACCTTTACGTGGAGGCAAATGTGATTTAGGCAGTTTCCTGAAGCAGGGTTCCAAGGTGCTATCGGCTTCTGGTGCCCTCTTCAGTTCCTCCTTTCGAGGGATTGGCGTAGTTGTTTCCGGAGTCTTTTTCGTCTGGGATCGATTTGTCATCGTCGACATCGCCACAGGTTGAACAGGTTCTCCTAGAATTATAAATCTACGGCCAAGAATTACGGGATATATAGGATCTTCTAAGACTGCAGCCTTGATTGTCCCAGTGACATAACGAGATGCTATGCTCACCTTTGCCACCGGAAGAGACATAGTTGTAGAGCTCTTCAGGGGTCCCTGTAATTCGACGATCTCCTCTGTCACCTGTTCCGGGTGAACTAAGGATGATGATACAACACAGTCGTACGATAACCCGGTATCATAGAGACAGGTCGTCTTGAATCCATTCAGCAATATGGACTCGACAACCGGAAGATGAGATGCGGTGTCTTTATGAGGTGTCTGGTTGGACGTTTCATCAGTGTTCACTCCTTTCTCTCTTCGGCTGGCCAAACAAGCAGCTGTGTGTGGAGGTGGCTTCTTCCGACAATTCTTCAATGTGTGTCCTTTAATTTTACAATTAGTGCAGAATAATTTTTCCTCCTTCGCTGTTGTTTGGGCTGTGTTCTGAGGGATGTTTTTGGTTTTCCCATTTTTCTTGGTGCCTAAGTTGCCATCACCTTCCTTTGCTTTTGAAGTTTTATCCTGAGGGGGAATGTTGGCCGAACGTCCCTTACCTCCGATTTCCTTCTGAGATTTCTCAAATCTCTCGGCTAGGATGATGATGCTTTCTAGTCGGTCAGCTCCGTTCTGGGTTAAGAATGCTTTCATTTCATTCGACATCTTTCCTTTTAGCTGATCTATGATGATCATCTCTCGGAGCCCTTCAAAACTCTCATCAAACCTACCTAGACTTGCCCATCGTTGAACATAAGATTTCAGCCTTTCAACTAATTGCGCATAACTTTCGCCCGGTTCTTTCCTTGCGGTTTTGAATCGAACTTTGTAAGAGTCCCCGTCCACTTCGAATCGGCTCAAGAGTGCCTTTTTGAGTGTTTCGTAATCCTGTTGTTCTTCTCGAGTGAGTCTAGAGAACACGTCATACGAGGTAGACCTTAAAGCTTGCGATAGTTTCGTCGCCCATTTTTCCTGTTCTAGACCACAACTGACGCACATAAGTTCAAAACGTGATAAAAAGGCCTCGACATTGTCCGTCTGTTCATTAAATGGTTCTAGTGGAAATGACATCGCTCCGGAATTTTGGTACGAGACGTTGGAATGTTGTTCTGTCACTGGAAAACCTAGTGAGTTTGAGGGGGTGGGGGGAATCCCTCCCTCTAGTCTTCGGATCTCCAGATCAGTCTCCATTCTCTTCAACTCCAGTTGATGTTGACGTTCTCGTTCCCTATCCCTTATTTCATCTTCATGTTTCCTTTGTTCTAACTCATAAGCTTGTAGGCGTTGTTTCTCCTTTTCAGCGATTTCAGCTTGAAGTTTCTGTTGTTCTAATTCATATGATTGTAGGCGTTGCTTCTCCTTTTCAGCGATATCAGCCTGAAGTTTCTGTTGTTCTAATTCATATGATTGTAGGCGTTGCTTCTCCTTTTCAGCGATTTCAGCCTGCAACTTCTCCCTCCTGTCGAATTCATCTGATACAAATTTAGCCAGCTCAGGGCCGTCTAAATTGCATAGCTTGCCTATTTCTACTGTCTGGGCACGGAACTTAGCAGCCTCGGCCATGCTCTATTTTTGTTTACCCTATCTTTTTGTAAAAAAAAATAATACTGTGCAGTTTGCTCAGGTCTGGGTAAGCCTGTCACTTCCCGGATCTGAAATTATACAGCATAACATGCACAATATTAACAAGCAAAAACTAACTAATGTCCGCTGACCCAAGTAAAATAGTTCTTATACACCACAAGAATCTGACCTAAGAAATAATTGCAACTTAAATTCTTGTCTTTCTGTCAATGCTCCTCAAGCTAAAGACAGAAGCAAAGAAGTACCCAGAATGATTGCACTCTTCCCAAAAGAACTTGAAATTTTGATAGAGATTTCCCTATGGAGAAAAAATTTTCCCAGTCGGTGATGAAATTCTCTAAGTCCAAATTCCTCTATAGAAAGACATCTTCTCGAAAGAGAATAATGTTGTAGATGGTAAATTCTCACTCTATTTCCTCTGGAACACCTTTTTCTGAAATATAGACCTATATGAAAGAGGCCCTCCTTTTTTCAGAAGAAATGATCAGTCACTTGCCATATTCTATCTATAATTGTCATTCATATCATATGGAGGTCAATCAGTACCCCACATGATGTTCATTTATCATATGTGAAGTGACAAAGTTAAAAATCTTAATTTGTTTAACAACCTCTATAATTGTCAATCATATCATATGGAAGTCAATCAGTACCCCACATGATGTCTATTCAACATATGTAAACATGACAAAGTTGGAAATCTAAATTTGTGTAACAATTTCTATAATTGTTCAAAACAAGTACAATGTCACCAATTCACACATGAATACTGTTCACATCTAGTGTCACTGATCTACTATAGTTTAGAATCCCTCGTCAGATATCTATCTATTCCCAGGGTTTATCATCTAGGATAATAGTTATCTAAACTGTCTGCTGGGTTTCAAAGTCCGGGACGGGCATCCAATATATGTCGTATATTTTGAAGGGACTGGCAATCACTAAAGTGCATGACCCATCTCTGTTAAAGGTAGCTGGGCCCCATCCTCTTCTTATATGTAAATAGATCAAGAATACGACCCTTGAAAGATTTACAGACTCGGATTTGGTTATTCGTCTAAGGGTGTGTGGTCCTCTTTTAATAGAAAAGTCATCACTAGGTTTGTCCCCTGTCTTTCCACCTGGTATTTAATGGTATAGCTCACGAACCCCCTTCTTCCATCTTAAGAAATTGTCTGAAAAGACTTTCTCAATAAGAATCAGGTGCAATATAACATGGATTTGGAACAGTTAAAGATGAAGAGTCTCCTGTTCTCTCTCTCCAACTAAGAATTTATCTTATGTGAATGTGTATCTGTTAATTAAACATTCAACAAACACAAGGGAGCATTGAGACATGTTCTACACACACAAGATAGAGATTTTCCCACAGATAGTTTGGACTGACAAATTAAGTGGAAGAGATCTTCACATTTAAACAAATTTATTGACTGTGCCAGTTTCTTTTGGCCTATTTGACATTTTCTTTGTTTTTCCATCAGCTGTTAACATTTACAGAATGAAATAGAAAAAAACTTTCATAGGACCAAGTATAGTCAGTCAATAAATAATAACATTCATTGTATAGTGAGATATTTTAACTACCAAAATGTGTTATAGTTAACAATTTCTACATCCAACAATAATTCAAGAAAATCATTTTCTGAGAGGGTGAAGTTTGTGGGAGTGATAAGAAAACCTGGTGTGATGAGATGTGGATAAGCCTGGGTCCATGGTCTGATGGATCCACTTCAGGTTGGGCCAGTTTAGCTTCACTGAAGACTTCTCATTCTCTGCTTAAGGCTGGAGTCATCTGCCATCACAGGTGTTGATCATCTCATTCACTCCTCTTCCCTCCTTGTTGGTTAGGTGTGGCACCAAGACATCACTCAGACTAGATCAAACTGCCCGTTGTAAAAGTTTGAAAGTTGGACAACACATAGCTTTGGCGACTGCTCGCTCGCTCTGAAGTCATAGAAGTGCGCGGTTTTATTAAAGCGGCGCCCAAGCTGGGGGACGCTATATCCACGTGATGTGTCTCTACCAGTCACATTCTATTCTGTTGACGCTACCTTTTCTATTCTTATCCTGGCATCTGTCTGTCATTAGTATCGCTTAGTGCGTTCGATGTTCTACGGTGCTGTAATTGTTTTGATAATCTCTGGGTTGCTGTGTAACGTTGACGCGCTGAAAATGATGGATAGGTGAATATGTCACACATTGCACTACCATTGCTGACTGACAGCTGTAAGGCCAGTTGTTAAGTGGTGATTCATTTATCAGTTAGAATAATGCCCTTAGAGTATTTCAACATTTTTACGCAGGTGGCTGTCGCATGACATCCACAGCACGACCGATAAAACAGCTCTGTATCTCCACTTCCTCTGTATCTCCACTTTGATTCTCTGAACCCAGCGACCGACTGTATTCCTATTGACTGAAAAACTTCCATCAGGGGCGTCACTAGGGGGGTGCGGGCCGCACCGGGTGACACCATCAAGGGGTGACACCAAAATAAAAAAACTGCAAATTTGACAAAGCAGACATAGCAACATAACAAAAATTTAACTTTGTCCGAGTTTGTCGAAGTTCTTTATTTATGTTTTACCTGAAGTATTGAAGTTATATTGTTCAATTTGTTTTCTTTCTTATGTCCTTATTAACTTTTTGACTTATTTTACAAACATTACTGTATGCAATTATATATGGTACAGGAACACTCGGAAGAAGACCATGGTGAAAGTCTAGAGGGGTGACACCAAGAGTTTACCGCACTGGGTGACACCAACCCCAGTGACGCCACTGACTTCCATACACATCACATAGATGCTTGTGAATGTTCACAATAGTTTCCTTCTCTGCAATGAGAAATTATATCACAATTCACTGCTTATAATGCAAGTTGCTAACATGCTCCATTTCAACGGTTTAGGACAGCCATATTATATGGGTGGTTGAGTTGCAATTTGATGCACACTATCGGCACATGCCATATTTGTAGTGTGCTGAATTTCATGATTCTATCTTTATTATTAGCTCAGAAAATCAATGTGGTGCATTACTTACTGAACGCCTCTTGTATGTGTGTGTGTGTATATACACATACATATATAAGGGTCTTTTTGACAACTTGAGTCTTATTAAGTATATGGAACTAGCCTCATATTTTAATAGATAATTCGATACACGATAAGTGATGTGGTCAGTATCACACTGGCTACCTGTACTTCCCAGAACATTTTCTGGTACCCATTCTTGGCTGAGTCAACCCAAGAACCCACGTAAATTTAAGATGGTCCCCACCGCGAAAGCGATTCCAACAGATGCCCACTGAGCTGGCAGGCAAGCATGCTAATTACTGCTGTATACAAGACTGGCTGAAAACAGCGGTTGACCAAACATTCTATGCTTCCTGTTCGTTGTCAGATGCAGAACCACTTCTGTACCAACCACATCTGTACCAGGTTCTAAGTCCTCAAGAACACACCTGATGAAGAAGGTCTTCGGCTTGACCCATCCACGACTTTCCTCTGATTAATCTGCTGCCCTTTACCTTCTTAATCTCGCTATACACTGGATGTTGTGTGTTTGCGTTGAATCTGAGGTAGGCATATGCTCAGCAAATTTGTATCCTGTCCCCCATGGTTGGAAAATCAAGAAGGTAGCGCATCACCCTGCATGCTATGTCTTTTGTACAACCAAGTATAATATGCCTGTATTCTTTCCATCCTATGAATGTAAAAAGAAGAGTGCTGAAATGCTATATAGAGCCTGTTTTGCTGTATGGCAGTGAATCTTGGAATGTAAATGAACACATTAGAAAGACCTTGGAAGCAGCGATGTTTTTTCTGACATGAATGTTGTTAATTCCTTGGACTGCCAGAGTAACTAACAATGTTTGTTTGAAAGAGACTAATGAAATTAGAAGATTATATGCAACAATAAGAAAGAGACAAACAGCTTTCTTTAGTCATATGATGAGAAGAGAGGTATTGGAGAACATCGTGATAACTGAAAGATCAAGGGAAAGAGAGGCAGAGGCAGACCAAGAGAAATGATGCTGGATGGACTGAGATGGTGGCATGGAGGAATATCATCAACAGAGTTGATCCAGAACACCATGGACTGCAATTTGCTGAGAGACATGAATGCCTACACCAGCTGGCAGGGCACTTAATGATAATGATGTCCTCTGATAATTGCTTCTATCCCCTGGTATTCTTTGTGTTTTTGTCATCTGGTGGCTAATGTTTTCTGTTACTGTTTTCCATAGAGAGACAAAGATTGTGTTGAAAGGCGACAACACTGCACAACTTGAGGCATTAGCGACACAGGCAACTAACCTCAAGCTGGACCGATGTATTGTTCATGACGCGGGTCACACCCAAGTAGCACCTGGATCTGCCACCGTACTGGGCATCTTTGGGAAGGTTGACATTGTCGACAAAGTTACAGGGAAGCTCAAGCTGTTATGATGATGGGAATTCTGCATCTTTCTCTAGTTTGATATATTTAACCTTTCATGCTTAGCCAAACAGTACACATTGTGTACATTATGTCAGTGTACAAAAATGCTCCTGTTTAATTAAAAAAAAACATTGTTTAGCTCATTCAATCCCCAGTGTTTTTCTGTTTTGCCAGAATTATTTGGACACTTAAAATTTTGTATGTGGCTTTCACCCGCAAAACTTTGTTCCTAATTTAACTGCTGGCTTGCTTCATTGATTAGATATATAAGATATTGGCAGTCAAGATGTTTTTGATATATTATGAGAAGTAATTTTTAAAACTTAGTAACAACAGGCATACTGAATTGAAAAAGAGAAAGATGAAGGTGAATAGATAAATAACCCGAAAGCATTGGCAGATAGCGCAATTGGAACAAAAATACAGATCTTATCTGAGAATGGTGATTGTTTGATAGGGCGAACCATGATTTCCCAAGCTTAGCAGCAACATGATAGTGATATTTCATAATGAAAGTACGCTCATTAGTGAGCAAAGGGAAAAGATTTGTAATATACAAATATTAATATTCTCTTTTTTTAGTTCAAAGTAGTGAATAATCTTTGAAAAGCTACTCTTTTAATACCATGAATATGTAAACTCACAAATGTGTATGCAATTTAAATTATTTAACAGTCTTTTAGACGCTACATTTTAAGCCATGAATATCTTAAGCTGACAATTCTGTAGGCAGTTTAAAGCCATGAATATCTAAACTGGCAATTTTGTCGGCAGTTTAAAGCCTATAATATCTTAACTAATAATTCTGTGGGCAGTTTAAAGCCTTTAGTATCTAAACTGACAATTCTGTAGGCAGTTTAATGCTATGAATATCTAAACTGACAATTTTGTAGGCAGTTTAAAGCCTTTAATATCTAAACTTACAATTACGTAGGCAGTTTAAAGTCTTGAATGATCCTTTAGACATTGCACTTTTAATGCCATGAATATGTAAACTCACAAACCTGTAGGCTGTGTAATACCATGAATATCTGATCCGTGGACTTAAAACTGGTGAACCATCCTTTAGACATTTCATTTTTTATGCAGTAGATATCTAAACTTGCTAATCTGTAGGCAGCGTAAAGTATTGAACAATCTTTTAGACACTTCATTTTTAATAACCTGAATATCTAAACTCAGACATCTGTATACAGTCGAAAGCTGTGAGCAATACTTTAGACACTGCATTTATAATGTCATGAATGCAGAATATCTAAACTCACTAATCCATGGACAGTTCAAAGTATTTAATGATCTTTTAGATGCTTCATTTTTAATGACATGAACATCTAAACTGACAATTCTGTTGGCAGTTTAAATTATCAAACAGTAATGCCGTGAATATCTAAACTCAATCATCTTTGAACAGTTTAAAGTAGTGAACAGTCCTTTAGACACTGTACTTTTAATGCCACAAATATCTAAACTCACAAATCTATATGCAGTTTAAAATATTTAACAATCCTTTAGATGCTTCAAAGGCTGTGTTGAAGGAGTTACGAAGCAATTCATAATCCAGAATACTGCGCACAAAACACAGCTGCAGGCAATTTGGAAGCAGACTGCCTTGTGCTGGTTTTCACACAATGGTATAGTGCCGGTCATTCAGAAAGTCTACTCAATGTAAGCTTGCCAAGAAATAACAAACAGCCACAAAAATGCTGAGGTTGACTGTGGTGTCCTGTAAAGGATAAGCAACTAATTTGTGGGTAGATGCTTCATTTTGAACCTAGACTTGCTGATGTTTATGCAGCTGACAGTACTGAACAGTCCGTTAGACACTATAGTTTTATTGCCATAATATGTGAACTCACTCCTCTGTAGGCAGTACAACTGCACCATATAATTTCATTTGTATGTGATCTGTAGCTTCTGTAGATAAACACTTGAATGTCAATAAAATCTCTATTAACATTTTTAAAATTAATATTTATTCAGTCAACATTTATTATTATATCCTTTTTAAAGTCCATGCCATGTGATATTGGTCATCATGTCTGTCCACAATCTTCTGTCTTATATACTCCCAGTCAGTTCTGATAAAGATCTTACATGTCACGAAGCCAAATTTCCTGGTACCTTCTCTCTTTGTCTCCTTCTGCATCTTTCCCCCTCCAGTTTTCCATTATCTCGATGCACTTCAGTGTTTGCCTTCTCATTATGTGCCCAAATAATGTGGAATGTGTTCTTCTGATGTGGGTAACCAACTCTCTTTATTTGTTAACTTCTTGCAAGATTTCTTTTAATCTGACCTTGGTGTTCTCATCATTCTTCTATAAAATCACATCTCTAAGCTTCCACATAATTTTTCACTAATTTGCGATTGTCCACTTTCATATTTTTGACAAAATGGCTCGCTCGAACTAAATACCAAGGCAACTAGTATGGATTCTCATTCGGTAATTATGTAAAAATAATTGTGTCTGTGATAGAATTACTTCCTTGAACTAAATATAAGAGGGTAGGTATTTATGGACCATTATTTAGTAATATAGACATAATTTTGTCTCTGACATGAATAAAATTAATTACACCTCTGTAAAGCTGTGGGATGTAAACAATATTAAAATACGAAGTAATGCAGCTTTGCAAAACTTAATTATGGAAAACAAAGGATGTTTCTGCTATAAGCCTTCATCAGGAAACAAGCAGAGGAAAACGCAACATATACATAGACAAGACACTACAGTGACTACATTAAGGCATAATAATTGAATGAGAAGAATGGAAAGATAAAAAAACAATGAAAAAAAAATGAGAAAACAAAAATGTATGCTACTTATCTCAGAATCCCAGACTGGCTGTGAGTCTGGGGCTTGTCGCCGCAGCATCCTTTGTTTCCCGTAATAATGTTTTCTGAAGCTGCATTATTTCGAGTTCTTTTATATTTTATCTCAGATTAAATGGCTTACTTGGACTGTTTATGGAAGTGCTGAAGTGGTTTGAGATTTGTATTAAAATTTTTTTGTTTTACTGCAACTCTGAGCTGTGTATAAGAAACTGTTAGTGTTGGTGTGCTGATTTCGCTGAAAGGATCTATTATCTTCCACATGTCTCAACTTTAGTGTATATGTTTGTAACTTCCTTAAATACACTCCTTGCTAAGCTGCCGGCAGTTTCATTATTACAGATGTTGCTGCTTTGTTACCTTTTCTTTTTGTTACTTAACTCACAGTCCCGTGGACTATAACCTGTGATTGAATTATCAGTTTACAAATCAGTGTTAGATCTGCCATCAGTTATTTACAAGGACAATGACAACATTTAGTGTAGAGAGACTAAACAATTCCTGTAAATGAAGAGGTGAGGAAAGGATGCTGGCACAGGATTGGACACACAATGAGAACATCTGAGGATAGTATAACTAGAAACTCCCTTATTTGGAACCCATAGGGCGGACGGAATAGTGGGAGATCTAGAAACACAAGGAAACGAGAATTATAGTTAGAGAGGAAATGAAAATTATAGTTATAGATATGGAGAGAGCTGCATGAGATAGCAAAAGATAGGACTGTTGGCCTGAACCAATGGGGGATGAAGAGCAAAAGAAGATAAAGAATTTGACCAAGACAAATAAAAGATGTCAGTGAAAATGTCATCTTATGTCACAACTAAGTAATGTATCGGTTCAGACAATGTAAATGCAAGAAGTGAACAAAAATTAGAATTGAGAATTTATTTGGAAGGAGCATTAAAATAGTTTGAATGGATTTATAATGATATAAAAAGTTTCAGTGTGGTAACAGAAAGCTGCAGTTTGCAGCATGTGGACACTAGAAACTGATCTTTGAACCATACAGTCTATGACTTGGAGAACTGAATCAGTTAATCTAGTTGTACCACATATATGTAAATATCTCTGCACTGAAGAAAGTCAGTTTCATGGTTGCCATTGTTATTGAGGTTATAGGGTTAATTGAGGTCTGCAGTTGCAGGATCTTTGAAAGGTTGTGATTTGTTTGTTTTCTGTGACTTCCCATTGCTGTGTTTGTTTTCTGTGACTTCCCATTGCTGTGTTTGTTTTCTGTGACTTCCCATTGCTGTGTTTGTTTTCTGTGACTTCCCATTGCTGTGTTTGTTTTCTGTGACTTCCCATTGCTGTGTTTGTTTTCTGTGACTTCCCATTGCTGTGTTTGCAGTGTGGCACTCTGTAAGTCTTGGTTACCGAATGAATGTTTTTTTTAATCATCTCAAGATTGTGCTGGGAGCTCTGCTATGTAAATTGTTTACCCCATTTCTAGAATTTGGTGGTGACATAATTTTCATAAAGGATTCTTGTAACCTGGTGGCCCGTACATTGGATGTTTCATCATCATCATCATCAACACCGAGAGAATTGCATTGATTGCACTGCTTTGTCAATCCTGTGGTTCAATACATCCGACTTCGACAAGCATTGTTTAGGGTTTGCTTTTCCTAGCCTTTGACTGTCCCCAGTCTGCCTACAAGGCAGCAGGTTTGTGTCTGTCTTTGTCTGGATCCTATCTCTTGACCTACCAGTAGCTGTGCTACCATCATTATAGCTCTTGGGGTGATTGGAACACTCAACCTATTTACCTCTTCATGCTGGGGACACATCAGAAGGGAATTTGAAGTATTAAATACAAAGGATTTCACACGGGTCTTCATGATGTAAGGGTGTTAGCACCCTTCCTTGGTACCTTCAGTTCAGATTATAATCATTGCACTCATGTCCATAGATGTTCAGATTTCCTCTGTTCCATCAGCCATCACCAACTGTGCCAGTCCCATGTTGATTGATGCACCTCCTTCCACACTTGAAATGCTTGTATTCTGACCATTGATTTTGATTCAGAGCCTTTGAACATAAATGTTACGGATAGATTCTTAGAATACCATGAGGCAAGAAGATACGTACTAACTTCTACAAGATTTGAAAATAAAAGAAAACTGGCCTATAGACAGCATCTTGTCTCAGAAACTGAAGTACTTTGGCCAGTGATTTCAAAAGAACAATCATGAAAGGCATGATTCCTGGTAGAAGAGGCAAGAGGGCAGCCAGCACAAAGGTGGGTACAGGATATTGAAGGCACCTTGTGCATGAGAATACATGAGACAGAGACACTGGAAAAGGATACAGAAAAAGAGCAATGTTCTCCAAAGGACCTGCTTCATTTTGATGATGATGATGATTCATTCATTCATTTGAAAGTCTTCTTTCTGGCTGGTATGTTTTATACCTTGTCACTGTTTTCTTCTCCAACTCAAAACAGTCATATGCCTGTTATATTATGTCCATACACAGAATTGTTGAAAATTATTTTATTTAAGCAAGTATCAATCCTTCCTGGTGATTTATATATGTTTGTGTATATGTGTGTGCGTGTTTTCCTGTTATTGCCACAAATTGTCATACGTTAGTTCCCAGACCCACACTGGATTGAGAGGCGACTACTTAGACCTGTCTAAGTGAATCTGGAATGATCTGTTACAGTGAGGATAGAGGGGTGGTTGTGTTGCTCAGAAATAGATAACTTGGAATGATCTGTTACAGTGAGAATAGAGGGGTGAAGAGTGTTTAGTCAGAAATGGATAACTTGGAATGTTCTGTTACAGTGAGGATAGAGCGGTGAAGTGTGTTGCTCAGAAATAGACATCTTGGAATGATCTGTTACAGTGAGGATAGAGGAGTGAAGTGTGTTGCTCAGAAATAGACATCTTGGAATGATCTGTTACAGTGAGGATAGAGCGGTGAAGTGTGTTGCTCAGAAATAGATAACTTGGAATGATCTGTTACAGTGAGGATAGAGCGGTGAAGTGTGTTGCTCAGAAATAGATAACTGGAATGATCTGTTACAGTGAGGATAGAGCGGTGAAGTGTGTTGCTCAGAAATAGATAACTTGACTGTTTGTTTTTATACCGCACACTCATGGTTATCTTCCTGGATAGAAACTGCTCATTGACTATTTATTTTGATTTGTGCCTGTGATTATTCCAGCGTATTATGTATGTTTGATATTATCTGATTTCTGTGATGCTTCATGTTGTGTACAAAAGGATTTTAATTGATGGTGATGGACCAGCTACCATAGCCATGCAAGCCACTACACACCATCTTTCTCCCCAATAGTTAAATGACCCAGGCTAGGGTAGATTGCAAGGTACCCCGTGTGATTATATACTTGTTGAAGAAGCAAAGAACCAATAGCATTGGCAAAGAATGAAGCTGGTCACACTACATCATAACTGCATTTTTGGTAAATTCAGGGCAAGAACAAACACCTGATCTAAGATTCTGATGAAAATGTTTTGTTTATTTGCGCTTGAGCATGCTGCATATACGCTACTTCTAGTAGTACTCAATTGAATTTTGCATAGGATTAACTTTCCTTATTACCAGTGTCCCTCGCCATCAGGCGAACCCACTCCGACTTCAGAGGCACTTGTAATTTACATCCCCAAGTCAAGGACAAGAAACCAACATTTCAGTCTAACTGACCGATGCAAGGGCTGAACCCCCAGATCTCAGCATCAGCACACCGGATGGTTAAGAACGAGCGTTCTTGTCCATTCAGCCATGCCGACCTCCTGATGATTGTGTGAGTTGGTGGCCACCCATGCTTATCGGCCTGGCACATGATGATAATGATAGCATATCCAATGAAACATCAAAGCTGTTAATGAATACAAGAAAGAAACTAGTAGGCCAGTATTATGTGTACAAAATGCTTTGAGATGTCTGGAGAAGGCAGCCAGTGGCAGCTGTGATTGGATCTCTTGCTCCAGTTAGAGAATACAAGTGCAATAAAGAAGAACATACCAGTTTCCTTACATTTTCTTTTTTTCCATTTAACCTGAGGAGAGAGTGGCCCAGAAGTTAGAGTGCATGCACCACACATTGCATGGTGTGTGTTTATAATTCAGTAAGGCAAGTAGTTTTTAATCTATCTATTAGAATGCCTGCATCCATCTTTGTGATGGTTGAGCCTTGCCATTCTCCCAGGAACCATGCCTTCCTTCATTATTCCCTCATGGCTGGTAGAGAACAGTGATGGAAGGCATGGTTCCTGGAACAACAGTGATGGAAGGCATGGTTCCTGGAACAACAGTGATGGAAGGCATGGTTCCTGGAACAACAGTGATGGAAGGCATGGTTCCTGGAACAACAGTGATGGAAGGCATGGTTCCTGGAACAACAGTGATGGAAGGCATGGTTCCTGGAACAACAGTGATGGAAGGCATGGTTCCTGGAACAACAGTGATGGAAGGCATGGTTCCTGGAACAACAGTGATGGAAGGCATGGTTCCTGGAACAACAGTGATGGAAGGCATGGTTCCTGGGAAGGCATGGTTCCTGGAACAACAGTGATGGAAAGCATGGTTCCTGGAACAACAGTGATGGAAGGCATGGTTCCTGGAACAAAAGTGATGGAAGGCATGGTTCCTGGAACAACAGTGATGGAAGGCATGGTTCCTGGAACAAAAGTGATGGAAGGCATGGTTCCTGGAACAACAGTGATGGAAGGCATGGTTCCTGGAACAACAGTGATGGAAGGCATGGTTCCTGGAACAACAGTGATGGAAGGCATGGTTACTGGAACAACAGTGATGGAAGGCATGGTTCCTGGAACAAGAGTGATGGAAGGCATGGTTCCTGGGAAGGCATGGTTCCTGGAACAACAGTGATGGAAAGCATGGTTCCTGGAACAACAGTGATGGAAGGCATGGTTCCTGGAACAAAAGTGATGGAAGGCATGGTTCCTGGAACAACAGTAATGGAAGGCATGGTTCCTGGAACAAGAGTGATGGAAGGCATGGTTCCTGGAACAACAGTGATGGAAGGCATGGTTCCTGGAACAACAGTGATGGAAGGCATGGTTCCTGGAACAACAGTGATGGAAGGCATGGTTCCTGGAACAACAGTGATGGAAGGCATGGTTCCTGGAACAACAGTGATGGAAGGCATGGTTCCTGGAACAACAGTGATGGAAGGCATGGTTCCTGGAACAACAGTGATGGAAGGCATGGTTCCTGGAACAACAGTGATGGAAGGCATGGTTCCTGGAACAACAGTGATGGAAGGCATGGTTCCTGGGAAGGCATGGTTCCTGGAACAACAGTGATGGAAAGCATGGTTCCTGGAACAACAGTGATGGAAGGCATGGTTCCTGGAACAAAAGTGATGGAAGGCATGGTTCCTGGAACAACAGTGATGGAAGGCATGGTTCCTGGAACAAAAGTGATGGAAGGCATGGTTCCTGGAACAACAGTGATGGAAGGCATGGTTCCTGGAACAACAGTGATGGAAGGCATGGTTCCTGGAACAAGAGTGATGGAAGGCATGGTTACTGGAACAACAGTGATGGAAGGCATGGTTCCTGGAACAAGAGTGATGGAAGGCATGGTTCCTGGGAAGGCATGGTTCCTGGAACAACAGTGATGGAAGGCATGGTTCCTGGGAAGGCATGGTTCCTGGAACAACAGTGATGGAAAGCATGGTTCCTGGAACAACAGTGATGGAAGGCATGGTTCCTGGAACAAAAGTGATGGAAGGCATGGTTCCTGGAACAACAGTAATGGAAGGCATGGTTCCTGGAACAAGAGTGATGGAAGGCATGGTTCCTGGAACAAGAGTGATGGAAGGCATGGTTCCTGGAACAACAGTGATGGAAGGCATGGTTCCTGGAACAACAGTGATGGAAGGCAGGGTTCCTGGAACAACAGTGATGGAAGGCAGGGTTCCTGGAACAACAGTGATGGAAGACCTGGTTCCTGGGACAACAGTGATGGAAGGCCTGGTTCCTGGAACAACAGTGATGGAAGGCAGGGTTTCTGAAACAACAGTGATGGAAGGCATGGTTCCTGGAACAAGAGTGATGGAAGGCATGGTTCCTGGAACAACAGTGATGGAAGGCATGGTTCCTGGAACAACAGTGTTGGAAGACATGGTTCCTGGAACAACAGTGATGGAAGGCATGGTTCCTGGAACAACAGTGATGGAAGGCATGATTACTGGAACAACAGTGTTGGAAGGCCTGGTTCCTGGAACAACAGTGATGGAAGCCCTGGTTCCTGGAACAACAGTGTTGGAAGGCATGGTTCCTGGAACAACAGTGATGGAAGGCATGGTTCCTGGAACAACAGTGTTGGAAGGCATGGTTCCTGGAACAACAGTGATGGAAGGCATGATTACTGGAACAACAGTGATGGAAGGCATGGTTCCTGGAACAAGAGTGATGGAAGGCCTGGTTCCTGGAACCACAGTGATGGAAGGCCTGGTTCCTGGAACCACAGTGATGGAAGGCATGGTTCCTGGAACAACAGTGTTGGAAGGCATGGTTCCTGGAACAACAGTGATGGAAGGCATGGTTCCTGGAACAACAGTGATGGAAGGCATGATTACTGGAACAACAGTGTTGGAAGGCCTGGTTCCTGGAACAACAGTGATGGAAGGCCTGGTTCCTGGAACAACAGTGTTGGAAGGCATGGTTCCTGGAACAACAGTGATGGAAGGCATGATTACTGGAACAACAGTGATGGAAGGCATGGTTCCTGGAACAACAGTGATGGAAGGCATGGTTCCTGGAACAACAGTGATGGAAGGCATGGTTCCTGGAACAACAGTGATGGAAGGCATGGTTCCTGGAACAACAGTGATGGAAGGCATGATTACTGGAACAACAGTGTTGGAAGGCCTGGTTCCTGGAACAACAGTGATGGAAGGCCTGGTTCCTGGAACAACAGTGTTGGAAGGCATGATTCCTGGAACCACAGTGATGGAAGGCAGGGTTCCTGGAACAACAGTGATGGAAGGCATGGTTCCTGGAACAACAGGAAGGAGTCAACCAGCATGGACACAGGACATTGCAGACACCTGGGGCTTGAGGCCGGGGAATAGCCAGATATAAATAGGCTTTTCTGTACAGCATTATAGGAGCCATGTTCTGCAGAGACCCTGCTACTTGGTGATGACTAGAATGCCTATCTCACACAGTGTATTTTGTTTATTCTTCAGTAAGGCAGGGAGTTTTTTTGCAATTTGTTTATTAAAATGAAGTCACACATTGTATGGTATGTGTTTATTCTTCATTAAAGCAGAGAGTTTGTACCTATCCGTCTGTTAGAATGTCCTCTTAACACATTGTATTAAAGCAGAGAGTTTGTACCTATCCGTCTGTTAGAATGTCCTCTTAACACATCGTTTGATGCATGTTTATTTTCAGTAAGGCAAGGAGTTTTTACCTATCAAGATGAAATAAAAACCTGCCCTATACTATGAAGCAAATTCTTTGGCAAATGGTCTTTGTTCTTCAGCCCAGAAAAACTCCCAGCAAACACCGATAATGGTACAAATACCGTAATGGTAGCTTTGTGGTAGTTTTAGTTGTTTTCTGTAACCATGGGGCACAGAGCTGAAATTCGAGACCTGCGGTTTCCAGCGTAACTTGCTTTCAACTGTAAGCTTCTGATTTAGGTGTGGTGTTTCAACTGTCTGTCACTGCTAGCTCTGTTTTTCATATAAAATTTAGTCATATTTCAGAAAGTCTACTGTAAATAAACTTTTCTGCCTTTTACTTTGGCATTTGTTTCTTTATTTCTCAAGTGATTTTTGTACATTTAAGGATGCATGTGTTTATATCATTGCAGCTATAGGAAACAATATTTAGCAAAGTTAAATATGCAGCTTCATGTCTCCTCTCTGTAGTGTTAAATGGGTGCTGTTGGTTATCTGGTTGGTGGTGAATCCTTTAGAATACTGAGTTGTAAATTTTAAGTCCAATACATTGGAATTCAAGTTGTCTTATCCCTGAAAAGGACTTGCAGCTACTGGAGTGACATTGGCTTAGAGACTTTTCTCCTGACCTTTTCACCTGCATGTTACTTGCCAGTCTTGACTTACACACGTCAATCATCATCATGGGAACTGTTGCAGAGCTCACCTTCCCCTCTCTAAGCTCAGAAGCTAGTGGGGTGTGCAAAACTGGGACTAGATCCATATTTGTATAGACCAATCAGCGCTTGATGGGTTAATATCAGGCGTCTGCCTTAACTTCCCAAGACATTTCCTGTTACCCGTTTGTAGGCTGGATTAGCCTGAGAACTCATGTCCATTGTAAACATTTGCCACGATGCGGATTATATCCCATATCCACTGAGCCGGCAGGCAAGCGTGTAACCACTCCACTACGGTCACTCCCAGTTATGAAGTTACTCCCAGCCATGAGGTCACTCCCAGCGATGAGGTCACTCCCAGTTGTGAGGATGGGTGGTTCAATATAAATATCACATTTGTGTGGGTGACATCTATATATATATATATATATATATATATATATATATATATATATATATATATATATATATATATATATAAAGACAATGTTTGTTTGTGTGTCCTTTATGCATTCGCGAACGGTCCATCTGATTGAGATGAAATTTTCTACAGATGTTCTTCTCATTCCCGCCGAGCCAACTGGCATAGTTATTTAGTTTAAAATCAACAATTTTTCCTCCAGCATGAAAGAAAATGGCACAAGCTTTAGAAACAGATGATTAAATGTTCAAGTAGTATATCAGGAGTCACGCCACCACCACCTCTACCACATAGCAGCCTAGCACCTGCTAGCATATGTCTAGCACCAACCTAGCACAAGCCAAGCAGTTGTCTAGCACCAGCCTAGGTACTAGGCTGCTATGTGGTAGAGGTGGTGGTGGCGTGACTCCCGATATACTACTAAAGGAACACAATGAACAGGTTGTTAATGTGTATTGATTTTATTAAACAAATTATTTGAAACAAAAAATTTGAAAAACATCTTTCAAGACATCAGACAAGGAAACCACTGAATTAACACTGAATGCTAGAGGCAAGCTGGAGTCTGAACTTGTCAGCTTTACATGACAGTATCTCTCTGAAACGTGTCTTCAACCGTTGATGTACTTAATAACTTTCAATGTTTGCATGGTACCAGTGCTTCCTCCAATTAATTATTCTCTGTATTCAAAACAATGTTTTCCTGTGATCAATTTGAATAACGAAGACACAAACAATAGATTGCATGATTTATTGCCTGGCATATTTCGCTGCATCTCGTCAGGTACATACTGCAGAAATCACACAACTTACGTGAATTAACTAGATAAATCCTTCAAAATGAAATATACACATGTTCACACAGTAATGTCGATTGTCTACCACGGTAATTTTAAACTGACTAACATGTCTTTCTGCTTGCACAAGGACGGCTTACGAAGGTTGATTATTATAGCTTCAGCAAACTTTAACAATCTACTACTTTGTGTGTTGAACAACACACGGAAGGCACTGTCTATTTCAACCACGTGATCGCTCTCGAGCACATGTCTCGCGACCGATGAAGCAGGACTGTTCTGGTGTGTCGGCCTGCCTAGGCTACCATCTTCTGTGTGTAGTATCTTGTCCACCCAATTCGGAATGTGTTCCGAAACCCTGCAATGTAACTGTCGCTCAGTACTACTCAGTATGTACCTCGAGATGCAGCGAAATATGCCAGGCAATAAATCGTGCAATCTATTGTTTGTGTCTTCGTTATTCATATTCTCTGTATTCTTTCATGAGCGTTAATCAACATCTCTCAGCTGAACTTTCTTGATATTTCAAGGCAATTAACAACACATGAACAGCTGACTGGAGAAACTAAAACTAGGACATCAATACATAAAGTCACCTGATATGACAAGAAGTGATTCACACATGAACAGCTGACTGGAGAAACTAAAACTAGGACATCAATACATAAGGTCACCTGATATGACAAGCAGTGATTCTCACATGAACAGCTGACTGGAGAAACTAAAACTAGGACATCAATACATAAAGTCACCTGATATGACAAGAAGTGATTCACACATGAACAGCTGACTGGAGAAACTAAAACTAGGACATCAATACATAAGGTCACCTGATATGACAAGCAGTGATTCTCACATGAACAGCTGACTGGAGAAACTAAAACTAGGACA
The DNA here is from genome assembly GCA_963921405.1 of Cepaea hortensis. Taxonomy (NCBI): domain Eukaryota; kingdom Metazoa; phylum Mollusca; class Gastropoda; order Stylommatophora; family Helicidae; genus Cepaea; species Cepaea hortensis. The sequence goes on along the minus strand of OY992887.1, from coordinate 34,383,904 downwards.
TCAATACATAAGGTCACCTGATATGACAAGCAGTGATTCTCACATGAACAGTGCTTCTACTGTTGTGCTGGTCTATCTCTTGTAGAAAGATGTACATACATAACAAACATAATAATTATCAGGATTAAGTTTAAACAACATAGATGTGCCTATTGCTCCTAGAAAATGATATTAATGGAAAAAACAAATTATGTGCTATAATAAATGTATGTATGTTACAGTGCCGGCCTCCCTGGTCTAGGGGTTACATGACTTTCTCCGTAATCCCGTATATTCTCGTGAGTAACGTGACATACGTGAGAATTGGTAGCAGTTCAGTCCGTGTCAGTAACTTACAGGGTATGTGAGCCGGTCACTCAGAAAGCAATGGCAAACTACTGAGCATAATCTTGCCTAGTACATCAACAGCAGATGAAAAATGCTGATATTGACTGCAACATCCTGTAAGGGATATGCAACATAAAAAAAAGTTAAAATGTTAGTGCCCGGATACTAGGAATAGTGCAGGTATCTGCTAGTATAATTATGTGGATTACTGTGAAAGTGATATGTGATAACTGTTATCAGCAGAGGATAGAAACAGGTTTCTTTTGTTTCTTGAAGTGTTCAGTAGTGTTCATACATTGTGTTGTTATCGTTAAGGAATGTTGGGGAATTCTATATAGAGAGAATGTTTGTCAACAAGCCTAAAGACCTTCACATAATTCATAAAAAGGTGCCTATGAAATCTCACAGCAGTTACATGAGTATTTATTAGAGGTAGCGCCTCACACCATTCATGCAGACTATTCTACACACACGCTCTCAGTATAAGCATGGCTGAACAACAACAGAATGCCTGTATAGCGTATTATTTTTCGATGACATACACTTGAGTATCCAGCGTGCATGTGCAAATGGTCCAAGAGATACAGATGTTAGGTGAGTGGGTGAATATATCATGCGCAAATCAAGACTACCCTAAGCCAACAATTATAGAAATAATAAACACCATTCTGGTGTGTGTATCCAAGCAGAAACAACTGTGGAATATCAACAACTACCATCTTATTATGACAAATCTCAACATGACTTTTATTCTTCAGATTGGTTTATGTTAATGGGTTATGCTGATCTACATAACGAACATATTTTAACATAGAACTACATAAACACAACAATAGAGTACATACAGGAAAGATGTATTATAACAAGTGCATTAGTTAACATTAACAAATAAGTAAATGAAACAATAATTTCAGGATTCACAGCAAAATATTCTCAGGATATACAGTAGTTAGAAATTTGTGCCACTTACGTGACTGGTTGATGAAATGTAAGCAAACTCAGATTGTAATTATTGTCTGTAATATGTATGCAAGAAATGAATACATCAAAGTGTATGTGGGCTGAATAAATTGCACATGGCATTTCAATAAGAATGCTGTAATGCACAGATCTTTTTAAATAATTCAAACTTCATATAATAAGACTAGTACCTGTATGCTGTGTTGCTTCAGTTGAATACTGTATGTGCATCTTGCATTACAAATATCACACCTGTAAGGCTTCTCTCCTGTTTGTATTCTTTTGTTTCTTTAAATCTCCACTTTCAGTAAAACCAACATTACAAACATCACACTTGTAAAGCTTCTCACCTGTATGTATTCTTTTGTGTTTCTTTAAATTACCACTGTCAGTAAAACCAACATTACAAACATCACACTTGTAAGGTTTCTTTCCTGTATGTATTCTTCTGTGTGTCTTTAAATTACCACTTTCAGTAAAATCAACATTACAAACATCACACTTGTAAGGCTTCTTTCCTGTGTGTATTTCTTTGTGTTTCTTTAAATGATCACTTCGAGTAAAACCAACATTACAAATATCACACTTGTAAGGCTTCTTTCCTGTGTGTATTTCTTTGTGTTTCTTTAAATGATCACTTCGAGTAAAACCAACATTACAAACATCACACTTGTAAGGCTTCTCTCCTGTATGTATTCTTTTGTGTTTCTTTAAATCTCCACTTTGAGTAAAACTAACATTACAAACATCACACTTGTAAGGCTTCTCTCCTGTATGTGTTCTTGTGTGTTTCTTTAAATTACTACTTTGAGTAAAACCAACATTACAAACATCACACTTGTAAGGCTTCTCTTCTGTATGTATTCTTGTGTGTTTCTTTAAATGATCACTTTGAGTAAAACCAACATTACAAACATCACACTTGTAAGGCTTCTCTTCTGTATGTATTCTTGTGTGTTTCTTTAAATTACTACTTTGAGTAAAACCAACATTACAAACATCACACTTGTAAGGCTTCTCTTCTGTATGTATTCTTGTGTGTTTCTGTAAATTACTACTTTGAGTAAAACCAACATTACAAACATCACACTTGTAAGGCTTCTCTTCTGTATGTATTCTTTTGTGTTTCTTTAAATTACCAGGCTTCTCTCCTGTATGTATTCTTTTGTGTGCCTTTAAATGAACACGTTGAGTAAAACCAACATTACAAACATCACACTTGTAAGGCTTCTCTCCTGTATGTATTCTTGTGTGTTTCTTTAAATTACTACTTTGAGTAAAACTAACATTACAAACATCACACTTGTAAGGCTTCTCTCCTGTATGTGTTCTTGTGTGTTTCTTTAAATTACTACTTTGAGTAAAACCAACATTACAAACATCACACTTGTAAGGCTTCTCTTCTGTATGTATTCTTGTGTGTTTCTTTAAATGATCACTTTGAGTAAAACCAACATTACAAACATCACACTTGTAAGGCTTCTCTTCTGTATGTATTCTTGTGTGTTTCTTTAAATTACTACTTTGAGTAAAACCAACATTACAAACATCACACTTGTAAGGCTTCTCTTCTGTATGTATTCTTTTGTGTTTCTTTAAATTACCAGGCTTCTCTCCTGTATGTATTCTTTTGTGTGCCTTTAAATGAACACGTTGAGTAAAACCAACATTACAAACATCACACTTGTAAGGCTTCTCTCCTGTATGTATTCTTGTGTGTTTCTTTAAATTACTACTTTGAGTAAAACCAACATTACAAACATCACACTTGTAAGGCTTCTCTTCTGTATGTATTCTTGTGTGTTTCTGTAAATTACTACTTTGAGTAAAACCAACATTACAAACATCACACTTGTAAGGCTTCTCTTCTGTATGTATTCTTTTGTGTTTCTTTAAATTACCAGGCTTCTCTCCTGTATGTATTCTTTTGTGTGCCTTTAAATGAACACGTTGAGTAAAACCAACATTACAAACATCACACTTGTAAGGCTTCTCTCCTGTATGTATTCTTGTGTGTTTCTTTAAATTACTACTTTGAGTAAAACCAACATTACAAACATCACACTTGTAAGGCTTCTCTCCTGTATGTATTCTTGTGTGTTTCTTTAAATTACCACTGTCAGTAAAACCAACATTACAAACATCACACTTGTAAGGCTTCTCTCCTGTATGTATTCTTGTGTGTTTCTTTAAATGATCACTTTGAGTAAAACCAACATTACAAACATCACACTTGTAAGGCTTCTCTCCTGTATGTATTCTTGTGTGTTTCTTTAAATGATCACTTTGAGTAAAACCAACATTACAAACATCACACTTGTAAGGCTTCTCTCCTGTATGTATTCTTGTGTGTTTCTTTAAATGATCACTTTGAGTAAAACCAACATTACAAACATCACACTTGTAAGGCTTCTCTTCTGTATGTATTCTTGTGTGTTTCTTTAAATTACCAGGCTTCTCTCCTGTATGTATTCTGGTGTGTACCTGTGCACTACAAATGTTAGCAAAGTCCACAGTAAAAGCATTACCAGGATTATAAGTGTTTCCTCCTGTTGATGTTATTTTGTCTTTCTGTGAATACATGTTTTGAAACTCTTTACTGTTGACATCACACACTTTATACTTCTTTCCATGATCTTCATTTATGCAGGACTTAACAATTTTACATTCTATGTTACATTCATCATCTCTGGCCAGGTTAGTGTATTTAGTAGAAACACAGAGCTTATCATTTTCCTTATCTGTATAATCATTTTGTGAGCTAACATTATAAGAAATCCCAGCTTCACTCACATTAACTGTGTTCACATGATTCTGAATACTTTCTGACAGTGTATTATCAATGTCATTTAATGTCATATTTGCATCACACTTTTCATATTTATTTTTAATATTTGTAAAACTGTTTACTTCCAGTGAAAAGTCTGCATGCAATTTGTTGCAATTCAGCTCCAAGTATTTATTATGATGCCTGTATTTCATATGTCTTTGCAAATACCAAGACTGACTGAAGGACAGTTGGCAATCATCACAAGAGAATACTCCTGAAAAAGTAAATGAAAAAGAAAATGTATTTTTCTAATCGCCATGAAACAGACACACATGAATTATTTGGTGAATTTATGAATTTGCTGTATGAAACAGATGATAAACATGGCGTCTAATTATTTACATGATGAAATTAACATCTGTAGACAATGTATGATTCAATGTCACATTTTAAAATTCAACATTATAGTCATTTTATGTTCTAATTTAAAGACGTAAGATCGGCTTCATTGCACCAGGTTTTACTCTGAACGGCTCAATCTCTGTGGTCGATCTGCCGAAAGCATCACACAATGCATGAATTCCAGCAAAGACCCCCAGGAGTCTCAGGAAAATTGCATTCATGAATTGAATGAGTATGAAGTTGAACCCATAACCTTGCAGGTCCGCAAGGCTGAATGGATAAGAACGCGTGTTCTTAAACATGCGGTGTGCTGATGCCGAGGTTAGCAGTCCAACCCCTACACCGGACAGCTGGACTAAAATGTTGACCTGTCGTCCTTGACTTGGGGATGTAAATTACAAGTACCTCTGAAGTCGGAGTGGGTTCGCCTGATGACGAGGGACACTGTAATAGGGAAAGCTAACCCACACGCAAAATTCAGTCCATCACTACTATAAAAATAGTGTGTATAGACTACGCTTGAGTTCAAAGTGAGCTATGTTCTAATTTAAAACAAATAATTTCATATTTTTAAAAAGAAGCAACTATTGTATATTTGCAAATAGTTCATGCACCGAATCATACACCACATTAAATAAAATATACTATATACTGTCAGTATTGCAAGACAGTTACCTATTGCTTTCTCCACAAAGTCAGACCCGCAAAATGTGATAGCGTTATCACATCACAAACCCATAGCAGCAAGCTGATTTGGGTAAAATGTGTATTTTATATACTGTACATTTGCCTGCATCTCTTCTTTGGGAAGTCATTCTATTTAAAATTAACACTGGTCAACAAAGGTATGTCTACTGCTACACCAAGTCAATAAACTCATACATGTTGATGATTTGTATTTAAATGTCAAGCAACTAATTTGCAAGCTGGTGTTTACAGTGCAGCATAAACTATTTTGGTTCAGTGATCTCCTCAAGCTTGTTGCTTACTTTGCAGAAGCCATTTCTTGTAACTTTTTTCCTTTTCTCAAATTCTGTAATATTTCCGGGTCTGTATCCATTTGTATTAGCCACTACGATACAGATTGCCGCATTTTAACGGAAATATATTTGCGGTTTTGTTCGGCAACTATTTTTTGTGTCTCCGATTTAAGTAGGTTTAGAGTACTCGTGATGTTAAATTTTCTGATTATTTCAAGATTGCTTTAAAAAAGGGACAGATTACTTTATATAGTTTCTCCCTCCTCGGTTTACGTTTGTACATCTTGCGTTTCTGAAATTTGTTTCCTATACAGAGATACAGAGTGACATTTCAGACGTAATTAGACCCACAAATCACGTTTTATGTAGATGTATTTGTTTGTTCTAGTATGTGTTATTAGATGTATCGTCCATTTTTACGTAAATCTTATCATTTTCATCTATTAAAGTCGGGAGGGTCATCTCAAACTAAAATGATGAAGATAGCATGCTCTGGTGTGATATTTCAATGGCCGGAAATAGCCATTGCCTTGTCATCGATGACAGTTTAATATTGTTATGGTATATTCACAGCTATTTGCATGCCAATGAATGCATGTTTACATTCAACATCAATTTTAGTATGTATCTGTACATTTTCATCACTCTGCATGGACCGGATCATTGATAATTTGTCATCTTTCCAACGGGACTTCTTTTCTTTTGTCATAATGCATGTACGCTGGCAGCCTCATTTTGGCAAACGGCATGTGCAATCCACGCACTGGCTGACATCACTCAGATGATGTGAAGATGTATATATTTGTGTGCGTGTGTATATATAGACCGGCAGAGTTATTTTTCCTTGAGTTAGGCCGCTGTGTTAATGTCTCCCTTGGCAACAGTGTAAACCGATAGTTGTGTGAGCGTGTAAGTAGGGTCACAACAAGTGAAAGGTCAAAATCGTTTTTTATTTCTATATATCCTTTTTAAATGGTAAACTTACACACAAACATTAATGTCTCGGCTTTAAATTGATCTACAGACTTGAATAAGGTACTGTTGGATTTGTTTTTTCAAGAGCTATCCAACTATGCAGGTTATATAATTAAAAAGCAATTTAGAAAAAGTTCCTAAAGTGGCTAATTTGTATCAGTCCTGAAGTCTTTTTCCTTTTCTCAAGCAATATTAATTTACTGGTAGCTTGCTAGACCAGACTTAGCATCTAAGAGAATATTATGATTGTTCATCTAAATAAGTTCTCAGAAATGTTTTGACTATGAAACTCTTCTCAACCTGCAGTTCAGCAAAGGGTTCCTAGAGGTTCTGTGATAGAGGTACCAACAAGATAAAGGTTAATTTTGTCAAAATGAACAGATATACTGCCAAAATATTCTCTAGTCAGTAGAACATTAACAATTACTTGTAGATTGTGTCTTAAAATGTCTGATCATGCTGGAGTGCTGTTAATTTGCATTAATATGTCTAATATAGGCAGGACTTTCCTGATACATTGACACTGTTTCAAAGGTCCCACATTTTCAAGAGGACAAGTACAATATAATAATAAGGCACAAATTAACATAGCAATCAAATAACAAGAGATGAAGGTGTATGATGCATCACAAATACACTTAATGATAAAAAGACATGACTTGCAGATTTACTCTGCAAACAAGGAATATTAATCCATATTATGTCTACCTTAATTATCATCATTATCATGTGTCCTGCCAACTGGCGTAGGCATTCACTCAACTCCTTGGCATTTTGTATTAATACATTTGATGATATTCTTCCATTCAATGCTCTCAATCCATTTAGTATGATTTCTCTTGGTTTGCCTCTGCATCCACTGATCTTGTCATGATGTCTTGCATGCCTTTTTTCTTACCTCATAACCTAGAAATGCTGTTTGTCTCTTTATTGTAGCTGTACATAATATCCTAGTTTCATAGTTTCTTCCAGGTAATCATTAGTTACTCTAGCGGCCCAAGAGAAAATGGTCCTTTACTTGTTGTATGAACAAAGTTAGCATGAAAATAATTCTCTGGGACTATACACATGTACCAAAGTGGTTATGAGAGATTACATGATGAAAGACATGCAACAAAGGACAGAAGAATAGGTTGTATTTCATGCAACAAAATCAATCCAATACATAAGTTCTAGAGATGATGGGAATGAAGAGATTTGATGTCAGAAATAAAATGACGTAAATATTTTGGCCAAATTAAAGACATAGCATCTTGTAAAAACCATACTGGAAGGAAGAGCTGTAGGCATTCAAACACGAGGTATACAAACAACAGTCTTATCAGTGTTCACAGCAAGGTTTGAGACAGCAAGTGCTGGAGATCCACTGTAGCCAACCTCCACTGTGCAGATGGCACATGATTGACTGATGCAACAAAGTGTTCCTTCACAGTAAATTGAGAAAGGTTGCACTATAATGTACATGAATCTAGCTATCATTGATTCTGCACTGCTGAGGAAAACTAGTCATGACCTGCCTATGATTTTGGATATAAGCATGTGGTGGCGAATGTTTGCTCTGACAGCTTTCTTCTGTGTCTTTTGTTTTAAAACGTGCTCTTTCTTTCTGTTTATATTTGTAAACTTCTGCTTTAAAGACATGTAGTTGTAAAACAATGAACTGATATTGCCTCAGAAACATACAACCTACCGTCACTTTCTGCATTTCCATCAGATTCTTGCAAATTATTCTTTCTCAGCAATTTTCTTCCCACTTTGGGACTATTTATACCCAGTTCTCGAGCATAACTGTCACCATAGTATACCTGAAATGATGTGTTTGTGTAACAAACTATACTGTAAGTGACACAGAATAATAATTAACAAACTATACTGTAAGTGACACAGAATAATAATTAACAAACTATACTGTAAGTGACACAGAATAATAATTAACAAACTATACTGTAAGTGACACAGAATAATAATTAACAAACTATACTGTAAGTGACCCAGAATAATAATTAACAAACTATACTGTAAGTGACACACAATAATAATTAACAAACTATACTGTAAGTGACACACATAATAATTAACAAACTATACTGTAATTGACATACAATAATAAGTAACAAACTATACTGTAATTGGGCACTCTTCCGACAGACGGGTCTAAATAGTTCCGCAGTGAATAAGTTAGGGTTTAAGGTTAGGGTTAGTGTTAGTTATATAAAATTATTCACTGCAGAACTATTTAGACCCGTCTGTCGGAAGAGTGCCCTGTAATTGACATGCAATAATAATTAACAAACTATACTGTAACTGACATGCAATAATAATTAACAAACTATACTGTAACTGACACACAATAATAATTAAAAAACTATACTGTAAGCGGCACACAATAATAATTTTTTTTAAATATACTGTAATTGACATACAATAATAAATAACAAACTATACTGTTGAGTGCAGGATGATAATAGAAAACACTGCCAGGACAACAATATATCCAGTAAATGGAATGTGAATGCAGAAAAACAGTTATAGAAATTCATACTATTACGAGGGGAAGTCGATAAGTAAGTCACATATGGCTGTAGAAAAATAACTGAATATGATAACAACTTGAAACAAGTTTATTTTTATACATACATTGTTCCTTTATTTCTCAACATAATTTCCACCAACACTGATGCATTTATCCCATCGTTTTATCAGTCCTCCCAAACTAGCGGCATAGAACTGTGTGCTCTGTTTTCTAAACCATGTTTTCACTTCACACTCAACTTCAGCGTCATTCGCAAATGTCTCCCACCAAGGTGGGTTTTCAGTGGACCAAAAAGGTGGAAATCGCTAGGGGCTAAGTCGGGGCTGTAAGGTGGATGTTCCAGAACTGTCCACCTTAGTTGGTTAATTTTCTCCTGAATTAATTGAGCCGTATGTGGTCTGGCATTGTCATGAAGAAGCAACACTCCTCTAGTCAGCAGTCCTGGACGTTTTCTTTGAATTGCATCATAAAACATCAATAGAACTTCACAGTATGATTCAGAATTCACATTGTCACCTTTCTTCTTGAAATTGGTTAAAAGCACTTTTTTTGGCCACACACACACACACACACACAAACGCACAACAGCACGTTGCTCTTTGGTTGTACTCCGTAAGTACAGTCACTATTTTATTTATGCGCTGCGCATGAGACACCTAGCGTCACCTGACGAACGGGAATATAAAGTTTGATGTTGCTGTCACCTAATGACACCTGTAGAAAACATCAACTACATTTACCTGCCCTCCCACAGAACTGAGTTACTTACTTATTGACTCGCCCTCGTATTATTATCAGTGAAACTAAACTAAAACTGACAATGCTGACAAGCAAAAGAAACACAAAACTATACCAATATCTGAACCTAACAATGCTAGGATTCACATTTCTGATACAGGAAGTAATAACTGTAATCACTGGTTCACAGCCAATACAGAATATCCAATATTCCTAACATCCTTTATAGCAGTCACAGAGAAACATTACTGTCTGCTGAATACTTATTTATGATATATTTTGGTTTAGTAAACACATCTTCCTTTCTGCAAACTGAGAATGTTGGCAACACACATTTCTCTTCTTTGTTCTTGCAGCTATAGTATTTTACAAAACAAACCCACAAAAAACTAACTTCTATTGTATATTTGTAACAATCAATAACTGTAGTTGGATCATTTTTTTCACATTATGACTTTTATAAATTTTGTTTACAATCCTGATATCTGTAGTATGTCTTCTGACCTGATGTCCTCAGTTGTAGAATTTTGTAATGGATGTTAACACTAGTTTATATTAGCTGTCATCAAATGATACACCCTTACATATATTTTACAACTTTAGTCAATAGCCTAATGAGAATAAACAATGCTTGTTTAGATGCACAATATTCTATCAATACACAAGAGATGATTTACACATACATGACTTGATAAGATTTTTGTACAATCAACTTCATAAACCATTTCACCAGACTTCTACCCAGAATGAGAACAAGAAAGAAAATAAAAGTGGAATTTGTTGAACAGTATGGATTTGTTGAAGGAAAAGGTACAAATAATGCAATATACACATTACGAATACTAATAGCGAGATCAATAGAGACACGGAAAGACATATATGTGTGCTTTATAGATTATACTAAGGCATTTGATAAAGTGAAATATATTTGTGCTGTATAGATTATACTAAGGCATTTGATAAAGTGAAATATATTTGTGCTTTATAGTTTATACTAAGGCATTTGATAAAGTGAAATATATTTGTGCTTTATAGATTATACTAAGGCATTTGATAAAGTGAAACATGAAAAAAAATGATGTTTTTTAAAAATGGTAAGCATGGCCGAATGGATAAGATCACTTATTCTTAAACATCTTGTGGGCTGATGCTGAGGTAACGGGTTCAACCCCTACACTGGCCAGCTGGACTAAAATGTTGACTTCTTCTCCTTGACATGCGGACGTAAATTACAAGTACCTCTGAAGTCAGAGTGGGTTCGCCCGAGGACGAGGAGCACTGATAAAAGGAAAAGCTAATCCACGCACAAAAATCAGTCCAGTGCACTAGAAGCACGTGTATGGACTATGCTATGGACTAAGTGACTGAGCGCAAAACAACAAAAGAATAAAAATGTTGGATGATATTAAGAATGATGGGAAAGATCTCAGAATAAAAAACTGTCATTTACTACCTATAGTACCTTGCGGTGTAGGACAGGGGGGTATTGAGTCTGAGGAATTAAGGCCGCATGGCTAGTGCAGTCGCCACGAACTGTGCATATTACAGTTTTCTTTTTGCCCTGGAGAGAAAAAACTCCACACCTTACCGAGGATTCAAAACCGGGTCTCCCGAATGAGAGCCCGGCATTCTAGCCACTCAGCCAGCCGCTCCCCACATCTCAGTATAATAAACAATATTTAATGAAAACAAGCAGCAGCAATTAAAACGGGATATAAAGGAGGCAGTTATGAACAGATAAAACAGGGAGTAATGCAAGGATGTGTTTTGTTGCCAGATCTCTTCTCTCTCAGTAGTGAAATAATAATCAGAGATCAAAGAGAGGCCAGGAACATGAGCTGGAGATTGTACTATATAAACAATCTACGCTATGCAGATGATAGTATTAAGAAAGAATTAATAGCTGAAAACGGAAAGGATCCACAGCTGTTGGATATTGTAGTAATGGAAAGTGCACAAAAGGAAAAGGACTTTCCTGAATATAAAAAAAACAAACAGAAGCAATGGTTATTTGAAAGAAAACGATGACAGCAAAATTTGATAAAACAGAAGGGAAAATGTTTAACCAAGTTGTTAAATTTAAATACTTCGGGGCAATGACAACATCAAATGGAAGATGCACAGCAGAGATTAAAAGCAAAATAGGTCAAGCAAAAGTTACATTTCACAACTGAAAAATATCACTGTAACTGATTGTAAGAAAGAGAGCATTGAAATGTTCTATAGAACCCGTTTTGATTTATGGCAGCGCATCATGGAACGTGAATAAACAAATTAGGAAGACCTTGGAAGCAACGAAAGATGTGGTTCATAAGATGAATGTTATGAATAGCTTGGACTGCCAGAGTAACTAACAATGACTGGTTGGAAGAAGCTATTGAAAGTAGAACATTATATACAACTATAAGGATGACATAGAACATTATATACAACTATAAGGATGACATAGAACATTATATACAACTATAAGGATGACATAGAACATTATATACAACTATAAGGATGACATAGAACATTATATACAACCATAAGGAAGACAAACAGCCATTCTCTGGTCATGTCTTGAGAAGAGAGACATTGGAAAACATTGTGACGACTGGAAAGATCAGTGACAGAAGAGGCAGACCAAGAGAAATGATGCTAGATGGACGGAGACGATGGCATGTAGGAATATCATCAGCAGAGTTGATCCAGAAAACCAAGGACTAAGATCTGCGGAGAGACGTGAACACTGTTAGCTGGCAAAGCACAGATGCAAATGAGCTATTGTTTCTTGCTATAATGTGGCAAGAATATTAGAAATATGTGTTATCATTGACATCATCATGTGCAGTTATTGCCAGGTGTTCTAAATCTCCATAAAAAATGGCCACACCCACACCAGAAAAGACAGTTGCACTCACTAATATTTCTGTTCCAGCACAGATAGGTTTGTGAGACCTGTAGTAGATTTCTCCCTGATACTGGTAGGCTGTCAGACACTGCTCATCTTCATGTCTGGCACAGTTGACATACCTCATCCAGTTTGACTTGCTCGGATCTTTACCATCCACAAAGTGAAAAGTGTGTCCATCTTTCACAATCTGTTCACAGAATATCATATGCAGATTATATGTCAAGATCATAAACATCATCTATCTGTGATCTAAACTCCAAAACACTCACCACACATATAAATACGCAAAGACAAAATGCTGAACATGTGAACAGTAAGAGATTACAGCAATGAACAAGGATTATGTACCAACTTGTTACATGGTGTTTGCTGTCATTTGTCAGGAGGTTGGAATGATGTCTGATCATAGCCATTTGTAAGGATTTCAATCAGAACTTTTGGACTGAAGTGGTAATATCGATGCTTTGTCCAGCATCCTTATAATTATAAGAATTATTTTCAGATCATTCACCCTCCCTGCCTGTCTGTGTGTCTTTGACCATAATTGGCACAACTCTTTACAGCAGACGGCTAAGTCAAGGTCATATTTTTTACTGTCTGTTCTTTAGGTTCTATTTTGGATCCTCAGGCACAAGACCCTGGTATTAGGAGGTCTCTCTTTCTGTCTCTTTTATCTGTGTATGCTTTGAGGTTCACAGTATCTCACCTTCTCCTCTCACCATGTTACAGTCAGGATCATTTTTAGACTACAGCAGTGGTTCTCAACAGGTTGGGAATCCCCCCCCCCCCCCCCCCGAATTTTAGGATTTCCAGGGGGGAATTAAGATTATTTCAAGATTGCGTTAATACAAGAACCAAATTTATAAGGAAGAAATACGAAAAAAAAGGGGGGGGGGGAAATGACATTCTGAACATAAAAAAAAGGTTGAGGACCACTGCCCTACAGACTGAAGGAATGTACAGAAGTCATTTACAACCAACAGAAACCACTCGATTCTGCAAGTACAGAAAACTGCATCTCAGTCATGTCAATGTGTACATGTCAAATAGAATACAACACAGTTGTGTGCAACATTTCAGTGATGTTTCCATTTTCTATGTACAGTACAATGCTGGCCTCGTCAGCGACAATAACACAAGTAAATAAAATCTAGCCAGATAAAAACATTGATTCTTATTTCAACATGAGTATTTGTATGTTTCCAAGCTTGGAAGTTGAAGATTTCGAAGAATGACCTGTGCTCCTAAACTCTTGATGTCAATGGTTAATGTAAAATCAACACCATGGTACTCCAAGTAAATCCAGATTCTCCATCACTTCAACTAATGTAGATTTTTGTTTATAAAATTGTAGAAATAAAGCACATAATAAAATAGACAGTCACTGAGATTTTGTAGTTGATAAAAAGACATTTTTTAAGAAAATGTATTTCAAAGTCAACAGTGACTGTTTCAGTACAAAGAAACTTTCACATTGTCATAAAAATAACAATTCACCTGCCAACTATAACCAGACTCATGGGCAATCGTTTCATCCACTTCCTTCTTCCCTCTGTAAGGTCCAAATCTAGTACGAGCAGGGAAGTCTTTCACTGCAAACACACCCAAACCTGCATTTGGAATCTTGGATTTCTTGATGACTAGACCCTCTGGTAGAGTTCTCTTGCTGTACTCATCAGATTTGCTTGGTTGTATCTTTAATAGTTGAACAAATATCAAAGATGAGAATTCATATTTTACCATCTTGAAATGGAACAAGTTACAGCTAAATATTTAAAAAATCTAAAACATGTCTCAGAGTTCAAATATTTAGACAGCTAAGTTAGTTGTATGTCCTTTTTCAGGACAATACAATGAATGCTAGCATTTATTTGCTTTTTGTGATTTACTGGGCAATTTAGTTCAGTATTCTGCCATTGCTTTCAGAATGGCCGACCACTCATACCATCAAAAGCAACACAGAGAGGTTGTCACATCCATAGGGTCTATTAAACTTCCAGCATTCCTTTAAGTGCACCTATCTTCATATTTGCCAGCCATAAGTTTCAATGGACCTCATTATCACCCCCCCCCCCCCCCCACACACACACACACACACACTTTGACTCATCTGCAAACCTAAATGGATGTTTACACTTGCTATTGTTTAAGACTACACTAACATTTAGCAAGCAAGCAAGAGGTAGACAACGATACAAGTGGGAAGATAACACCAAGAGATGGACGAATATCTGCCTGAAAGAATGTACAGTCAGGGCAAGAGACAGACAGAATGTACATTCAGGGCAAGAGACAGACAGAATGTACATTCAGGGCAAGAGACAGACAGAATGTACATTCAGGGCAAGAGACAGACAGAATGTACATTCAGGGCAAGAGACAGACAGAATGTACAGTCAGGGCAAGAGACAGACAGAATGTACAGTCAGGGCAAGAGACAAACAGAATATACAGTCAAGGCAAGAGGCAAACAGAGTTGGAGATCCATTGCGGCCAACCTTCATGGTGGAGACAGCACCTGATTTATTGATTAAACATTTAGCATATCAGGAAAGCATGCTTGCTGCTAAGCTACTGTATCCCACAGGCTGCTGAATCAAACATAAAATGAAGAACCATTTTTGCAATCTGTGAGACATAATGAGCATATGGTGCTAGGCCCATATATTTAGACCACTTGACACGTGAGGGAGATGTGGGCAATATCACATCAGCTGTCTTTACTTTCCCAGACATTTTCTGGTACCCACTTTGGGTTGGGTCAACCTGGGAGTGTAGGTTAATTTTTAAAATTCACGTCATTGCAAAGTTGAGCCCATGGCAACCGGGCTAGCAGGCTAGCATGGTAATCAATGTGTATCTGCGACTCCCAGGCTGAGTGGTATGCCATTCATTCATTCAGTAGCATGTCCTTTGCAGAACCTCGCTCCCATAATAACCTTCCAGAAAACCTCTTGGTCATGAGCAAGATGTCCTGCGTCTGACATACACCCGTCTAGAGATCATCCACCACATCCTGCACCCATCTTCTCTTTGGCCTTCCTCTTCCTCTCTTCCCAGGCATATATCCCTCAATTATTGTTCTCTCCAAACTTTTGTGACGTTTCAAGTGACCAAAATATTTCAATTTTCTTTGTTTGATCGTCTTTAATAGCGAACCTTCTTCAATATTCAGCTCTTGAAGTACTGATGCATTTGTTCTTTTCTTTATCTAAGATATTCTTAGAACTTGTTTATACCATTTGTATTCAAAGGCATTTATGCGCTGTTAAGCTTGTTTAGTAAGTGTTCAGGTCTCACAGGCGTATGTTGCAATGGGAAAGATGCATGCTCTTAAAAATCTAATTTTTGTAGTTCTGTCTGTCCCTCTCCACATATGGTATGTAGTTGACTGAAGATAGTCATAAATAAAAGTCAGCAATGAATGTGTAAATAAAAAAATTGTTATGTGTTTGCCGAAGTCGTTTCCTGGTATGGGCCTCTATGAGATGATAGGATGATTATATTTTGTAGGCCTGAATGCACAGAGGAGTTGGTGGCCAGTCTCTCCATAGCAGACAAGCCAGGAGTCGAACCATCATCTGACCACATGCAATGTGTAAATGAATTACTAGAATAAGTGGGTGTGAGTGAACTTTCATTAGCCGAGGTCGGATTTGTCTCACTGTTTTCAATGTGCAGATAGATTTGTGTGTCTATATCTTAAGGTAAAGAAAAACAGGATTCATGGGAAAAAGAGACAGTAATGTTTACTGCCATTGTACACAGGTGTCACAAAATGCTGCGTTTACAGCCCAGAATATGTTCATGGACTTATCTTAGGTACCACTTAGAGAAATAAACATAAGAATGAATGTATTCTCTACTAGCATGTAAAAGACCACTGAACCGTGACACAAGTGGGCTCATAATGGCTTTGCAAGCAAATAAAACCGCCCAGGCATGATGCAAGCAACATGGTTTATCACCAGAATTGGAAAACTGGTCTACCCCAGAGCCTAATTGCTCCTTTGACATGACACATGATAAGCAGGTCTAGGAAAATCACTCAACCGTTAAGGCTGACCACCTTGTGAAACAGACCAGAGACACAAGGTGTGAACACACTATTTGATAAGGTTCCCAGGGGGAAACTGTCAGGCTGACAGGGGCCTCTCACAGCCACACACAGTGTGAAAGGCAAGCTGAACAGAGACTGCCCACTGCCCCAGGTGTGAGGCCAACCATTCAGAAAGAATTTATGATGGACATGCTGGGAGATAATTCAGTTTGCACCACAAAAATGTGTGAATTGAAATTGCTCAGACAGGAGACTACCCCAGTCAATGGTGGGAACCAGACCCCCAGATCAAATAAGGCATTTAAAACCACAAGAAAGTGGTAATTGAATTAAACGCCTTGGGGAGATAAGGAAAGAATATATATGCTAGGAGATTCTGATACTCAGATCAGAAATGAAAAATCTCCAAACAGGTGAGAAGAGAGAGTAAATGTAGATTTCTTAGTAACTATCTAAGTCTGTTAGATGTATGTACAGATTTTCAGTCTATATCTGACCTAAGTTACTTCAAGAATTATTATTGCTTCAGGTTACTTGAGTGTATATCCTATTGCTAGAAGGGTTATTCTTACTATACAAGTAGATACCTTTTGTGAGGCAGACTTTTGACTTTCACTTATCATGTTAGATGTCTGTTACTCTATGGAAACTTAGTTCCTCAGGCGTTTTAGATAATCATGTTACTACAATTTTTGCATTTTCATACTATGTATGTAGGAATACTTTCATAGGCCTAATGTTTAAGTATATGTTGGATGTATGTATTTGTAACTTCATATGAATATACGATGCTAGGACTATGCTTCGTACATATTCTTTTTGTGTATATATGTCTCATTTCGTATACATACAAACTAACTAATGCATTATGCTATTATGTTAAAGTATCATAATATGTCTAGTTTAATTAAAATATTTTATGTGTATGGGATGTTTGATATATTTATTGATTTGTCATATGCAAACCCACCAATATGAAGTGTTATGCTATTGTGCGCACATTGGCACCTTGCCTATCGATTGCATTGGAAGCAGAGGTGGAATGGTACAGACATTACCCATAACTGGTATAGGGTATATGGTGCTTATCCCTTTCAGGTATTTTGGAAGGAGCAGCTGTACAACCCAGAATGTCGGTATTTGCGACATGGACATAGGATGGCAGAAATGTAATAATTACAGGCGTGTGAAACAATTGAAAAGCCCGTCCCAGACTAAGACTGTAGGACAGAGATATGGAGGGAGAAGGAGGATGGTGAATGCAGTAGAGCTGGAAGATAAACTTGGCCAGACTGGTTATTGTATATGGGTGTGCTGGGATATATGTATTACTTAGGATTGTACTGATGTAGAACTAGATATAACACATTCTTGATTTCTTCCTAGCTCTCAATAAGAGCGCCTGCGTATAGATCTCAAGAGCGAGTGGCAACCAGGTAGTGCCAGGACTGGCAGATGTCAGAAAACCGGCAAGCTGTTTTCTACTGGAGAGTTCGCTGATCTGACCACGGCTGTTTGCTGATCGGAGCATAACAGCTGTTAGCGGACCTCTCACTGATCCAGACAGGATTCAGAGTTATGTATTTTATATTAATCATTTCACTTTCATGATTACTGTAGTGCATAACTTATACGCATTCATCATCATCATCAATTGAAAAACATCAGATGTCTAATAATATGATTAGTAAATAAATGTTGTAGTTTGTTTTAACTCATAGTTCAGTCGTTATACTTTTTAATTCCAATTGTGCGTACGTGTTGTGTGTGTACATTGGTGGGGGCTTACTTACACACCAAGGAAGGGAGCCGTCAGAGGAGAAAAACCTGTACTGGGATAGTTGTCAATTACTCTTAAATTTAGACTTAAACATCTATCTCAGCTAAACTTCTCCTTCCTACGCCTTGGCGAATATTCAGCACAGTTCATTTCAATTTTGTTACGAGCCATTTGGAGCTGTATGTTGGATATTCAGGGCTTAATCTATAGTTCAGCCATATAGATTTGGTCCCTAGTCAATTTCTGACTATTTGGGGTTGCACGCCAGTGAATAATACTTTCATCTAGCCGGCGAAGCACCCCGACTTCTGACAACAGGGTATGAACATAATTACCACCGTCAAACTGAGATAGTAAAGTAGGCACTGCATCAATGTATCAATGTGACGGCTGTCTTTGCCGTCAATAGTGTATCTAATGTGACAGACAATGAGAGAAGAACAAGGAAAATCTTAACACTGCTGTTATAATTCAATGATTATGCATATATAAAGTCAGCAAAGTCTTCAGGCTGATAAAACAGTTTACCTTGACATCATCAACAACCAGCAGTGGTCCATGTACGGGACAGTCCCCGTCATATTCTTGCCTGCAGTCCTCACAGTCTGCCATGTGAATACAGAAAACATGAATTATATGACTCAATGCTGCACATTCTGATTGTGTGTTCTCTCCTACTGATATTCATACAATGAGAATTATATTTTGAGTGGCATATAATCTTTCAAAGTAGCAAATATAATAATCACTTCAAGATATGTTCCAACTCCACAAACAAACAATGTAGACGGATATATGATAAATTAATTTAGTGCATTCAGAATTTGGCTGGAAATGGAAGTTCAGTCCTAGATTTTTAAAAATTCTACTGAGGGTGAGGTGGTCACCTGCACAGATGGGTCAGTTGTTCGACACATGAGGAGCTCATCGGCTTTTACTGCTCAGGCCGAAGGAAGAATTGAGACAGTTGAGTTAAGAATTGACATCACTGCACTCAGGACATTCCCATACGTGCTCCGTCCCCTCGTTCAACAGACAACGAAGAGTCACACTACTAATTGTTCCCACCACTATCTGATTAAAAGTTCTCCTGGTCTTCTCTCTCAGTTTTGAGATTCTTCCAGAACCCCTGGCGATCCTCCGCAATCTCATTCTTTCCACATATGGGTTCTCAATCTGTTCCTCTGCCTTCTCCACCTGGTGCCACAAGCGCATGACCACCTCCCCCTTGTCAGAGAATTGAGACAAAAAGTAGCCTGACTATGGAGGTCATGGCAGTAACTAAAGCTATAGCCTGACTATGGATGTCATGGCAGTAACTAAAGCTATAGCCTGGCTATGGATGTCATGGCAGTAACTAAAGCTATAGCCTGACTATGGAGGTCATGGCAGTAACTAAAGCTATAGCCTGACTATGGAGGTCATGGCAGTAACTAAAGCTATAGCCTGACTATGGAGGTCATGGCAGTAACTAAAGCTATAGCCTGACTATGGAGGTCATGGCAGTAACTAAAGCTATAGCCTGGCTATGGAGGTCATGGCAGTAACTAAAGCTATAGCCTGACTATGGAGGTCATGGCAGTAACTAAAGCTATAGCCTGACTATGGAGGTCATGGCAGTAACTAAAGCTATAGCCTGACTATGGAGGTCATGGCAGTAACTAAAGCTATAGCCTGACTATGGAGGTCATGGCAGTAACTAAAGCTATAGCCTGACTATGGATGTCATGGCAGTAACTAAAGCTATAGCCTGACTATGGAGGTCATGGCAGTAACTAAAGCTATAGCCTGACTGGAGACACAGACTTTCACCTGGACATGCTTTCTCAGTGACTCAATGTGTGTGCTCAGAAAGATTGAGATGGGCTGGGTTTGAATACGGTGGATGAAATCTCTGAGTAGGTTAAGCCTGATGAAAACTAGGTCACTTTTGTTCCAGGACATGTGAGTGTAAGAGGAAATGAGCAAGCTGATAGGCTTGTGAGCTGAGCTACTGTGGAAAGCAGACAAGCAATGGACTAGCATGATATAATGAATGCCATCTGAGGGGCAGGGCGATTAAATGAATCAAGAGACAACTGCAAATCTGCAACCATGACTAGACTTTAAGAACATCAAGTTAGGAGGTGAAGCCAGACAGGAGCGCTATCACGGGGCCAAAAATGAATATTAATCCAACATGGAATAGAACTGGTGTTGTCTTGACACTATATGCTGAGGGAGGTACTGAGGAGGGGATCTGAGCACTTATGGATTGAATGGCTCAATGTGTAGTGAGAATTATCTGACAACTAACTGACAATGAAGTAGAACAAATACATTAACACTCAAAAGTGAACAGTTATTGTAAACTATTGACCCTGTTAATTGGTCAGAAGAAGAAAGTTAGCAAAATTAAGAAAATGGCACAATGGAAAAGAGGAGGAGAAGACATAAGTCCACATTACAGAGGGCAAGAGAGGAAGGCTCTAGATATAGATCAGATAGCAGACATCCAATATACAATGACAAGCCATGACACAGAAGAGATCGGTGGAGCACCAAACATTGATGGATCCTGCTAAGTCTATCTCAAGACGACCAACCTGAACTAACGACACTAATGAAGCAACAACCAACAGAAATGGGAACCATCCTCCAACGCTACAAAGCCTTGGAAGTGTGTAAAACTGAACAGACACGACACCAAGGCAACAAAGTAAAAAGCAGCACCAAAACAATGAGTTGCAGACAACACAGCAAGTAAAACCAGCGGGAAAACCCGCAAGCAAAAGTAGAAAGGTAACACCACTCAGGCCCTAAATATAACAAGTCAATAGAACAGGTGAATGAGACCTAAACATCTTTCTTCAAACTAGAACTCATGGAAACTGTCATGCATTTAGTTTTGTTCATGTTGAATGACACTCCCTGCTTCTTACTCTACTTCATTACCTGGTCTGGAATGGCTTGCAGACTACATTCAGACTGCTATAAATATTGTGCAATCAGCATATCTCATGTTTTTATTTTGTTTGTGAGATGCAGGGGCTGAGTTATCTCGAGGTATGGTGTCTGCTTCGAGTGCTGGAGGTCCCGGGTTCAAGCCCAGGTGAGAGCCGGGACGTTTTCACGTGGACTTCTAGTAAAAAAATGTCCCCTGGTCTCTGGGTAGTGAGATCGGACGCCCATGTGTATTGTTGCGCACGTAAAAAATTCCTTGCCAGTTGGAAATCAAAACAGAGTAGCCTAACGGGGTTGCCCAGGCAAAATTTTGAGTTAAAAATCTACCCAAAGTATTTCAGGATCCTCACCAGTGCTACAGAGTCTGTGCACTGAGTTGAGATTCTCCGGACTCAGGCTTGAGTTAGGAGTAGAATGGAGCACTTATGGGTTACATCCGTGTGCTGTGATGTTGATCCTTCGACTAAACTAAACTAAACTTGTGAGATGCTCGATATTTCTGAGTATTGCTTCATTGTATATGTTGTATATGTATTTGTAACTACGGCTAAAACAACAATAAAACAATTATGGATACAATTGTAACAGCTGTGATTATAAAGATGCACGACAACAACAAGCAAGTAATACAAACAGCAACAACAGTGAGACAAGGAGCACAACTGTTACTTATCACAAAATTCACAAACTTACAGAGAAAATCATCATCATCAAGGGTGGCAATTGACATGTAACTTGACCTTCTGATCTTTCTAAACAGATACATGTGGACTTCCTCATTGTCAGAGTCTGTCTACTTCTTTCTCTGAAATAATATATTACATATTAATTAAACATCATTAAATGATCAAGATATTCCATAAGTAGCTGCAGCCATGTTCAGTGTTATATCCAACAACACAAGTCATATCAACAGTTACAGTATTGTACTTTTCTGGTGACTATTATCACCGCAGACATTGATGTGCAGACTGTGAAGAATTCTCTGTTTCAGGAAACAAAACATAACATTGCTTATTATTGCACCTCTCTAGAATTTCTGTCTTGTGTTGTCATTCTATAATGGACACATTTGTCTCGTCTTTCCTTATTGTTCTATCTATCACATATGACCACTGCTAGCCACACTGGACTTGTTAACTTTTCTATTACACAAATGGGGCAGAATAGCTTACGGCAGAGGTGAGCAAACTACGGCCCACAGGCCCACTGTAACAGAGGTTGGGTTTTAGGTTGGAAAAGGCTACAGCACGACTGAGCATCGGGATGGAATGGGAGGAGAGATGCTCAAGTCGTGACGTAGTTTGTTGTCAAGAATCAGTTTACATCTGAACCTAGCCCTAGAAGGCAGGCCGTCAACACGTTTGTATTCTACCATGACATTGTATCGGCTATAACGTTTAATAAAGTTGATTTAGAATTTCTACAAGACTTGTTAAGCCATCGTTTCATCATACAGTGTTATATATGGCTTAAATGGAGCCGTTTGACCAGGATTCTGGACTTTGCCGTCGCGGACACAATGTGAAGTACTAAGAAACAGCAGAGCACAGCAGAGAACTTTTAATGAACACCTTTCTCAGCTTGCGGCAACAAGAAAAGGAGGGAATCTAGAATCTTGTTGGAAGTAATAATCAAAAGATCCAGACCAGACTACCTTTTGAGGCCTGCAACTTAGAACAAGCGTTTTTTCCCGACCAGGCGATTGGAATACCTATTGAAATCAGTTTTTGGATGGAGCTACCATCTACCATCGTAGGATTGTTAGAATCGGGGGCTGTTTATTATCGTGCTCTGGAGTGACCGAACTGTTGTCAATATCCTGTGAGTTTTGACCTGCCATCATTGCAGCCGTTGTTTTAACCTAGCTTGTCTGAAGGTCACTTGCTTGCTGGAGGACTGAGGAAATTTTTCTGCTCTCAAAATATAAAACAATGGCCACTGCGTCGTCTGTGAAACTTACAGCAACCAAAAGCCCGGCTAGGGGTGGTTGTCTGTAAATATTTTCGGAATTCTGCTATCAAGAATCTTAAATTTGCTAACAGAACATCTTGTCAACTGAAGGTCAACTGTCAACTTGAACAAGAATTTTGCTGAAGGTCAATCCAGTTTGATCGTTGTCTCGAGCGAACAAGAATTTTGCTGAAGGTCAATCCAGTTTGATCGTTGTCTCGAGCGAACAAGAATTTTGCTGAAGGTCAATCCAGTTTGATCGTTGTCTCGAGCGAACAAGAATTTTGCTGAAGGTCAATCCAGTCTGATCATTGTTTCAGGTGAGCAAGAATTTTTCAATTCCTCAATCAAGTTCAGCCCTTGCCTCAAATCAAATTTGCGGAAGTTAATCAAAAACTTTAAGACTTAATCATCTAGAATCAAAAATCAAAAATTTTCCAGAATGGTGATGAATTCGGACAACTCGTTTCATCAAATCAAATATTATCTAAGATCTGTGGACAATGTTAAAAAGTTTTTGAGCTCTCTTGCAACTGAATCGTTATAGGAAAAGAAAATCAGGACAGCAGCTAAATACTTCATTCCTTCATTGATTGGCCCATATCTTTTTGACGCAGTCAGACTATCTCTGGGCTCCGCTGCATATGAGAGCTAATCCTTTTGGGCTCTGTTGCGTGTGAGTCGTTCTCAAGACGTCGATTTGATGTACCCCAACCGGGGCGAAGTCAGAAGCCAGAAGTCTGGTAGGGACCCAACCAGGGGTTGAAGTATTGAGGCATCCTAAGAAGAGAAACTACCTGAAGAGTGCGAGATCCCTTGGAAGAAGGAACTACCTGAAGTGCGCGATTGGTTTCAACTTATACAGACTCCAGGCGTTTAAGTTCAACCTGATGGCGAACCTAGAGGAGTACGTCTTGCTTAGCTGGTCGAACTGTTCTTGGTGTATAAGGTAAATGTGATTTGTATTGCTTAAATTAGCTGGTTACAAATGTGAAATTGATTGTTTGGTTTGTACAATAATATTTCAGCATAGCAGACCCATCACAGCACAGTGGAGAAACAGGCATAATTTCGGCTGAGTTCAAGACGAGTTTTTTTTCAGGTACCAAGAAATATACAGAAGAAGAATTTAATATGAGTTTCCCATATGTAGAATTACAACGTATTAGTACATGGTTGGGAGAATTAAAAGAGGCAGTTAGTGAAGTAGAGAATTTTGTAGAAACGTTGAAGAACAGAACGACTAGACAAGACCCTTATAGATTTAAGGTAGACCACAATAGAGTAGGAAAGAATAACAAGAGACAGCCACTGCTTAATAAAGACAGAAGACAATATGGCTATTATGAACCAAGACCTGATGTATGTGGGGTAAAAGACGGTGAGAACAGACGTAATGGCGAAAGGTCAGACTGGTATAGCTGTAATAGATACAAGATTGGTCCTGAGAGAGACTTTTCCAAGAAGTTATGGAAATGGCCATCCTATAGCAAGAATGCTAGGAAAAAACGTGACGACTGGTTCGAACAAAGACGGAGACAGTATTTGAGGTCAGGGTCAAAGAATAGAATAGGAAATGTAAGTGAAAATTCAACTATTCCTAAGGTGATTGCCAATGTGACTAGTAGACAAGAAAATAAAACGACGGTGTTAATAAAGAGAATAGACCGAGAGACACAGACGCAAACAAGTAATACGATAAATGATAGTACGCAGACACATAGGGATACTGTAGAGAAGACAACCCAGGTACAGTCAATTAAGAAAATAGAAAAGGGAACGCAAACTATTAAGACGGTGGAAATTGTGGAACCACCTCAGGTGAAATTATAAAAAGGAGACACAGTTGAAGTTAAGAAAGAGAGACAGACGAGAACCAAAGACGAAAGGAAACCAAAGAGGAAAAGTATTGAAGAAAGAAATAGTAGTATGATAGTTAATAGAGGTACTGTTATGTCAAGTTCCTCAGGAATAGACATGAAACTAATCCCCAAATGGTGTAGGAATATTAGGTGTGAGAGTTCAGGTTACGGAGAAGATGTTTCTGCCGCCGCATGTTATAGTACATACCGTGATGCTGAGACAACTGTGAATACAGATGATTCGGAGAATGAGAGAATTACACTGCGAGCAGATCCTGACTCGAAGCGTGATGTTCCCTCATACGGTGTAGTTGCTGGTGGACAGACGGACAGAGTTTTAGTTAGTGACTCTTTAGAACTAGATACCAGTTTATATGACAAGAAAGTAGGGAAGGCTAAGAGACGAATATCAAGAAAGAGAAAGAAAGTCAGACGTTCTAAAGCTGACTACGGGAATAGGGTCGAGGTGTCGGCAGTAAACTATTATGAATCTGATGAGGGAACTATTATAAGTGTGTCATCTGAAGACGAGATGGGGAAATATAAACGTTACGTAAGGTATACAGGAAACAGTGAGCAGACCGACGCAAATAAAGAAAATAGAAAGAAATCATTTAAGAAGAAGAATAATAATAGACAGATAGCGGGAATTTACTCAACGACAGAAAGTGACTTAAGAAAAATAGAAGAATATATGACCTTAAGACCTGAGTACTTTAACAACAGGTTAACAACAGATAAATACTGTCATAAGAAGATGACATAATAAAAGAAAGACGTACTAATGTACTGAGAGACAATGAAATATTTAACTTAGATACACTCTATAACTGTTAAAATTCTTAGGGTAACGAAGGACATATGGCATTGTTTTGGCTTATGAAAAGAGTTGCGGTTTGAGCAAATACATATGGGCTGTCTAAAATAGACGGATGAATTTTTTTGTGTAGCGTCACATGGTACAAAGTAGGCAATAGTGTTGTTGAGGATAGAGAGTTACGACAAATGATATTCTACGTGGATACGTAATACAGGATATCTTGTGTTTGGTGGTGATGTAGGGAGAGTAAACAAGGTAAAAGTTAAAATAGTCCTTTGTCTAGAATGGATAGATACAGAGAGTTAATCACGTTGAGTGATGTATAACTAGAGTGATTAAAGTAGAGTAGGAAGGTTCGTACTAGAAATGGTTCGACTCAAAGCTATAACGTGATGTCTGAGATAGTTTTGCTTGTTGGTTGGAGAAGAAGGTATAGTATTGTTGACAGGTGAACCGAGAGTGTCTGGTGAGGAGATATAGATTGAGGAGGAATTGAATATCCTGTGTGTAAAATAGCCAGTTGAACGCGAGAATATTAAGAGTAAAAGACTGTAGAAGTTGATGCTTGAAGAATACGAATTCTTGGTGAGGGGGATGACGTAATTATATGATGCCTGTGAAGAAAGAAGAGGTGATTAAATCTGAGAAAGTTGTTGTGTGGAGAAGTTTAGAATGATAGTTACGAGATTAGTGACCCGTTGGAGTGAAGTTTGTTTTGAGAGATAGTAGATAGTGCTGGTTAGTGTATAAAAGAGATATAGGTTGCGAGAGATAGTGTATAGGTTCTGACTTTCGTAAAGGAGCGAATGATTGAGAAAAGTAGAAATAAGAAAGCAGTGAATTGTGAATGTCCTGTGGAGTAATTCGTCTGGTTATGCGTTGTTCATACGTGAGTATAAGTGTAGACAAATAGGTGTTCGTCGCGATGAGTGAAGTAGGAGTGAGGTTTGGAGACGTCGTCTAAGTGAAGTACATAGATAAAAGGTATTAGTTGCGCGGTTGATATATCTTGTGTTAATGTGTGTGGAGGAGATCGAAACGCTTAGATTGTAGTGAGTGATTGCTGGAATGTTGAATTGGCGTCTAAATTTTTTTTTTTTTGAAGTAATAGTATAGACACGTTAGGTTGTCGAGATGCGAGAATAGTCGTGAGATGAGAGCAAGGTTGTGTATCACTGTCCGTGTGAATATGCGAAGTGTGGATGATAAGTGATGTTGATAAAACGTGGAGCATAAAGTAACTGAGTATATGAAAATTGAGAGATAGAAAGAACATGATTAGAAAGGTGTGATGTCTTTTGTTGGAATGTGTGATCTTGGACGGAATTTATGACAGGTTGACAGAAAGAGAGTTAACATTTTGAATGACGTTTCATAAAATATGTTTAGTATTCTTGACAGGGACAGGTTGAAGTGTGAATGCCCGATACTGAGAAATGAGAAAAGTGAGGTCCGTTGTCAGTTATAAGTGGTGTGGGTTGCTGTTCTGTAAGAGGAGTGAAAGATAGTGAAGTAAACAATGAAGTAAATCGTCACGATGCAAGAACGCTGGGAGAGACTTGAAGATAGTTTAGAGTAGTTGTGGTGAGACGTTGAAAGTACTGATGCAGGAGAATGAAATATTAATTGCGTCGGGTAGACGAGAAACTTAGAAGTAGAATTAGTTGTATTGGTGAGAGGTCTATAGTAAATAGACAAGTTCTTTTGCTGGGTGTAGCATGGTGGAGATACTGTAGTTAACAGTAATGATTAAGAAGTTGTAGTGATGTTTGGTACAAATCCAAGGGAAACAATTGGTGTGCCGTTCCACAGGTTAATTAGTAGATAGATGACGGCTGGTACATTGAGATGACATTGGGATAATCGCCACATTAGTAATAGATAAAATGAGTTAACCTGTAGTTACAGTGCTTGCTTAAGATGATATTCCAGACATTGTGATGTGTTAGGAGTTAGGCTGGAAAAAGATGGAAAATTGTGAGGGGAGAGAATCAATGATAGTACGGTCATTGCTGATTAGTGATTTTTTTTGTGTAGAGAGAACAGATATTGTTCTAAGTTAAGAAGTTGGTCTGTAGTTAACAGATATACATACGTGGCAGTGAAGTGTTTTGTTTTCTCGGTTATAGAAATAGTGGAATAACTTGTATGAATAGATATGTGTTACATTAGTTCGTATAGGAGGCCAATGTTGATGGGCCACTGTACGTAGTTAATTTTAAGAGAATTATGTTTGTTTGAAAACCTTCTCTTTAGCGAGAAGACAGTTGTTGAATCTGAGTTTTTAATGCCTCATATATGTAATATGTTTTTTTTTGCTTGATTTGGTCCTGAAAAATGATTGTTATTATTCGATTTTAGAATAGGGTTATTGTGTTCTTAGACTTTTACGTACAAACTATTGGTCCGTAAAAGAGACCAGTAGTATTAACTAACAATAGATTAGGATGCATGTTATATTATTTTAAATTGTGTTTTTCTTTGAATGAGTTGACATCTTTAGTTAAAATGAGGGGAAACATAAAATATGTATAAACTATTTGGGGGGTATGATGTACTGTTATGATTTTATTTCGCTTCACTTGTGGTCTAAGTGAATTGTCTTGTATGTACATGTTGGAAATTAGTTAAGTTAAGTTTGATTTACATGGTTTTGTCTAGAATAAAGACAGTGCATGGGGCTTTATTTGGGACCCTTCGTTCAGAAAATAGTAATAAACTACTGGGGACTAGAAGAGAGACATATTCTCCTTGTGAATAATAAGTTGATGTATATTCTACTAGCAAGATTGCTGTGATAATCAGCGTTGAGAGGTTAAGTTGTGGAAACATAGGCCATACTTAAGTGACGGGGTTAATACACAAGTAAAATGGTTATGGGGAAATTAAGTGAACATTAATTGAAGAAAAGTGAATAACGTATATAGCAGTGGGGTAAATGAGGGGAAAGTTTAAAACATAGTTTCCATGGGGTCAGAAGAACCATGGTGCACTTTCATAAGAGACACAAGATTGCTGGCTTATAGAAGAAGAAGTGAATAACGTGCTATGCCAGGCAATTACCAAAACATGAATTGAATCCATGTTTGACTCCGAAGAATGGTTAGAGACTGTGGATAGCAGTACAATAGTAAAGGGGGTTGTAAGTGTGAAATGAACATTGTGGAGACATAATGACGTGGGGGTTTAGAGGGTCCGTGATATATGGACTGTAATAGAATAACGTTGATTGCAAACATGAGTATAGTGTTGCTGTTGATAACGGCATAAGTAGAGGTTAGAGTAGAGATGCCCATAATAAATGGACATAAAGGGGTCGCTGAAATTTTCGGCGAAATTAAGAGAGAATACTGAGTGAGGTATGAGAGAAGGTTAGTTATGTGAGCTAATGGGTATAAAGTGGGAAGAGGTTTAGAGAGATGATGGACCTTGTTAATTGTGTACTGTCTGTAATATATAGACATTTGGGAGTGAATTTTTGATGGTTGGTACTTGATGCTGTAGATAGCAGCGTAAACTGTTACCATAAGAAGTGGTATTGTAGAAGAGATAATTGTTTTAGACTTTATTACATAAAGTCTCAAATGACATAGGGGGGTAAAGGTGTGTGTAATTTAGCTAAGTGTGGTTTTTTTTTGAGAAAGAGTTCTACTTCTTTCTTCTTTGAATCTCCGGTGCGCACCGATTTCTTGTCTTTCTATCATGTGCGAGTGTTCTCAGGTTGATTGAAAGTAGAGAATTAGTAAGTAGTGTTGGTGATGACAATAGGGAGTTGTTATCAGAAGAGTACAGCGTTTGAAATTTTAAGCGGATTATTTATGAAGAGAAGAAGGAGTGTTTATTTCATATGTGTTATGTTGTAATGTTATTGAGGATATGTAATTAATATGTGTTATGTTATGAAGAGCCAGAAATATATCCATCCATCCATCATGTGCCATGCCGGTAAGCGTGGGCGGTCATGTTCTGCCATCTCACTCGATCAACAGAGTCGCAGATGTTATTACTGTTCCGAGGTAATTGTACCTATTCACTTGTTGAAGAATATTCCCATTTACTTGTATATTACACTGTGGTATTTCGTTCTTCTTAGTGACGACCATAATCTGTGTCTTTTTACAATTTAATTCTAACCCTTGTTGTTCACTGTGTGTAACAACCGCATCCACTAAATGTTGCAGGTCCTGTTCATTGTCTGCAATCAAGACTGTATCATCTGCATATCTAATGTTATTGATGCATCGTCCCCCAATGTTGATTCCTTCCATATTTTCAATATTTCTGAAAATATTTTCACTGTACAGGGAAAACAGATCTGGAGACATTACACATCCCTGTCTCACACCTCTCTTAATAGGCTGATATTGGCTTACTTCATTATCAACTCTTATGGCAGCTTGTTGTTTCCAATATATGTTTTTTACAAGTCTAAGGTCTTTCCCATCAATTTGTAGTTCTTCAAGCATCCTTATCATGTTGACATGTCTCACTTTATCAAAAGCCTTTGTGTAGTCAATGAAGCAAAGGTGTAGATCTTTGTTTACTTCTATAGAGCGTTCGATTACGGTTCTCAGTATATACACAGCATTTACTGTACCCTTGCCTACTACAAACCCACATTGTTCTTCTCCTATTTCAGGTTGTAAGTGAACACAACATGATTTTCTTGGCATGTGTAAAGAAGGTAGTTTGCCATTGCTTTCCTTCCCAGCAGTGACCATACTGGTCAGTGACCGTAGCCATTGTCTCCTCAAAAAAGGAGATCCTCTGCCTACCGTCGTGAAGGTGTAGACCATAACTTTTTCCTTTACAGGAAAAATTCTTTAGAAAACATAGGGAGGTGTAACAGAGGTTGGGTTTTAGGTGGGAAAAGGCTACAGCACGACTGAGCATCGGGATGGAATGGGAGGAGAGATGCTCAAGTCGTGACGTAGTTTGTTGTCAAGAATCAGTTTACATCTGAACCTAGCCCTAGAAGGCAGGCCGTCAACACGTTTGTATTCTACCATGACATTGTATCGGCTATAACGTTTAATAAAGTTGATTTAGAATTTCTACAAGACTTGTTAAGCCATCGTTTCATCATACACTGTTATACCACCAAGTGATTTTATGCGGCCTGCGAGGGCATTTAGAAATAAAAAAATTTAATTTGTTTTTAAGTTATTTTGTTGATTTTTGTAGAATTTATTGTACCGTTATGATTTTTAGTAATAAAAATTTTTAATTCGTTTTTAAGTTATTTTGTTGAATTTTACAGAATTTCATGTACCGTTATGATGAGTGTCAATAACAAACGTAAGATTGAAGATGAATGCCATGTTTTTAATGATGAATAGACAACTAAGTACTGTTTTATAAAAGTTGGTAGCACATCAGTTTGCTTGTTGTGTCGTGAGTTAGTGGCCGTCATCAAGGAGTACAATTTAAAAAGAAATTATCAAACAAAACATTTCAATTTTGGATACAATTTAACGACCGAAGAGAAGGAAAGGAAATGCCTTGAGTTGGTGAAAACAGTCTTCAATTACAAGATGCTGCAACTGAAGCTAGTCTTGTGCTGTCACACATAATTGTAAAACAGAACAAGCCATTTTCTGATGGCGAGTTCATTAAGGAATGTTTGCTAGATGCAGCAAACATTATGTGTCCACAACAAAAAAAACAGATTTGACAACATTACTTTATCAAGGAGAACTGTGGTCAGACGTGTTGACACAATCAGTGAAAATTTGATGCATAAACTTCAAGATACAAGTAAACAATTTTTGTAGTACTCTCTTGCATTGGATGAGAGTACAGATGTACATGATACTGCCCAATTATTGATATTTATACGTGGAATAAACACTTCTTTCAAACTCACTGAAGAGTTACTGAGTGTTGAGTCACTCAAAGACACAACCACAGGCCATGATATATTCAATGCTGTTACTAACTAAATTGAAAGAACTGGGTTGGTTTGGAACACGATGGCAAGTGTTACAACTGATGGAGCTCATGCTTTCACTGGAAAAAAAAATGTAGGCCTGGTAAAGTTGATAAGTGATAAAATTAAAGCAGAATATCCAGACCACACATTATTACCACTTCACTGTGTGATTCATCAAGAAAGTCTGTGTAAAACTGTTTTGAATATCAAGCATGTTATTGACCCAGTTGTCAGTGTCATCAACCTCATCAGATCAAGAGGACTTAATCACAGTCAGTTCAATTCATTACTTGACGATTTGGAAACTGAACATTCCGATGTCCTGAACCACACCAATGTTCGATGGCTGAGTCTCGGCAAGGTGTTGAGGTGAGTGTGGGAACTCAGAGAAAAAAATAGTGATGTTCCTAGAGATGAAGGACATTGCATGTGACTTTAGTACTAACATTGTCAATAAAGAGTGGCAGTTAGACTTTATGTTTGCCATTGAAATTATGGAAAAGTTAAATGAACTGAATGTCAAACTTCAGGGCAATGGTGTGTTTGCACATGAATTGTATGTATATGTAAAATCATTTCAGGCAAAACTCTCACTGTTCTCCAGACAAGCAAGTGAAAAAAGATTTTGTCACTTCCCTTTGCTGAAACAAGAAACCATTTCTGGTGAAATGACTGAAAAATACAAAGCCCAATTAGATGCATTGATTGAAGAATTTGGATGGAGATTCCAAGATTTCAAGAAATTAGAGCCATAGTTCAATATTCTCAGTTCACCTTTTAGTGCAGAAGCTGATACAGCCACAGAGAACATACAGTTGGAGCTGCTTGACTTACAAGCAGATCATTACTTGAAAGAGAAATTCAAGACAGATGGTTTATTGGATTTCTATGGATCTTTATCACAAGAATCATTTCCCAACTTTAAAAACTTTGCAGCTAAACTTTTATCATTATTTGGATCAACATACATTTGCGAACAAGCATTCTCTTGCTTGAAGATCAACAAATCTAAGAATAGGTCTTTATTGTCGGACTGCAACTTGCATGCTATCATGCGAATTTCAACAAGTGAACTTGCTCCAGATTTCAAGAATATTGTCAAAAACTGCAAGCAGTTCTATACATCTCATTAGAAATCAACAACTGTAGTGACAATGTAGTCGCTATGTGTCTAAATTAAAGCCATTGATAGATAATAAAGAATATTTGTTATAATAACAAGTTGTAAAATCGTGTTAACAAATTAGCAAAAGTTTTTGTCCATATTGTCAAATATAATGTATAAGTAAAATAAAATTGCAATAATTAGTTATTTATACTGCTTAATAACCTATAAATAATTAATAATTACTTATTGTGATAGGTAGCTGTAAACAAAATGGATATATTGGCGGCCCGCCAATAGCTTTACATTTGTCAATGCGGCCCTCCGCACGAAAAGTTTGCCCACCCCTGGCTTACAGTATGACAACCACCTCAGGGTCATAGAGACATGGTTTGATTCACAGTGCAAAGGACCTTTTTTTGCACACCTTAACCCTTTTAATGCTACGTAATTCTGAGTAGCGTCCCGCCCGGTGCTAAATACTTTCTCCGCCGACTGCCCCGCCTGTGCTAAATACTTTCTTGACCTCTAAGAAACTGGAAATGTCACGGCGGTGTTGACCATTTTTGTAACACCGGAAAATTTAAGCATTCCTAAACTGGGTAGGTTGGCACCATTGTTTGAACAAACACTTTTACAAAGAGATAAAACAACAAAATAGCTTATTCATGTTTTAAAAATGTTTAGTTTAAAGTTATTTTAATTATATATAAATAATAATGTATTAATATTAAGATATTAGGTAAAAGATAGAAAAATTAAAAAAATAAAATGTAACAATATGGTGGAATGACGATGTTACAGAAGCAATAACAGAGAAAAATAAACTATTCACATTATTTTAAAATTCAAAAGATAAGATTCAATAACAAGATGGATTGATAGTGTAACGGAACATACGCAAAACAAGGAATGGAATGACAAGAAAAGACCAAAGGAAAGTTAATAATTTAGTTGTTTGTGGAAGACCCCGAAGCAAGGTACGACACAGAGAGGTACATCACAATCCTTGCGCATATATCTTAATTCCCGTCGTTTTTTATTTTTAGAGCACACCACACACTTTCTTGTTGGCCCCTTCTTCTGTGACGTTGTGGACTCTATTGTAGATGGGAAATGACGATGTACCAATCGTAGTGGCAGATCTTCGCTCCTTCGTCCCCCCCCCCCCCCTACTCTTTCTTCTCTCCGTAGAATATTTTTGTAGAATTTCACGAATTAAAGATAAATGAAAATCAGCAAGAGGAATATTATTCCCCGTTACCAATTTGTACATGGAATATGCATTTAAAATAGACAGATCTAGAACATGAAAAAACAGTTTCTTGTACCACTTTACAGTTTTCCTAATTGACTCAATAGAACTGAGAAGCATGTCAGTCCGATCAACCGCGCCCATATTTTTATTGTAGTCAACAATGCACTTTGGCTTTTGTGTATTTTCTCCGGTTTTCCAATCTTTTTTCTCTGTTGGTACAATGTCTGAATTGTGACATGTAGACAGCATCCAAACTTCTCTTTTGTCGCACCATTTCAGGGCTAATAAACAGCTTGTAGACCTATAGCAAATTCCTTTTTTTAATAATTTTTCTTCCATTTTAGGCAAATTCTGTCTATTCTTTCTGACCGTGCCACATGCATTAGTTGCATGATCGTGAAGCCACATAAACAAATTAGGACTGGTGTACCAATTATCTACAAAAAGGGTATGCCCGTTTTGGAGATATGGTGCCAGTAAAGTAGTAACAATATCAGCCCCCTTCCCAAGACCTGATACAGTAATGGCACTGTTGGCACCAGTGTAGACAATAAAATCTAAAATATAACCCGTTCTGCAGTCACACATAACAAATGTTTTCACACCAAATCTGCTTCTCTTTGATGGAATGTATTGCTTGAATGATAATCGTCCTTTGAACAAAAGGAGCGATTCATCAATAACAACATTCTGATACGGCGAAAATGCACTCTTGAACGCGGGGGTATTATAAAACCAGTACACCGTAGAAATTAAAACGAACAAAACAGGCTTGTTGCTGGTGAAGCTGCCTCAACAACACATTATCAGCACACTAACGCCTGTTGAGCCTGTGAAATAGGTCATTTGGATCTAAAAATAGGTAACCTTTGTGCCCCATTCATAAACGCTTGAAAACGGCTATATCTTTCTTGTATAGATGTTATAAACGGGTTAGCTCGTCCATAGCACCGGGGGGACAGATTACGGGAGGCGAGTCAACTCGTCAACAGCATCGTACGGCGATACTACTTAACTCGTCTATAGCCGCGAAAGGGTTAAGTAACATTAGACATATCATGCGAGACCCTTATTTGTATAGATCAATCAGCACTCCAAGGATGATGTGGTCAAGGATGGTGTGGTCAAGCATGATGTGGTCAAGGATGATGTGGTCAATGATGATGTGGTCAAGGATGATGTGGTCAAGGATGATGTGGTCACGGATGATGTGGTCATGGATGATGTGGTCAAGGATGATGTGGTCAATGATGATGTGGTCAAGGATGATGTGGTCAAGAATGATGTGGTCAATGATGATGTGGTAAAGGGTGATGCGATTAAGGGTGATGCGGTCAAGGATGATGCAGTCAAAGGTGATGTGTTCAAGGATGATGTGGTCAAGGATGATGTGGTCAAAGATGATGGAGTCAAGGGTGATGTGGTCATGGATGTGGTCAAGGATGTGGTCAAAGATGATGTGGTCAAAGATGATGTGGCCATTGATGTGGTCAAGGGTGATGTGGTCATGGATGTGGTCAAGGGTGATGTGGTTATGGATGTGGTCAAGGATGATGTGGTCAAGGGTGATGTGGTCAAGGATGATGTGGTCAAGGGTGACATGCTCAAGGATGTGGTCAAGAATGATATGGTCACGGATGATGTGGTCGAGGATAATGTGGTCGAGGATGATGTGGTCGAGGATGATGTGGCCAAGGATGATGCGATCAATGGTGATGTGGTCGAGGATGATGCAGTCAAGGATGATGTGGTCACGGATGATGTGGTCACGGATGATGTGGTCAAGGATGATGTGGTCAAGGATGATGTGGTCACGGATGATGCAGTCAAGGATGATGTGGTCAGTGCTTTGCTGGCTGCCTTCACTTGACAAGATATTTCCAGATATTTTTAGGCTGGATTAACTAGGTAAAAAAAAAAATTGTGTTGCGTATCCCTTACGGGACGTTGCAGTCAACACCAGCATTTTCAGCTGCTGTTGATGTACTAGGCAAGTGTTACGTTCAGTAGTTTGCCATTGCTTTCTGAACGACCGGCCTCTATACCTTTTTCGAAAAAACCAGCACCGCCGTGTTTCGAACCCGGGTATACGGGCTCACAAACCGCGTTCGCAAGCCCTTCAGCCACAGAGACCGGCTAACTAGGGAACCTATGTCAAATTTACAGATCTGCCCTAATGTGGATTCGATTCCATGAACTCCAGGTTGGCAGGTCAGCATCTGGCCACTAAGCTAATGTGGATCAAAAAAACAAACAACAACAACAAATGGATGGCATACTCCCTCCTGATTTTGGGATAGCGGATAACACATCTACTCTTCTTAGACAAGAGTGATAAATTTGGCAGATCCGTGTGTATGTTAAAAACCTCTTAACAATTGTAAATAAAACAAAGAGGCAGATTGACAGAGACTAAATGTATAAATTAGAAAACCAACTCGCATTTATAAAATAAACAATCTACACCTTGCAGAAGACACAGTACTGATAACTGAACCAGCAAAAGATCTACAACAATGGGGATTGGACATTGTAGTAATAAATACTACAAAAAAGGCTTTCTTTGAATATCAAGACAACAGAAACAATGATTAGAATAAAGAAAAAGATAACACTAAAATGGCATACACTAATAGAAAGGAAAATGCTCAACCAAGTTAATAAATGTAGATATCTGAGGATAACTATATCGTTATATGGTAGACACATGATAGAGATTTTAAGAGCAGATTACACCAAGCAAAAGCTGCATTTCAGAAGATGAAAAGTATCTTATTAAGTTGCTTTTATAAAATGAAAGAGAATACAGGAATGTAACATCGAACTGTAGGAAACAATAGGAAGAGCTAGCAGGCAACGAAGTTTCTGAGATGAATTTTGTGAACATCTTGGATAGACAGAGTGACTAACAATGAGAGTCCTGTAGAGGCTAATGAAAGTAACATATTATAAGAAACTCTAAGAGGCGTTGTTCTTTTGACATAAAATGAGGAGAGGCGCTTGGGAGAACACTGATGACTGGAAAGATCAGCGACAGATGTCGCACAGCGAGAGAAATTATATTTGATGGTCAATGATGGTGGTATGGAGGAGTATGAATTGAATTCATCCAGAACATCAAGGATGGTGATCTTGGGGGAGACATATGAAGGTCAATTTGGTAAGACAGCAAACTCCCAAAGCAAATATTTAAGCATTTTGAGTTGAGTTGAGCTAAGAACTGACATCACTGCACTCAGAACGTTCCCATATGCACTCCGTCCCCTTGTTCAACAGCCAGCGAAGATTCACACTACTAATCGTACCCACCGCTATCTGATTGAAAGTTCTCCTGTCTTCTATCTGTTTTGAGATTCTACCAGAGCCCCTGCCAATCCCCCACAATCTCATTCTTTCCATATATGGGCTCTCAATCTGTTCCCTCACCCTCTCCACCTGATCCCACAGAAGCACGACCACCTCACCCTTGCCCACAAGTAATCGACCACCAAGAGGTGCATTCCTTGCCAGCCTATCAGCCTGTTCATTCTCCCCACACTCTCGCATGGCCAGGGCAAACAATCCATACAATTCTTACAATCTGTGACCTCTGAAGCGAGGTTAAGCCATTCTACACGAAACATTCCTTTCTCCACCTTACTAAGCATAGTCCTTGAGTCCGTGATGAAGGCAGTGTGTGTTGTAATGGTCTCCTCTAACCAAAGGAATGCCGCTGTGATGCTTCCACCGCCATTCTCATGCTGGAGGTCATAGCCTCATATGCCATACTCTCCATTTTCAAGAATTGTCCATTAGCCTTCGCAATGAAACCCCAACCATTCCGTCTGTTTCTCACCACTGACCCATCAATATAGATCACTATGTCACCCTGATGTGTATTACTCTGGATCAGATTCTGTAAACCAAACTCTGTCTAGCCCGCTGCCCATTCTCTGTACTCATGACCCAGTGTTGCTATGACATTGTACCAGTCTGTCCTGTCTTCCGGTACTTCAACCCACTCTTTTTCACACTTGATGATCTCTAGATCACAAACCTGACCTATAGATATTTCCGCCTGTGCCATCCAGGACCTGCCTCGTCTTAGTCTATGACCCTTGACCATATCCATGGCTTCATGCAGGGGGTGATCCCTATCTGCAGCAACTCTCAGATACAATTTGTCCTGAAGGACCCTATGCCCATCCGCCATTGTTGGTAGCACCTGGATATGCCTCAGGCATATAATTGGTGTGTCCTTTGTGCACCCCAGAATCACACACATGGCCACATTTTGTATGCGCTCCAACCTTTCAAGCTGGCTCTTTGATACTGTCAGCCCCAAACCATACTCAATGACAGAAATTATTAACTGCTGAAAGAGCCTGAGCACCCTCTGTGCTACCCCAGTTGCTGCCATCGCCCTCAAAGCATTAAGTCCCCTACCAGCCTTCACCACCAAAGCCGCCACATGATCTTTAAAAGACATACACCTGTCGAAGGTGATGCCCAAGTACTTCAATTTACTATCTCTATTAAGAGGACATCCATTCAATATAATACATGGCACATCTGCCTTAACAATCCTATTATCCAGAGAGTACCACATAACCGATGCCTTGTCTGGGTTTATAATGGCCCTTGCGTCCCTGCACCACTCTGTCACCCTGTTTACTGCTGCCTGTAAATCTGTAGCTAAACTTTCCCTATCCCTAGCCTGTCTGTACACCAGCACAACATCTGCAAATGTCAAGATTCTACCAACATCTGGCGTCTCAATTGCTGCGACTTCGCTGGTGTAGACATTAAAGAGCACTGGGGACAGGGCAGATCCATGTGGCAACCCAGATGTAATCGTACAGGGATTAGAAGTCCAGGAACCCATGTGCAGTGCAACCTTATGCTCATAAAGGACTGCCACAACCCATCTGACAAGGCAAGGGTAATATCCTCCATATCCAACAGAGTGTATATCAACCGATCATACCTAACCCTGCTATACGCATCCTCCAGGTCAAGAGCTACCACCACTGTCTCTTGTTTATCCTGGAAGCCCTCGTAGACATCAAATGCAAAAGTAACTGCATTGGCCCAGGTGTCCTTCACAGGCCGGTAAATCCAGAGCCTTCTGGGGCAGCCAATCCTGGAGTATATCTGCCGTAATCATGCTTAGATTGTAACAAAGAGGCATCTCCTCCAAGTCACCATCCTTAATGTTACTCATATGGGTGTACCTCACCCCATCCGGGCCTGGTGCTGTGTATTTAGCCCTCTTCAGTACCCGTCAAATATCCTCCACCTTAATCTCAGTCCTCCTTCCTAGTGACA
The DNA here is from genome assembly GCA_963921405.1 of Cepaea hortensis. NCBI lineage: Eukaryota > Metazoa > Mollusca > Gastropoda > Stylommatophora > Helicidae > Cepaea > Cepaea hortensis. The sequence continues at coordinate 34,344,303 of OY992887.1, read as the reverse complement.
GGTGACATGGCTTATCTGACGTTATCTCTAAAAGCTCTATCTTGCTGATCCATCTGTTTTAAAAATTGTGCAAGAAAAGCCTCCCCTTTGTCCAGGTCAGTTGTCATTATTGTATAAATAGATATTTATAGCATGTGATTCTGGTATATACATGTAGATCTCGGAGGCTAGAGTGTTCATGCCCTGTGCTGAGATTCTCATTGTGATGTATGGGAGGAGACTGGAGCTCTTACGGACACATCTAAAACCAAATGAAAGGAAAGTCATACAAAAGATGACTATGCTATGATAATTCAGTGAAATGCGTCCATGTTGTGTACTTGTACATATTTGACAATGTCTACCAATAGTCTTCATTTGTATACCTATAAACAAAATGACTTATGTAACAAGGCTGGCTCTGTGGCGAAGGGGTTATGGACACAATTTGTACTCCCACATACCCACGTTCAAAACAAATCTGCGGGCGATTTGGCAGCAGACCGTCTTGCGTTGGTTTTCTAAAATGGTATGAGTTGCCGGTCGTTCAGAAAGCAATGGCAAATTTTTTTTAAAGTTGCATATTGTTTACAGGACATTGCAGTCAACACCAGTATTTTACTGCCGCTGTTGATGTCTTGGCAAGTTTTTACGTTCAGCAGTTTGCCACAGCTTTCTGAACAACTGGCTCACATACCAACACATTAAAACCAGCGCAACATGGTCCTCTGCCAAATCGGTCAGCGCTGTGTTTCGAGCGCGAGTAAGCAGCATTACGAATAGCGTTTGCAATGCCATAGCCATGGAGACCGGTCGTGATGGCAAACTACTGAACATAAACTTGCCAAGAAATCAGAAACAGCCAAAACATGCTGGAGACAACTGTGACATCTTGTAAAGGATATGCAACTAACTAGTTAGATATGCTCTCACTGATGTAACATTAATACCATTTGACTATTACCTGTTGTAGGATTACTACAACGCTTCTCCACATATTATATTACCTGTTTCTTCCGTTTTGTTGGTTCTGGGACTTTCTCCTTTGTGTTGTCTTTTAAAGATGCTTTCTTTGGAGGTTCAAACACTCTTTTTCTCTGGTTCACTTTTTATAGAAAGAGATTATACGCATAGCATTATGACACTAGTGCATATATATAATATAATCTATTCAGTGAATACGTTAACATGCTGTCAATGGGAATTTATCAACCTGGGGGACATATCCTCCTCATTGTCTATCTCCAATTGTTTTTCTCCTCCTCCTCCTCTCTGTCTGACATGTGTACACAGTTATCAGTCTCTTTCTCACTTGCAGTTGTTCTTGTAATGTCAACATAAGGAACTCATTGTTTTAAGGTATGTTGTTACACATGAGAGCTCGCTGAGACTCCAAAATAACTTTGTGGATGTTTGTCTCCATGGCTAATGTTCAGCCCACAATTGACAAAGTATGTGGCGATCTTAAAGTATATGTTCAGCTGTCTGTTCTACCTGTCCAGACATGACAGGGGTGACCCGCCCATATTCAGTTTGTGTAAGTGACTGTTCAGTCTGTTGTGGTCCTCTTCTGATTTCCAACTGGATCGCATGTTATACTAATTCAAGGTAGAAAAATTGTCTTCCTGCAGGATGCATTTTCTATAGGACTTTTTTTTGGGTGCTCGCTCACTTTGAACTAAAGCTTTGTCCATAGACACTATTTATAGTAGTGATGGACTGAATTTTGCGTGTGGATTAGCTTTCCCTATTAATAGTGTCCCTTGCCATCAGGCGAACCCACTCCGACTTCAGAGGTACTTGTAATTTACGTCCCCAAGTCAAGGACATACAGGTCAACATTTTAGTGCAGTTGTCCGATGTAGGGGTTGAACCACTTACCTTGGCATCAGCACACCGGATTTTTAAGAACACGCGCTCTTACCAATTCGGCCATGCAGACCTGCCAATTGGACTTAATAAGAGTCTTCTTATCATGGAAGGTGACTGATTGGAGTTCAAATAAAAAACCATAAGAAATGGAATGAATGATCCTCTGGTTAATTACAATATCTGGTATATCCAAGTATATTCTATCTTCAAGATCTGTACATCTGTTTTTTTTAATATTGTTTTACTCAAAAAAAACTCTGGTGATGGTAAGCTAGTAAAGAAACTCATACAGATATTACCAACTCAAATCACATATGAGAAGCAACAATACATAGAGCATCAACAAGAATTCCATGAGCAGCTGACTAACATGGCAGCAACTATGTTTACCTTGAGGTCTCTTTAGCTTCTCCAGGGCAGGCGTCCACTCGGTATCTGATCCATCGGATGATTCTATAATTTCTGGGGTAACTAGCTTCCGTCTTGCTTTCTCTGATGTGTTTCTAAGCATAAACTCTGGGGGAGTCACTGGCAAACCTAATGGACATAAAAGCTCATATAAACTAAATCTGAAAACATATGCCAGGAATATATGAGGTTTACAGATCTAAAACATTTGTGTGATAATATGTGCATCAGCGACACTAGGGAAACATATGCTTGAATTTTAATAAAGAAGACACAAATAATCTTGTGCCCACAATTTATGGTCTGGCATACTTCGCTGTATCTTGTCAGGTGCATAATATAGAAAGAAGTTCAACATATAATGAGGTAGCACAACAAATCCTTTCATCCGAAATTAAGAAAACACATTGTCACATGTTTCAATGTCACCACAGTAGTTTTAAAGAGACTATCGTGTTTTTATGCTTACATGGTTGTGGTTTACTTGAGTGAATAGCAGACGCCTCGGCATTTCTTCGTAACTTTTGGTGATCTGCTATGATTTGTCGTTCAGAAAGCAATGGCAAACTACTGAAAGTAAACTTGCCCAGGAATCACGAACAGCCAGACAAAATGCTGGGGTGTGCTGCTATGTTCTGTAAAGGATATGCAACTAACTTTTAAAAAAATGAAAAGCACATTGAAATGACTATGGGGACAAACTGAGGTATTGTCATAGTAGGGAGACTCATGGAATGAGAGACAGGTAACAAGAGAGCATGAACAGTCAATTCACTGGTACTGATGGACACTCATGAGGTCACAAGACCAGGACCAACAGTGGATAAGACCATGTAGCACCTCTATGTGATACCTCAAATCCACATACTCTGTCTGCAGTCTGATTAAGGTTACAATGATTACTCTCTACATTATTTCTCATGCTATATCACTGGCCTCAAGGTTTTACCACAAAGTGATATTTCTTTGTATTATAGGTCATGTGAGACCGACTTAGACACACACACAGAGAAAAAGAGAGAGATAGTAGAGACTGGGAGAGATAGTTGACACAAACAGACATTCAGACACACCCACAGACTTTCTGAAAGTGACAAACAGCAAGTTTTCATTTCATGTCTGAGCAAGACAACAACCAAACTGATCAAGTTCTCTGACAGACCTGGAGCGATGGGGAGACATGATCATCTATCTTCTGCCGTTCATCTCCCAATGAAGCATACACCCTCAACCAACACATGCCAAGTCCCGTGTGGACTTGTTCATAATTTACTAAAATATTTCTACAGAATGAAGTAGCCAGTCTCATACTAGCCTTCCTTTGCTGCCTCTTACAACATGAATGTAGATTACAGTGTTGCTATTCTTTGCTGACCTTAGGTGGCCTATTAACACAGGGGCAATGATCTTCTATGTCAGTCAGAAATACATCTTCAGTGAACTTTTGAGGCATATTTTATGTTCCTTTACAATATTTAGCAATGCAATCTACACCTGCTGTCTACCCAAGTTAGAAAAAAACTACTAGATGCCCCTTCGAAGTTAATTAATTAGATAGCTGGCCATCAGATTACCTGCACTGCACATTGGCCCATTCAGTCCATGAGTACTTGGGTCCCCTCCTCAGTATCTCCCTCAGCGTTTAATGGTTGATGGCATCAGTTATGTTTTGGTTGACTATTCTCCTTTGGCTTTCAGAATAGTGCTCCTGTCACCACTTTTTACTTGATGTTCTTGCAGTCTGGTCAAGATTGCAGATTTGCATTCTATTGATTTGTTTCATTGCTCCACCTTGCTGATGACATTCAGAATATCAGCCCGATCCATGAGTCCACCTTCCACAGTAGCCCGGCACACATACCTATCAGCTTTCTCATTTCCTTTTACACCCGCGTGTCCTGGCACAATTATCTGATTTTTATTAGGATTGACCTCCTCAGAAACTCCATTCACTGTCTTCGAGCCCAGCCCATTTTCATCTTCCTGAGGACACTTTTTGAGTTGCTGAAATAGCATGCCTTGATGAAACTCTGTCTCTATAGCCAGGCTTTAGCTTCTTACACATACAAACAGAAACTCAATACAGATATAACTAAGATCATACAATTACACAGTATGGTGATTCACATGTGATGTGTGGGGTGCTGTAAACAAACAAACAGACAAACAAGGAGATGTTAGACCACAGATACGTACCTGCATGACGTAAAGCCTCAAAGTTCTGCCGTAAGTTGCTGAGATGATGTTTCTCATAGTCAGAGATCTCAGCAAATTCTTCTGGTGTGAAAAACTCACTGATGGAGGATGGGAGGTCATCAAAGTTTATGCTGGAGAATTCCATTGTTCTAGAGATAGTTCTCTGTCTTAGAGTAGACACGGTCTGCCTCTCTCTGTTGCCTCTCAATATAAACACAAATGTTCTATAAAAACTATACTTGCTGTTAGTGTTTGCAAAACAGGGATACACACAGGGAGACGGAAACAGGGACAAGGTCAGATAAAAGAAAGACAGGATGTAAGACAATATAAGATTACACGAAGACAGAGGTGGAGATAAAGTGAGAGACAGGCATGTAAGAGGAAGGCAAATATGAAGACAAAGACAAAAGTATAAAGAAAATATCAAAATATGGAATGGAAAAAGGATGTTAGACTACAATCACCTGATCACGATTTTAATCACACTCATACCTGATCACCATATTAATCATACTCATATCTGATCACCATCTTCATCATACACATCACCTTGATCATCATTTAATCCTGATTTTAATCATAATCATCACCCTGATCATAATTTTAATCTTCAATCTGATCAGCATTTTTTAATCATGCTCATCATTTTAATCATAACCATCAATCTGATAATCATTTAGTTCTCATTTTAATCATAATCATGACCATCATCACAATGTTATTCATAATCACATAATCTTATCGTCACTTAATCCTCATTTTAATCATAATCATCAACCCGATAATAATTTTAATATTCAATCGGATCATCATTTAATTCTCATTTTAATCACAATCATGCACCCTGATAATAATTTTAATCATAATCCTCAACCTAGTCACAATTGTAATCATAATCATGGATCTGATCATCATTTAATCCTCACTTTAATCATAATCGTCACCCTGATCATAATTTTAATCTTCAATCTGATCATTATTTAATCATAATTTTAATCAAAATCATCATCCTAGGCACAATTTTAATCATCAATGTGATCATAATTGTATCCCCATTTCAATCAAAATAATCACCATGGTGATTATTTTATAATCATCACCCTGATCATAATTTTAATCATAATCATCACCCTGATCATCATTTATTCATCATTTTAATCAAAACCCTGATCATCATTTTAATCATAATCATCAATCTGAACATAATTGAATCCTCATTTTAATTAAAATCATCACCCTATGCACAATTTTAATCATCAATGTGATCATCATTTTATCCATATTTCAATCAAAATCATCACCATGGCGATTATTTTAATAATAATCATCACCATGATCATAATTTTAATCATAATCATCACCCTGATCATCATTTAATCCTTATTTTAATCAAAGCCCTGATCATCATTTCAATCATAATCATCAATCTGATCATGATTTAATCCTCACTTTAATCAAAATCATCCCCCTAAGCACAAATTTAATCATCAATATGATCATAATTTAATCCTCATTTTAATCAAAATCATCACCATGATGATTAAAATTGTGCGTAGGGTGATTATTTTAATTATAAGCATCACCCTGATCATAATTTAAATCATAATCATCAATCTGATCATCATTTAATCCTTATTTTAAATATAACCATCACACTGACCATACTGTTAATCAAAATCATTATTTTAATCATAATCATCATTTTCATTTATCATTTTGACCCTTAACATCATCTTCTCATTCCCCCCAGCCTCTAATCATCTTTTTCACTAGAATCATCAAAATTATAATCAGTCTGGCAGGCATAGTTATCTTTTTATTATTTCTCATCATCATCATCATGTTATTTTTGTCAAAATGATCAATATCTTTTTTCATAATCTGTTTAGACATCAGACCAGTTTCCAGTTATTGTTTTATTCATTGATATCAGCTTAGTCACCATAATTTTTAGCTTTTAAATCATCTTCAAAGTCTTCGTGGCAAAGTGGCTACGCAACATGAAGAATTTTCTTGGGTGTTGTTTAAAAGATATGTTGGCTATCATTAACTCATTTTCTGTGCAAAATTCAATTAATTAATGTCACCTGCATCATTTCTATTTCCCAATCCATATTTTCCTAATACGTGTCTCTCCTGTTCAGCTCTTCCTGTACCCACTTTTTCATTACAATGTCCCATTATTATTGTTATGTCATTATGTCCAATCTTATTTAATGTGTCTTGCAGTGTGCTTTAAAAATATTCAATTTCGTCATCCTCTGCTGTTGAAGTAGGTGCATATATCTGCATGAGAGTTGTGTTTTTTTGGATTGCCTTTAACTGATTCAGTGCCAAACAAAAAAAAATGGGTTTTGCCCAAGCAGAAATTGATGGCAGAAAAAGGGAAGTAGGGGTGTCTCATAATAATGATCTAAAAATTGTTAAAATGATAGTAAATATATTGTATTATATATCAAATTAAAGGACATTGCACAAGGAACACATTGGTATTGCTACTGTTGCTAAAAGTTAGAATTATAATAATAATATTAGCAGGTGTTGTAAAAAATAAATTGATGACAGAGGTGACAAGTACGTGACATTTCCACTTACCAAGGCGCTACTGCTCCAACGTTGTTTATAATCCAATGAAAATTACTGAATTATGATAACTACACCACTTTGCTACACAAATATCACTAGAACGGCTCCATAACACCAATAAAGCACAATAAAAACATACTATTTTGAAGCGCATCATTGAAACAAAAAATAGAAAATGTCGGATAATCACGAGACAGGTTTTGACCGTTTTCTGCTGATAAACACAAAATTTACGCTATTTTTTATTTAGTTATAATTATTATTCTTTTAAATTTAATTATTTAAATACTTCTTAAATACTTTGTGATAGGCAAAGCAAACTTTAGGGGCACAAATGTGGCCCATTAGCTAATTCGACATGATGACAAACTTTCACGGTTAGCGGCTAACCAGCTAAGGTAGCCGGTTACTTTTGTTTACATTCATACACAGTTAATTTTAACCAAACAACCACATTTAACATGTGCTATCAGTTTAGAATCGTTCACAAAGTCCTTTAAATCAGAATAATTACAATCTAAATTGTTTAAAAATATTATCTAATGTAAATATGTGAAACCGAAAATCAGGGTCGATGCCGTTGTCAAATCAGAAAAGTAAACAAAACTTTTAACTAAGAATTTTTTTCCCCTCAATATTCATCCATTTTCTGCCTCCATTCTGCATTTTCATGGCCTTTGTGTAAATGAAAAACCTTCTTCATACGAAAAGCGTAATTTCGGGGCATTCAAATTAAGATTGGCATGCAAAAAAAACAAAAAAAACGAACTGCTAAGATCTTGGCAATACAGTGATCAAGGGGCAAAAAATTTGAGACTGTTTGGCAACTGAGTGATCGTCGGCATCGAATCAGTTAAGTCTGATAGTGAGGATTCTATCACTCATCTCATCTCATCAGGTTCCTCTTGTACCTTGTGGTGTCGAGGTGAAGTAAAAACAGCGGGAGAGTGCCCGCTTATGGGCTTCATGTATCAATATTCCCATGGACTCTGCTATTCCCTCCATCCATCGTTTACATGGTCGGCCTCTTCCTCTGCTTCCATTTGGTCTGTAAATCATTGCTTGTTGTGGTATACTGTTAGTTGATAATCTACTTGCATGGCCAAACCATTTACTTGCTGCCTTCTAATACAATCTAGCGCTGCTATAACCCCTACTTTAGTCCTGATTTCTTAATTTGTGAAGAAATCAGGACTAAAGTAGGGGTTATATTTATATAGATTCTATCACAACCAGATTATGTCCAATTAAAGCTTTTGCAGTTGTTTAATCTAAACAAAATGCCACTCTGCTCTGACCTCTGTCATCTCTACCAGAATATATGAAAAGACTTCCATTTTCAGTTGTAAAATATCCCTTGCCTCTCCAGGGATATTCAATAATTCCTAAAATTTGAATATTTAACCTCTCAATCTCATCACATACTATCTTAAGCTTTCCCTCCAACAGACGTCTCACATTCCACCGTCCTAGCCTCACTCTCCTGCTTAGTCTGACACAGGGAATTTCTTTGGTAACACTGTTGGGATTAACTTCGTCATCACGATTAACCACTCTTCCTCAGTGTTATCTGATCTACCTGACCTGGGGATCTCACTACCAGATCTCTTTCTTGTTGTTTTCTTTAATTGTTATTACGGTTTCTTGGCAAGTTTTTCAGAAGGTAGTTTGTCGTTGCTTTCCTTCTGGGCAGTGACTGTACTAGTCGGTGGCCATAGCCATTGTCTCTACTGATGAGATCATCTGCCTATCGCCGCAGAGTGCAGACCATAACCAACAACAATCTGTTGGCTGCTCTCACACTCCATCCACCACCAGCTCCCATGGCTTCACGTAACCCTGATTGGGGGGGGGGGGAGGCTAAACGGGTACTCCACCTTGCCCAAGGGTGTCCCGTAGACTAACGGAGGAAAGGAGGCGTCTTACATCTCCTTTAATAGGGGATACCCCTACCCTGCTAACTGAAATGAAATACATATATGCAAAAATTGAAACCATCACTGCAGTCAGAACATAGCGAGTTAGAAGGGATTCATTCATTCAGTAGCATGTCCTTTGCAGAACTTAGCTCCCATAACAACCTTCCGGAAAACCTTGTTTTCTTTCATGGTTGTTTAAAAATTTGTTATGGTATGGTTTCTTGGCAAGTTTTGCAGAAGGTAGTTTGCCATTGCATTGAAGGGATTAGCTAGAGGTAACTGGGGTCCTGTGCTCTACTAGAGATAACATTCAGAAAAGTAAATCTCTGTATTTAAAACCCACTTCACTAAATACTTACCAACATCCCCTGCTACCGTTCAGTGGTTCGCCATATTTGAAACTAAAGTCTACATCAGGCGGCCACCAGAAGTGGCCATTGTTTTACCAGCATGCAACGTGCAACTTTTATCAATAGGATATTTAATAAGTTGATATTATTTCACGTAAATTTAAAATAATTACATGTAAAAACATATTATAAAACATTATAATGCACTAAAATAATTTATAATTGATAAAAAGGCTAGAAAATTGAAATTTATAAAGAATAAAACTGTATTAATAGTTAACCTTTAAATGTTTTAAGAGCGGCTAGTAAAAATCTGGCAAGTGCCCAGCTGTATGCCTATTTGGGGTGTTGTTGTCGTCTGCTGCCGGGGATATAACCTCCAGCGGGGACCAGGGTTGCCATTCTATAGTATGTCCAGAAATGAATGCCGTCATTCACGATCAATTATACCAATATGGCAACCCCCCGGTAATGAATAAAAGGATGTATAAATAATAAAAACATTACTTGAACTGTAAACTCACCTTGTTGCGAATTATTGCTGTGATGCCGACTTTGTGATTCGTTTTCATATGATATTTTTGTTAATAATTACTCACCTTCATGTGTCTTCACTTTGAACAAATCTTTCAACATGAAAAGAAAAGCAATAAATATGAACAAACATTTCGGAAAGAGTTGCTGCAGGATGATATAATTAATTGGGTGATGTCAATTCATGGAGATGCGACTAAGGCTCGTTGTAAGTACTGCAAGTGCGAAATGAAAGCGAAAATACAAGACTTGAAGAAACATACAGAGACTTTAAAAAAAAACACATAAAAATACAGTGCCATTTAGGGATATGCCACCGTTGACATCTGTTTTCAGAACTACACAGAGTAATGAATATATACAATTTGAAGGACCTGTCGCAATGTTTTTAAGTTGTCATTGTGCAGTCGTGAACTGTGACCATTTGATTGATTTGTTTAAAAACACAATTTCTGACAGTAAAGTGCTAAAGAACGTGAAAATGCATCGCAGCAGGTGTACAAATATGATCAGAAGTACTTTGTTTTCTCACTTTGAAGAAGATTTGATCAGTGGGATTTCTACAAATAAATATAGTTTATTATTTACTAGCTGACCCGGCCCGGCTTCGCCCAGACCCTGGTGGGAAGCATCTAATTTAATTCATATAAGTAGTCATATAAGCTCCCGTTCCCGTTCCCGACTATCTATCTGTCTGTCTGTCTATCTGTCTGTCTGTCTGACCCGGCCCGGCTTCGCCCGGACCCTGGTGGGGAGCATATCATTTAATTCATATAAGTAGTCATATAAGCTCCCGTTCTCGTTTCCGACTATCTATCTATCTGTCTGTCTGACCCGACCCAGCTTCGCCCAGACCCTGGTGGGAAGCATCTAATTTAATTCATATAAGTAGTCATATAAGCTCCCGTTCCCGTTCCGACTATCTATCTGTCTGTCTGTCTATCTGTCTGACCCGGCCCGGCTTCGCCCAGATCCTGGTGGGAAGCATCTCATTTAATTCATATAAGTAGTCATATAAGTTCCTGTTCCCGATTATCTGTCTGTCTGACGCGGCCCGGCTTCGCACAGCCCCTGGTGGGGAGCATCTCATTTAATTCATATAAGTAGTCATATAAGCTCCAGTTTCCGTTCCCGACTATCTACTGTCTGTCTGTCTGTCTATTATTAGAAAGAGCACTTAAAAGATCTTTACATCTTCCCCCAACAATTAAATTGGGTAAATGGAGCATCTCATTTAATTCATATTCGGCCCTGCTCCCGTTCCCGTTCCCAAAAAGACGACCCGGCCCGGCTTCGCCCAGTCCCTGGTGGGGAGCATATAATTTAATTCATATTCGGCGGAGGGAGGAGGAGGAGGGAGGAGGGAAGAGTAGGAGGGAGGAGGGATTAGGAGGAGGAGGGAGGAGGGGGAGGGAAGAGGAGGGAGGCGGGAGGAGGAGGGAGGCGGGAGGAGGAGGGAGGAGGAAGAGGGATGAGGAGGGAGAAGGAGGAAGAGGGAGGAGGAGGAGGGAGAAGGAGGGAGAAGGAGGGAGGAGTAAAAGGGAGGAGGAGAGGGAGGAGGAGGGAGGAGGAGGTAGGAGGAGGAGGGAAGAGGAGGAGGGAGGATGTAGAGGGAGGAGGAGAGAGGAGGAGGGAGGAGGAGAGGGGGGGGGAGAAGGGAGGAGGAGGGGGAAGAGGGAGGAGGAGGGATGAGGGGGAGGAGGGTGAGGAGGAAAGAGGAGGAATTAGGAGGAGGATGGAGGAGGAGGAGGAGGGAGGAGGAGAGCGAGGAGGAGGGAGGAGGTAGGAGGAGGGAGGAAGAAGGAGGAGGGAGGAGGAGGAAGAGGGAGAAGGATGGAAGAGGAGGAGGAGGAGAATTATAACACATATGCCTGTAGATAACTGCAGCGAAAAGGTCCACCTATTTGAGAAATATACAACAATTTTACATATATAGAAATTCTATTAGAAGTTATGTCCCCTCGCTATATATACATTATAATGTAAATTAAATATTAAATAATAAGAAGAAAATATGTTTGTACAGTAAAAAAAAAACTATGACAGTTGGCAGCACGGGAATGATTAGAAGACGTGTAGAAAATTTCATCTCAATCGGATGGACCGTTCGCGAACGCATAAAGGACAGACAGACAGACGGAGATTCTCTTTTATATATATAGATTAGAAGAATCGAATGAGATTTCGGTTCTGAAAGTGCTTCGTGTATGTGTTATATATTATAGCAACAGCAAAGACAAAGTAGTAGTAGTATACAATGTGGTATTTAAGTCGCAAATATGGATCCAAATCCGTCTGGTGACATCATATTTTACTATATAAAGAGTACAGCTCCGCATAGAAAGCGGAGCCAAAGCAGACCATAAGTGACCTTTGACCTGCCAAGGGATGCAACTCATGAAAAAAGCACACGAGATGCTTGATTTCTTTCGCCTTCGTGGCTATCCTGATAATGTTCTATCTACAGCTCTTCACCGCTGCCAGTCTATCAGTCGCACTGAGGCTCTCTCCTCCAGGCCGAAACCACGAAACAATAGACCAGGCCGAAACCACGAAACAATAGACCTGTCCTCTCACTTACTTATCATCCCCACAATATTGCTGCCAAGAATATCCTTTTGAAACATCTATCCATTCTCCGGGCGGAATCGACCACTCGTGATGTCTTCTCAGAGGCTCCTATAGTGGCATATAAGCGGGATCGTAACCTCAGAGATGTGCTGGTCCATAGCAGGCTACCCCAACCTCACCAGTCTCTTCCTGGCACGGTGGCGTGTCTTCGATCGGTTTGCAAGACCTGTCCATACGTACTTCAAACCCAGAGTCTGACATTCCCCAAGACGACCTTCCACATCCGTGAGGGTTTCTCATGCATCAGTCGCAACGTCATCTATGCGATTACCTGCACACGTTGCGACATGAGATATGTCGGTGAGACAGGATTACGTCTTGGGGACAGATTTCGACAACATCTTTCTGACATCACCAGCGGCGCCCAGAAACCAGTATCCATACATTTCAACAGTCCTGACCACCATGGCGTAGCCGACATACAGGTCACGGCCATCAAATCATGCGCATCCCACGAACGGGATCGGAAGACATTGGAACACCGTCTCATCTTCCAGTTGGGCACACTCTCCCCTCACGGCCTTAATGTCCAACACAGCTTCATTTAACTTCCCACCCCACCCTCCCACCCCTAGCTTACAGTCCACCATCTGGGTACATGTAGATCCTTTGTATGACATCACAGTCAACTCTCTTGGCGGATTTACGTTCGGTGTTTTGCCATCATTTTCTGAACGACCGCCACTCATGCCTCTCTGTGTGTACTAACACTATATAGGTTTCCACAGCGGTGTTTCGAGCGCTTAACGATAATTGCTAATTGTCATCTGCGTCCGTAACATCTTTGCCGGTCTCTAATTTCACTTTTCCGCACACATGGGCGCGTCTCCACCCCACTCCCTTCCCGCTTGACCTTTGACCCGTGTACCATACATCCGGTCTATTGATCCACTGGCGCCCTACGTGTGTCAGACCTTCCAAGCTAGGACACGGTATTCAGATGAGTACATTTAATTTTAATTAGTTTAATAGTTTAATATTGTCATAGTGTGTTTCATGTAGTTTTGTGTTGGTTTGTATTTGTTTGCCCTGTGCTGACGAAGGCTTTGGCCGCAACGTCCAATTTGTCTCTTGCAGTCGTGTTTTAGTAAAGCTCACAATCTACTTCTCGTTTATTTGGGTGATTCATTCATTGCCATGAATAAATAAGAGAGTGTTCTTACACTATTACCTCTCTTTTTATGTTGCGAATGTTATATTTTTAAATTTAATAATTGCTGATAGTATTTGTTGTAGTGGTGTCAAAGTGCTACGTACAAGCGTAAAGCTAAGAAGAGCTTAATAGAGATAAAGAAAAGGACAAGTAACATAACGAATTAGGAGACCAGACAGAAGAGACACAAATGCTATAAATAGCTATAACGGGACACACTTGTGTCAACAAGGAGGGCAACAAGTGCAAGTGAGCTGGGGTTACCCAAGAGACTGGGAAACCCGATTCACGAGGCGTAACCTGTAATTCTGGTTACTACAACCAAGTGACCAACGTGTTGGAACACGTAAACTAGCGGACGCACGGAGTGCTAATTGCTCGTAGCTGAACACAGCACAGAGAGCTGGTTCAGACAGAGACCGGACGGCGTTAAGAGCAGACTGTATATCCGCTGTGGTTACTTTGTAGTTGAGGACAGTATCAATAGTTAGCTTAGCTTAGCTTCATTAGTGATTATTATTATATCATCTCTTCATTCCATCTGCATAACATACTATGATGTGTAATATATAACATATTATGATGTGGTATTCCGCTCGTGGAGCTTATGTATGATCAGCTCCGAATAAAATGTATCCTTTTGCAAACAACACGAGTTGTCACTTTTGTGTGGTGCAAAAGTAGGGAATCCTTGTATGCCTGTCGCAAATGAGTTGCTGACAAGTGGGTGATGCTTAAACACTATCATCCAACGATTGATGCTGTGTTAGGGTTACAGTGCTCTTCCTCCTCAGTATCATCTTTCTTTTTTCGTCTTCTTTCTTTATCTGTATTGGGCATAAACACTATCATCATTCCATTGGTGATGTGTAAGGCTTAGGGTTACAGTGCGTTTCCTCGGGGTGGTCTGGGGGGCGGGCGGGCGTGGGGCTGGGAGCTCAGAGGTGGGGCGAGGGTGTTGGCATGTGGGATAGGACTAGGCAGTTCGAACCTCGAGCCATGACAGGCGTCATATGAAGAAACTTATAAGTAAAAATATAACAACTTATACTTAACAACTTATAAGTAAAATATGGCGGCTATATGATCTGTAGAGGGTCGTAGTAGTGTAAACACTATCATTCTATGGGTCACAAATGAAAACCTTAAAAAGTAAAAATGGCCGATATTATTGATTTTTGTGGGTATAGCTTAATGAAATTTGTTTGTAAGGGTGGGTAGCGGGTATTAGTGATCTGTAGAGTGTCGTAATGGTATAAACACTATCATCATATGGGTTGCAAATGAAAACCTTAAAAAGTAAAAATGTTCGATATTATTGATTTTAGCGGGTATAGCTGAGTGAAATTCGTGACTTGAAACAACTCGGCTGCTTCCCGCCCACGCTTGGAGATACAGATGCAACAAAGAGTCATGGCTGAATGCGACGGTCTTTGCTCAGGACGTTTATGAATGGTTTCAGAGCAGAGAAGAAACATGTGCAGCTGCCATAGATTTAGAGGACGCATACAATAAAGTATCCTTCGAGCACCTGATGCACACCCTTCTCAGACTGAAAGTGCACTCTCACCTTGTACGGTGGGTAGCTGCAGTCCTGTTCCAGAGGAAGGCGGTACTAAGATGCGGGAGCTGGTCTTCTGAGCCGACAACGATATGTCCAGGATTGCCGCAAGGTGCACCACTGTCACCAGTAATATTCAACGTGTATACGGTGCCGATCACTGAACAACAGTTGGACGGGAGGGATATGATTCTGTCATTTGCTGACGACCTTCTTGTGTATCGACAGGATCGAGATAGACAGGTGGTTGCCAATGATATGCAGGGCGAACTAGATCAAATTTCCTCATGGTGTGCTGATCAAGTGCCCTTGTCAATCCTGCATAGGCTACATGGTTCTTTCTAAACAACCATATTGTGAAAACAGACATGCCGGCAGTGAGGACGAATTGGAGTATTTTGAGTAGAACCCAGTCGATGACATATCTTGACGTGAGGTTTTATCGTAGCCCGTCATTCAAAGATCATGTTGATTATGTCATAACGAAAGCTCGAAAAGGTTTGTCAGCAATGAGAGTCATGGCAACTGCCAATACTGAACAAAGACTGTTAATACTTCTATTCCAAGGACTGGTAGTTTCACCAATCAAGTATGCCTTTGCCATCCTCACTGTCAGCCCTACACAGATTGGAAGACTTGAAAAGGTACAAAACGAAGCCATGCGCATCATTTTGGGCTGCCCGAGAGACACCAGCTGTGTAGCAATGAGATACCTCCTTGACTTCTTGACCATGAACCACAGGATCAAGATCTGGAGAGCTCGTGCATACTTAAAAATAAGTGCATATGTGCAACACCCTCTGCATGAAGATATATTCAGAGAAAAGGGCGACAGGCTAAAAAGGGGCAAATCATGGATGGTTGGGTGGAAGATGTCATCAGACAGGTCTGCGGTCCTAACAGTATCAACACCGGCAAGGAATGGGTGCCTGTGCCTCCAGCTTTTAAGTGCACCTTCTCCTGCATGATTGCACTTGATAGACGGTGCAAAGAACAGAACCCTGCCACTGTCAATGCAGAGGTCAACGCGCTCATCAATGAACACTCAGACAACCCCGCAGTGCACATCTATACAGATGGATCTGTTGTAAAGCAGCAGAAAAGTGCGTGGGTATTTACAGCCCGTTCAGTGGGCCGAACCGTTAAAGAATCCAGTAGTGCCCACTCCATGACCACGAGCAGCTTGACGATGGAAGTGACGGCAGTATCACAGGCTTTAATATGGCTAGAATCAAAGCATTATACTAATGTGTGTGTACTAAGTGATTCAATGAGCATGATTCGGAAGGTCGATGCAGGATCTGTATATAGACAGTAGACTGATTCGCTGCGGAAGATCGTTGTCCATAAAGTCACCTTCATCTTCGTCCCAGGACATGAGGGAGTCAAAGTAAATGAACGAGCTGATAAACTGACTGGCTCTGCATCCCCTGCAGATGACCAGCCCATGGATCGCGCCAATGTTATTAACATCCTTAAAGAGATGTCGAGAAAGAGGACTTTGATGTCAGTTAATCCACTTCGTTGTCCAGGATGAGAGACCGCCAATGTTATTAACATCCTTAAAGAGATGTCGAGAACAGGGGACTTTGATGTCAGTGAATCCACTTCGTTGTCCAGGATGAGAGACCGCCAATGTTATTAACATCCTTAAAGAGATGTCAAGAACAGGGGACTTTGATGTCAGTGAATCCACTTCGTTGTCCAGGATGAGATACTTGGGAGTAAGAATTGGCATGGCCAGACACGAGAGGTGCATCGGGAAAACAAGGGGCCTTGTCAACCAACACAGAACTGGTACTATTAGCCACCGGATGCTGAATCATATGCTGGGGAACGGGGTGGGGGGGGGGGGGGGGTCTGAGCACCTATGGGCCTGTCCGGAGTGCAATGACTATACCCCAACTTATAACTGATATGCAAGTGATGCTTTACACTCTTTCAGCGGTTAATAATTTATGTCATTAAGTATGGTTTGGGGTTGCTGACAGTATCAAAGAGCCAGCTTGAAAGGTTGGAGCTCATACAGAATGCAGCCATACGGGTGATCCTGGGGTACACAAAGGACACACCAATTATATGCATGAGGCATGTTCTGGTGCTACCAACAATGACGGACAGGCATAGGATCCTTCAAGCCAAATGGTACCCGAGAGTTGCTGCAGATAGGGACCATCCCCTGCATGAAGCCATGGATATGGTCAAGGGTCATAGACTAATATGAGGCAGGTTCTGGATGGCACAGGCAGAAATATCTATATGCCAGGTGGTGTGTGATCTAAAGACCATCAATCGTGAAAACGAGTGGGTTGAAGTACCAGAGACATGACGGACTGGCACAATGTAATAGTAACACTGGGTCATGAGTGCACATAATGGGCAGCGGGCTGCACAGAGCTTGAGGTGCAACAACTGATCCAGAGTAACACACATCAAGGTGATATAGTGATCTATACTGATAGGTCAGTGGTGAGAAACTGACGGAGTGTTGGAGTTTCATTGCGAAGGCTAATGGACGATTCTTTAAAAAAAAAGTCTGGCATATGAGGCTACGACCTCCAGCATGAGAATGGAGGTAGAAGCAGTCACAGCGGCATTCCCTTGGGTATAGGAGACCACTGCAACACATATTGTCTTCATAACAGACTCAAGGCGTGTGCTTAGTAAAGTGGAGAAAGGAATGTTTCGTGTAGAATGGTTATCTCGCTTCAGAGGTCACCGATTTTGAAAATTGTATGAATTTTTTTTTTTGCCCTAGCCGTGCGGGAGAACGAACAGGCTAATAAGCTGGCAGGGAATGCACCTCTTGGTGGTAGATTACTTGTTGTTTTGTTGTTTGTCCATCAAGAATGATTACTTAAGGACAAGGGGGAGGTGGTCGTTTGCCTGTGGGACTAGATGGAGAAGGTGGGGAAACAGACTGAGAACCCGTATGTGGAAAGGATGAGATTGCGGGGGTTTTGGTAGTATCTCAAAACTGAGAGGGAAGGCCAGAACTCTCAATCAGATGGTGGTGGGATCGAGTAGTAGTGTGACTCTTCGCTGGCTGTTAAATGAGGGGATGGAGCGCGTATGGGAATGTCATGAGTGCAATGATATCGGTTCTTAATTCAACTCAACTGTACCATTTTCTAACCAACCACTGTATCCTACACTGCCAGCTGCTTCCTATGAGCAGGCTGTATACATTGTCATTAGCGACATGAGAAACATTGGATGAAAATCAGAAAACCTACCCACTCTTCAATGCTCACCCGTCAAATTATGTAACAGTGAACTTTAGCAATCTGCCATCAGAGAATATAGGCGAGTATGGTGCAAATATAATATGCACTATGAACTTCTCACGAGCATCTTATATTTCTACTACTGTGAGGAGTGTATACTTATTTGTCCTGAACCTGAACGTTGCCTTATTTTGTCAACAAAGAAACAAAAGGAACACGACGAACAGGCTGTTAATATGTATTAATTTTATTAAACAAATTATTTGAAACAAAAAATTTGAAAAACATCCTTCAAGTCATCAGACAAGGAAACCACTGAAGTAACACTGAATGCTATAGGTAGGCAAGCTGGAGTCTGAACTTGTCAGCTTTAAATGACAGTATTTCTCTGAAACGTGTCTTCAACTGTTGATGTACTTAATAACTTTCAATGTTTGCATGGTACAAGTGCTTCCTCCAATTACTTATTCTCTGTATTCTTTCATGAGCGTCAATCAACATCTCTCAGCTGAACTGTCTTGATACTTCAACGCAATTAACAACACATGAACAGCTGACTGGAGAAACTAAAACTAGGACATCAATACATCAGGTCACCTGATATGACAAGCAGTGATTCACACATGAACAGTGCTTCTACTTGTTGTGCTGGTCTGTCTCTTGTAGAAAGATGTACATACATAACAAACAATCAATAATTATCAGGATTCAGTTTAAACAATATAGATGCGCCTATTGCTCCTAGAAAATGATATTAACGGAAAAAACAAATTATGTGCTATAATAAATGTATGTATGTTACAGTGCCGGCCTCCCTGGTCTAGGGGTTACATGACTTTCTCCGTAATCCCGTATATTCTCATGAGTAACATGACGTACGTGAGAATTGGTAGCAGTTCACGCCGCGCCGGTAACTTACGGGGTATGTGAGCCGGTCGCTCAGAAAGCAATGGCAAACTACTGAGCATAATCTTGCCTAGTACATCAACAGCAGCTGAAAAATGCTGATGTTGGCTGCAACGTCCTGTAAGGGATATGCAACATAAAAAAAAATTAAAATGCTAGTGCCCAGATACTAGGAATAGTCCAGGTATCTGCTAGTATAATTATGTGGATTACTGTGAAAGTGATATGTGATAACTGTTATCAGCAGAGGATAGAAACAACTAGATAAAATTGTGTCAGATTTCTGTTGCTTCTTGAAGTGTTCATACAGTGTGTTGTCATCGTTAAGGAATGTTGGGGAATTCTATGTAGAGAGAATGTTTCTCAACAAGCCTAAAGACCTTCACATAATTCATAAAAAGGTGCCTATGAAATCTCACAGCAGTTACATGAGTATTTATTAGAGGTAGCGCATCACACCATTCATGCAGACTATTCTACACATATGCTCTCATAAGCATGGCTGAACAACAACAGAATGCCTGTATAGCGTATTATTTTTCGATGACATACACTTGAGTATCCAGCGTGCATGCGCAAATGGTCCAAGAGATACAGATGTTAGGTGAGTGGGTGAATATATCATACGCAAATCAAGACTACCCTAAGCCAACAATTATAGAAATAATAAACACCATTCTGGTGTGTGTATCCAAGCAGAAACAACTGTGGAATATCAACAACTACCGTCTTATTATAGACAAATCTCAACATGACTTTTATTCTTCAGATTGGTTTATGTTAATGGGTTATGCTGATCTACATAAAGAACATATTTTAACATAGAACTACATAAACACAACAATAGAGTACATACAGGAAAGATGCATTATAACAAGTGCATTAGTTAACATTAACAAATAAGTAAATGAAACAATAATTTCAGGATTTACAGCAAAATATTCTCAGGGTATACAGTAGTTAGAAATTTGTGCCACTTACGTGACTGGTTGATGAAATGTAAGCAAACTCAGATTGTAATTATTGTCTGTATTATATATGCAAGAAATGAATACATCAAAGTGTATGTGGGCTTAATAAATTATACATGGCATTTCAATAAGAATGTTGCAATGCACAGATCTTTTTAAATAATTCAAACTTCATATAATAAGACTAGTACTAGTACCTGTATGCTGTGTTGCTTCAGTTGAATACTGTATGTGCATCTTACATTACAAATATCACACCTGTAAGGCTTCTCTCCTGTTTGTATTCTTTTGTTTCTTTAAATCTCCACTTTCAGTAAAACCAACATTACAAACATCACACTTGTAAAGCTTCTCTCCTGTATGTATTCTTTTCTGTTTCTTTAAATTACCACTGTCAGTAAAACCAACATTACAAACATCACACCTGTAAGGCTTCTCTCCTGTTTGTATTCTTTTGTTTCTTTAAATTACCACTTTCAGTAAAACCAACATTACAAACATCACACTTGTAAGGCTTCTTTCCTGTATGTATTCTTTTGTGTGTCTTGATTTGAGTAAAACCAACATTACAAACATCACACTTCTAAGACTTATCTCCTGTATGTATTCTTTTGTGTGCCTTTAAATCTCCACTTTGGGTAAAATCAACATTGTAAACATCACACTTGTAAGGCCTCTTAACTGTATGTATTCTTTTGTGTTTCTGCAAACCTCCACTTCCAGTAAAACCAACATTACAAACATCACACTTGTAAGGCTTCTTTCCTGTATGTATTTGTTTGTGTTTCTTTAAACGATCACTTCGAGTAAAACCAACATTACAAACATCACACTTGTAAGGCTTATCTCCTGTATGTATTCTTTTGTGTGCCTTTAAATCTTCACTTTGGGTAAAATCAACATTGTAAACATCACACTTGTAAGGCCTCTTAACTGTATGTATTCTTTTGTGTCTCTGCAAACCTCCACTTCCAGTAAAACTAACATTACAAACATCACACTTGTATGGCTTCTCTCCTGTATGTATTCTTGTGTGTTTCTTTAAATTACTACTTTGAGTAAAACCAACATTACAAACATCACATTTGTAAGGCTTCTCTCCTGTATGTATTCTTTTGTGTATCTTTAAATCTCCACTTTGAGTAAAACTAACATTACAAACATCACACTTGTATGGCTTCTCTCCTGTATGTATTCTTGTGTGTTTCTTTAAATGACCACTTTGAGTAAAACCAACATTACAAGCATCACACTTGTAAGGCTTCTCTTCTGTATGTATTCTTTTGTGTGTCTTTAAATTACCACTTTTAGTAAAACCAACATTACAAACATCACACTTGTAAGGCTTCTTTCCTGTATGTATTCGTTTGTGTTTCTTTAAACGATCACTCCGAGTAAAACCAACATTACAAACATCACACTTGTAAGGCTTCTCTCCTGTGTGTATTCTTTTGTGTATCTTTAAATCTTCACTTTGAGTAAAACCAACATTACAAACATCACACTTGTAAGGCTTCTCACCCGTATGTATTCGTTTGTGTTTCTTTAAATGATCACTTCGAGTAAAACCAACATTACAAACATCACACTTGTAAGGTTTCTTTCCTGTATGTATTCTTTTGTGTCTCTGCAAACTTCCACTTCCAGTAAAACCAACATTACAAACATCACACTTGTAAGGCTTCTTCCCTGTATGTATTTGTTTGTGTTTCTTTAAAAGATCACTTCGAGTAAAACCAACATTACAAACATCACACTTGTAAGGCTTCTCTCCTGTATGTATTCTTTTGTGTATCTTTAAAACTCCACTTTGAGTAAAACTAACATTACAAACATCACACTTGTAAGGCTTCTCTCCTGTATGTATTCTTGTGTGTTTCTTTAAATTACTACTTTCAGTAAAACCAACATTACAAACATCACACTTGTAAGGCTTCTCTCCTATATGTATTCTTGTGTGTTTCTTTAAATGACTACTTTGAGTAAAACCAACATTACAAACATCACACTTGTAAGGTTTCTTTCCTGTATGTATTCTTTTGTGTGTCTTTAAATTACCACATTTAGTAAAACCAACATTACAAACATCACACTTGTAAGGCTTCTTTCCTGTATATATTTGTTTGTGTTTCTTTAAACGATCACTTCGAGTAAAACCAACATTACAAACATCACACTTGTAAGGCTTCTCTCCTGTATGTATTCTTTTGTGTGCCTTTAAATGAACGCGTTGAGTAAAACCAACATAACAAACATCACACTTGTAAGGCTTCTCTCCTGTATGTATTCTTGTGTGTTTCTTTAAATTACCAGGCTTCTCTCCTGTATGTATTCTTGTGTGTTTCTTTAAATTACCAGGATTCTCTCCTGTATGTATTCGTGTGTGTGCCTGTGCACTACAAATGTTAGCAAAGTCCGCAGTAGAAGTATTACCAGGATTAGAAGTGTTTCCTCCTGTTGATGTTATTTTGTCTTTCTGTGAATACATTTTGTGAAACTCTTTACTGTTGACACCACACATTTTATACTTCTTTCCATGATCTTCATTTATGCAGGACTTAACAATTTTACATTCTATGTTACATTCATCATCTCTGGCCAGGTTAGTGTATTTAGTAGAAACACAGAGCTTATCATTTTCCTTATCTGTATAATCATTTTGTGAGCTAACATTATAAGAAATCCCAGCTTCACTCACATTAACTGTGTTCACATGATTCTGAATACTTTCTGACAGTGTTTTATCAATGTCATTTAATGTCATATTTGCATCACACTTTTCATATTTATTTTTAATATTTGTAAAACTGTTTACTTCCAGTGAAAAGTCTGCATGCAATTTGTTGCAATTCAGCTCCAAGTATTTATTATGATGCCTGTATTTCATATGTCTTTGCAAATACCAAGACTGACTGAAGGACAGTTGGCAATCATCACAAGAGAATACTCCTAAAATAGTAAATGAAAAAGAAAATGTATTCTTCTAATTGTCATGAAACAGACACACATGAATTATTTTGTGAATTTATGAATTTGCTGTATGAAACAGATGATAAACATGGCGTCTAATTATTTACATGATGAAATTAACATTTGTAGACAATGTATGATTCAATTTCACATTTTAACATTCAACATTATAGTCATTTTATGTTCTAATTTAAAGACGTAAGATCGGCTTCATTGCACCAGGTTTTACTCTGAACGGCTCAATCTCTGTGGTCGATCTGCCGAAAGCATCACACAATGCATGAATTCCAGCAAAGACCCCCAGGAGTCTCAGGAAAATTGCATTCATGAATTGAATGAGTATGAAGTTGAACCCATAACCTTGCAGGGCCACAAGGTTGAATGGATAAGAACGCGTGTTCTTAAACATGCGGTGTGGTGATGCCGAGGTTAGCGGTCCAACCCCTACACCGGACAGCTGGACTAAAATGTTGACCTGTCGTCCTTGACTTGGGGATGTAAATTACAAGTACCTCTGAAGTCGGAGTGGGTTCACTTGATGACGAGGGACACTGTAATAGGGAAAGCTAACCCACATGCAAAATTCAGTCCATCACTACTATAAAAATAGTGTATGGACTACGCTTGAGTTCAAAGTGAGCGAGCGGGAAAAAAACAACACCCATAACCTTCAGAGCATAAGGCAGGCAGCTGAGCCACTTCACTACAGAGCATAAGGCAGGCAGCTGAGCCACTTCACTACAGAGCATAAGGCAGACAGCTGAGCCACTTCACCACAGAGCATAAGGCAGGCAGCTGAGCCACTTCACCACAGAGCATAAGGCAGACAGCTGAGCCACTTCACCACAGAGCATAAGGCAGGCAGCTGAGCCACTTCACCACAGAGCATAAGGCAGGCAGCTGAGCCACTTCACCACAGAGCATAAGGCAGGCAGCTGAGCCACTTCACCACAGAGCATAAGGCAAGCAGTTGAGCCACTTCACCACAGAGCATAAGGTAGGCAGCTGAGCCACTTCACCACAGAGCATAAGGCAAGCAGCTGAGCCACTTCACCACAGAGCATAAGGCAAGCAGCTGAGCCACTTCACCACAGAGCATAAGGCAGGCAGCTGAGCCACTTCACCACAGAGCATAAGGCAGGCAGCTGAGCCACTTCACCACAGAGCATAAGGCAGGCAGCTGAGCCACTTCACCACAGAGCATAAGGCAAGCAGCTGAGCCACTTCACCACAGAACATAAGGCAGACAGCTGAGCCACTTCACCACAGAGCATAAGGCAGGCAGCTGAGCCACTTCACCACAGAGACCACTTATCTTCTCATTTAAAACAAACAATTTCATATTTTTTAAAAGAAGCAACTATTGTATATTTGCAAATAGTTCATGCACCGAATCATACACCACATTAAATAAAATATACTATATACTGTCTAGCAGGCACGATAGCAAAGTTGATAGTGAACTGCACTGATAAAATCATGAGCACAGCTATATGTCGGTATCGCAAGACCTATTGCTTCCTCCACAAAGTCAGACCCACAAAATGTGATAGCGTTATCACATCACAGCCCCATAGCAGCAAACTGATTCAGGGAACATGTGTATTTTATATACTGTACATTTGCCTGCATCTCTTATTTGGGAAGTCATTCTATTTAAAATGAACACTGGTCAACAAAGGTATGTCTACTGCTGCACCTAGTCAATAAACTCATACATGTTGATGATTTGTCTATAAATGTCAAGCAACTAATTTACAAGCTGGTGTTTACAGTGCAGCATAAACTATTTTGGTTCAGTGATCTTCTCAAGCTTGTTGCTTACTTTACAGAAGCCATTTCTTGTAACTTTTTTTCCTTTTCTCAAATTCTGTAATATTTCCGGGTCTGTATCCATTTGTATTAGCCACTATGATACAGATTACCGCATTTTAACGGAAATATATTTGCGGTTTTGTTCGGCAACTATTTTTTGTGTCTCCGATTTAAGTAGGTTTAGAGTACTCGTGATGTTAAATTTCCCGAATATTTCAAGACCGATTTAAAAAAGGGATAGATTACTTTATATAGTTTCTCCCTCCTCGATTTACGTGTGTACATCTTGCATTTCTGAAATTTGTTTCCTACACAGAGATACAGAGCGACATTTCAGACATAAGTAGACCCACAAATCACGTTTTATGTAGATGTATTTGTTTGTTCTAGTATGTGTTATTAGATGTATCGTCCATTTTTACGTAAATCTTGTCATTTTCATCTATTAAAGTCGGGAGGGTCATCTCAAACTAAAATGATGAAGATAGCATGCTCTGGTGTGATATTTCAATGGCCGGAAATAGCCGTTGCCTTGTCATCGATGACAATTTAATATTGTTATGGTATATTCACAGCTATTTGCATGCCACTGAATGCATGTTTGCATTCAACATCAATTTTAGTATGTATCTGTACATTTTCATCACTCTGCATGGACCGGATCATTGATAATTTGTCATCTTTCCAACGGGACTTCTTTTCTTTTGTCATAATGCATGTACGCTGGCAGCCTCATTTTGGCAAACGGCATTTGCAATCCACGCACTGGCTGACATCACACAGATGATGTGAAGATGTATATATCTGTGTGCGTGTGTATATATAGGCCGTCAGAGTTATTTTTCCTTGAGTTAGGCCGCTGTGTTAATATCTCCCTTGGCAACAGTGTAAACCGATTGTTGTGTGAGCGTGTAAGTAGGGTCACAACAAGTGAAAGGTCAAAATCGTTTTTTATTTCTATATATCCTTTTTAAATGATAAACTTACACACAAACATTAATGTCTCGGCTTTAAATTGACCTACAGACTTGAATAAGATACCGTTGGATTTGTTTTTTCAAGAGCTATCCAACTATGCAGGTTATATAATTAAAAAGCAATTTAGAAAAAGCTACTAAAGTGGCTAATTTGTATTAGTCCTGAAGTCTTTTTCCTTTTCTCAAGCAATATTAATTCACTGGTAGCTTGCTAGACCAGACTCAGCATCTAGGAGAATATTACGATTGTTAATCTAAATAAGTTCTCAGAAATGTTTTGACTATGGAAACTCTTCTCAACATGCAGTTCTGTAAAGGGTTCCTAAAGGTTCTGTGATAGAGGTACCAACAAGAAAAAGGTTAATTTTGTCAAATTGAATAGATATACTGCCAAAATATTCTCAAGTCAGTAGAACATTAACAATTACTTGTAGATTGTGTCTTAAAATGACTGATCATGCTGGAGTGCTGTTAATTTGCATTAATACGTCTAATATAGGCAGGACTTTCTTGATACATTGACACTGTTTCAAAGGTCCCACATTTTCAAGAGGACAAGTACAATATAATAATAAGGCACAAATTAACATAGCAATCTAATAACAAGAGATGAAGGCGTATGATGCACCACATATACACTTAATGATAAAAAGACACGACTTGCAGATTTACTCTGCAAACAAGGAATATTAATCCATAATATGTCTACCTTAATTATCATCATTATCATGTGTCCTGCCAACTGGCGTAGGCATTCACTCAACTCCTTGGCATTTTGTATTAATACATTTGATGATATTCTTCCATTCAACGCTCTCAATCCAATTAGTATGATTTCTCTTGGTTTGCCTCTGCATCCATTGATCTTGTCATGATGTCTTGCATGCCTTTTTTCTTACCTCATGACCTATAAATGCTGTTTGTCTCTTTATTGTAGCTGTACATAATGTCCTAGTTTCATAGTTTCTTCCAGGTAATCATTAGTTACTCTAGCGGCCCAAGAGAAAATGGTCCTTTACTTGTTGTATGAACAAAGTTAGCATGAAAATAATTCTCTGGGACTATATACATGTACCAAAGTGGTTATGAGAGATTACATGATGAAAGACATGCAACATAGGACAGAAGAATAGGTTGTATTTCGTGCAACAAAATCAATCCAATACATAAGTTCTCGAGATGATGGGAATGAAGAGATTTGATGTCAGAAATAAAATGACGTGAAATATTTTGGCCAAATTAAAAGACATAGCATCTTGTAAAAACCATACTGGAAGGAAGAGCTGTAGGCATTCAAACACGAGGTATACAAACAGCAGTCTTATCAGTGTTCACAGCAAGGTTTGAGACCGCAAGTGCTGGGGGTCCACTGCAGCCAACCTCCACTGTGCAGATGGCACATGATTGACTGATGCAACAAAGTGTTCCTTCACAGTAAATTGAGAAAGGTTGCACTATAATGTACATGAATCTGGCTATCGTTGATTCTGCACTGCTGAGGAAAACTAGTCATGCCCTGCCTATGATTTGGATATAAGCATGTGGTGGCGAATGTTTGCTCTGACAGCTTTCTTCTGTGTCTTTTGTTTTAAAATGTGCTCTTTCTTTCTGTTTATATTTGTAAACTTCTGCTTTAAAGACATGTAGTTGTAAAACAATGAACTGATATTACCTCAGAAACATACAACCTACCGTCACTTTCTGCATTTCCATCAGATTCTTGCAAATTATTCTTTCTCAGCAATTTTCTTACCAATTTGGGACTATTTATACCCAGTTCTCGAGCATAACTGTCACCATAGTATACCTGAAATGATGTGTTTGTGTAACAAACTATACTGTAAGTGACACAGAATAATAATTAACAAACTATACTGTAAGTGACAGAATAATAATTAACAAACTATACTGTAAGTGACACACATAATAATTAACAAACTATACTATAAGTGACACACAATAATAATTAACAAACTATACTGTAAGTGACACACAATAATAATTAACAAACTATACTGTAAGTGACACACAATAATAATTAACAAACTATACTTATGTAACACAGAATAATAATTAACAAACTATACTGTAAGTGACACAGAATAATAATTAACAAACTATACTTAAGTGACACAGAATAATAATTAACAAACTATACTGTAAGTGACACAGAATAATAATTAACAAACTATACTGTAAGTGACACACATAATAATTAACAAACTATACTGTGATTGACATACAATAATAAGTAACAAACTATACTGTAATTGACATGCAATAATAATTAACAAACTATACTGTAACTGACGCACAATAATAATTAAAAACTATACTGTAAGTGGCACACAATAATTTTTAAAAAATATACTGTAATTGACATAAAATAATAAATAACAAACTATACTGTTGAGTGCAGGATGATAATAGAAAACACTGTCAGGACAACAATATATCCAGTAAATGGAATGTGAATGCAGAAAAACAGTTATAGAAATTCATACTATTACGAGGGGAAGTCGATAAGTAAGTCACATATGGCTGTAGAAAAATAACTGAACATGATAACAACTTGAAACTAGTTTATTTTTATACATACATTGTTCCTTTATTTCTCAACATAATTTCCACCAACACTGATGCATTTATCCCATCGTTTTATCAGTCCTCCCAAACTAGCGGCATAGAACTGTGTGCTCTGTTTTCTAAACCATGTTTTCACTTCACACTCAACTTCAGCGTCATTCGTGAAATGTCTCCCACCAAGGTGGGTTTTCAGTGGACCAAAAAGGTGGACATCGCTAGGGGCTAAGTCGGGGTTGTAAGGTGGATGTTCCAGAACTTCCCACCTTAGTTGGTTAATTTTCTCCTGAATTAATTGAGCCGTATGTGGTCTGGCATTGTTATGAAGAAGCAACACTCCTCTAGTCAGCAGTCCTGGACGTTTTCTTCGAATTGCAACATGAAACATCAATAGAACTTCACAGTATGATTCAGAATTCACATTGTCACCTTTCTTCTTGAAATTGGTTAAAAGCACTTATTTGCCCACTAAAAAAAAAACGCACAACAGCATGTTGCGCTTTGGTTGTACTCCGTAAGTACAGTCACTATTTTGTTTATGCGCTGCGCATGCGCATGAGACACCTAGCGTAACCTGACGAACGGGAATATAAAGTTTGATGTTGCTGTCACCTAATGACACCTGTAGAAAACATCAACTACATTTACCTGCCCTCCCACAGAACTGTGTTACTTACTTATTGACTCGCCCTCGTATTATTATCAGTGAAACTAAACTAAAACTGACAATGCTGACAAGCAAAAGAAACACAAAACTATACCAATAACCTAACCTAACAATGCTAGGATTCACATTTCTGATATAGGAAGTAATAACTGTAATCATTGGTTCACAGCCAATACAGAATATCCAATATTCCTAACATCCTTTATAGCAGTCACAGATAAACATTACTGTCTGCTGAATACTTATTTATTATATATTTTGGTTTAGTAAACACATATTCCTTTCTGCTAACTGAGAATTTTGGCAACACAAAGTTCTCTTCTTTGTTCTTGCAGCTATAGTATTTTACAAAACAAACTCACAAAAAACTAACTTCTATTGTATATTTGTAACAATCAATAACTGTAGTTGGATCATTTTTTTCACATTATGACTTTTACAAATTTCGTTTACAATCCTGATATCTGTAGTATGTCTTCTGACCTGATGTCCTCAGTTGTAGAATTTTGTAATGGATGTTAACACTAGTTTATATCAGCTGTCATCAAATGATACACCCTTACATATATTTTACAACTTTAGTCAATAGCCTAATGAGAATAAACAATGCTTGTTTAGATGCACAATATTCTATCAATACACAAGAGATGATTTACACATACATGACTTCATAAGATTTTTGTACAATCAACTTCATAAACCACTGCACCAGACTTCTACCCAGAATTATGAGAACAAGAAAGAAAATAAAAGTGGAATTTGTTGAACAGTATGGATCTGTTGAAGGAAAAGGTACAAATAATGCAATATACACATTACAAATACTAATAGCGGGATCAATAGAGACATGGAAAGACATATATGTGCGCTTTATAGATTATACTAAGGCATTTGATAAAGTGAAATATATTTGTGCTATATAGATTATACTAAGGCATTTGATAAAGTGAAATATATTTGTGCTTTATAGATTATATTAAGGCATTTGATAAGTGAAATATATTTTGTGCTTTATAGTTTATACTAAGGCATTTGATAAAGTGAAACATGAAAAAAATTATGTTTTTTTAAAATGGTCAGCATGGCCGAATGGATAAGATCACTTATTCTTAAATATCTTGTGGGCTGATGCTGAGGTAACGGGTTCAACCCCTACACTGGCCAGCTGGACTAAAATGTTGACTTCTTCTCCTTGACATGCGGACGTAAATTACAAGTACCTCTGAAGTCAGAGTGGGTTCGCCCGAGGACGAGGAGCACTGATAAAAGGAAAAGCTAATCCACGCACAAAAATCAGTCCAGTGCACTAGAAGCACGTGTATGTACTATGCTTGAGTTCTAAGCGAATGAACACAAAACAACAAAAGAATTAAAATGTTGGATGATATTAAGAATGATGGGAAAGATCTCAGAATAAAAAACTGTCATTTACTACCTATAGTACCTTGCGATGTAGGACAGGGGGGTATTGAGTCTGAGGAATTAAGGCCGCATGGCTAGTGCAGTCGCCACGAACTGTGCAGATTACAGTTTTCTTTTTGCCCTGGAGAGAAAAAACTCCACACCTTACCGAGGATTCAAAACCGGGTCTCCCGAATGAGAGCCCGGCATTCTAGCCACTCAGCCAGCCGCTCCCCACATCTCAGTATAATAAACAATATTTAATGAAAACAAGCAGCAGCAATTAAAACGGGATATAAAGGAGGCAGTTATGAACAGATAAAACAGGGAGTAATGCAAGGATGTGTTTTGTTGCCAGATCTCTTCTCTCTCAGTAGTGAAATAATAATCAGAGATCAAAGAGAGGCCAGGAATATGAGCTGGAGATTGTACTATATAAACAATCTACGCTATGCAGATGATAGTATTAAGAAAGAATTAATAGCTGAAAACGGAAAGGATCCACAGCTGTTGGATATTGTAGTAATGGAAAGTGCACAAAAGGAAAAGGACTTTCCTGAATATTAAAAAAAAAAAACAACACAAGCAATGGTTATTTCACAGAAAACGATGACAGCAAAATGTGATAAAACAGAAGGGAAAATGTTTAACCAAGTTGTTAACCCTTTTACTCCTGCCCGGCCGAAAAATCGGCCGTGACGTCACATGGTCGTAATGAAAAAGACGATTTGGCCGATCCGGCCGATTTCCTTCGGCCCCATTGTAAGAACTGCTTTAATTGGTTTGCTTTTAATAGTACAGACCAATCAAATGCTTCCTTGCAATTCTCAGCCATTTCACTTGCAAATGATCGTTTGGTGTGCCTGATTCAAACAAGTGGATATTATTTTGTGATTTTTTTGCCCGGTAACCCAGTTTTTTGTTGATTTTTGATGTTTTAAATGGCCAGCTTTGAACACAAAGACGTGCTAGCATTTATTAGCTCTGATAGTAGCGATTTTGACAGTTCAGGACTGTAGTGATACAGAAAGTGTCCATGCAGACTTCGGCCTTGTGTTCCCGTGGTTTTAAAAGTGTATTGGGAATAAAGAGGATGGTGTTTATATCCATTCATGGATGTCCGGACCAAAACACATGCCACCAGATGATAGCCCACCTATTACAAATGTCAAAAGGGACTTCATGGTTGTTGTTTTTTTTTAACCATAAGTGTTTAAAATTATTCTAAAGTGGTGTAAGTATTCAATGAGGAAATTTTAGGTGAGTACCATTTTTGTTTAATATTTAGTACCACCAATTCATACTTAGAGGTATGAAATATTGTATTTTTCACAAAATGCAAATAAGTTCTCCAAATTTGCAAAACATGAACAAAACAACTTCAATCATACACAGAAATAAATTTTATTATATCCTCTTTAAGATTATATATACTTTTATATACATATATAGGGTTCTAATATTTTTTTTTGAATTTTCAAAATTGTCACTTCAGTCATTTCTGTACTCCAAAAAAAATGACTCCGTCTTCTTCAGATGGAAAGCTAAATTTGCCCCAATGTTATTCCATCCTAAAAGGGTTAAATTTAAATACTTTGGGGCAATGAAAACATCAAATGGAAGATGCACAGCAGAGATTAAAAGCAGAATAGGTCAAGCAAAAGTTACATTTCACAACTGACAAATATCACTGTCACTGATTGTAAGAAAGAGAGCATTGAAATGTTATATAGAACCTGTTTTGATTTATGGCAGCACATCATGGAACATGAATAAACAAATTAGGAAGACCTTGGAAGCAACGAAGATGTGGTTCCTAAGATGAATGTTATGAATAGCTTGGACTGCCAGAGTAACTAACAATGACTGTTTGGAAGAAGATATTGAAAGTAGAACATTATATACAACTATAAGGAAGAGAAACAGCCATTCTCTGGTCATGTCTTGAGAAGAGAGACATTGGAAAACATTGTGACGACTGGAAAGATCAGTGACAGAAGAGGCAGACCAAGAGAAATGATGCTAGATGGACGGAGACGATGGCATGTAGGAATATCATCAGCAGAGTTGATCCAGAAAACCAGTGACTAAGATCTGCGGAGAGACGTGAACGCTGTTAGCTGGCACAGCACAGATGCAAATGAGCTATTGTTTCTTGCTATAATGTGGCAAGAATATTAGAAATATGTGTTATCATTTACATCGTCATGTGCAGTTATTGCCAGGTGTTCTAATAACTAAATTTCCATAAAAAATGGCCACACCCACACCAGAAAAGACAGTTGCACTCACTAATATTTCTGTTCCAGCACAGATAGGTTTGTGAGACCTGTAGTAGATTTCTCTCTGATACTGGTAGGCTGTCACACACTGCTCATCTTCATGTCTGGCACAGTTGACATACCTCATCCAGTTTGACTTGCTCGGATCTTTACCATCCACAAAGTGAGAAGTCTGTCCATCTTTCACAATCTGTTCACAGAATATCATATGCAGATTATATGTCAAGATCATAAACATAATCTATCTGTGATCTGAAACTCCAAAACACTCACCACACATATAAATACACAAAGACAAAATGCTGAACATGTGAACAGTAAGAGATTACAGCAATAAACAAGGATCATGTACCAACTTAACTTGTTACATGTTGTTTGCTGTCATTTGTCAGGAGGTTGGAATGATGTCTGATCATAGCCATTTGTAAGGATTTCAATCAGAACTTTTGGACTGAAGTGGTAATATCGATGCTTTGTCCAGCATCCTTATAATTATAAGAATTATTTTCAGATCATTCTCCCTCCCTGCCTGTCTGGGTGTCTTTGACCATAATTGGCACATCTCTTTAGAGCAGACGGCTAAGTCAAGGTCATATTTTTTACTGTCTGTTC
Source organism: Cepaea hortensis (assembly GCA_963921405.1). NCBI lineage: Eukaryota > Metazoa > Mollusca > Gastropoda > Stylommatophora > Helicidae > Cepaea > Cepaea hortensis. Next base: position 34,310,700 of record OY992887.1, on the reverse strand, counting down.
TTTAGGTTCTATTTTGGATCCTCAGGCACAAGACCCTGGTATTAGGAGGTCTCTCTTTCTGTCTCTTTTATCTGTGTATGCTTTGAGGTCCACAGTATCTCACCTTTTCCTCTCACCATGTTACAGTCAGGATCATTTTTAGACTACAGCAGTGGTTCTCAACAGGTTGGGAAATCATCCCCCCCCCCAAAAAAAAAAATTTTTTTTTAAAGGATTTCCAGGGGGGAATTAAGATTATTTCAAGATTGCATTAATACAAGAACCGAATTTATAAGGAAGAAATACGAAAAAAGGGGGGGGGGGGAGGGGGGGGGGGGAATGACATTCTGAACATATGGTGAAGGGATGCCAAAAAAGGTTGAGGACCACTGCCCTACAGACTTAAGGAATGTACAAAAGTCATTCACAACCAACAAAAACCACTCGATTCTGCTAGTACAGAAAACTGCATCTCAATCATGTCAATGTGTACATGTCAAATAGAATACAACACAGTTGTGTGCAACATTTCAGTGATGTTTCCATTTTCTATGTACAGTACAATGCTGGCCTCGTCAGCGACAATAACACAAGTAAATAAAATCTAGCCAGATAAAAACATTGATTCTTATTTCAACATGAGTATTTGTATGTTTCCAAGCTTGGAAGTTGAAGATTTCGAAGAATGACCTGTGCTCCTAAACTCTTGATGTCAATTGTTAATGTAGAATCAACACGATGTTACTCAAAGTAAATCCAGATTCTCCGTCACTTCAATTAATGTAGAGTTTTGTTTATAAAATTGTAGAAATAAAGCACATAATACAATAGACAGTCACTGAGATTTTGTAGTTGATAAAAAGACATATTTTTTAAGAAAATGTATTTCAAAGTCAACAGTGACTGTTTCAGTACAAAGAAACTTTCACATTGTCATAAAAATAACAATTCACCTGCCAACTATAACCAGACTCATGGGCAATCATTTCATCCACTTCCTTCTTCCCTCTGTAAGGTCCAAATCTAGTACGAGCAGGGAAGTCTTTCACTGCAAACACACCCAATCCTGCATTTGGAATCTCGGATTTATTGATGACTAGACCCTCTGGTAGAGTTCTCTTGCTGTACTCATCAGATTTGCTTGGTTGTATCTTTAATAGTTATACAAATATCAAAGATGAGAATTCATATTTTAACATCTTGAAATGGAACAAGTTACAGCTAAATATTTAAAAAATCTAAAACATGTCTCAGAGTTCAAATATTTAGACAGCTAAGTTAGTTGTATGTCCTTTTTCAGAACAATACAATGAATGCTAGCATTTATTTGCTTTTTGTGATTTACTGGGCAATTTAGTTCAGTATTCTGCCATTGCTTTCAGAATGGCCGACCACTCATACCATCAAAAGCAACACAGAGAGGTTGTCACATCCATAGGGTCTATTAAACTTCCAGCATTCCTTTAAGTGCACCTATCTTCATATTTGCCAGCCATAAGTTTCAATGGACCTCATTATCACCCCCCCCCCCCCCCCCACACACACACACACATTGACTCATCTGCAAACCTAAATGGATGTTTACACTTGCTATTGTTTAAGACTACACTAACATTTAGCAAGCAAGCAAGAGGTAGACAACGATACAAGTGGGAAGATAACACCAAGAGATGGACGAATATCTGCCTGAAAGAATGTACAGTCAGGGCAAGAGACAGACAGAATGTACATTCAGGGCAAGAGACAGACAGAGTGTACATTCAGGGCAAGAGACAGACAGAATGTACATTCAGGGCAAGAGACAGACAGAATGTACAGTCAAGGCAAGAGACAGACAGAATGTACAGTCAGGGCAAGAGACAAACAGAATATACAGTCAAGGCAAGAGGCAAACAGTTGGAGATCCATTGCGGCCAACCTTCATGGTGGAGACAGCACCTGATTTATTGATTAAACATTTAGCATATCAGGAAAGCATGCTTGCTGCTAAGCTACTGTGTCCCACAGGCTGCTGAATCAAACATAAAATGAAGAACCATTTTTGCAAGCTGTGAGACATAATGAGCATATGGTGCTAGGCCCATATATTTAGACCACTTGACACGTGAGGGAGATGTGGGCAATATCATATCAGCTGTCTTTACTTTCCCAGACATTTTCTGGTACCCACTTTGGGTTGGGTCAACCTGGGAGTGTAGGTTAATTTTTAAAATTCACGTCATTGCAAAGTTGAGCCCATGGCAACCGGGCTAGCAGGCTAGCATGGTAATCAATGTGTATCTGCGACTCCCAGGCTGAGTGGTATGCCATTCATTCATTCAGTAGCATGTCCTTTGCAGAACCTCGCTCCCATAATAACCTTCCAGAAAACCTCTTGGTCATGAGCAAGATGTCCTGCGTCTGATATACACCCATTTAGATATCATCCACCACATCCTGCACCCATCTTCTCTTTGGCCTTCCTCTTCCTCTCTTCCCAGGCATATATCCCTCAATTATTGTTCTCTCCAAACTTTTGTGACGTTTCAAGTGACCAAAATATTTCAATTTTCTTTGTTTGATCGTCTTTAATAGCAAACCTTCTTCAATATTCAGCTCTTGAAGTACTGATGCATTTGTTCTTTTCTTTATCTAAGATATTCTTAGAACTTGTTTATACCATTTGTATTCAAAGGCATTTATGCGCTGTTAAGCTTGTTTAGTAAGTGTTCAGGTCTCACAGGCGTATGTTGCAATGGGAAAGATGCATGCTCTTAAAAATCTAATTTTTGTAGTTCTGTCTGTCCCTCTCCACATATGGTATGTAGTTGACTGAAGATAGTTATAAATAAAAGTCAGCAATGAATGTGTAAATAAAAAAATTTTTATGTGTTTGCCGAAGTCGTTTCCTGCTATGGGCCTCTATGAGATGATAGGATGATTATATTTTGTAGGCCTGAATGCACAGAGGAGTTGGTGGCCAGTCTCTCCCTAGCAGACAAGCCAGGAGTTGAACCATCATCTGACCACATGCAATGTGTAAATGAATTACTAGAATAAGTGGGTCTGAGTGAACTTTCATTAGCCGAGGTCGGATTTGTCTCACTGTTTTCACTACAGATTTGTCTCTCCGTTTTCAATGTGCAGATAGATTTGTGTGTCTATATCTTAAGGCAAAGAAAAACAGGATTCATGGGAAAAAGAGACAGTAATGTTTACTGCCATTGTACACAGGTGTCACAAAATGCTGCGTTTACAGCCCAGAATATGTTCATGGACTTATCTTAGGTACCACTTAGAGAAATAAACATAAGAATGAATGTATTCTCTACTAGCATGTAAAAGACCACTGAACCGTGACACAAGTGGGCTCATAATGGCTTTGCAAGCAAATAAAACCGCCCAGGCATGATGCAAGCAACCTGGTTTATCACCAGAATTGGAAAACTGGTCTACCCCAGAGCCTAATTGCTCCTTTGACATGACACATAATATACAGGGCTAGGAAAATCGCTCAACCATTAAGGCTGACCACCTTGTGAAACAGACCAGAGACACAAGGTGTGAACACACTATTTGATAAGGTTCCCAGGGGGAAACTGTCAGGCTGACAGGGGCCTCTCACAACCACACACAGTGTGAAAGGCAAGCTGAACAGAGACTGCCCACTGCCCCAGGTGTGAAGGCCAACCATTCAGAAAGAATTTATGATGGACATGCTGGGAGATAATTCAGTTTGCACCACAAAAATGTGTGAATTGAAATTGCTCAGACAGGAGACTACCCCAGTCAATGGTGGGAACCAGACCCCCAGATCAAATAAGGCAATTAAAACCACAAGAAAGTGGTAATTGAATTAAACGCCTTGGGGAGATAAGGAAAGAATATATATGCTAGGAGATTCTGATACTCAGTGGACTGGGGAGCCCATACAAAAACGATGCTAATGCTATACAAATCTCTGATAAGAGGAAGAATAGAATACGGAAGCATAGTATACGACGCTGCACCGGAACACAAAAAACGAAGACTGGACTCAATACAGAACCAAGCGCTGGGCATTATCCTAGGAACAGGCAAGCAAACACCAAGGGAAGCCCTAGAGGTAGCACTAGGAGTACTTCCACTACAACTGAGACGAAAGCAATTAGTGTACAACTACCGGATAAAGGCTGCGAAGGATTCAAGACACCCCGCGTTCAGTGCATTCGAAGAAAACAGAAGCAAATGGGGAGGAATACCTATACAAAAGACGCAAACACCAGCAGGATGGACAGCTGCACAAGAGATGAACGCGGACGAGAAACTAGCCAGGGCACTGGCACGAACAAAAGTTCACAGACCCCAATGGGAGCTAGAACTACCATTTACGGATACGACACTCGCGAGCATAATTAATAAATCAACAGAGGACAGGGAAGCCAAAGACATAGCGGAGGAATACATAAGACAAATAAGCACGGACAACCTCACTATATACACAGACGGATCAAATAACGAGAATGGGGAGGTAGGGGCAGGAGTAGTAGTACCATACCGGAACATCCAAAAGGAGTACAAAATAACAGACAATGCATCGGTATACACGGCAGAACTAGTAGGAATTATGAAAGGACTAGAAATAGCAACAGAGAACCCCCCTATAAAACTAACTATACTGACGGACTCACTATCTACAGTACAAGCGCTAGGCAACCACTCTAAAGTGAACAGACAAGACCTGAAAGAGAAAATACTAACACTAACAACAAAACTAAAAAGTATGGGATGCCAGATCACAACTGCATGGATACCAGCACACAGAGGAATAACTGGCAATGAGAGGGCAGACAGGGCCGCAAAACGCGGGACAAGCAGCCAGAATATAGTAAACACAGGACTCGGCATTCTGGAGGCAAAAAGCATTATCAAACACAAGTAATCGACAAATGGAAACAACAATGGAGAGACAGCAATAAAGGACGACACGCGTACCACATGCTCAGAGAGCCAAGTATGAAAAGTCAAGTGAAAGACAACACAAAAATACCAACGTACAAGAAACTATGGAGATTGAGAATCGGGAAATGGAAAGATAAAATCACCCGACCACATTGCATTGATTGCCGGGAGGAAAACACTATAGAACACTACCTACTATCGTGTACAGCCTATGCCCAGGAACGCAGGGACCTAGTAGAATACTTCCAAACAAGAAACACTACGATGACGATGAAGGAATGCCTACAGGTGGAAGGCGACAAAGAAATACAAAAGCTTACAAAACAATTCATTGCAAGAACAGGGAAAGAAATATAACCAGCATAAAATAAAGCCAACAGAAAAATAAAAATACAGTGAGGAAAAACTCGACCACACGAAAACCAGACTATAGGAAATATATAGGGGTGCGTTAAAACTCTCAAATGGTAGACAATAGAGAGACGAAACGACCCTCTCCGACGGGGGAGACAAGGAGAAGGGTGGAAATTGCCCCAACGATGGGAAACCTCCCTGACGATGGATAAGAGGGACGTGCAGGAAACCCCTCCGGAGTGGGACAAGAGGAGACGGTAGGAAACCTCCCCAACGATGGACAAGAGAGATGATACAATCCGACCCCTACGCTTGACAAAAAACCGCTGAACAAAGACCCAAGAAAACAAGCCCAGGCGATAACAGGCACCCCCCCCCCCCCCCAGGGCAAGCACAAGAAAACAGATAATAAAAGACAGCCCCTCCCCACCCCCAGGGTCAGCCCTGGACAAGAAAGCACCAAACGAGAGGGATGGGCAAACCGATAATGACAGCAGACACACCAGCAAAACGACAGAAGCAAAAAGGATGGCAAAAAGAGGAACTCGGCCAGACATGCAGAAATAGAAGCTGACCAACGCACAAAAGACCAGAAAACCTATACCGCACTATGAACCACCACAACTATAACCAACGTCATTAAGACGGGTTGAACGAGGTGGAAAGTTTCTTTTTTTTTTCGACAAATCGGAATCGGAATACTCAGATCAGAAATGAAAAATCTCCAAACAGGTGAGAAGAGAGAGTAAATGTAGATTTCTTAGTAACTATCTAAGTCTGTTAGATGTATGTACAGATTTTCAGTCTATATCTGACCTAGGTTACTTCAAGAATTATCACTGCTTCAGGTTACTTGAGTGTATATCCTATTGCTAGAAGGGTTATTCTTACTATACAAGTAGATACCTTTTGTGAGGCAGACTTTTGACTTTCACTTATCATGTTAGATGTCTGTTACTCTATGGAAACTTAGTTTCTCAGGCGATTTAGATAATCATGTTACTACAATTTTTGCATTTTCATACTATGTATGTAGGAATACTTTCATAGGCCTAATGTTTAAGTATATGTTGGATGTATGTATTTGTAACTTCATATGAATATACGATGCTAGGACTATGCTTCGTACATATTCTTTTTGTGTATATACGTCTCATTTCGTATACATACAAACTAACTAATGCATTATGCTGTTATGTTAAGGTATCATAATGTGTCTAGTTTAATTAATATATTTTATGTGTATGGGATGTTTGATATATTGATTTGTCATATGCAAACCTACCAATATGAAGTGTTATGCTATTGTGCACACATTGGCACCTTGCCTATCGATTGCATTGGAAGCAGAGGTGGAATGGTACAGACATTACCCATAACTGGTATAGGGTATATGGTGCTTAGCCCTTTCAGGTATTTTGGACGGAGTGGCTGTACGACCCAGAATGTCGGTATTAGCAACATGGACATAGGAAGGCAGAAATGTAATGAATACAGGCGTGTGAGACAATTGAAAATCCCATCCCAGACTAAGACTGTAGGACAGAGATATAGAGGGAGAAGGAGGATGGTGAACGCAGTAGAGCTGGAAGATAAACTTGGCCAGACTGGTCATTGTATATGGGTGTGCTGGGATATATGTAGTACTTAGGATTGTACTGATGTAGAACTAGATATAACACATTCTTGATTTCTTCCTAGCTCTCAATAAGAGCGCCTGCGTATAGATCTCAAGAACGAGTGACAACCAGGTAGTGCCAGGACTGGCAGATGTCAGAAAACCGGCAAGCTATTTTCTACTGGAGAGTTCGCTGATCTGACCACGGCTGTTCGCTGATCAGAGCATAATGGCTGTTAGCGGACCTCTCACTGATCCAGACAGGATTCAGAGTTATGTATTTTATATTAATCATTTCACTTTCATGATTACTGTAGTGTATAACTTATACGCATTCATCATCATCATCAATTGTAAAACATCAGATGTCTAATAATATGATTAGTAAATAAATGTTGTAGTTTGTTTTAACACATAGTTCAGTCGTTATACTTAATTCCAATTGTGCGTACGTGTTGTGTGTGTACATTGGTGGGGGCTTACTTACACACCAAGGAAGGGAGCCGTCAGAGGAGAAAAACCTGTACTGGGATAGTTGACAATTACTCTTAAATTTAGACTTAAAAATCTATCACAGCTAAACTTCTCCTTCCTACTCCTTGGCGAATATTCAGCACAGTTCATTTCAATTTTGTTACGAGCCATTTGGAGCTGTATGTTGGATATTCAGGGCTTAATCTATAGTTCAGCCATATAGATTTGGCCAGTGAATAATATTTTCATCTAGCCGGCGGAGCACCCCGACTTCTGACAACAGGGTATGGACATAATTACCACCGTCAAACTGAGATAGTAAAGTAGACACTGTATCTATGTATCAATTTTATGGTTGTCTTTGCAGTCAATAGTGTATAATGTGACAGACAATGAGAGAAGAACAAGGAAACTGATTATGCATATATAAAGTCAGCAAAGTCTTCAGGCTGATAAAACAGTTTACCTTGACATCATCAACAACCAGCAGTGGTCCATGTACGGGACAGTCCCCGTCATATTCTTGCCTGCAGTCCTCACAGTCTGCCATGTGAATACAGAAAACATGAATTATATGACTCAATGCTGCACATTCTGATAGTGTGTTCTCTCCTACTGATATTCATACAATGAGAATTATATTTTGAGTGGCATATAATCTTTCAAAGTAGCAAATATAATAATCACCTCAAGATATGTTCCAACTCCACAAACAAACAATGTAGACAGATATACGTTAAATTAATTTAGTGCATTCAGAATTTGACTGAAAACGGAAGTTCAGTCCTAGATTTTTTAAAATTCTACTGAGGGTGAGGTGGTCACCTGCACAGATGGGTCAGTTGTTCGACACATGAGGAGCTCATCGGCTTTTACTGCTCAGGCCGAAGGAAGAATTGAGACAGTTGAGTTAAGAATTGACATCACTGCACTCAGGACATTCCCATACGTGCTCCGTCCCCTGGCGATCCCCCGCAATCTCATTCTTTCCACATATGGGTTCTCAATCTGTTCCTCTGCATTCTCCACGTGGTGCCACAAGTGCACGACCACCTCCCCCTTGTCAACTGAGAACTGAGACAAAAAGTAGCCTGACTATGGAGGTCATGGCAGTAACTAAAGCTATAGCCTGACTATGGAGGTCATGGCAGTAACTAAAGCTATAGCCTGACTATGGATGTCATGGCAGTAACTAAAGCTATAGCCTGACTATGGATGTCATGGCAGTAACTAAAGCTATAGCCTGACTATGGATGTCATGGCAGTAACTAAAGCTATAGCCTGACTATGGATGTCATGGCAGTAACTAAAGCTATAGCCTGACTATGGAGGTCATGGCAGTAACTAAAGCTATAGCCTGACTATGGATGTCATGGCAGTAACTAGAGCTATAGCCTGACTGGAGACACAGATTTTCACCTAGACATGCTTTCTCAGTGACTCAATGAGTGTGCTCAGAAAGATTGAGATGGGCTGGGTTTAAAGACGGTGGATGAAATCTCTGAGTAGGTTAAGCCTGATGAAAACTAGGTCAATTTTGTTCCAGGACATGTGAGTGTAAGAGGAAATGAGCAAGCCGATAGGCTTGTGAACTGAGCTACTGTGGAAAGCAGACAAGCAATGGGCTAGCATGATATAATGAATGCCATCACAGGGGCAGGGTGATTAAATGAATCAAGAGACAACTGCAAATCTGCAACCATGACTAGACTGTAAGAACATCAAGTTAGGAGGTGAAGCCAGACAGGAGCGCTATCAAGGGGCCAAAGATGAATATTAATCCAACATGAAACAGAACTGGTGTTGTCTGACACTACTAACTGACAATGAGGTAGAACAAATACATTAACACTCAAAAGTGAACAGTTATTGTAAACTATTGACCCTGTTAATTGGTCAGAAAAAGAAAGTTAGCAAAATTAAGAAAATGGAAAACAGGAGGAGAAGACATAAGTCCACATTACAGAGGACAAGAGAGGAAGGCTCAAGATATAGATCAGATAGCAGACATCAAATATACAATGACAAGCCATGACACAGAAGAGATTGGTGGAGCACCAAACATTGATGGATCCTGCTAAGTCTATCTCAAGACGACCAACCTGAACTAACGACACTAATGAAGCAACAACCAACAGAAGGGGGAACCATCCTCCAACGCCACAAAGTCTTGGAAGTGTGTAAAACTGAACAGACACGACACCAAGGCAACAAAGTAAAAAGCAGCACCAAAACAATGAGTTGCAGACAACACAGCAAGTAAAACCAGCGGGAAAACCCGCAAGCAAAAGTAGAAAGGTAACACCACTCAGGCCCTAAATATAACAAGTCAATAGAACAGGTGAATGAGACCTAAACATCTTTCTTCGAACTAGGACTCATGGAAACTGTCATGCATTTAGTTTTGTTCATATTGAATGACACTCCCTGCTTCTTACTCTACTTCATTACCTGGTCTGGAATGACTTGCAGACTACATTCAGACTGCTATAAGTATTGTGCAATCAGCATATCTCATGTTTTTATTTTGTTTGTCAGATGCAGGGGCTGAGTTATCTCGAGGTATGGTGTCTGCTTCGAGTGCTGGAGGTCCCGGGTTCAAGCCCTGGTGAGAGCCGGGATGTTTTCACGTGGACTTCTAGTAAAATAATGTCCCCTAGTCTCTGGGTAGTGAGATCGGACGCCCGTGTGTATTGTTGCGCACGTAAAAAATTCCTTGTCAGTTGGAAATCAAAACAGTAGCCTAACGGGGTTGCCCAGGCAAAATTTTGAGTTAAAAATCTACCAAAAGTATTTCAGGATCCTCACCGGTGCTACAGAGTCTGTGCACTGAGCTGAGATTTTCCGGACTCAGGCTTGAGTTAGGAGTAGAACGGAGCACTTATGGGTTACATCCGTGTGCTGTGATGTTGATCCGTCGACTAAACTAAACTTGTGAGATGCTTGATATTTCTGAGTATTGCTTCATTGTATATGTTGAAAGGACCAGGTAACTACGGCTAAAACAACAATAAAACAATTATGGATACAATTGTAACAGCTGTGATTATAAAGATGCACGACAACAACAAGCAAGTAATACAAACAGCAACAACAGTGAGACAAGGAGCACAACCGTTACATATCACAAAGTTCACAAACTTACAGAGAAAATCATCATCATCAAGGGTGGCAATTGACATGTAACTTGACCTTCTGGTCTTTCTAAACAGATACATGTGGACTTCCTCATTGTCAGAGTCTGTCTGCTTCTTTCTCTGAAATAATATATTACATATTAATTAAACATCATTAAATGATCAAGATATTCCACAAGTAGCTGCAGCCATGTTCAGTGTTATATCCAACAACACAAGTCATATCAACAGTTACAGTATTGTACTTTTCTGGTGACTATTATCACCGCAGACATTGATGTGCAGACTGTGAAGAATTCTCTGTTTCAGGAAACAAAACATAACACTGCTCTAGAATTTCTGTCTTGTGTTGTCATTCTATAATGGACACATTTGTCTCGTCTTTCCTTATTGTTCTATCTATCACATATGACCACTGCTAGCCACACTGGACTTGTTAACTTTTCTATTACACAAATGGGGCAGAATAACTTACGGCAGGGGTGGGCAAACTAAGGCTCGCGGACCGTATGCGGTCCGCCAAGTGATTTTATGCGGCCCGTGAGGGCAATTAGAAATAAAAATTTTAAATTTGTTTTTAAGTTATTTTGTTGATTTTTATAGAATTTATTGTACCGTTATGATTTTTAGAAATACAAATTTTTAATTCGTTTTTAAGTTATTTTGTTGAATTTTACAGAATTTCATGTACCGTTATGATGAGTGTCAATAACAAACGTAAGATTGAAGATGAATGCCGTGTTTTTAATGATGAATGGACAACTATGTACTGTTTTATAAAAGTTGGTAGCAAATCAGTTTGCTTGTTGTGTCGTGAGTTAGTGGCTGTCATCAAGGAGTGCAATTTAAAAAGACATTATCAAACAAAACATTCCGATTTCGGATACAATTTAACGACCGAAGAGAAGGAAAGGAAATACCTTGAGTTGGTGAAAACAGTCTTCAATTCAAGATGCTGCAACTGAAGCTAGTCTTGTGCTGTCACACAGAATTGTAAAACAGAACAAGCCATTTTCTGATGGCGAGTTCATCAAGGAATGTTTGCTAGATGCAGCAAACATTATGTCCACAACAAAAAAACAGATTTGACAACATTACTTTATCAAGGAGAACTGTGGTCAGACGTGTTGACATGATCAGTGAAAATTTGATGCATAAACTTCAAGATACAAGTAAACAATTTTTGTAGTACTCTCTTGCATTGGATGAGAGTACCGATGTACATGATACTGCCCAATTATTGATATTTATACGTGGAATAAACACTTCTTTCAAATTCACTGAAGAGTTACTGAGTGTTGAGTCACTCAAAGACACAACCACAGGCCATGATATATTCAATGCTGTTACTAACTATATTGAAAGAACTGGGTTGGTTTGGAACAAGATGGCAAGTGTTACAACTGACGGAGCTCATGCTTTCACTGGAAAAAATGTAGCCCTGGTAAAGTTGATAAGTGATATGATTAAAGCAGTATATCCAGACCACACATTATTACCACTTCACTGTGTGATTCATCAAGAAGGTCTGTGTAAAACTGTTTTGAATATCAAGCATGTTATTGACCCAGTTGTCAGTGTCATCAACCTCATCAGATCAAGATGACTTAATCACAGACAGTTCAATTCATTACTTGACGATTTGGAAACTGAACATTCCGATGTCCTGAACCACACCAATTTTCGATGGCTGAGTCTCGGCAAGGTGTTGAGGCGAGTGTGGGAACTCAGAGAAAAAAATAGTGATGTTCCTAGAGATGAAGGGCATTGCATGCGACTTTAATACTAACATTGTCAATAAAGAGTGGCAGTTAGACTTTATGTTTGCCATTGAAATTATGGAAAAGTTAAATGAACTGAATGTCAAACTTCAGGGCAATGGTGTGTTTGCACATGAATTGTATGTATATGTAAAATCATTTCAGGCAAAACTCTCAATGTTCTCCAGACAAGCAAGTGAAAAAAGATTTTGTCACTTCCCTTTGCTGAAACAAGAAACCATTTCTGGTGAAATGACTGAAAAATACAAAGCCCAATTAGATGCATTGATTGAAGAATTTAGATGGAGATTTCAAGATTTCAAGAAATTAGAGCCATAGTTCAATATTTTCAGTTCACCTTTTAGTGCAGAAGCTGATACAGCCACAGAGGACATAGAGTTGGAGCTGCTTGACTTACAAGCAGAACATTACCTGAAAGAGAAATTCAAGACAGATGGTTTGCTGGATTTCTATCGATCTTTATCACAAGAATCATTTCCCAACTTTAAAAACTTTGCAGCTAAAACTTTTATCATTATTTGGATCAACATACATTTGCGAACAAGCATTCTCTTGCTTGAAGATCAACAAATCTAAGAATAGATCTTTATTGTCGGACTGCAACGTGCATGCTATCATGCAAATTTCAACAAGTGAACTTGCTCCAGATTTCAAGAATATTGTCAAAAATTGCAAGCAGTTACATACATCTCATTAGAAATCAACAACTGTAGTGACAATGTAGTCGCTGTGTGTCTAAATTAAAGCCATTGATAGATAATAAAGAATATTTGTTATAATAACAAGTTGTAAAATTGTGTTAACAAATTAGTAAAAGTTTTTGTCCATATTGTCAAATATAATGTATAAGTGTATAAGTAAAATAAATTTGCAATAATTAGTTATTTATACTGCTTAATAACCTATAAATAATTAATAATTACTTATTGTGATAGGTAGCTGTAAACAAAATGGATATATTGGCGGCCCGCCAATAGCTTTACATTTGTCAATGGGGCCCTCCGCACGAAAAGTTTGCCCACCCCTGGCTTACGGTATGACAACCACCTCAGAGTCATAGAGACATGGTCTGATTCATAGTGCAAAGGACCTTTTTTTGCACACCTTAAGTAACATTAGACATATCATGCGAGACCCTTATGTGTATAGATCAATCAGCACTCCAAGGATGATGTGGTAAAGGTTGGTGTGGTCAATGATGATGTGGTCAATGATGATGTGGTCAAGGATGATGTGGTCAAGGATGATGTGGTCAAGGATGATGTGGTCAAGGATGATGTGGTCAAGGATGATGTGGTCAAGGATGATGTGGTCATGGATGATGTGGTCAAGGATGATGCGATTAAGGGTGATGCAGTGAAGGATGATGCAGTCAAAGGTGATGTGGTCAAGGATGATGTGGTCAAGGATGATGTAGTCAAAGGTGATGTGGTCAAGGATGATGTGGTCAAGGATGATGAAGTCAAGGGTTATGTGGTCAAGGGTGATGTGGTCATGGATGTGGTCAAGGATGATGAGGTCAATGATGATGTGGTCAAAGATGATGTGGCCATGGATGTGGTCAAGAATGATGTGGTTATGGATGTGGTCAAGGGTGATGTGGTCAAGGATGATGTGGTTATGGATGTGGTCAATGATGATGTGGTCAAGGGTGATGTGGTCAAGGGTGACATGGTCAAGGATGTGGTCACAGATGATGTGGTCAAGGATGATGTGGTCGAGGATGATGTGGCCAAGGATGATGTGGTCATGGGTGATGTGGTCAAGGGTGATGTGGTCAAGGGTGATGTGGTCATGGATGATGTGGTCAAGGGTGATGTGGTCAAGGGTGATGCGGTCAAGGATGATGTGGTCAAGGATGATGTGGTCAAGGATGATGTGGTCAAGGATGATGTGGTCAAGGATGATGTGGTCAAGGATGATGTGGTCGAGGATGATGTGGTCGAGGATGATGTGGCCAAGGATGATGCGGTCAAGGATGATGAGGTCAAGGATGATGTGGTCAATGGTGATGTGGTCAAGGATGATGTGGTCAGTGATGATGTGGTCAAGGATGATGTGGCCAAGGGTGATGTGGTCATGGATGATGCGGTCAAGGATGATGTGGCCAAGGGTGATGTGGTCAAGGATGATGTGGTCAAGGATGATGTGGTTATGGATGTGGTCAAGGATGATGTGGTCAAAGATGATGTGGCCATGGATGTGGTCAAGGGTGATGTGGTCAAGAATGCTGTGGCCATGGATGTGGTCAAGGGTGATGTGGTCAAGGATGATGTGGTTATGGATGTGGTCAAGGATGATGTGGTCAAGGGTGACATGGTCAAGGATGTGGTCACGGATGATGTGGTCAAGGATGATGTGGTCGAGAATGATGTGGCCAAGGATGATGTGGTCAATGGTGACATGGTCAAGGATGTGGTCACGGATGATGTGGTCAAGAATGATGTGGTCACGGATGATGTGGCCAAGGATGATGCGGTCAGGGATGATGAGGTCAAGGATGATGTGGTCAATGGTGATGTGGTCAAGGATGATGTGGTCATGGATGATGTGGTCAGGGATGATGTGGTCAGGGATGATGTGGCCAAGGGTGATGCGGTCAGGGATGATGAGGTCAAGGATGATGTGGTCAATGGTGATGTGGTCAAGGATGATGTGGTCATGGATGATGTGGTCAGGGATGATGTGGTCAGGGATGATGTGGTCAAGGGTGATGTGGTCATGGATGATTCGGTCAAGGATGATGTGGTCAAGGGTGATGTGGTCAGTGATGTGGTCAGTGCTTTGCTGGCTGCCTTCACTTGACAAGATATTTCCAGATATTTTTAGGCTGGCTTAACTAGGGAACCTATGTCAAATTTACAGATCTGCCCTAATGCGGATTCGATTCCATGACCACCAGGTTGGCAGGCCAGCATCTGGCCACTAAGCTAATGTGGATTTTAAAAAAACAACAACAAATGGATGGCATACTCCCTCCCGATTTTGGGATAGTGGATAACACATCTAGTCTTCTTAGACAAGGGTGATAAATTTGGCAGATCCGTGTGTATGTTAAAAACCTCTTAACAATTGTAAATAAAACAAAGAGGCAGATTGACCAAATGTATAAATTAGAAAACTAACTCGCATTTATAAAATAAACAATCTACACCTTGCAGAAGACACAGTACTGATAACTGAACCAGCAAAAGATCTACAACAATGGGGATTGGACATTGTAGTAATAAATACTACAAAAAAGGCTTCCTTTGAATATCAAGACAACAGAAACAATGGTTAGAGTAAAGAAAAAGATAACACTAAAATGGCATACACTAATAGAAAGGAAAATGCTCAACCAAGTTAATAAATGTAGATATCTGAGGATAACTATATCATTATATGGTAGACACATGATAGAGATTTTAAGAGCAGATTACACCAAGCAAAAGCTGCATTTCAGAAGATGAAAAGTATCTTATTAAGCTGCTTTTATAAAATGAAAGAGAATACAGGAATGTAACATCGAACCGTAGGAAACAATAGGAAGAGCTAGCAGGCAACAAAGTTTCTGAGATGGATTTTGTGAACATCTTGGAAAGACAGAGTGACTAACAATGAGCGTCCTGTAGAGGCTAATGAAAGTAACATATTATAAGAAACTCTAAGAGGCTCTACTCTACTTTTGACATAAAATGAGGAGAGGCGCTTGGGAGAACACTGATGACTGGAAAGATCAGTGACAGAAGTCGCACAGCGAGAGAAATTATGCTTGATGGTCAATGATGGTGGTATGGAGGAGTATGAATTGAATTCATCCAGAACATCAAGGATGGTGATCTTGGGGGAGACATATGAAGGTCAATTTGGTAAGACAGCAAACTCCCTAAGCAAATATTTATAGCATGTTGAGTTGAGTTGAGCTAAGAACTGACATCACTGCACTCAGAACATTCCCATATGCACTCCGTCCCCTTGTTCAACAGCCAGCGAAGATTCACACTACTAATCGTTCCCACCGCTATCTGATTGAAAGTTCTCCTGGTCTTCTATCTGTTTTGAGATTCTACCAGAGCCCCTGCCAATCCCCCACAATCTCATTCTTCCCATATATGGGCTCTCAATCTCTTCCCTCACCCTCTCCACCTGATCCCACAGAAGCACGACCACCTCACCCTTGCCCACAAGTAATCGACCACCAAGAGGTGCATTCCTTACCAGCCTATCAGCCTGTTCATTCCCCCCACACTCTCGCATGGCCAGGGCAAAAATTCCATACAATTCTTACAATCTGTGACCTCTGAAGCGAGGTTAAGCCATTCTACACGAAATATTCCTTTCTCCACCTTACTAAGCATAGTCCTTGAGTCCGTGATGAAGGCAGTGTGTGTTGTAATGGTCTCCTCTAACCAAAGGAATGCCGCTGTGATGCTTCCACCGCCATTCTCATGCTGGAGGTCATAGCCTCATATGCCATACTCTCCATTTTCAAGAATCGTCCATTAGCCTTCGTAATGAAACCCCAACCATTCCGTCTGTTTCTCACCACTGACCCATCAATATAGATCACTATGTCACCCTGATGTGTATTACTCTGGATCAGTTTCTGTAAATCAAACTCTGTCTAGCCCGCTGCCCATTCTCTGTACTCATGACCCAGTGTTGCTATGACATTGTACCAGTCTGTCCTGTCTTCCGGTACTTTAACCCACTCTTTTTCACACTTGATGGTCTCTAGATCACAAACCTGACCTATAGATATTTCCGCCTGTGCCATCCAGGACCTGCCTCGTCTTAGTCTATGACCCTTGACCATATCCATGGCTTCATGCAGGGGGTGATCCCTATCTGCAGCAACTCTCAGGTACAATTTGTCCTGAAGGACCCTATGCCCATCCGCCATTGTTGGCAGCACCAGGATATGCCTCAGGCATATAATTGGTGTGTCCTTTGTGCACCCCAGAATCACACACATGGCCACATTTTGTATGCGCTCCAACCTTTCAAGCTGGCTCTTTGATACTGTCAGCCCCAAACCATACTCAATGACAGAAATTATTAACTGCTGAAAGAGCCTGAGCATCCTCTGCGCTACCCCAGTTGCTGCCATCGCCCTCAAAGCATTAAGTCCCCTACCAGCCTTCACCACCAAAGCCGCCACATGATCTTTAAAAGACATACACCTGTCGAAGGTGATGCCCAAGTACTTCAATTTACTCTCTCTATTAAGAGGACATCCATTCAATATAATACATGGGACATCTGACTTAACAATCCGATTATCCAGAGAGTACCACATAACCAATGCCTTGTCTGGGTTTATAATGGCCCTTGCATCCCTGCACCACTCTGTCACCCTGTTTACTGCTGCCTGTAAATCTGTAGCTAAACTTTCCCTATCCCTAGCCTGTCTGTACACCAGCACAACATCTGCAAATGTCAAGATTCTACCAACACCTGGTGTCTCAATAGCTGCGACTTCGCTGGTGTAGACATTAACGAGCACTGGGGACAGGGCAGATCCCTGTGGCAACCCAGATGTAATCGTACAGGGATTAGAAGTCCAGGAACCTATGTGCAGTGCAACCTTATGCTCATAAAGGACTGCCACAACCCATCTGACAAGGCAAGGGCAGACCTCCATATCCAACAGAGTGTATATCAACCGATCATACCTAACCCTGTTATACACATCCTCCAGGTCAAGAGCTACCACCACTGTCTCTTGTTTATCCTGGAAGCCCTCGTAGACATCAAATGCAAAAGTAACTGCATTGGCCCAGGTGTCCTTCCCAGGCCGGTAAGTCCAGAGCCTTCTAGGGCAGCCAATCCTGGGGTATATCTGCCGTAATCATGCTTAGGTTGAAACAAAGAGGCATCTCCTCCAAGTAACCATCTTTAATGTTATTCATATGGGTGTACCTCACCCCATCCGGGCCTGGTGCTGTGTCTTTAGCCCTCTTCAGCACTCGTCAAATATCCTCCACCTTAATCTCACAGTCCTCCTTCCTAGTGACAGGTGACAAGGCTTATCTGACGTTATCTCTAAAAGCTCTATCTTGCTGATCCATCTGTTTTAAAAATCGTGCAAGAAAAGCCTCCCTTTTGTCCAGGTCAGTTATCATATGTCGGTTGATATCACCATAAATAGATATTTATAGCATGTGATTCTGGTATATACATGTAGATCTCGGAGGCTAGAGTGTTCATGCCCTGTGCTGAGATTCTCATTGTGATGTATGGGAGGAGACTAGAGCTCTTACGGACACATCTAAAACCAAATGAAAGGAAAGTCATACAAAAGATTACTATGCTGTGATAATTCAGTGAAATGTGTCCATGTTGTGTACTTGTACATATTTGACAATGTCTACCAATAGTCTTCATTTGTATACCTACAAACAAAATGACTTATGTAACAAAGCCGGCTCTGTGGTGAATGGGTTATGGACACAATTTGTAATGCCACATATGCACGTTCGAAACACAGCTGCGGGCGATTTGGCAGCAGACCGTCTTGTGCCGGTCGTTCAGAAAGCAATGGCAAAATTTTTTGTAAAGTTGCATATCCTTTACAGGACATTACAACACCAGTATTTTACTGCCGCTGTTGATGTCTTGGCAAGTTTTTACGTTCAGCAGTTTGCCACAGCTTTCTGAACAACTGGCTCACATACCAACACATTAAAACCAGCGCAACATGGTACTCTGCCAAATCGGTCAGCGCTGTGTTTCGAGCGCGAGTAAGCAGCATTACGAATAGCGTTCGCAATGCCATAGCCATGGAGACCGGTCGTGATGGCAAACTACTGAACATAAACTTGCCAAGAAATCAGAAACAGCCAAAAAATGCTGGAGATGACTGTGACATCTTGTAAAGGATATGCAACTAACTAGTGAGATATGCTCTCACTGATGTAACATTAATACCATTTGACTATTACCTGTTGTAGGATTACTACAACGCTTCTCCACATATTATATTACCTGTTTCTTCCGTTTTGTTGGTTCTGGGACTTTCTCCTTTGTGTTGTCTTTTAAAGATGCTTTCTTTGGAGGTTCAAACACTCTTTTTCTCAGGTTCACTTTGTATAGAAAGAGATTATACGCATAGCATTATGACACTAGTGTATATATATAATATAATCTATTTAGTGAATACGTTAACATGTTGTCAATGAGAATTTATCAACCTGGGGGACATATCCTCCTCATTGTCTATCTCCAATTGTTTTTCTCCTCCTCCTCCTCTCTGTCTCACATGTACAGACAGTTATCAGTCTCTTTCTCACTTGCAGTTGTTCTTGTAATGTCAACATAAGGAACTCAGTGTTTTAAGGTATGTTGTTACACATGAGAGCTCGCTGAGACTCCACAATAACTTTGTGGATGTTTGTCTCCATGGCTAATGTCCAGCCCGTAATTGACAAAGTATGTGGCGATCTTAAAGTATATGTTCAGCTGTCTGTTCTACCTGTCCAGATATGACAGGTGTGACCCGCCCATATTCAGTTTGTGTAAGTGACTGTTCTGTCTGTTGTGTCCTCTTCTGATTTCCAACTGGATTGCATGTTTTACTAATTCAAGGTAGAAAAATTGTCTTGCTGCAGGATGCATTTTCTACAGGACTTTTTTTTGGGCTCGCTCACTTTGAACTAAAGCTTTGTCCATACACACTATTTATAGTATTGATGGACTGAATTTTGCGTGTGGATTAGCTTTCCCTATTAATAGTGTCCCTTGCCATCAGGCGAACCCACTCCGACTTCAGAGGTACTTGTAATTTACGTCCCCAAGTCAAGGACAGACAGGTCAACATTTTAGTGCAGTTGTCCGATGTAGGGGTTGAACCACTTACTTTGGCATCAGCACACCAGATTTTTAAGAACACGCGCTCTTACCAATTCGGCCATGCGGACCTGCCAATTGGACTTAATAAGAGTCTTCTTATCATGGAAGGTGACTGATTGGAGTTCATAAGGAATCAATAAATGTGCAACATAAAAACCATAAGAAATGGAATGAATGATTCTCTGGTTAATTACTATATCTGGTATATCCAAGTATATTCTATCTTCAAGATCTGTACATCTGTTTATGTTGCTGCCTAGAGAAGAAAAAAACTCAAAAAAAAAAACTCTGGTGATGGTAAGCTAGCAAAGAAACTCATACAGATATTACCAACTCAAATCACGTATAAGAAGCAACAATACATAGAGCACCAACAAGAATTCCACAAGCAGCTGACTAACATGGCAGTAACTATGTTTACCTTGAGGTCTCTTTAGCTTCTCCAGGGCAGGCGTCCACTCGGTGTCTGATCCATCGGATGATTCTATAATTGCTGGGGTAACTAGCTTCCGTCTTGTTTTCTCTGATTTGTTTCTAAGCATAAACTCTGGGGGAGTCACTGGCAAACCTAATGGACATAAAACCTCATATAATCTAAATTTGAAAACATCTGCCAGGAATATATGAGGTGTACGGATCTAAAGCATTTGTGTGATAACATGTGCATCAGCGACTATGGGGAAACATATGCTTGAATTTTAATAAAGAAGACACAAGTAATCTTGTGCCCACAATTTATCGTCTGGCATACTTCGCTGTATCTTGTCAGGTGCATAATATAGAAAGAAGTTCAACATATAATGAAGTAGCACAACGAATCCTTTAATCCGAAATTAAGAAAACACATTGCCACACGTTTCAATGTCACCACAGTAGTTTTAAAGAGACTGTCATGTCTTTCTGCTTACATGATTGTGGTTTACTTGAGTGAATAGCAGATGCCTCGGCATTTCTTCGTAACTTTTGGTGATCTCCTATGATTTGTCGTTCAGAAAGCAATGGCAAACTACTGAAAGTAAACTTGCCCAGGAATCACGAACAGCCAGACAAAATGCTGGGGTGTGCTGCTACGTTCTGTAAAGGATATGCAACTAACTTTTTTTTTAAATGAAAAGCATATTGAAATGACTATGGGGACAAACTGAGGTATTGTCATAGTATTGGAATGAGACAGGTAACAAGAGAGCAGAGCATGAAAAGTCAATTCACTGGTACTGATGGGCACTCATGAGGTCAAAAGACCTGGACCAACAGTGGACAAGACCTTGGAGCACCTCTATCTGATGACTCAAATCCACATACTCTGTCTGCAGTCTGGTTAAGGTTACAATGATTACTTTACCTCTCTACATTATTTCTCATACTATATCACTGACCTCAAGGTTTTACCACAAATTGATATTTCTTTGTATTATAGGTCATGTGAGACCGACTTTGACACACACAGAGACAGAGAAAGAGAGAGAGTAGAGACTGGGAGAGATAGTTGGGGCAAACAGACATTCAGACACACCCACAGACTTTCTGAAAGTGACAAACAGCAATCTTTCATTGTATGTCTGAGCAAGACAACAACCAAACTGATCAAGTTCTCTGACAGACCTGGAGCAATGGGGAGACATGATCATCTATCTTCTGCCGTTCATCTCCCAATGAAGCATATACCCTCAACCAACACATGCCAAGTCCCGTGTGGACTTATTCATAATTTACTAAAATGTTTCTACAGAATGAAGTAGCCAGTCTCATACTAGCCTTCCTTTGCTGCCTCTTACAACATGAATGTAGATTACAGTGTTGCTATTCTTTGCTTGCCTTAGGTGGCCTATTAACACAGAGACAATAATCTTCTATGTCAGTCAGAAATACATCTTCCGTGAACTTTTGAGGCATATTTTATGTTCCTTTACAATATTTAGCAATGCAATCTACACCTGCTGTCTATCCAAGTTAGAAAAAAACAACTAGATGCCCCTTCGAAGTTAATTAATTAGATAGCTAGCCATCAGATTACCTGCACTGCACATTGGCCCATTCAGTCCATAAGTACTTGGGTCCCCTCCTCAGTATCTCCCTCAGCGTGTAATGGTCGATGGCATCAGTTATGTTTTGGTTGATTATTCTCCTTTAGCTTTCAGAATAGTGCTCCTGTCTAGCTTCATCACTTTTCACTTGATGTTCTTGCAGTCTGGTCAAGATTGCAGATTTGCATTCTATTGATTTGTTTCATTGCCCCACCTTGCTGATGACATTCAGAATATCAGCCCGATCCATGAGTCCACCTTCCACAGTACCTCGGCACACATACCTATCAGCTTTCTCATTTCCTTTTACACCTGCGTGTCCTGGCACAATTATCTATTTTTATTAGGATTGACCTCCTCAGAAACTCCATCCACTGTCTTCGAGCCCAGCCCATTTTTATCTTCCTGAGGACACTCTTTGAGTTGCTGAAATAGCATGCCTTGGTGAAACTCTGTCTCTATAGCCAGGCTTTAGTTTCTTACACATACAAACAGAAACTCAATACAGATATAACTAAGATCATACAATTATACAGTATGGTGATTCACATGTGATGTGTGGGGTGCTGTAAACAAACAAACAACAAACAAGGAGATGTTAGACCACAGATATGTACCTGCATGACGTAAAGCCTCAAAGTTCTGCCGTAAGTTGCTGAGATGTTGTTTCTCATAGTCAGAGATCTCAGCAAATTCTTCTGGTGTGAAAAACTCACTGATGGAGGATGGGAGGTCATCAAAGTTTATGCTGGAGAATTCCATTGTTCTAGAGATAGTTCTCTGTCTTAGAGTAGACACAGTCTGCCTCTCTCTGTTGCCTCTCAATATAAACACAAATGTTCTATAAAAACTATACTTGCTGTTAGTGTTTGCAAAACAGGGATACACACAGGGAGACGGAAACAGAGACAAGGTCAGATAAAAGAAAGACAGGATGCAAGACAATATAAGATTAAATGAAGACAGAGGTGGAGATAAAGTGAGAGACAGACATGTAAGAGGAAGGCAAAAATATGAAGACAAAGACAAAAGTATAAAGAAAATATCAAAATATGGAATGGAAAGAGGATGTTAGACTACAATCACCTGCTCACGATTTTAATCACACTCATACCTGATCACCATATTAATCATACTCATATCTGATCACCATCTTGATCATACACATCACCTTGATCATCATTTAATCCTGATTTTAATCATAATCATCACCCTGATCATAATTTTAATCTTCAATCTGATCAGCATTTTTTAATCATGCTCATCATTTTAATCATAACCATCAATCTGATAATCATTTAGTTCTCATTTTAATCATAATCATGACCATCATCACAATGTTATTCATAATCACATAATCTTATCGTCACTTAATCCTCATTTTAATCATAATCATCAACCCGATAATAATTTTAATATTCAATCGGATCATCATTTAATTCTCATTTTAATCACAATCATGCACCCTGATAATAATTTTAATCATAATCCTCAACCTAGTCACAATTGTAATCATAATCATGGATCTGATCATCATTTAATCCTCACTTTAATCATAATCGTCACCCTGATCATAATTTTAATCTTCAATCTGATCATTATTTAATCATAATTTTAATTAAAATCATCACCCTATGCACAATTTTAATCATCAATGTGATCATAATTTTATCCCTATTTCAATCAAAATCATCACCATGGTGATTATTTTATAATCATCACCCTGATCATAATTTTAATCATAATCATCACCCTGATCATCATTTATTCATCATTTTAATCAAAACCCTGATCATCATTTTAATCATAATCATCAATCTGAACATAATTGAATCCTCATTTTAATTAAAATCATCACCCTATGCACAATTTTAATCATCAATGTGATCATAATTTTATCCCTATTTCAATCAAAATCATCACCATGGCGATTATTTTAATAATAATCATCACCATGATCATAATTTTAATCATAATCATCACCCTGATAATAATTTAATCTTCATTTTAATCAAAGCCCTGATCATCATTTCAATCATAATCATCAATCTGATCATGATTTAATCCTCATTTTAATGAAAATCATCCCCCTAAGCACAAATTTAATCATCAATATGATCATAATTTAATCCTCATTTTAATCAAAATCATCACCATGATGATTAAAATTGTGCATAGGGTGATTATTTTAATTATAAGCATCACCCTGATCATAATTTAATTCATAATCATCAATCTGATCATCATTTAATCCTTATTTTAAATATAACCATTACACTGACCATACTGTTAATCAAAATCATTATTTTAATCATAATCATCATTTTCATTTATCATTTTGACCCTTAACATCATCTTCTCATTCCCCCCAGCCTCTAATAATCTTTTTCACTAGAATCATCAAAATTATAATCAGCCTGGCAGGCATAGTTATCTTTTTATTATTATTTCTCATCATCATCATCATCACGTTATTTTTGTCAAAATGATCAATATCTTTTTTCATAATCTGTTTAGACATCAGACCAGTTTCCAGTTATTGTTTTATTCATCAATATCAGCCTAGTCACCATAATTTTTAGCTTTTAAATCATCATCAAAGTCTTCATGGCAAAGTGCCTACGCAACGTGAAGAATTTTCTTGGGTGTTGTTTAAAAGATATGTTGGCTATCATCAACTCATTTTCTGTGCAAAATTCAATTAATTAATGTCACCTGCACAATTTTCTATTTCGCAATCCACATTTTCCTAAAACATGTCTCTCCTGTTCAGCTCTTCCTGTACCCACTTTTGCATTAAAATCTCCCATTATTATTGTTACGTCATTATGTCCAATCTTATTTAATGTGTCTCGCAGTGTGCTGTAAAAATATTCAATTTCGTCATCCTCTGCTGTTGAAGTAGGTGCATATATCTGCATGAGAGTTGTGTTTTTTTTGGATGGCCTTTAAGTCTGATAGTGAGGATTCTATCACTCATCTCATCTCATCTCACCAGGTTCCTCTTGTACCTTGTGGTGTCGAGGTGAAGTAAAAACAGCGGGAGAGTTACCGCTTATGGGCTTCATGTATCGATATTCCCATGGACTCTGCTATTCCCTCCATCCATCGTTTACATGGTCAGCCTCTTCCTCTGCTTCCATTTGGTGTGTAAATCATTGCTTGTTGTGGTATACTGTTAGTTGGTAACCTACTTGCATGGCCAAACCATTTACTTGCTGCCTTCTAATAAAATCTAGCGCTGCTATAACCCCTACTTTAGTCCTGATTTCTTAATTTGTGAAGAAATCAGGACTAAAGTAGGGGTTATAGCACTATCTATATAGATTCTATCACAACCAGATTATGTCTAATTAAAGCTTTTGCAGTTGTTTAATCTAAACAAAATGCCACTCTGCTCTGGCCTCTGACATCTCTACCAGAATATATGAAAAGACTTCCATTTTCAGTTGTAAAATATCCCTTGCCTCTCCAGGAATATTCACTAATTCCTAAAATTTGAATATTTAACCTCTCTATCTCATCACATACTATCTTAAGCTTTCCCTCCTACAGACTTCTCACATTCCACCGTCCTAGCCTCACTCTCCTGCTTAGTCTGACACAGGGGATTTCTTTGGTAACACATTTGGGATTAACTTCGTCATCACGGTTAACCACTCTTCCTCAGTGTTATCTGATCTACCTGACCTGGGGGTCTCACCACCAGATCTCTTTCTTGTTGTTTTCTTTCATTGTTATTACGGTGTCTTGGCAAGTTTTTCAGAAGGTAGTTTGTCGTTGCTTTCCTTCTGGGCAGTGACTGTACTAGTCGGTGGCCATAGCCATTGTCACTACTGATGAGATCATCTGCCTATCGCCGCAGAGTGCAGACCATAACCAACAACAATCTGTTGGCTGCTCTCAGACTCCATCCACCACCTGCTCCCATGGCTTCACGTAACCCTGATTGGGGGTGGGGGGTGGGGGGGGAGGCTAAACGGGTACTCCACCTTGCCCAAGGATGTCTCGTAGAGTAACGGAGGAAAGGAGGTGTCTTACATCTCCTTTGATAGGGGATACCCCTACCCTGCTAACTGAAATGAAATACATATATGCAAAAATTGAAACCATCACTGCAGTCAGAACATTAGCGAGTTAGAAGGGATTCATTCATTCATTCAGTAGCATGTCCTTTGCAGAACTTAGCTCCCATAACAACCTTCCGAAAAACCTTGTTTTCTTTCATGGTTGTTATGGTTTCTTGGTAAGTTTTGCAGAAGGTAGTTTGCCATTACATTGAAGGTATTAGCTAGAGGTAACTGGGGTCCTGTGCTCTACTAGAGATAACATGCAGAAAAGTAAATCTCTGTATTTAAAACCCACTTCACTAAATACTTACCAACATCCCCTGCTACCGTTCAGCGGTTCACCATATTTGAAACTAAAGTCTACAACAGGCGGCCACCAGAAGTGGCCATTGTTTTACCAGCATGCAATGTGCAACCTTTATCAATTGGATATTTAATAAGTTGATTATTTCACGTAAATTTTAAATAATTACATGTAAAAACATATTATAAAACATTATAATGCACTAAAATAATTTATAATTGATAAAAAGGCTAGAAAATTGAAATTTATAAAGAACTAGCTGACCCTGCCCGGCTTCGCCCAGACCCTGGTGGGGAGCATCTCATTTAATTCATATAAGTAGTCATATAAGTTCCCGTTCCCGTTACCGACTATCTGTCTGTCTGTCTTGGGTAAATGGAGGAGGGAGGAGGAAGAGGGAGATGGAGGAGGGAGGAGGAGGGCGGAGACAGGAGGAGTAGGGAGGAATAGGAGGGAGGAGGAGGGATTAGGAGGAGAGGGGGAGGAGGAGGGAGGAGGAGGAGAGAGGAGAAGGAGGGAGGATGAGGGAGGAGGAGGGAGCAGGAGGAGGAGAGGGAGGAGGAGAAAGAGGGAGGAGGAGGAATGTGAAGGGAGGAGGAGGTAGAGGGAGGAGGAGGGAGGAGGAGGAGGGAGAAGGAGGGGGAGGAGTAGGAGGAAGAGGAGGTAGAGGGAGGAGGAGGAGGAGGGAGGAGGAGGGAGGAGGAGAGAAGAAGAGGAGGGAGGAGGAGGAGGGAGGAGGAGTAGGAGGGAGGAGGAGAGGGAGAAGGAGGGAGATAGAGGAGAAGGGAGGAGGAGGGAGGAGGGAGGAGGTAGAGGGAGGAGGAGGGAGGAGGAGGAAGGAGGAGGGGGAGGAGGAAGGAGGAGGAGGGAGGAAGAGGGAGAAGGAAGAGGGAGGAGGGAGAGGGAGGAGGAAGTGGAGGAGGGTGGAGGGAGGAGGTAGAGGGAGGAGGTAGAGGGAGGAGGAAGAGGAGGGAGAGGGAGGAGAGGGAGGAGGAGGAAGCGGGAGGAGGAGGATGGAGGAGGAGAGGGAGGAGGAGGAAGGAGGAGGAGGGAGGAGGTAGAGGGAGGAGGAGGAGGGAGGAAAAGGGAGGAGGAGGGAGGAGAAGGAAGAAGAGAGGAGGAGGGAGGAGGTAGAGGGAGGAGGAGGAGGAGGGAGGAGTGAGGAGGTAGGAGGGAGGAGGAGGAGGGAGGAAAAGGGAGGAGGAGGGAGGAGAAGGAAGAAGGAGGAGGAAGAGGGAGGAGGAGGATGGAAGAAGGAGGAGGAAGAGGGAGGAGGAGGATGGAGGAGGGAGAGGGAGGAAGAGGGAGGAGGAGGGAGAGGGAGGAAGAGGGAGGAGGAGGATGGAGGAGGGAGAGGGAGGAGGGGAAGAGGAAGAGGGTAGGAGGAGGAGGGCAGAGGAGGAGAAGAATGGAGAAGGAGGGAGGAGGAGGGAGGAAGAGGAAGAGGGAGGAGGAGGAAGGAGGAGGGGGAGGGAAGAGGAGGAGAGAGGAGGAGGGAGAGGGAGGAGGAGGAGGAGGAAGAAGGAGGAGGAGGGAGGATGAGAACGCAGGAGGAGGAGGAGGAGGGAGGAAGAGGGAGGAGGAGGAAGGAGGAGGGGAGGGAAGAGGAGGAGAGAGGAGGAGGGAGGGGGAGGAGGAGGGAGGAGGAAGAAGGAGGAGAGGAGGAGGGAGGATGAGAACGCAGGAGGAGGGAGAGGAAGGAGGATGAGAAGGAGAGAGGAGGTGGAGAGAGGAAGAGGTAGAAGGAGGAGGGAGAAGGAGGAGGGAGGAGAAGGAGGGGGAGGAGGAGGAGGAGGAATGATGAGGAGGGAGGAGGAGGAAGAGGGAAGAGGAGGGATGTGGAGGACGGAGGAGGAGGGAGGAGGTAGAGGGAGGAGTAGGAGAAAGGAAAAGGGAGGAGGAGAGAGGAGAAGTGAGGATGGTAGGAGGAAGAGGGAGGCAGAGGAAGAGGAAGAGGGAGAGGAGGAAAAGGGAGGAGGAAGATGGAAGAAGGAGGAGGTAGAGGGAGGAGGGGGAGGGAAGAGGAAGAGGGTAGGAGGAGGAGGGAGGAGGAGGAGGGATGTGGAGGAAGGAGGAGGAGGGAGGAGGTAGAGGGAGGATGAGGAAGATTGATTGCCATCCCACCAGGTTAATATGTTATCGCGGACCTCAGAGAGAAGTGACTATGTAGAAGACCATTTCCTGGACGTACGTATTTTGGGAGGGGGAGGAGGGAGGAGGGAGGAGGAGGAAGAAGAAAAAAAAACTACGACAGTTGGCATCTCTGGAATGAGAGGAAGGCGTGTAGAAAATTTCATCTCAATCGGATGGCCCGTTCGCGAGCGTATAAAGGACATACATACATACAGAGATACAGACAGACAGAGATACGCACATCCTAATTTATATATAAGATAAAACTGTATTAATAGTTAACCTTTTAATGTTTTAAGAGCGACTTGTAAAAATCTGGCAAGTGCCCAGCTGTATGCCTGTTTGGGGGTTTGTTGTCGTCTGCTGCCTGAGATATAACCTCCAGGGTTGCCATTCTATAGTATGTCCAGAAATGAATGCCTTCATTCACGATCAATTATTTTGAAAACTGTCCGTTGCATCGTTATGAAATTTTTCCTGCCGTCTTATATTTACCCCCACCCAAGGAACATGTCTTTGATAGGTCCAAAAGCAACTTAAATCATAGAAAGCGGCGACATTCGTTTGATGTTTTGCTGAGTTGAGTTGAGTTGAGTTAAGAACCGACATCACTGCACTCAGGACATTCCCATACGTGCTCAGTCCCCTCGTTCAACAGCCAGCGAAGAGTCATACTACTAATCGTTCCCACCGCTATCTGATTAAAAGTTCTCCTGGTCTTCCCTCTCAGTTTTGAGATTCTTCCGGAAACCCCTGCCGATCCCCCGCAATTTCATTCTTTCCACATATGGGTTCTCAATCTGTTCCTCCGCCTTTTCCACCTGGTCCCACAAGCGCACGATCACCCCCCCCCCCTTGTCCATAGGCAAGATACCAACAAGAGGTGCATTTCCTGCTAGCCTATCAGCCTGTTCATTCCCCGGTACACCCGCATGGCCAGGGCAAAATATCCATACAATTCTTACAATCTGTGACCTCTGAAGCGACGAGAGCCATTCCACACGAAACATTCCTTTCTCCACCTTGCTAACCATATTCTTTGAATCCGTAATGAATACAACGTGTGTTGCAGTAGTCTCCTCCAACCACCGGAATGCCGCTGTTACTTCCTCCACCTCCATTCTCATGCTAGATGTCGTAATCTCATATGCCAGGCTCTCCTTTTTCAAGATTCGCCCATTAGCCTTTGCAATAAAGCCCCAGCCACTACGTCTGTTTCTCACCACTGACCCATCGGTGTAGATGACTATGTCACCTTGATGTGTGTTGCTCTGGATTAGCTGTTGCACTTCAAACTCAGTGCGGCCCGCTGCCCATTCTCTGCTCTCACGACCCAGTGTTATTATTACATTGTGCCAGTCCGTCATGTCATCCGGAACTTCAACGCACTCTCCTTCACGATTGATGGTCTCTAAATGACACACCTGACTTATAGAAAGTTCTGCCTGTGCCATCTAGGACCTGCCTCGTCCTAGTCTATGACCCTTTACCATATCCATTGCTGCATGCAGCGGGTGATCCCTGTCTGCGGCAACTCTCAGGTACCATTTGGCCTGAAGGACCCTATGTCTATCCGTCATTGTAGGTAGCGCCAGGATATGCCTCATGCAGATAATTGGTGTGTCCTTTGTGCACCCCAGTATTAACCGCATAGCAGCATTCTGTATGCGTCCAACCTTTCAAGCTGACTTTTTGATACTGTCAGCAGCCCCAAACCATACTCAATGACATAAATTATTAACTGCTGAAAGAGCCTGTACAACATCCTCTGATCTACCCCGGTTGATGCCATAGCCCTCAATGCAGTCCCCTACCAGCCTTCACCACCAAATCCTCCACATGATCCTTAAAAGACAAACACCTGTCAAAGGTGATGCCCAAGTACTTCAGTTTACTCTCTCGACTAAGAGGACATCCATTCAACATAATACCTGGAACGTCTGCCTTTACGATCCGGTTATCCAGGGATTACCCACAACCGATGCCTTGTCTGGATTTATAATGGCCCCTGCGTCCCTTCACCACTCCGTCACCTTGTTTACCGCCACCTGTACGTCTTTCGCCAAACTGGCACTGTCTCTGCCCTGTCTGTACACTAGCACATCATCTGCAAATGTCAAGACTCTACGCACACCTGGTGTCTCAATAGCTGCGATTTTGCTGGTGTAGACATTAAAGAGCACCGGGGACAAGACAGATCCCTGCGGCAACCCAGGTGTAATAGTTCAGGGGTCAGAAGTGCAGGTACCCACGCGCAGTGCAACCTTACGCTCATAAAGGACTGCCGCAACCCATCTAACAAGGCAAGGGCAGACCTCCATGTCCAACAGTGTGTGTATTAACCGATAATACCTAACCCTGTTATACGCATCCTCCAGGTCAAGAGCTACCGCCACTATCTCCCGTTTATCCTGGAAGCTCTCGTAGACATCAAATGCAAATGTTGCAGCATTGGACCAGGTGTCCTTTCCAGGCCGATAGCTCCCGAGTCCTTCCAAATGTTGCTGGAGCATACGTTCTACTATCTTTTCGAGGACTTTGCTATACGTGTTTTGCAGGGTTATGATTCGGTATCCATTAAGTCTGGAGTGGTCCTTACCTGGCTCTGGGAGTGGGACCAGGTAGCTATGCAGCCAATCGTGGGGTATTTCCGCCGTATTGATGCTTAGGTTGAAACAAAGGGCCATCTCCTCCAAGTCCCCATCATTTATGTTCCTCATATGGGAGTATCTCACCCCATCTGGACCTGGCGCTGTGTCTTTAGTCCGCTTAAGTACCTGTTTAATGTCCTCCACTTTAATCTCACAGTCCTCTTTCCTAGTGACCCGTGACAAGGCTTCTCTGACGTTATCTCTAATAGCCCTATCTTGCTGATCCGTCTGTTTTAAAAATCGCGCAAGTAAAGCCTCCCCTTTGTCCTTGTTAGTCGTCATAGGTCGGTTGTTATCATCATAAACGGTGCCATGTGTACCAGGCATCACCTGTCTCTTCATCTGCTGGTGCAGCCTCCAGAATTTTCCGAATGTCACATCCCCACCGACTTCATTGATAAACTGTTCCCACTTAATCCTCTTTGCCTCTGCGGCCTGGAGTTTGAAATCCTGCACCTTTACTTTTTAAAAAATACCTTTCAGCCTCTTCCAATGCCGTGTCAACTGAATTGGTTGCTCTCCGCACCATCTGCCAATTCCTTATGGCCACCCTCTTTTCCCTCCATGAATTCTCGACCTCTGGTGTCCACCATGATGGTTGGGTAAAGATTCTTCTTTTCGGTTTAGATCTTCCCTGTGATCTTAGGCGCCCCAAGAGCGAAGAGTGGTCGCGATCATAACTGAATGCCCTGAGAGCTCTTATAGCCCTAACTGTGCTGGACTTAGGTATCAGCACAGAATAGGGGAGGTGGTCATTTCCATGGTCTCCAAGGACTCTCCATTTTATATCTGATGCTGCCTCTTGGGATACAAGCGCCAGGTCGATGGCCGTGTCAGGGTCCTCCGGTCTCATTGCTAGCCTAGTGGGTGTACTGTCATTTAGACATACAAAATCCATCGCAAGCAAGGCCTCAGCAGGAGCAGTACCCTGTCTGTTCTCTCCCGACCTGTCCCATTCCTTGGCGCGGGCGTTGAAGTCACCACATATCAGATACCTGGTACCTGGGGTGTCCACAGAACCTTTCAACCAGTCCAACTCTCTCTTCTTATGCAAGATTCCCGACTTACATATACATTTATCACGTTCCAGCTGTATCGGCCGATTTGTATCCGCATTCCCTGCACCTCTTTACTCTCCTGACCCCACCCACTCATATCCAGTATTGAATGCTGTAAACCGTCCTTGACCACCAGAGTCTGCCCATGTCTTCCCTGCCCAGTTGGGTTAATGTAACATGTGTAGCCAGGGCACTTAAAAGAGTTCGTATTCAGTTCTTGTAGCATCAGGACATCGA
Organism: Cepaea hortensis; assembly: GCA_963921405.1. Lineage (NCBI taxonomy): Eukaryota > Metazoa > Mollusca > Gastropoda > Stylommatophora > Helicidae > Cepaea > Cepaea hortensis. The sequence continues at coordinate 34,278,127 of OY992887.1, read as the reverse complement.
AATCGTAGACCAGTTTCTCCAGTATTGGTCCTCGTTGCTTTGCACTGCGGCAATTCCAATACCCAACCCGTACATTTTTGAGTCCCAAACGATCCGTTTTCCTTCTACCCCTTCTGGCTCCAGCCCTATTCTTCCTTTTCCTTCTCCCCTCTCCCCTACCTCTTCTTCTCAGCTTCATTCTCTCCCCGCTGGCTGTTGTCAAAGGTATAGAGCACAAAGCACGTACTCCGTTGCTTCGGCGATAATTCTTTGTATTATTCATAGTTGGTTAGATATGACGGCAGCGTATAATCGGTCGCCCTAGTAGAGCCTACCTGCTAGGGAAGGGGTAGGGGATTTCCCTAAGGAGTCCATACTTCTGGCGCCGCCCCTCCCGCATAACAGACGTTCCGCGTTCACGACCAGCTCACCCGTGGTCATTCAGTCCTCGGCACGTAGGTCCACTTTAAACTTAGGGGTTTATAATCGGAGTTTTCCATCTCCTAGATTGGCCGCTGTAATAGCTAACGGGCCCAATCTACCCGGGGGCAAGAGGTCCCAGCACCTCCTTCCTAATTATGATAGATAGATAATTTTCACATGAAATATGTTTCGCATGTTTGCAGACAAAAATCTCAGATGTTTTGCTGAAAAACTAGTGATTTCTCGCTAACAAACTTATTTTACAGTAATGAATGCCCCGCCAATTCACATGACTGGGAGTCTCTGTGGCGAAGTGGTCAAGCCGTTTGACGTTGGACTCGTGAGCCGAATGTTGTGGGTTCGATTCCGGGCCGCGTCCTTCGGTTTACGAGTTAAATGTTTCGGAGACTCCCATGGGTCGTCGCTAAAAGCTACGGAGTTCGTGCTTTGTGCGACGCTTTCCGTGCTGCGGAAAGAGACCGAGCCATATGGGATAAAAACCCGGTGCAATGAAGTCGACCCTGTCGATTTTTAAGCGACTTTTTAATTCACATGACAACACAAGGCGTATCCGGATTCGTATGGGAGTGGGTGCAATAAAAGAAGTAGCTTAAAAGTCGACAGGGTCGGCTACATTGCACCGGTTGTTTATCACATATGGCCCAGTCTCTTTCCGCAGCGTGGAAAGCATCGCACAAAGCACGAACTCCGTAGCTCCAGCGACGACCCTCGGAAGTCTCCGAAAAAAATGCACTCGTGAAATGAAGGAATCGAACATAAAACCTTCGGAACCCGAGTCAGACCGCTTGACCACTTCACCACGCAGACTCCTGAGAGGGGTGCAATGTGTAATATTAGTAAAGACAGAGAATTTACAGAGGCATGGGGTAAATAATTTGTAAATTGACAGGAAAGAAGGAATATATTTCTTACCTTATTTTTCATTTCCTTCTTGTTTCTTCAGCTGCTTGGTTAATAATGTGTACACAAGTATTCATGTTAGCTTTTTATATTGAGTTCGTGAAAGCTTCCAAATAGCTGTAAGTTAATGTGCGTATGGAGTGAACAGAAATAATACCGCAATTTAGTCATCATGTTTCCATTTTTAAGGATCTATTCAGCTGTCTGTGTAGTTTGTTCACACGTACCACGGGTGACAGACCCGCTTTGAGTCTTCGTGAAAGATTGTCCAAACTGCTGTTTACTCTTCAGAGACGGAACATGATTACCTGTTTTGCACGATGAAAATAGTTATCAGTGTCTCTGTAGTGGGCTTTCTTCTTAACGATTCCCAAGATGTTGGTCCTCTTTTCATTGAAGTTTATAGATTGATTCGTATGCACGTGTGTTGTCCCCTAATTTGACAACGTGTTTGCTCTCACGTTTCTTGTTATGCCACAATATGTCAGTTTCCACCGCAATATTACTCTTCTGTTGGTATTCAATGCGTTTAGTGCGTGTGTGTTTTTTTTTTTTTTCAATACCAGTTGTTTGTCACTGCTGAGGGCTTGCGGAATTGAAAATTCATCACTGTGGAATACAAACTGTTGCCATTGACATTGTGCTGATGCTGTAATGTTTAGGGCCTGTAATTCGTCTGAATAGTTGGAGCAAAATATCCAAGAAAGCGTGCACGCGGATTAAGGTCTGCGATCTGCTGAGACCTTAATCTGTGTCGAACGATTCCAGTAGGTTGATGACTGCTCTCGGTTGCATAAAAATCAATCCATCCTTTCTCCAATAGTCCTCTTCCTCTTTCAACACATGTTCCTCACATTTTCCCAGTAACTTTTATCAATATTTAATAGCGCGGACTGGATTAGCATCTTGACGTCAGACAATTTGAATGTAGTATTGTCAGCTGCCACCTGTCCTTTAATTTTAGTCCACACAAGCTCTATAGGGTTAAAATGAAATGAAAGTAGTACGGCGGAAGTCTCAAGCACCCATGACGGTGCTCTTCTATCAACTTGTCGATTTGATATTTCTTGCTTTTTGGCGTCTGTTTTATAAAGACAATAATTCTAGGTAGAACTACCTTTCTGGAAATGGTATGTTTTCCATTCGGAACCATATCTTTATTGCTCCCTTTGTGCTCGATGCTGTAGATATTTTGTCTTCTAGGGCAACAACATTGATATCATGCATTGTCCATAATTGGACACGACGGTCTATCTAGGGATGGAAGCACAGTATTCTCGAGCCAATCTCTAAATACATTACCATTCATCTTATTATGATAATCCCTATTGTCTGTATGCTTTGATACAAACACGAGCCCAGCATTCTGTTGTAAGCCATTATGCGTATTACCAGCATGGGTCATGACAAAAAGCTGTCCTATACTACTGGGTACATATCGCTTTATCTGTCCATCCACTGTTTGCCATTCCTTATCACTTGTGTGGTGCGCATTGATCCACATTTCATCCAAATACACTATGCCATAATTTCCTTTGCGCATTTCCCTTATTTCATGTAGGTATCTGCTTCTCATGTCTCCTAAATGCGGCTGCTCGCAAAGAATATTTCTACCTCCCTTGTACTTTCTAAAAGTGAATGTCGTTATAATTTTCCACAAAGTTGTTTTGGATAGCTCTATGTTATTGTTCTTTCTTAACCAAACTCTAAGTTTTCTTACAGTCACTGTTTCTTTGGCATCCAGCATTTTTATAATGCCGGATAATCCTGGATATAAAATCCAAATTTTTTATAATTTTAGGAGCACCGTGGCGAAGCCTTTTGACTCGCGCTCCAAAGGTTGTGGGTTCGATTTCGGGCCCCATCCTTTGGTTCACGAGTTAATTTTTTCGGAGACTCCTGTGGGTCGTCGCTAGAGCTGAGGAGTTCGTGCTTTGTGCGATGTTTTCCCGGTGCAATGAAGTCGACCCTGTCGACTTTTAAGCGACTTTTTTTTTTAAAGCATTTGTATAATAGCTCGCCTTATGAAATCCTTGTCAAAGCTGTCTACAGTAACCTTTCCAACTACCGTTTAGTTATTGCGTGGTGGTTTAATTCCAGATTCTTGCACCCGTAAATGACCGTTTACTCAAACCCAATGCATGCACTGTTCTTTTTTTTTTTTTTTTTTTTGGAATTTGTAATAGTATAAAACAGTTTCCTGCGATCAGCTTCTATACAAAAATATGTGTACAACTTCATGGCGATGCTTTGAAGTGTATACACAATTTCGCTTTCAACCCCAGTGAAATATATTCACACATTTCAATGTTAGCGATAAGTGGTAAGATTTAAAAATAAATAAATAATAATAATCAGGTTTCACGAAATAACCCATATTTTGACGAAACCTCTGAATATTCCCAGTTTAAACAGTGGGGGGTTCTTGGCAAAAGGCCAATCCCGTGAAACACGTACAATATTCAACATTGAACTCTGATTGTCTGGCTACGGTGTAATACATTTAAAATTTGAACTTAATCTCGGACCCGTAAATTATATACCGCATATAAACAAACATTGAAACCTGCTGTACAATCTCCAGAACAAAATTTTTTTTGTTGGGTGGCCATAATGATAAGGTTATATGCTAAATCTCATAATTTCCCCTCAGTTTGTTTCTGAGATAAGGAATTTTATATTGGGGCAAAAAAAAAAAAAAAAAAAAAGTAAACAAACTATAGATATTTTATATCTAGACCTAGAGGTTTTTGCCGGCGTCTGGATACTGTTTTCTGACGTTTGATGCTGGATGTAATTCTAAATACTTTTCATTTGGAGTTGGATGTTTCGGATACTTTCTAGATTTTACTTTTCTTTCGGTGTCATTTACCCATTTTTTGTTTGGTCTGGACGCCGTAAATTATGGTAACTGCCATTATTTACACTATGATCTATGAACTGATTTGGGTCACCGCTCAATAATATGGCAACCCCCCAGTAATGAATAAAAGGATGCATAAATAATAAAATCATTACTTGAACTGTAAACTCACCGTGTTGTGAAATATTGCTGTGATGCCGACTTTGTGATTCGTTTTCATGTGATATTTTTGTTAATAATTACTCACCTTCATATGTGTCTTCACTTTGAACAAATCTTTCAACATGCCAAAAGTAAAGCAATAAATATGAACAAACATTTCGGAAAGAGTTGCTGCAGGATGATATAATTAAAGATTGGGTGATGTCAATTCATGGAAATGCGACTAAGGCTCGTTGTAAGTACTGCAAGTGCAAAATGAAAGCGAAAATACAAGACTTGAAGAAACATGCAGAGACTTAAAAAAAAACACAAAAATGCAGTGCCATTTAGGGATATACCACCGTTGACATCTGTTTTCAGAACTACACAGAGTAATGAATATATAAAATTTGAAGGACCTGTCGCAATGTTTTTAAGTTGTCATTGTGCAGTCGTGAACTATGACCATTTGATTGATTTGTTTAAAAACACTATTTCTGACAGTAAAGTGCTAAAGGCCGTGAAAATGCATCGCAGCAAGTGTACAAATATGATCAGAAGTACTTTGTTTTCTCACTTTGAAGAAGATTTGATCAGTGGGATTTCTACAAATAAATATAGTTTATTATTTATTAGAAGAATCGAATGACATTTCGGTTCTGAAAGTGCTTGGTGTATGTGTTATATATTATAGCAACAGCAAAGACAAAGTATTAGTAGTATACAATGTCGCAAATATGGATCCAGATCCGTCTGATGACGTCATATTTTACTATATGAAGAGTATAGCTCCGCATAGAAAGCGGAGCCAAAGCAAACCGCAAGTGACCTTTGACATGCCAAGGGATGCAACTCATGAATAAATAAGCGAGTGTTCTTACACTATTACCTCTCTTTTTATGTTGCGAATGTTATATTTTAAAATTTAATAATTGCTGATAGTATTAGTTGTAGTGGGTGATGCTTAAACACTATCATCCAACGATTGATGCTGTGTTAGGGTTACAGTGCACTTCCTCCTCAGTATCATCCTTCCTTTTTCATCTTCTTTCTTTATCTATATTGGGCATAAACACTATCATCATTCCATTGGTGATGTGTAATGCTTAGGGTTACAGTGCGTTTCCTCGGGGTGGTCCAGGAGGCGGGCGGGCGTGGGGCTGGGAGCTCAGAGGTGGGGCGCGAGTGTTGGCATGTGGGATAGGCCTAGGCGGTTCGAACCTCGAGCCATGACAGGCGTCATATGAAGAAACTTATAAGTAAAAATATAACAACTTATACTTAACAACTTATAAGTAAAATATGGCGGCTATATGATCTGTAGAGGGTCGTAGTAGTGTAAACACTATCATTCTACGGGTCACAAATGAAAACCTTAAAAAGTAAAAATGGCCGATATTATTGATTTTTGTGGGTATAGCTTAATGAAATTTGTTTGTAAGGGGTGGGTAGCGGGTATTAGTGATCTGTAGAGTGTCGTAGTGGTATAAACACTATCATCATATGGGTTACAAATGAAAACCTTAAAAAGTAAAAATGGTCGATATTATTGATTTTAGCGGGTATAGCTGAGTGAAATTCGTGACTTGAAGCAATTCGGCTGCTTCCCGCCACGCTTGGAGATACAGATGCAACAAAGAGTCATGGCTGAATGCGACGGTCTTTGCTCAGGACGTTTATGAATGGTTTCAGAGCAGGGAAGAAACATGTGCAGCTGCCATAGATTTAGAGGACGCATACAATAAAGTATCCTTCGAGCACCTGGTGGACACCCTTCTCAGACTGAAAGTGCACTCTCACCTTGTACGATGGGTAGCTGCAGTCCTGTTCCAGAGGAAGGCGGTGCTAAGATGCGGGAGTTGGTCTTCTGAGCCGACAACGATATGTCCAGGATTGCCGCAAGGTTCACCACTGTCACCAATACTATTCAACGTGTATACGGTGCCGATCACTGAACAACAGTTGGACGGGAGGGATAGGACTCTGTCATTTGCTGACGACCTTCGTGTGTATCGACAGGATCGAGATAGACAGGTGGTTGCCAATGATATGCAGGGCGAACTAGATCAAATTTCCTCATGGTGTGCTGATCAAGTGCCCTTGTCAATCCTGCATAGGCATAGGTTACATGGTTCTTTCTAAACAACCATATTGTGAAAACAGACATGCCGGCAGTGAGAACGAATTGGAGTATTTTGAGTAGAACCCAGTCGATGACATATCTTGACGTGAGGTTTTATCGTAGCCCGTCATTCAAAGATCATGTTGATTATGTCATAAGGAAAGCTCGAAAAGGTTTGTCAGCAATGAGAGTCATGGCAACTGCCAATACTGAGCAAAGACTGTTAATACTTCTATTCCAAGGACTGGTAGTTTCACCAATCGAGTATGCCTTTGCCATCCTCACTGTCAGCCCTACACAGATTGGAAGACTTGAAAAGGTACAAAACGAAGCCATGCGCATCATTTTGGGCTGCACGAGAGACACCAGCTGTGTAGCAATGAGATACCTCCTTGACTTCTCGACCATGAACCACAGGATCAAGATCTGGAGAGCTCGTGCATACTTAAAAATAAGTGCATATGAGCAACACCCTCTGCATGAAGATATATTCAGAGAAAAGGGCGACAGGCTAAAAAGGGGCAAATCATGGATGGTTGGGTGGAAGATGTCATCAGACAGGTCTGCGGTCCTAACAGTATCAACCCCGGCAAGGAATGGGTGCCTGTGCCTCCAGCTTTTAAGTGCACCTTCTCCTGCATTATCACACTTGACAGACGGTGCAAAGAACAGAACCCTGCCGCTGTCAATGCAGAGGTCAACGCGCTCATCAATGAACACTCAGACAGCCCCGCAGTGCACATCTATACAGATGGATCTGTTGTAAAGCAGCAGAAAAGTGCGTGGATATTTACAGTCCGTTCAGCGGGCCGAACAGTTAAAGAATCCAGTAGTGCCCACTCCATGACCACGAGCAGCTTGACGATGGAAGTGACGGCAGTATCACAGGCTTTAATATGGCTAGAATCACAGCATTATACTAACGTGTGTGTACTAAGTGATTCAATGAGCATGATTCGGGAGGTCGATGCAGGATCTGTATGTAGACAGTAGACTGATTCGCTGCGGAAGACCGTTGTCCATAAAGTCACCTTCATCTTCGTCCCAGGACATGAGGGAGTCAAAGTAAATGAACGAGCTGATAAACTGACTGGCTCTGCATCCCCCGCAGATGACCAGCCCATGGATCGCGCCAATGTTATTAACATCCTTAAAGAGATGTCGAGAAAGAGGACTTTGATGTCAGTTAATCCACTTCGTTGTCCAGGATGAGAGACCGCCAATGTTATTAACATCCTTAAAGAGATGTCGAGAACAGAGGACTTTGACGTCAGTGAATCAACTTCGTTGTCCAGGATGAGAGACCGCCAATGTTATTAACATCCTTAAAGAGATGTCGAGAACAGGGGACTTTGATGTCAGTGAATCCACTTCGTTGTCCAGGATGAGATACTTGGGAGTAAGAATTGGCATGGCCAGACACGAGAGGTGCATCGGGAAAACAAGGGGCCGTGTCAACCAACACAGAACTGGTACTATTAGCCACCGGATGCTGAATCATATGCTGGGGAACGGGGTGGGGGGGGGGGGGTCTGAGCACCTATGGGCCTGTCCGGAGTGCAATGACGATACCCCAACTTATAACTGATATGCAAGTGATGCTTTACACTCTTTCAGCGGTTAATAATTTATGTCATTAAGTATGATTTGGGGTTGCTGACAGTATCAAAGAGCCAGCTTGAAAGGTTGGAACTCATACAGAATGCAGCCATACGGGTGATCCTGGGGTGCACAAAGGACACACCAATTATATGCATGAGGCATGTTCTGGTGCTACCAACAATGACGGAAAGGCATAGGATCCTTCAAGCCAAATGGTACCCGAGAGTTGCTGCAGATAGGGACCATCCCCTGCATGAAGCCATGGATATGGTCAAGGGTCATAGACTAATTAATATGAGGCAGGTTCTGGATGGCACAGGCAGAAATATCTATATGCCAGGTGGTGTGTGATCTAAAGACCATCAATCGTGAAAACGAGTGGGTTGAAGTACCGGAGACATGACCGACTGGCACAATGTAATAGTAACACTGGGTCATGAGTGCACATAATGGGCAGCGGGCTGCACAGAGTTTGAGGTGCAACAACTGATCCAGAGTAACACACATTAAGGTGATATAGTGATCTATACTGATAGGTCAGTGGTGAGAAACTGGCGGAGTGTTGGAGTTTCATTGCGAAGGCTAATGGACGATTCTTTAAAAAAAAAGTCTGGCATATGAGGCTACGACCTCCAGCATGAGAATGGAGGTAGAAGCAGTCACAGCGGCATTCTCTTGGGTATAGGAGACCACTGCAACACATATTGTCTTCATAACAGACTCAAGGCGTGTGCTTAGTAAAGTGGAGAAAGGAATGTTTCGTGTAGAATGGTTATCTCGCTTCAGAGGTCACCGATTTTGAAAATTGTATGAATTTTTTTTTTTTGCCCTGGCCGTGCGGGAGAACGAACAGGCTGATAAGCTGGCAGGGAATGCACCTCTTGGTGGTAGATTACTTGTTGTTTTGTTGTTTGTCCATCAAGAATGATTACTTAAGGACAAGGGGGAGGTGGTCGTTTGCCTGTGGGACTAGATGGAGAAGGTGGGGAAACAGACTGAGAACCCGTATGTGGAAAGGATGAGATTGCGGGGGTTTTGGTAGTATCTCAAAACTGAGGGAAGGCCAGAACTCTCAATCAGATGGTGGTGGGATCGAGTAGTAGTGTGACTCTTCGCTGGCTGTTAAATGAGGGGATGGAGCGCGTATGGGAATGTCATGAGTGCAATGATATCGGTTCTTAATTCAACTCAACTGTACCATTTTCTAACCAATCACTGTATCCTACACTGCCAGCTGCTTCCTATGAGCAGGCTGTATACATTGTCATTAGCGACATGAGAAACATTGGATGAAAATCAGAAAACCTACCCACTCTTCAATGCTCACCCGTCAAATTATGTAACAGTGAACTTTAGCAATCTGCCATCAGATCACAATGGAAAGAATATAGGCGAGTATGGTGCAAATATAATATGCACTATGAACTTCTCACGAGCATCTTATATTTCTACTACTGTGAGGAGTGTATATTTATTTGTCCTGAACCTGAACGTTGCCTTATTTTGTCAACAAAGAAACAAAAGGAACACGACGAACAGGCTGTTAATATGTATTAATTTTATTAAACAAATTATTTGAAACAAAAAATATGAAAAACATCCTTCAAGACATCAGACAAGGAAACCACTGAAGTAACACTGAATGCTATAGGTAGGCAAGCTGGAGTCTGAACTTGTCAGCTTTAAATGACAGTATTTCTCTGAAACGTGTCTTCAACTGTTGATGTACTTAATAACTTTCAATGTTTGCATGGTACAAGTGCTTCCTCCAATTACTTATTCTCTGTATTCTTTCATGAGCGTCAATCAACATCTCTCAGCTGAACTGTCTTGATACTTCAAGGCAATTAACAACACATGAACAGCTGACTGGAGAAACTAAAACTAGGACATCAATACATCAGGTCACCTGATATGACAAGCAGTGATTCACACATGAACAGTGCTTCTACTTGTTGTGCTGGTCCATCTCTTGTAGAAAGATGTACGTACATAACAAACAATCAATAATTATCAGGATTCAGTTTAAACAATATAGATGCGCCTATTGCTCCTAGAAAATGATATTAACGGAAAAAACAAATTATGTGCTATAATAAATGTATGTATGTTACAGTGCCGGCCTCCCTGGTCTAGGGGTTACATGACTTTCTCCGTAATCCCGTATATTCTCATGAGTAACATGACGTACATGAGAATTGGTAGCAGTTCACGCCGCGCCGGTAACTTACGGGGTATGTGAGCCGGTCGCTCAGAAAGCAATGGCAAACTACTGAGCGTAATCTTGCCTAGTACATCAACAGCAGCTGAAAAATGCTGATGTTGACTGCAACGTCCTGTAAGGGATATGCAACATAAAAAAAAATTAAAATGCTAGTGCCCGGATACTAGGAATAGTCCAGGTATCTGCTAGTATAATTATGTGGATTACTGTGAAAGTGATATGTGATAACTGTTATCAGCAGAGGATAGAAACATAACTAGATAAAATTGTGTCAGATTTCTGTTGCTTCTTGAAGTGTTCATACATTGTGTTGTCATCGTTAAGGAATGTTGGGGAATTCTATGTAGAGAGAATGTTTGTCAACAAGCCTAAAGACCTTCAATCAATCAATCATGTGCCATGCCGGAAAACGTGGGCGGTCATGATTCGCCATTTCACTCGATCACCAGAGTCGTGGATCAGCTCAGTGTTCCTGTCTCGTCCATGCCATGTGGCCAAGCCATCCATAATTCACATAATTCATAAAAAGGTGCCTATGAAATCTCACAGCAGTTACATGAGTATTTATTAGAGGTAGCACATCACACCATTCATGCAGACTATTCTACACATATGCTCTCATAAGCATGGCTGAACAACAACAGAATGCCTGTATAGCGTATTATTTTTCGATGACATACACTTGAGTATCCAGCGTGCATGCGCAAATGGTCCAAGAGATACAGATGTTAGGTGAGTGGGTGAATATATCATGCGCAAATCAAGACTACCCTAAGCCAACAATTATAGAAATAATAAACACCATTCTGGTGTGTGTATCCAAGCAGAAACAACTGTGGAATATCAACAACTACCGTCTTATTATAGACAAATCTCAACATGACTTTTATTCTTCAGATTGGTTTATGTTAATGGGTTATGATGATCTACATAAAGAACATATTTTAACATAGAACTACATAAACACAACAATAGAGTACATACAGGAAAGATGCATTATAACAAGTGCATTAGTTAACATTAACAAATAAGTAAATGAAACAATAATTTCAGGATTTACAGCAAAATATTCTCAGGGTATACAGTAGTTAGAAATGTGTGCCACTTACGTGACTGGTTGATGAAATGTAAGCAAACTCAGATTGTAATTATTGTCTGTATTATATATGCAAGAAATGAATACATCAAAGTGTATGTGGGCTTAATAAATTATACATGGCATTTCAATAAGAATGTTGCAATGCACAGATCTTTTTAAATAATTCAAACTTCATATAATAAGACTAGTACCTGTATGCTGTGTTGATTCAGTTGAATACTGTATGTGCATCTTACATTACAAATATCACACCTGTAAGGCTTCTCTCCTGTTTGTATTCTTTTGTTTCTTTAAATCTCCACTTTCAGTAAAACCAACATTACAAACATCACACTTGTAAAGCTTCTCTCCTGTATGTATTCTTTTCTGTTTCTTTAAATTACCAGTCAGTAAAACCAACATTACAAACATCACACCTGTAAGGCTTCTCTCCTGTTTGTATTCTTTTGTTTCTTTAAATTACCACTTTCAGTAAAACCAACATTACAAACATCACACTTGTAAGGCTTCTTTCCTGTATGTATTCTTTTGTGTGTCTTGATTTGAGTAAAACCAACATTACAAACATCACACTTCTAAGACTTATCTCCTGTATGTATTCTTTTGTGTGCCTTTAAATCTCCACTTTGGGTAAAATCAACATTGCAAACATCACACTTGTAAGGCCTCTTAACTGTATGTATTCTTTTGTGTCTCTGCAAACCTCCACTTCCAGTAAAACCAACATTACAAACATCACACTTGTAAGGCTTCACTCCTGTATGTATTCTTGTGTGTTTCTTTAAATGACCACTTTGAGTAAAACCAACATTACAAACATCACACTTGTATGGCTTCTCTCCTGTATGTATTCTTGTGTGTTTCTTTAAATTACTACTTTGAGTAAAACCAACATTACAAACATCACACTTGTAAGGCTTCTTTCCTGTATGTATTCGTTTGTGTTTCTTTAAACGATCACTTCGAGTAAAACCAACATTACAAACATCACACTTGTAAGGCTTCTCTCCTGTGTGTATTCTTTTGTGTATCTTTAAATCTTCACTTTGAGTAAAACCAACATTACAAACATCACACTTGTAAGGCTTCTCACCCGTATGTATTCGTTTGTGTTTCTTTAAATGATCACTTCGAGTAAAACCAACATTACAAACATCACACTTGTAAGGTTTCTTTCCTGTATGTATTCTTTTGTGTCTCTGCAAACTTCCACTTCCAGTAAAACCAACATTACAAACATCACACTTGTAAGGCTTCTTTCCTGTATGTATTTGTTTGTGTTTCTTTAAACAATCACTTCGAGTAAAACCAACATTACAAACATCACACTTGTAAGGCTTCTCTCCTGTATGTATTCTTGTGTGTTTCTTTAAATTACTACTTTCAGTAAAACCAACATTACAAACATCACACTTGTAAGGCTTCTCTCCTATATGTATTCTTGTGTGTTTCTTTAAATTACTACTTTGAGTAAAACCAACATTACAAAGCTCACACTTGTAAGGCTTCTCTCCTGTATGTATTCTTTTGTGTGCCTTTAAATGAACACATTGAGTAAAACCAACATTACAAACATCACACTTGTAAGGCTTCTCTCCTGTATGTATTCTTGTGTGTTTCTTTAAATTACCAGGCTTCTCTCCTGTATGTATTCTTGTGTGTTTCTTTAAATTACCAGGATTCTCTCCTGTATGTATTCGTGTGTGTGCCTGTGCACTACAAATGTCCGCAGTAGAAGTATTACCAGGATTAGAAGTGTTTCCTCCTGTTGATGTTATTTTGTCTTTCTGTGAATACATTTTGTGAAACTCTTTACTGTTGACACCACACATTTTATACTTCTTTCCATGATCTTCATTTATGCAGGACTTAACAATTTTACATTCTATGTTACATTCATCATCTCTGGCCAGGTTAGTGCATTTAGTAGAAACAAGGAGCTTATCATTTTCCTTATCTGTATAATCATTTTGTGAGCTAACATTATAAGAAATCCCAGCTTCACTCACATTAACTGTGTTCACATGATTCTGAATACTTTCTGACAGTGTATTATCAATTTCATTTAATGTCATATTTGCATCACACTTTTCATATTTATTTTTAATATTTGTAAAACTGTTTACTTCCAGTGAAAAGTCTGCATGCAATTTGTTGCAATTCAGCTCCAAGTATTTATTATGATGCCTGTATTTCATATGTCTTTGCAAATACCAAGACTGACTGAAGGACAGTTGGCAATCATCACAAGAGAATACTCCTGAAATAGTAAATGAAAAAGAAAATGTATTCTTCTAATTGTCATGAAACAGACACACATGAATTATTTGGTGAATTTATGAATTTGCTGTATGAAACAGATGATAAACATGGCGTCTAATTATTTACATGATGAAATTAACATTTGTAGACAATGTATGATTCAATTTCACATTTTAAAATTCAACATTATAGTCATTTTATGTTCTAATTTAAAGACGTAAGATCGGCTTCATTGCGCCAGGTTTTACTCTGAACGGCTCAATCTCTGTGGTCGATCTGCCGAAAGCATCACACAATGCATGAATTCCAGCAAAGACCCCCAGGAGTCTCAGGAAAATTGCATTCATGAATTGAATGAGTATGAAGTTGAACCCATAACCTTGCAGGTCCACAAGGTTGAATGGATAAGAACGCGTGTTCTTAAACATGTGATGTGGTGATGCCGAGGTTAGCGGTCCAACCCCTACACCAGACAGCTGGACTAAAATGTTGACCTGTCGTCCTTGACTTGGGGATGTAAATTACAAGTACCTCTGAAGTCGGAGTGGGTTCACCTGATGACGAGGGACACTGTAATAGGGAAAGCTAACCCACATGCAAAATTCAGTCCATCACTACTATAAAAATAGTGTATGGACTACGCTTGATTTCAAAGTGAGCGAGCGGGAAAAAAAAACAACACCCATAACCTTCAGAGCATAAGGCAGACAGCTGAGCCACTTCACCACAGAGCATATGGCAGACAGCTGAGCCACTTCACTACAGAGCATAAGGCAGACAGCTGAGCCACTTCACCACAGAGCATAAGGCAGGCAGCTGAGCCACTTCACTACAGAGCATATGGCAGACAGCTGAGCCACTTCACCACAGAGCATAAGGCAGACAGCTGAGCCACTTCACTACAGAGCATATGGCAGACAGCTGAGCCACTTCACCACAGAGCATAAGACAGGCAGCTGAGCCACTTCACTACAGAGCATATGGCAGACAGCTGAGCCACTTCACCACAGAGCATAAGGCAGACAGCTGAGCCACTTCACCACAGAGCATAAGGCAGGCAGCTGAGCCACTTCACCACAGAGCATAAGGCAGACAGCTGAGCCACTTCACCACAGAGCATAAGGCAGGCAGCTGAGCCACTTCACCACAGAGCATAAGGCAGGCAGCTGAGCCACTTCACCACAGAGCATAAGGCAGACAGCTGAGCCACTTCACCACAGAGCATAAGGCAGGCAGCTGAGCCACTTCACCACAGAGCATAAGGCAGGCAGCTGAGCCACTTCACCACAGAGCATAAGGCAGACAGCTGAGCCACTTCACCACAGAGCATAAGGCAGACAGCTGAGCCACTTCACCACAGAGCATAAGGCAGACAGCTGAGCCACTTCACCACAGAGCATAAGGCAGACAGCTGAGCCACTTCACCACAGAACATAAGGCAGACAGCTGAGCCACTTCACCACAGAGCATAAGGCAGACAGCTGAGCCACTTCACCACAGAGCATAAGGCAGACAGCTGAGCCACTTCACCACAGAGCATAAGGCAGACAGCTGAGCCACTTCACCACAGAGCATAAGGCAGACAGCTGAGCCACTTCACCACAGAGCATAAGGCAGACAGCTGAGCCACTTCACCACAGAGCATAAGGAAGACAGCTGAGCCACATCACCACAGAGCATAAGGCAGACAGCTGAGCCACTTCACCACAGAACATAAGGCAGACAGCTGAGCCACTTCACCACAGAGCATAAGGCAGACAGCTGAGCCACTTCACCACAGAGCATAAGGCAGACAGCTGAGCCACTTCACCACAGAGCATAAGGCAGGCAGCTGAGCCACTTCACCACAGAGCATAAGGCAGACAGCTGAGCCACTTCACCACAGAGCATAAGGCAGACAGCTGAGCCACTTCACCACAGAGCATAAGGCAGACAGCTGAGCCACTTCACCACAGAGCATAAGGCAGGCAGCTGAGCCACTTCACCACAGAGCATAAGGCAGACAGCTGAGCCACTTCACCACAGAGCATAAAGCAGGCAGCTGAGCCACTTCACCACAGAGCATAAGGCAGGCAGCTGAGCCACTTCACCACAGAGCATAAGGCAGACAGCTGAGCCACTTCACCACAGAGCATAAGGCAGGCAGCTGAGCCACTTCACCACAGAGCATAAGGCAGACAGCTGAGCCACTTCACCACAGAGCATAAGGCAGGCAGCTGAGCCACTTCACCACAGAGCATAAGGCAGGCAGCTGAGCCACTTCACCACAGAGCATAAGGCAGGCAGCTGAGCCACTTCACCACAGAGCATAAGGCAGGCAGCTGAGTCACTTCACCACAGAGCATAAGGCAGGCAGCTGAGCCACTTCACCACAGAGCATAAGGCAGACAGCTGAGCCACTTCACCACAGAGCATAAGGCAGGCAGCTGAGCCACTTCACCACAGAGCATAAGGCAGACAGCTGAGCCACTTCACCACAGAGCATAAGGCAGGCAGCTGAGCCACTTCACCACAGAGACCACTTATCTTCTCATTTAAAACAAACAACTTCATATTTTTAAAAAGAAGCAACTATTGTATATTTGCAAATAGTTCATGCACCGAATCATACACCACATTAAATAAAATATACTATATACTGTCTAGCAGGCACGATAGCAAAGTTGATAGTGAACTGCACTGATAAAATCATGAGCACAGCTATATGTCGGTATCGCAAGACAGCCACCTATTGCTTCCTCCACAAAGTCAGACCCACAAAATGTGATAGCATTATCACATCACAGCCCCATAGCAGCAAACTGATTCGGGGAACATGTGTATTTTATATACTGTACATTTGCCTGCATCTCTTATTTGGGAAGTCATTCTATTTCAAATGAACACTGGTCAACAAAGGTATGTCTACTGCTGCACCTAGTCAATAAACTCATACATGTTGATGATTTGTCTATAAATGTCAAGCAACTAATTTACAAGCTGGTGTTTACAGTGCAGCATAAACTATTTTGGTTCAGTGATCTCCTCAAGCTTGTTGCTTACTTTACAGAAGCCATTTCTTGTAACTTTTTTTCCTTTTCTCAAATTCTGTAATATTTCCGGGTCTGTATCCATTTGTATTAGCCACTACGATACAGATTACCGCATTTTAACGGAAATATATTTGCGGTTTTGTTCGGCAACTATTTTTTGTGTCTCCGATTTAAGTAGGTTTAGAGTACTCGTGATGTTAAATTTCCCGAATATTTCAAGACCGATTTAAAAAAGGGACAGATTACTTTATATAGTTTCTCCCTCTTCGGTTTACGTGTGTACATCTTGCGTTTCAGAAATTTGTTTCCTACACAGAGATACAGAGCGACATTTCAGACATAAGTAGACCCACAAATCACGTTTTATGTAGATGTATTTGTTTGTTCTAGTATGTGTTATTAGATGTATCATCCATTTTTACGTAAATCTTGTCATTTTCATCTATTAAAGTCGGGAGGGTAATCTCAAACTAAAATGATGAAGATAGCATGCTCTGGTGTGATATTTCAATGGCCGGAAATAGCCGTTGCCTTGTCATCGATGACAATTTAATATTGTTATGGTATATTCACAGCTATTTGCATGCCACTGAATGCATGTTTGCATTCAACATCAATTTTAGTATGTATCTGTACATTTTCATCACTCTGCATGGACCGGATCATTGATAATTTGTCATCTTTCCAACGGGACTTCTTTTCTTTTGTCATAATGCATGTACGCTGGCAGCCTCATTTTGGCAAACGGCATTTGCAATCCACGCACTGGCTGACATCACACAGATGATGTGAAGATGTATATATCTGTGTGCGTGTGTATATATAGACCGGCAGAGTTATTTTTCATTGAGTTAGGCCGCTGTGTTAATATCTCCCTTGGCAACAGTGTAAACCGATAGTTGTGTGAGCGTGTAAGTAGGGTCACAACAAGTGAAAGGTCAAAATCGTTTTTTATTTCTATATATCCTTTTTAAATGATAAACTTACACACAAACATTAATGTCTTGGCTTTAAATTGACCTACAGACTTGAATAAGGTACTGTTGGATTTGTTTTGTCAAGAGCTATCCAACTATGCAGGTTATATAATTAAAAAGCAATTTAGAAAAAGTTACTAAAGTGGCTAATTTGTATCAGTCCTGAAGTCTTTTTCCTTTTCTCAAGCAATATTAATTCACTGGTAGCTTGCTAGACCAGACTCAGCATCTAGGAGAATATTACGATTGTTCATCTAAATAAGTTCTCAGAAATGTTTTGACTATGGAAACTCTTCTCAACATGCAGTTCTGTAAAGGGTTCCTAAAGGTTCTGTGATAGAGGTACCAACAAGAAAAAGGTTAATTTTGTCAAATTGAACAGATATACTGCCAAAATATTCTCTAGTCAGTAGAACATTAACAATTACTTGTAGATTGTGTCTTAAAATGACTGATCATGCTGGAGTGCTGTTAATTTGCATTAATACGTCTAATATAGGCAGGACTTTCTTGATACATTGACACTGTTTCAAAGGTCCCACATTTTCAAGAGGACTGTACATAATGTCCTAGTTTCATAGTTTCTTCCAGGTAATCATTAGTTACTCTAGCGGCCCAAGAGAAAATGGTCCTTTACTTGTTGTATGAACAAAGTTAGCATGAAAATAATTCTCTGGGACTATATACATGTACCAAAGTGGTTATGAGAGATTACATGATGAAAGACATGCAACATAGGACAGAAGAATACGTTGTATTTCGTGCAACAAAATCAATCCAATACATAAGTTCTCGAGATGATGGGAATGAAGAGATTTGATGTCAGAAATAAAATGACGTGAAATATTTTGGCCAAATTAAAAGACATAGCATCTTGTAAAAACCATACTGGAAGGAAGAGCTGTAGGCATTCAAACACGAGGTATACAAACAGCAGTCTTATCAGTGTTCACAGCAAGGTTTGAGACCGCAAGTGCTGGGGGTCCACTGCAGCCAACCTCCACTGTGCAGATGGCACATGATTGACTGATGCAACAAAGTGTTCCTTCACAGTAAATTGAGAAAGGTTGCACTATAATGTACATGAATCTGGCTATCGTTGATTCTGCACTGCTGAGGAAAACTAGTCATGCCCTGCCTATGATTTTGGATATAAGCATGTGGTGGCGAATGTTTGCTCTGACAGCTTTCTTCTGTGTCTTTTGTTTTAAAATGTGCTCTTTCTTTCTGTTTATATTTGTAAACTTCTGCTTTAAAGACATGTAGTTGTAAAACAATGAACTGATATTACCTCAGAAACATACAACCTACCGTCACTTTCTGCATTTCCATCAGATTCTTGCAAATTATTCTTTCTCAGCAATTTTCTTACCAATTTGGGAATATTTATACCCAATTCTCGAGCATAACTGTCACCATAGTATACCTGAAATGATGTGTTTGTGTAACAAACTATACTGTAAGTGACACAGAATAATAATTAACAAACTATACTGTAAGTGACAGAATAATAATTAACAAACTATACTGTAAGTGACACACATAATAATTAACAAACTATACTATAAGTGACACACAATAATAATTAACAAACTATACTGTAAGTGACACAGAATAATAATTAACAAACTATACTGTAAGTGACACAGAATAATAATTAACAAACTATACTTATGTAACACAGAATAATAATTAACAAACTATACTGTAAGTGACACAGAATAATAATTAACAAACTATACTGTAAGTGACACAGAATAATAATTAACAAACTATACTGTAAGTGACACACATAATAATTAACAAACTATACTGTGATTGACATACAATAATAAGTAACAAACTATACTGTAATTGACATGCAATAATAATTAACAAACTATACTGTAACTGACGCACAATAATAATTAAAAAACTATACTGTAAGTGGCACACAATAATTTTTAAAAAATATACTGTAATTGACATAAAATAATAAATAACAAACTATACTGTTGAGTGCAGGATGATAATAGAAAACACTGTCAGGACAACAATATATCCAGTAAATGGAATGTGAATGCAGAAAAACAGTTATAGAAATTCATACTATTACGAGGGGAAGTCGATAAGTAAGTCACATATGGCTGTAGAAAAATAACTGAACATGATAACAACTTGAAACTAGTTTATTTTTATACATACATTGTTCCTTTATTTCTCAACATAATTTCCACCAACACTGATGCATTTATCCCATCGTTTTATCAGTCCTCCCAAACTAGCGGCATAGAACTGTGTGCTCTGTTTTCTAAACCATGTTTTCACTTCACACTCAACTTCAGCGTCATTCGCGAAATGTCTCCCACCAAGGTGGGTTTTCAGTGGACCAAAAAGGTGGACATCGCTAGGGGCTAAGTCGGGGTTGTAAGGTGGATGTTCCAGAACTTCCCACCTTAGTTGGTTAATTTTCTCCTGAATTAATTGAGCCGTATGTGGTCTGGCATTGTTATGAAGAAGCAACACTCCTCTAGTCAGCAGTCCTGGACGTTTTCTTCGAATTGCAACATGAAACATCAATAGAACTTCACAGTATGATTCAGAATTCACATTGTCACCTTTCTTCTTGAAATTGGTTAAAAGCACTTATTTGCCCACTAAAAAAAAAACGCACAACAGCATGTTGCGCTTAGGTTGTACTCCGTAAGTACAGTCACTATTTTGTTTATGCGCTGCGCATGCGCATGAGACACCTAGCGTAACCTGACGAACGGGAATATAAAGTTTGATGTTGCTGTCACCTAATGACACCTGTAGAAAACATCAACTACATTTACCTGCCCTCCCACAGAACTGTGTTACTTACTTATTGACTCGCCCTCGTATTATTATCAGTGAAACTAAACTAAAACTGACAATGCTGACAAGCAAAAGAAACACAAAACTATACCAATAACCTAACCTAACAATGCTAGGATTCACATTTCTGATATAGGAAGTAATAACTGTAATCATTGGTTCACAGCCAATACAGAATATCCAATATTCCTAACATCCTTTATAGCAGTCACAGAGAAACATTACTGTCTGCTGAATACTTATTTATTATATATTTTGGTTTAGTAAACACATCTTCCTTTCTGCTAACTGAGAATGTTGGCAACACAAAGTTCTCTTCTTTGTTCTTGCAGCTATAGTATTTTACAAAACAAACTCACAAAAAACTAACTTCTATTGTATATTTGTAACAATCAATAACTGTAGTTGGATCATTTTTTTCACATTATGACTTTTACAAATTTCGTTTACAATCCCAATATCTGTAGTATGTCTTCTGACCTGATGTCCTCAGTTGTAGAATTTTGTAATGGATGTTAACACTAGTTTATATCAGCTGTCATCAAATGATACATCGATACATATATTTTACAACTTTAGTCAATAGCCTAATGAGAATACACAATGCTTGTTTAGATGCACAATATTCTATCAATACACAAGAGATGATTTACACATACATGACTTGATAAGATTTTTGTACAATCAACTTCATAAACCACTGCACCAGACTTCTACCCAGAATTATGAGAACAAGAAAGAAAATAAAAGTGGAATTTGTTGAACAGTATGGATCTGTTGAAGGAAAAGGTACAAATAATGCAATATACACATTACAAATACTAATAGCGGGATCAATAGAGACATGGAAAGACATATATGTGCGCTTTATAGATTATACTAAGGCATTTGATAAAGTGAAATATATTTGTGCTATATAGATTATACTAAGGCATTTGATAAAGTGAAATATATTTGTGCTTTATAGATTATACTATGGCATTTGATAAGTGAAATATATTTTGTGCTTTATAGTTTATACTAAGGCATTTGATAAAGTGAAACATGAAAAAAATTATGTTTTTTTAAAATGGTCAGCATGGCCGAATGGATAAGATCACTTATTCTTAAATATCTTGTGGGCTGATGCTGAGGTAACGGGTTCAACCCCTACACTGGCCAGCTGGACTAAAATGTTGACTTCTTCTCCTTGACATGCGGACGTAAATTACAAGTACCTCTGAAGTCAGAGTGGGTTCGTCCGAGGACGAGGAGCACTGATAAAAGGAAAAGCTAATCCACGCACAAAAATCAGTCCAGTGCACTAGAAGCACGTGTATGTACTATGCTTGAGTTCTAAGCGAATGAACACAAAACAACAAAAGAATTAAAATGTTGGATGATATTAAGAATGATGGGAAAGATCTCAGAATAAAAAACTGTCATTTACTACCTATAGTACCTTGCGATGTAGGACAGGGGGGTATTGAGTCTGAGGAATTAAGGCCGCATGGCTAGTGCAGTCGCCACGAACTGTGCAGATTACAGTTTTCTTTTTGCCCTGGAGAGAAAAAACTCCACACCTTACCGAGGATTCAAACCCGGGTCTCCCGAATGAGAGCCCGGCATTCTAGCCACTCAGCCAGCCGCTCCCCACATCTCAGTATAATAAACAATATTTAATGAAAACAAGCAGCAGCAATTAAAACGGGATATAAAGGAGGCAGTTATGAACAGATAAAACAGGGAGTAATGCAAGGATGTGTTTTGTTGCCAGATCTCTTCTCTCTCAGTAGTGAAATAATAATCAGAGATATCAAAGAGAGGCCAGGAACATGAGCTGGAGATTGTACTATATAAACAATCTATGCTATGCAGATGATAGTATTCAGAAAGAATTAATAGCTGAAAACGGAAAGGATCCACAGCTGTTGGATATTGTAGTAATGGAGAGTGCACAAAAAGAAAAGGACTTTCCTGAATATTAAAAAAAAACAACACAAGCAATGGTTATTTCAAAGAAAACGATAACAGCAAAATGTGATAAAACAGAAGGGAAAATGTTTAACCAAGTTGTTAACCCTTTTACTCGTGCCCGGCCGAAAAATCGGCCATGACGTCACATGGTCGTCATGAAAAAGACGATTTGGCCGATCCCCTTCGGCCCCGTTGTAAGAACTGCTTTAATTGGTTTGCTTTTAATAGTACAGACGAATCAAATGCTTCCTTGCAATTCTCAGCCATTTCACTTGCAAATGATCGTTTGGTGTGCCTGATTCAAACAAGTGGATATTATTTTGTGATTTTTTTGCCCGGTAACCCAGTTTTTTGTTGATTTTTGATGTTTTAAATGGCCAGCTTTGAACACAAAGACGTGCTAGCATTTATTAGCTCTGATAGTAGCGATTTTGACAGTTCAGGACTGTAGTGATACAGAAAGTGTCCATGCAGACTTCGGCCTTGTGTTCCCGTGGTTTTAAAAGTGTATTGGGAATAAAGAGGATGGTGTTTATATCCATTCATGGATGTCCGGACCAAAACACATGCCACCAGATGATAGCCCACCTATTACAAATGTCAAAAGGGACTTCATGGTTGTTGTTTTTTTTTTAAACCATAAGTGTTTAAAATTATTCTAAAGTGGTGTAGGTATTCAATGAGGAAATTTTAGGTGAGTACCATTTTTGTTTAATATTTAGTACCACCAATTCATACTTAGAGGTATGAAATATTGTATTTTTCACAAAATGCAAATAAGTTCTCCAAATTTGCAAAACATGAACAAAACAACTTCAATCATACACAGAAATAAATTTTATTATATCCTCTTTAAGATTATATATACTTTTATATACATATATAGGGTTCTAATATTTTTTTTTGAATTTTCAAAATTGTCACTTCAGTCATTTCTGTACTCCAAAAAAAATGACTCCGTCTTCTTCAGATGGAAAGCTAAATTTGCCCCAATGTTATTCCATCCTAAAAGGGTTAAATTTAAATACTTTGGGGCAATGAAAACATCAAATGGAAGATGCACAGCAGAGATTAAAAGCAGAATAGGTCAAGCAAAAGTTACATTTCACAACTGACAAATATCACTGTCACTGATTGTAAGAAAGAGAGCATTGAAATGTTATATAGAACCTGTTTTGATTTATGGCAGCACATCATGGAACATGAATAAACAAATTAGGAAGACCTTGGAAGCAACGAAGATGTGGTTCCTAAGATGAATGTTATGAATAGCTTGGACTGCCAGAGTAACTAACAATGACTGTTTGGAAGAAGATATTGAAAGTAGAACATTATATACAACTATAAGGATGACATAGAACATTATATACAACTATAAGGAAGAGAAACAGCCATTCTCTGGTCATGTCTTGAGAAGAGAGACATTGGAAAACATTGTGACGACTGGAAAGATCAGTGACAGAAGAGGCAGACCAAGAGAAATGATGCTAGATGGACGGAGACGATGGCATGTAGGAATATCATCAGCAGAGTTGATCCAGAAAACCAAGGACTAAGATCTGCGGAGAGACGTGAACACTGTTAGCTGGCACAGCACAGATGCAAATGAGCTATTGTTTCTTGCTATAATGTGGCAAGAATATTAGAAATATGTGTTATCATTGACATCATCATGTGCAGTTATTGCCAGGTGTTCTAATAACTAAATTTCCATAAAAAATGGCCACACCCACACCAGAAAAGACAGTTGCACTCACTAATATTTCTGTTCCAGCACAGATAGGTTTGTGAGACCTGTAGTAGATTTCTCTCTGATACTGGTAGGCTGTCACACACTGCTCATCTTCATGTCTGGCACAGTTGACATACCTCATCCAGTTTGACTTGCTCGGATCTTTACCATCCACAAAGTGAGAAGTCTGTCCATCTTTCACAATCTGTTCACAGAATATCATATGCAGATTATATGTCAAGATCATAAACATAATCTATCTGTGATCTGAAACTCCAAAACACTCACCACACATATAAATACACAAAGACAAAATGCTGAACATGTGAACAGTAAGAGATTACAGCAATAAACAAGGATCATGTACCAACTTAACTTGTTACATGTTGTTTGCTGTCATTTGTCAGGAGGTTGGAATGATGTCTGATCATAGCCATTTGTAAGGATTTCAATCAGAACTTTTGGACTGAAGTGGTAATATCGATGCTTTGTCCAGCATCCTTATAATTATAAGAATTATTTTCAGATCATTCTCCTACCCTGCCTGTCTGGGTGTCTTTGACCATAATTGGCACATCTCTTTAGAGCAGACGGCTAAGTCAAGGTCATATTTTTTACTGTCTGTTCTTTAGGTTCTATTTTGGATCCTCAGGCACAAGACCCTGGTATTAGGAGGTCTCTCTTTCTGTCTCTTTTATCTGTGTATGCTTTGAGGTCCACAGTATCTCACCTTTTCCTCTCACCATGTTACAGTCAGGATCATTTTTAGACTACAGCAGTGGTTCTCAACAGGTTGGGAAATCATTCCCCCCCCCCCCCCCCCCCAAAAAAAAATTTTTTTAAAAGGATTTCCAGGGGGGGAATTAAGATTATTTCAAGATTGCATTAATACAAGAACCGAATTTATAAGGAAGAAATACGAAAAAAAAGGGGGGGGGGGAGGGGGGGGGGGGATGACATTCTGAACATATGGTGAAGGGATGCCAAAAAAGGTTGAGGACCACTGCCCTACAGACTTAAGGAATGTACAAAAGTCATTCACAACCAACAGAAACCACTCGATTCTGCTAGTACAGAAAACTGCATCTCAATCATGTCAATGTGTACATGTCAAATAGAATACAACACAGTTGTGTGCAACATTTCAGTGATGTTTCCATTTTCTATGTACAGTACAATGCTGGCCTCGTCAGCGACAATAACACAAGTAAATAAAATCTAGCCAGATAAAAACATTGATTCTTATTTCAACATGAGTATTTGTATGTTTCCAAGCTTGGAAGTTGAAGATTTCGAAGAATGACCTGTGCTCCTAAACTCTTGATGTCAATTGTTAATGTAGAATCAACACGATGTTACTCAAAGTAAATCCAGATTCTCCGTCACTTCAATTAATGTAGAGTTTTGTTTATAAAATTGTAGAAATAAAGCACATAATACAATAGACAGTCACTGAGATTTTGTAGTTGATAAAAAGACATATTTTTTAAGAAAATGTATTTCAAAGTCAACAGTGACTGTTTCAGTACAAAGAAACTTTCACATTGTCATAAAAATAACAATTCACCTGCCAACTATAACCAGACTCATGGGCAATCGTTTCATCCACTTCCTTCTTCCCTCTGTAAGGTCCAAATCTAGTACGAGCAGGGAAGTCTTTCACTGCAAACACACCCAATCCTGCATTTGGAATCTCAGATTTATTGATGACTAGACCCTCTGGTAGAGTTCTCTTGCTGTACTCATCAGATTTGCTTGGTTGTATCTTTAATAGTTGTACAAATATCAAAGATGAGAATTCATATTTTAACATCTTGAAATGGAACAAGTTACAGCTAAATATTTAAAAAATCTAAAACATGTCTCAGAGTTCAAATATTTAGACAGCTAAGTTAGTTGTATGTCCTTTTTCAGAACAATACAATGAATGCTAGCATTTATTTGCTTTTTGTGATTTACTGGGCAATTTAGTTCAGTATTCTGCCATTGCTTTCAGAATGGCCGACCACTCATACCATCAAAAGCAACACAGAGAGGTTGTCACATCCATAGGGTCTATTAAACTTCAAGCATTCCTTTAAGTGCACCTATCTTCATATTTGCCAGCCATAAGTTTCAATGGACCTCATTATCACCCCCCCCCCCCCCCCCCCACACACACACACACACACACATTGACTCATCTGCAAACCTAAATGGATGTTTACACTTGCTATTGTTTAAGACTACACTAACATTTAGCAAGCAAGCAAGAGGTAGACAACGATACAAGTGGGAAGATAACACCAAGAGATGGACGAATATCTGCCTGAAAGAATGTACAGTCAGGGCAAGAGACAGACAGAATGTACATTCAGGGCAAGAGACAGACAGAGTGTACATTCAGGGCAAGAGACAGACAGAATGTACATTCAGGGCAAGAGACAGACAGAATGTACAGTCAAGGCAAGAGACAGACAGAATGTACAGTCAGGGCAAGAGACAAACAGAATATACAGTCAAGGCAAGAGGCAAACAGTTGGAGATCCATTGCGGCCAACCTTCATGGTGGAGACAGCACCTGATTTATTGATTAAACATTTAGCATATCAGGAAAGCATGCTTGCTGCTAAGCTACTGTGTCCCACAGGCTGCTGAATCAAACATAAAATGAAGAACCATTTTTGCAAGCTGTGAGACATAATGAGCATATGGTGCTAGGCCCATATATTTAGACCACTTGACACGTGAGGGAGATGTGGGCAATATCATATCAGCTGTCTTTACTTTCCCAGACATTTTCTGGTACCCACTTTGGGTTGGGTCAACCTGGGAGTGTAGGTTAATTTTTAAAATTCACGTCATTGCAAAGTTGAGCCCATGGCAACCGGGCTAGCAGGCTAGCATGGTAATCAATGTGTATCTGCGACTCCCAGGCTGAGTGGTATGCCATTCATTCATTCAGTAGCATGTCCTTTGCAGAACCTCGCTCCCATAATAACCTTCCAGAAAACCTCTTGGTCATGAGCAAGATGTCCTGCGTCTGATATACACCCATTTAGAGATCATCCACAACATCCTGCACCCATCTTCTCTTTGGCCTTCCTCTTCCTCTCTTCCCAGGCATATATCCCTCAATTATTGTTCTCTCCAAACTTTTGTGACGTTTCAAGTGACCAAAATATTTCAATTTTCTTTGTTTGATCGTCTTTAATGGCGAACCTTTTTCAATATTCAGCTCTTGAAGTACTGATGCATTTGTTCTTTTCTTTATCTAAGATATTCTTAGAACTTGTTTATACCATTTGTATTCAAAGGCATTTATGCGCTGTTAAGCTTGTTTAGTAAGTGTTCAGGTCTCACAGGCGTATGTTGCAATGGGAAAGATGCATGCTCTTAAAAATCTAATTTTTATAGTTCTGTCTGTCCCTCTCCACATATGGTATGTAGTTGACTGAAGATAGTTATAAATAAAAGTCAGCAATGAATGTGTAAATAAAAATATTGTTATGTGTTTGCCGAAGTCGTTTCCTGCTATGGGCCTCTATGAGATGATAGGATGATTATATTTTGTAGGCCTGAATGCACAGAGGAGTTGGTGGCCAGTCTCTCCCTAGCAGACAAGCCAGGAGTTGAACCATCATCTGACCACATGCAATGTGTAAATGAATTACTAGAATAAGTGGGTCTGAGTGAACTTTCATTAGCCAAGGTCGGATTTGTCTCACTGTTTTCACTACAGATTTGTCTCTCCGTTTTCAATGTGCAGATAGATTTGTGTGTCTATATCTTAAGGCAAAGAAAAACAGGATTCATGGGAAAAAGAGACAGTAATGTTTACTGCCATTGTACACAGGTGTCACAAAATGCTGCGTTTACAGCCCATAATATGTTCATGGACTTATCTTAGGTACCACTTAGAGAAATAAACATAAGAATGAATGTATTCTCTACTAGCATGTAAAAGACCACTGAACCGTGACACAAGTGGGCTCATAATGGCTTTGCAAGCAAATAAAACCGCCCAGGCATGATGCAAGCAACCTGGTTTATCACCAGAATTGGAAAACTGGTCTACCCCAGAGCCTAATTGCTCCTTTGACATGACACATAATATACAGGGCTAGGAAAATCGCTCAACCATTAAGGCTGACCACCTTGTGAAACAGACCAGAGACACAAGGTGTGAACACACTATTTGATAAGGTTCCCAGGGGGAAACTGTCAGGCTGACAGGGGCCTCTCACAACCACACACAGTGTGAAAGGCAAGCTGAACAGAGACTGCCCACTGCCCCAGGTGTGAAGGCCAACCATTCAGAAAGAATTTATGATGGACATGCTGGGAGATAATTCAGTTTGCACCACAAAAATGTGTGAATTGAAATTGCTCAGACAGGAGACTACCCCAGTCAATGGTGGGAACCAGACCCCCAGATCAAATAAGGCAATTAAAACCACAAGAAAGTGGTAATTGAATTAAACGCCTTGGGGAGATAAGGAAAGAATATATATGCTAGGAGATTCTGATACTCAGTGGACTGGGGAGCCCATACAAAAACGATGCTAATGCTATACAAATCTCTGATCAGAGGAAAAATAGAATACGGAAGCATAGTATACGACGCTGCACCGGAACACAAAAAACGAAGACTGGACTCAATACAGAACCAAGCGCTGGGCATTATCCTAGGAACAGGCAAGCAAACACCAAGGGAAGCCCTAGAGGTAGCACTAGGAGTACTTCCACTACAACTAAGACGAAAGCAATTAGTGTACAACTACTGGATAAAGGCTGCGAAGGATTCAAGACACCCCGTTCAGTGCATTAGAAGAAAACAGAAGCAAATGGGGAGGAATACCTATACAAAAGACGCAAACACCAGCAGGATGGACAGCTGCACAAGAGATGAACGCGGACGAGAAACTAGCCAGGGCACTGGCACGAACAAAAGTTCACAGACCCCAATGGGAGCTAGAACTACCATTTACGGATACGATACTCGCGAGCATAATTAATAAATCAACAGAGGACAGGGAAGCCAAAGACATAGCGGAGGAATACATAAGACAAATAAGCACGGACAACCTCACTATATACACAGACGGATCAAAGAACGAGAATGGGGAGGTAGGGGCAGGAGTAGTAGTACCATACCGGAACATCCAAAAGGAGTACAAAATAACAGACAATGCATCGGTATACACGGCAGAACTAGTAGGTATTATGAAAGGACTAGAAATAGCAACAGAGAACCCCCCTATAAAACTAACATACTGACGGACTCACTATCTGCAGTACAAGCGCTAGGCAACCACTCTAAAGTGAACAGACAAGACCTGAAAGAGAAAATACTAACACTAACAACAAAACTAAAAAGTATGGGATGCCAGGTCACAATTGTATGGATACCAGCACACAGAGGAATAACTGGCAATGAGAGGGCAGACAGGGGCGCAAAACGCGGGACAAGCAGCCAGAATATAGTAAACACAGGACTCGGCATTCTGGAGGCAAAAAAGCATTATCAAACAACAAGTAATCGACAAATGGAAACAACAATGGAGAGACAGCAATAAAGGACGACACGCGTACCACATGCTCAGAGAGCCAAGTATGAAAAGTCAAGTGAAAGACAACACAAAAATACCAACGTACAAGAAACTATGGAGATTGAGAATCGGGAAATGGAAAGATAAAATCACCCGACCACATTGCATTGATTGCTGGGAGGAAAACACTATAGAACACTACCTACTATCGTGCACAGCCTATGCACAGGAACGCAGGGACCTAGTAGAATACTTCCAAACAAGAAACACTACGATGACGATGAAGGAATGCCTACAGGTGGAAGGCGACAAAGAAATACAAAAGCTTACAAAACAATTCATTGCAAGAACAGGGAAAGAAATATAACCAACATAAAATAAAGCCAACAGTAAAATAAAAATACAGTGAGGAAAAACTCGACCACACGAAAACCAGACTATAGGAAATATATAGGGGTGCGTTAAAACTCTCAAATGGTAGACAATAGAGAGACGAAACGACCCTCTCCGACAGGGGAGACAAGGAGAAGGGTGGAAATTGCCCCAACGATGGAGAAGACAATGGGAAACCTCCCTGACGATGGATAAGAGGGACGTGCAGAAAATCCCTCCGGAGAGGGACAAGAAGAGACGGTAGGAAACCTCCCCAACGATGGACAAGAGAGATGATACAATCTGACCCCTACGCTTGAAAAAAACCGCTGAACAAAGACCCAAGAAAACAAGTCCAGGCGATAACAGACGCCCCCCCCCCCCCAGGGCAAGCACAAGAAAACAGATGATAAAAGACAGCCCCTCCCCACCCCTCAGAGTCAGCCCCGGACAAGAAAACACCAAACGAGAGGGATGGGCAAACCGAAAATGACAGCAGACACACCAGCAAAACGACAGAAGCAAAAAGGATGGCAAAAAGAGGAACTCGGCCAGACATGCAGAAATAGAAGCTGACCAACGCACAAAAGACCAGAAAACCTATACCGCACTATGAACCACCACAACTATAACCAACGTCATTAAGACGGGTTGAACGAGGTGGAAAGTTTCTTTTTTTTCTCTCGACAAATCGGAATCGGAATACTCAGATCAGAAATGAAAAATCTCCAAACAGGTGAGAAGAGAGAGTAAATGTAGATTTCTTAGTAACTATCTAAGTCTGTTAGATGTGTGTACAGATTTTCAGTCTATATCTGACCTAGGTTATTTCAAGAATTATCACTGCTTCAGGTTACTTGAGTGTATATCCTATTGCTAGAAGGGTTATTCTTACTATACAAGTAGATACCTTTTGTGAGGCAGACTTTTGACTTTCACTTATCATGTTAGATGTCTGTTACTCTATGGAAACTTAGTTTCTCAGGCGATTTAGATAATCATGTTACTACAATTTTTGCATTTTCATACTATGTATGTAGGAATACTTTCATAGGCCTAATGTTTAAGTATATGTTGGATGTATGTATTTGTAACTTCATATGAATATACGATGCTAGGACTATGCTTCGTACATATTCTTTTTGTGTATATACGTCTCATTTCGTATACATACAAACTAACTAATGCATTATGCTGTTATGTTAAAGTATCATAATGTGTCTAGTTTAATTAATATATTTTATGTGTATGGGATGTTTGATATATTGATTTGTCATATGCAAACCTACCAATATGAAGTGTTATGCTATTGTGCACACATTGGCACCTTGCCTATCGATTGCATTGGAAGCAGAGGTGGAATGGTACAGACAATACCCATAACTGGTATAGGGTATATGGTGCTTAGCCCTTTCAGGTATTTTGGACGGAGCGGCTGTACGACCCAGAATGTCAGTATTAGCGACATGGACATAGGAAGGCAGAAATGTAATGATTACAGGCGTGTGAGACAATTGAAAATCCCATCCCAGACTAAGACTGTAGGACAGAGATATAGAGGGAGAAGGAGGATGGTGAACGCAGTAGAGCTGGAAGATAAACTTGGCTAGACTAGTCATTGTATATGGGTGTGCTGGGATATATGTAGTACTTAGGATTGTACTGATGTAGAACTAGATATAACACATTCTTGATTTCTTCCTAGCTCTCAATAAGAGCGCCTGTGTATAGATCTCAAGAACGAGTGACAACCAGGTAGTGCCAGGACTGGCAGATGTCAGAAAACCGGCAAGCTGTTTTCTACTGGAGAGTTCACTGATCTGACCATGGCTGTTCGCTGATTGGAGCATAACGGCTGTTCGGAGCATAACGGCTGTTAGCGGACCTCTCACTGATCCAGACAGGATTCAGAGTTATGTATTTTATATTAATCATTTTACTTTCATGATTACTGTAGTGCATAACTTATACGCATTCATCATCATCATCAATTGAAAAACATCCGATGTCTAATAATATGATTAGTATATAAATGTTGTAGTTTGTTTTAACTCATAGTTCAGTCGTTATACTTTTTAATTCCAATTGTGCGTACGTGTTGTGTGTGTACATTGGTGGGGGCTTACTTACACACCAAGGAAGGGAGCCATCAGAGGAGAAAAACCTGTACTGGGATAGTTGTCAATTACTCTTAAATTTAGACTTAAAAATCTATCTCAGCTAAACTTCTCCTTCCTACACCTTGGCGAATATTCAGCACAGTTCATTTCAATTTTGTTACGAGCCATTTGGAGCTGTATGTTGGATATTCAGGGCTTAATCTATAGTTCAGCCATATAGGTTTGGTCCTTAGTCAATTTCTGACTATTTGGGGTTGCACGCCAGTGAATAATACTTTCATCTAGCCGGCGAAGCACCCCGACTTCTGACAACAGGGTATGGACATAATTACCACCATCAAACTGAGATAGTAAAGTAGGCACTGCATCAATACATCAATGTGACGGCTGTCTTTGCCGTCAATAGTGTATCTAATGTGACAGACAATGAGAGAAGAACAAGGAAAATCTTATCACTGCTGTTATAATTCAATGATTATGCGTATATAAAGTCAGCAAAGTCTTCAGGCTGATAAAACAGCTTACCTTGACATTATCAACAACCAGCAGTGGTCCATGTACAGGACAGTCCCCGTCATATTCTTGCCTGCAGTCCTCACAGTCTGCCATGTGAATACAGAAAACATGAATTATATGACTCATTGCTGCACATTCTGATAGTGTGTTCTCTCCTACTGATATTCATACAATGAGAATTATATTTTGAGTGGCATATAATCTTTCAAAGTAGCAAATATAATAATCACTTCAAGATATGTTCCAACTCCACAAACAAACAATGTAGACGGATATACGATAAATTAATTGAGTGCATTCAGAATTTGACTGGAAATGGAAGTTCAGTCCTAGATTTTTAAAAATTCTACTGAGGGTGAGGTGGTCACCTGCACAGATGGGTCAGTTGTTTGACACATGAGGAGCTCATCGGCTTTTACTGCTCAGGCCGAAGGAAGAATTGAGACAGTTGAGTTAAGAATCGACATCACTGCACTCAGGACATTCCCATACGTGCTCCGTCCCCTCGTTCAACAAACAGCAAAGAGTCACACTACTAATTGTTCCACCGCTATCTGATTAAAAGTTCTCCTGGTCTTCCCTCTCAGTTTTGAGATTCTTCCAGAACCCCTGGCGATCCCCCGCAATCTCATTCTTTCCACATATGGGTTCTCAATCTGTTCCTCTGCCTTCTCCACCTGGTGCCACAAGCGCATGACCACCTCCCCCTTGTCAGAGAATTGAGACAAAAAGTAGCCTGACTATGGAGGTCATGGCAGTAACTAAAGCTATAGCCTGACTATGGAGGTCATGGCAGTAACTAAAGCTATAGCCTGACTATGGAGGTCATGGCAGTAACTAAAGCTATAGCCTGACTATGGAGGTCATGGCAGTAACTAAAGCTATAGCCTGACTATGGATGTCATGGCAGTAACTAAAGCTATAGCCTGACTATGGAGGTCATGGCAGTAACTAAAGCTATAGCCTGACTATGAAGGTCATGGCAGTAACTAGAGCTATAGCCTGACTATGGAGGTCATGGCAGTAACTAAAGCTATAGCCTGACTATGGATGTCATGGCAATAACTAAAGCTATAGCCTGACTATGGAGGTCATGGCAGTAACTAAAGCTATAGCCTGACTATGGATGTCATGGCAGTAACTAAAGCTATAGCCTGACTATGGAGGTCATGGCAGTAACTAGAGCTATAGCCTGACTATGGAGGTCATGGCAGTAACTAAAGCTATAGCCTGACTATGGAGGTCATGGCAGTAACTAAAGCTATAGCCTGACTATGGAGATCATGGCAGTAACTAAAGCTATAGCCTGACTATGGAGGTCATGGCAGTAACTAAAGCTATAGCCTGACTATGGAGGTCATGGCAGTAACTAAAGCTATAGCCTGACTATGGAGGTCATGGCAGTAACTAAAGCTATAGCCTGACTATGGAGGTCATGGCAGTAACTAAAGCTATAGCCTGACTATGGATGTCATGGCAGTAACTAAAGCTATAGCCTGGCTGGAGACACAGATTTTCACCTAGACATGCTTTCTCAGCGACTCAATGAGTGTGCTCAGAAAGATTGAGATGGGCTGGGTTTGAATACGGTGGATGAAATCTCTGAGTAGGTTAAGCCTGATGAAAACTAGGTCAATTTTGTTCCAGGACATGTGAGTGTAAGAGGAAATGAGCAAGCTGATAGGCTTGTGAGCTGAGCTACTGTGGAAAGCAGACAAGCAATGGACTAGCATGATATAATGAATGCCATCTGAGGGGCAGCGTGATTAAATTAATCAAGAGACAACTGCAAATCTGCAATCATGACTAGACTGTAAGAACATCAAGTTAGGAGGTGAAGCCAGACAGGAGCGCTATCACGGGGCCAAAGATGAATATTAATCCAACATGAAACAGAACTGGTGTTGTCTGACACTACTAACTGACAATGAGGTAGAACAAATACATTAACACTCAAAAGTGAACAGTTATTGTAAACTAATGACCCTGTTAATTGGTCAGAAAAAGAAAGTTAGCAAAATTAAGAAAATGGAAAACAGGAGGAGAAGACATAAGTCCACATTACAGAGGACAAGAGAGGAAGGCTCTAGATATAGATCAGATAGCAGACATCAAATATACAATGACAAGCCATGACACAGAAGAGATTGGTGGAGCACCAAACATTGATGGATCCTGCTAAGTCTATCTCAAGACGACCAACCTGAACTAACGACACTAATGAAGCAACAACCAACAGAAGGGGGAACCATCCTCCAACGCCACAAAGTCTTGGAAGTGTGTAAAACTGAACAGACACGACACCAAGGCAACAAAGTAAAAAGCAGCACCAAAACAATGAGTTGCAGACAACACAGCAAGTAAAACCAGCGGAAAAACCCGCAAGCAAAAGTAGAAAGGTAACACCACTCAGGCCCTAAATATAACAAGTCAATAGAACAGGTGAATGAGACCTAAACATCTTTCTTCGAACTAGGACTCATGGAAACTGTCATGCATTTAGTTTTGTTCATGTTGAATGACACTCCCTGCTTCTTACTCTACTTCATTACCTGGTCTGGAATGGCTTGCAGACTACATTCAGACTGCTATAAATATTGTGCAATCAGCATATCTCATGTTTTTATTTTGTTTGTCAGATGCAGGGGCTGAGTTATCTCGAGGTATGGTGTCTGCTTCGAGTGCTGGAGGTCCCGGGTTCAAGCCCTGGTGAGAGCCGGGATGTTTTCACGTGGACTTCTAGTAAAATAATGTCCCCTAGTCTCTGGGTAGTGAGATCGGACGCCCGTGTGTATTGTTGCGCACGTAAAAAATTCCTTGTCAGTTGGAAATCAAAACAGTAGCCTAACGGGGTTGCCCAGGCAAAATTTTGAGTTAAAAATCTACCAAAAGTATTTCAGGATCCTCACCGGTGCTACAGAGTCTGTGCACTGAGCTGAGATTTTCCGGACTCAGGCTTGAGTTAGGAGTAGAACGGAGCACTTATGGGTTACATCCGTGTGCTGTGATGTTGATCCGTCGACTAAACTAAACTTGTGAGATGCTTGATATTTCTGAGTATTGCTTCATTGTATATGTTGAAAGGACCAGGTAACTACGGCTAAAACAACAATAAAACAATTATGGATACAATTGTAACAGCTGTGATTATAAAGATGCACGACAACAACAAGCAAGTAATACAAACAGCAACAACAGTGAGACAAGGAGCACAACCGTTACATATCACAAAGTTCACAAACTTACAGAGAAAATCATCATCATCAAGGGTGGCAATTGACATGTAACTTGACCTTCTGGTCTTTCTAAACAGATACATGTGGACTTCCTCATTGTCAGAGTCTGTCTGCTTCTTTCTCTGAAATAATATATTACATATTAATTAAACATCATTAAATGATCAAGATATTCCACAAGTAGCTGCAGCCAAGTTCAGTGTTATATCCAACAACACAAGTCATATCAACAGTTACAGTATTGTACTTTTCTGGTGACTATTATCACCGCAGACATTGATGTGCAGACTGTGAAGAATTCTGTTTCAGGAAACAAAACATAACACTGCTCTAGAATTTCTGTCTTGTGTTGTCATTCTATAATGGACACATTTGTCTCGTCTTTCCTTATTGTTCTATCTATCACATATGACCACTGCTAGCCACACTGGACTTGTTAACTTTTCTATTACACAAATGGGGCAGAATAACTTACGGCAGGGGTGGGCAAACTAAGGCTCGCGGGCCGTATGCGGTCCGCCAAGTGATTTTATGCGGCCCGTGAGGGCATTTAGAAATAAAAATGTTTAATTCGTTTTTAAGTTATTTTGTTGATTTTTATAGAATTTATTGTACCGTTATGATTTTTAGAAATACAAATTTTTAATTCGTTTTTAAGTTATTTTGTTGAATTTTACAGAATTTCATGTACCGTTATGATGAGTGTCAATAACAAACGTAAGATTGAAGATGAATGCCGTGTTTTTAATGATGAATGGACAACTAAGTACTGTTTTATAAAAGTTGGTAGCAAATCAGTTTGCTTGTTGTGTCATGAGTTAGTGGCTGTCATCAAGGAGTGCAATTTAAAAAGACATTATCAAACAAAACATTCCGATTTCGGATACAATTTAACGACCGAAGAGAAGGAAAGGAAATACCTTGAGTTGGTGAAAACAGTCTTCAATTCAAGATGCTGCAACTGAAGCTAGTTTTGTGCTGTCACACAGAATTGTAAAACAGAACAAGCCATTTTCTGATGGCGAGTTCATCAAGGAATGTTTGCTAGATGCAGCAAACATTATGTCCACAACAAAAAAAACAGATTTGACAACATTACTTTATCAAGGAGAACTGTGATCAGACGTGTTGACATAATCAGTGAAAATTTGATGCATAAACTTCAAGATACAAGTAAACAATTTTTGTAGTACTCTCTTGCATTGGATGAGAGTACCGATGTACATGATACTGCCCAATTATTGATATTTATACGTGGAATAAACACTTCTTTCAAACTCACTGAAGAGTTACTGAGTGTTGAGTCACTCAAAGACACAACCACAGGCCATGATATATTCAATGCTGTTATTAACTATATTGAAAGAACTGGGTTGGTTTGGAACAAGATGGCAAGTGTTACAACTGACGGAGCTCATGCTTTCACTGGAAAAAATGTAGGCCTGGTAAAGTTGATAAGTGATAAGATTAAAGCAGAATATCCAGACCACACATTATTACCACTTCACTGTGTGATTCATCAAGAAGGTCTGTGTAAAACTGTTTTGAATATCAAGCATGTTATTGACCCAGTTGTCAGTGTCATCAACCTCATCAGATCAAGAGGACTTAATCACAGACAGTTCAATTCATTACTTGACGATTTGGAAACTGAACATTCCGATGTCCTGAACCACACCAATTTTCGATGGCTGAGTCTCGGCAAGGTGTTGAGGCGAGTGTGGGAACTCAGAGAAAAAAATAGTGATGTTCCTAGAGATGAAGGGCATTGCATGCGACTTTAATACTAACATTGTCAATAAAGAGTGGCAGTTAGACTTTATGTTTGCCATTGAAATTATGGAAAAGTTAAATGAACTGAATGTCAAACTTCAGGGCAATGGTGTGTTTGCACATGAATTGTATGTATATGTAAAATCATTTCAGGCAAAACTCTCAATGTTCTCCAGACAAGCAAGTGAAAAAAGATTTTGTCACTTCCCTTTGCTGAAACAAGAAACCATTTCTGGTGAAATGACTGAAAAATACAAAGCTCAATTAGATGCATTGATTGAAGAATTTGGATGGAGATTTCAAGATTTCAAGAAATTAGAGCCATAGTTCAATATTCTCAGTTCACCTTTTAGTGCAGAAGCTGATACAGCCACAGAGGACATACAGTTGGAGCTGCTTGACTTACAAGCAGAACATTACCTGAAAGAGAAATTCAAGACAGATGGTTTGCTGGATTTCTATCGATCTTTATCACAAGAATCATTTCCCAACTTTAAAAACTTTGCAGCTAAACTTTTATCATTATTTGGATCAACATACATTTGCGAACAAGCATTCTCTTGCTTGAAGATCAACAAATCTAAGAATAGATCTTTATTGTCGGACTGCAACGTGAAAGCTATCATGGAAATTTCAACAAGTGAACTTGCTCCAGATTTCAAGAATATTGTCAAAAATTGCAAGCAGTTACATACATCTCATTAGAAATCAACAACTGTAGTGACAATGTAGTCGCTGTGTGTCTAAATTAAAGCCATTGATAGATAATAAAGAATATTTGTTATAATAACAAGTTGTAAAATCGTGTTAACAAATTAGTAAAAGTTTTTGTCCATATTGTCAAATATAATGTATAAGTGTATAAGTAAAATAAATTTGCAATAGTTAGTTATTTATACTGCTTAATAACCTATAAATAATTAATAATTACTTATTGTGATAGGTAGCTGTAAACAAAATGGATATATTGGCCAATAGCTTTACATTTGTCAATGCGGCCCTCCGCACGAAAAGTTTGCCCACCCCTGGCTTACGGTATGACAACCACCTCATAGTCATAGAGACATGGTCTGATTCATAGAGCAAAGGACCTTTTTTTTGCACACCTTAAGTAACATTAGACATATCATGCGAGACCCTTATGTGTATAGATCAATCAGCACTCCAAGGATGATGTGGTAAAGGTTGGTGTGGTCAATGATGATGTGGTCAATGATGATGTGGTCAAGGATGATGTGGTCAAGGATGATGTGGTCAAGGATGATGTGGTCATGGATGATGTGGTCAAGGATGATGCGATTAAGGGTGATGCGATTAAGGGTGATGCGTCAAAGGTGATGTGGTCAAGGATGATGTGGTCAAGGATGATGTGGTCAAAGGTGATGTGGTCAAGGATGATGTGGTCAAGGATGATGGAGTCAAGGGTTATGTGGTCAAGGGTGATGTGGTCATGGATGTGGTCAAGGATGATGTGGTCAATGATGATGTGGTCAATGATGATGTGGTCAAAGATTATGTGGCCATGGATGTGGTCAAGGGTGATGTGGTCAAGGATGATGTGGTTATGGATGTGGTCAAGGGTGATGTGGTCAAGGATGATGTGGTTATGGATGTGGTCAAGGATGATGTGGTCAAGGGTGATGTGGTCAAGGGTGATGTGGTCAAGGGTGACATGGTCATGGATGTGGTCACAGATGATGTGGTCAAGGATGAAGTGGTCGAGGATGATGTGGCCAAGGATGATGTGGTCATGGGTAATGTGGTCAAGGGTGATGTGGTCAAGGGTGATGTGGTCAAGGGTGATGTGTTCATGGATGATGTGGTCAAGGGTGATGTGGTTAAGGGTGATGTGGTCATGGATGATGCGGTCAAGGATGATGCGGTCAAGGATGATGTGGTCAAGGGTGATGTGGTCAAGGATGATGTGGTCAAGGATGATGTGGTCAAAGATGATGTGGTCAAGGATGATGTGGTCGAGGATGATGCGGCCAAGGATGATGCGGTCAAGGATGATGAGGTCAAGGATGATGCGGTCAATGGTGATGTGGTCAAGGATGATGTGGTCAGGGATGATGTGGTCAAGGATGATGTGGCCAAGGTTGATGTGGTCATGGATGATGCGGTCAAGGATGATGTGGTCAAGAGTGATGTGGTCAAGGATGACGTGGTCAAGGATGATGTGGTTATGGATGTGGTCAAGGATGATGTGGTCAAAGATGATGTGGCCATGGATGTGGTCAAGGGTGATGTGGTCAAGAATGATGTGGCCATGGATGTGGTCAAGGGTGATGTGATCAAGGATGATGTGGTTATGGATGTGGTCAAGGATGATGTGGTCAAGGGTGACATGGTCAAGGATGTGGTCACGGATGATGTGGTCAAGGATGATGTGGTCGAGAATGATGTGGCCAAGGATGATGTGGTCAATGGTGACATGGTCAATGGTGACATGGTCAAGGATGATGTGGTCAAGGATGATGTGGCCAAGGATGATGAGGTCAAGGATGATGTGGTCAATGGTGATGTGGTCAATGGTGATGTGGTCAAGGATGATGTGGTCAGGGATGATGTGGTCAAGGGTGATGTGGTCATGGATGATGCGGTCAAGGATGATGTGGTCAAGGGTGATGTGGTCAGTGCTTTGCTGGCTGCATTCACTTGACAAGGTATTTCCAGGTATTTTTAGGCTGGCTTAACTAGGGAACTTATGTCAAATTTACAGATCTGCCCTAATGCGGATTCGATTCCATGACCACCAGGTTGGCAGGCCAGCATCTGGCCACTAAGCTAATGTGGATCAAAAAAATAAAAAAACAAATGGATGGCATACTCCCTCCTGATTTTGGGATAGCGGATAACACATCTAGTCTTCTTAGACAAGGGTGATAAATTTGGCAGATCCGTGTGTACGTTAAAAACCTCTTAACAATTGTAAATAAAACAAAGATGCAGATTGACCGAGACTAAATGTATAAATTAGAAAACCAACTCGCATTTATAAAATAAACAATCTAAACCTTGCAGAAGACACAGTACTGATAACTGAACCAGCAAAAGATCTACAACAATGGGGATTGGACATTGTAGTAATAAATACTACAAAAAAGGCTTCCTTTGAATATCAAGACAACAGAAACAATGGTTAGAGTAAAGAAAAAGATAACACTAAAATGGCACACACTAATAGAAAGGAAAATGCTCAACCAAGTTAATAAATGTAGATATCTGAGGATAACTATATCATTATATTGTAGACACATGATAGAGATTTTAAGAGCAGATTACACCAACCAAAAGCTGCATTTCAGAAGATGAAAAGTATCTTATTAAGTTGCTTTTATAAAATGAAAGAGAATACAGGAATGTAACATCGAACCGTAGGAAACAATAGGAAGAGCTAGCAGGCAACGAAGTTTCTGAGATGAATTTTGTGAACACCTTGGATGGACAGAGTGACTAACAATGAGCGTCCTGTAGAGGCTAATGAAAGTAACATATTATAAGAAACTCTAAGAGGCGTTCTTCTTTTGACATAAAATGAGGAGAGGCGCTTGGGAGAACACTGATGACGAAAGATAAGCGACAGAACTCGCACAGCGAGAGAAATTATGCTTGATGGTCAATGATGGTGGTATGGAGGAGTATGAATTGAATTCATCCAGAACATCAAGGATGGTGATCTTGGGGGAGACATATGAAGGTCAATTTGGTAAGACAGCAAACTCCCAAAGCAAATATTTATAGCATGTTGAGTTGAGTTGAGCTAAGAACTGACATCACTGCACTCAGAACATTCCCATATGCACTCCGTCCCCTTGTTCAACAGCCAGCGAAGATTCACACTACTAATCGTTCCCACCGCTATCTGATTGAAAGTTCTCCTGGTCTTCTATCTGTTTTGAGATTCTACCAGAGCCTTTGCCAATCCCCCACAATCTCATTCTTTCCATATATGGGCTCTCAATCTGTTCCCTCACCCTCTCCACCTGATCCCACAGAAGCACGACCACCTCACCCTTGCCCACAAGTAATTGACCACCAAGAGGTGCATTCCTTGCCAGCCTATCAGCCTGTTCATTCCCCCCCACACTCTCGCATGGCCAGGGCAAAAAATCCATACAATTCTTACAATCTGTGACCTCTGAAGCGAGGTTAAGCCATTCTACACGAAACATTCCTTTCTCCACCTTACTAAGCATAGTCCTTGAGTCCGTGATGAAGGCAGTGTGTGTTGTAGTGGTCTCCTCTAACCAAAGGAATGCCGCTGTGATGCTTCCACCGCCATTCTCATGCTGGAGGTCATAGCCTCATATGCCATACTCTCCATTTTCAAGAATCGTCCATTAGCCTTTGCAATGAAACCCCAACCATTCCGTCTGTTTCTCACCACTGACCCATCAATATAGATCACTATGTCACCCTGATGTGTATTAATCTGGACCAGATTCTGTAAATCAAACTCTGTGTAGCCCGCTGCCCATTCTCTTTACTCATGACCCAGTGTTGCTATGACATTGTACCAGTCTGTCCTGTCTTCCGGTACTTCAACCCACTCTTTTTCACACTTGATGGTCTCTAGATCACAAACCTGACCTATAGATATTTCCGCCTGTGCCATCCAGGACCTGCCTCGTCTTAGTCTATGACCCTTGACCATATCCATGGCTTCATGCAGGGGGTGATCCCTATCTGCAGCAACTCTCAGGTACAATTTGTCCTGAAGGACCCTATGCCCATCCGCCATTGTTGGCAGCACCAGGATATGCCTCAGGCATATAATTGGTGTGTCCTTTGTGCACCCCAGAATCACACACATGGTCACATTTTGTTTGCGCTCCAACCTTTCAAGCTGGCTCTTTGATACTGTCAGCCCCAAACCATACTCAATGACAGAAATTATTAACTGCTGAAAGAGCCTGAGCATCCTCTGCGCTACCCCAGTTGCTGCCATCGCCCTCAAAGCATTAAGTCCCCTACCAGCCTTCACCACCAAAGCCGCCACATGATCTTTAAAAGACATACACCTGTCGAAGGTGATGCCCAAGTACTTCAATTTATTCTCTCTATTAAGAGGACATCCATTCAATATAATACATGGGACATCTGACTTAACAATCCGATTATCCAGAGAGTACCACATAACCGATGCCTTGTCTGGGTTTATAATGGCCCTTGCATCCCTGCACCACTCTGTCACCCTGTTTACTGCTGCCTGTAAATCTGTAGCTAAACTTTCCCTATCCCTAGCCTGTCTGTACACCAGCACAACATCTGCAAATGTCAAGATTCTACCAACACCTGGTGTCTCAATAGCTGCGACTTCGCTGGTGTAGACATTAAAGAGCACTGGGGACAGGGCAGATCCCTGTGGCAACCCAGATGCAATCGTACAGGGATTAGAAGTCCAGGAACCCATGTGCAGTGCAACCTTATGCTCATAAAGGACTGCCACAACCCATCTGACAAGGCAAGGGTAATATCCTCCATATCCAACAGAGTGTATATCAACCGATCATACCTAACCCTGTTATACGCATCCTCCAGGTCAAGAGCTACCACCAGTCTCTTGTTTATCCTGGAAGCCCTCATAGACATCAAATGCAAAAGTAACTGCATTGGCCCAGTTGTCCTTCCCAGGCCGGTAAGTCAAGAGCCTTCTGGGGCAGCCAATCCTGTGGTATATCTGCCGTATCATGCTTAGGTTGAAACAAAGAGGCATCTCCTCCAAGTCACCATCCTTAATGTTATTCATATGGGTGTACCTCACCCCATCCGGGCCTGGTGCTGTGTCTTTAGCCCTCTTCAGCACCCGTCAAATATCCTCCACCTTAATCTCACAGTCCTCTTTCCTAGTGACAGGTGACAAGGCTTATCTGACGTTATCTCTAAAAGCTCTATCTTGCTGATCCATCTGTTTTAAAAATTGTGCAAGAAAAGCCTCCCCTTTGTCCAGGTCAGTTGTCATATGTCGGTTGATATCACCATAAATAGATACTTATAGCATGTGATTCTGGTATATACATGTAGATCTCGGAGGCTAGAGTGTTCATGCCCTGTGCTGAGATTCTCATTGTGATGTATGGGAGGAGACTGGAGCTCTTACGGACACATCTAAAACCAAATGAAAGTCATACAAAAGATGACTATGCTATGATAATTCAGTGAAATGCGTCCATGTTGTGTACTTGTACATATTTGACAATGTCTACCAATAGTCTTCATTTGTATACCTATAAACAAAGTGACTTATGTAACAAGGCTGGCTCTGTGGCGAAGGGGTTATGGACACAATTTATACTCCCACATACCCATGTTCAAAACACAGCTGCGGGCGATTTGGCAGCAGACCGTCTTGCGTTGGTTTTCTAAAATGGTATGAGTTGCCGGTCGTTCAGAAAGCAATGGCAAATTTTTTTTTAAAGTTGCATATTCTTTACAGAACATTGCAGTCAACACCAGTATTTTACTGCCATTGTTGATGTCTTGGCAAGTTTTT
Organism: Cepaea hortensis; assembly: GCA_963921405.1. Taxonomy (NCBI): domain Eukaryota; kingdom Metazoa; phylum Mollusca; class Gastropoda; order Stylommatophora; family Helicidae; genus Cepaea; species Cepaea hortensis. The sequence continues at coordinate 34,233,912 of OY992887.1, read as the reverse complement.
ACGTTCAGCAGTTTGCCACAGCTTTCTGAACAACTGGCTCACATACCAACACATTAAAACCAGCGCAACATGGTCTTCTGCCAAATCGGTCAGCGCTGTGTTTCGAACGCGGGTAAGCAGCATTACGAATAGCGTTCGCAATGCCATAGCCATGGAGACCGGTCGTGATGGCAAACTACTGAACATAAACTTGCCAAGAAATCAGAACAGCCAAAAAATGCTGCAGATTACTGTGACATCTTGTAAAGGATATGCAACTAACTTTTAACTCTGCAACGAAAGATATGCTCTCACTGATGTTAACATTAATACCACTTGACTATTACCTGTTGTAGGATTACTACAATGGTTCTCCACATATTATATTACCTGTTTCTTCCGCTTTGTTGGTTCTGGGACTTTCTCCTTTGTGTTGTCTTTTAAAGATGCTTTCTTTGGAGGTTCAAACACTCTTTTTCTCTGGTTCACTTTTTATAGAAAGAGATTGTACGCATAGCATTATGACACTAGTGCATATATATAATATAATCTATTCAGTGAATACGTTAACATGCTGTCAATGGGAATTTATCAACCTGGGGGACATATCCTCCTCATTGTCTATCTCCAACTGTTTTTTACTCCTCCTCCGTCTCACATGTACCTACAGTTATCAGTGTTTTTCTCATTTGCAGTTGTTCTTGTAATGTCAACATAAGGAACTCAGTGTTTTAAGGTATGTTGTTACACATGAGAGCTTGCTGAGACTCCACAATAACTTTGTGGATGTTTGTCTCTGTGGCTAATGTTCAGCCAGCAACTGACAAAGTATGTGGCGATCTTAAAGTATATGTTCAGCTGTCTGTTCTACCTGTCCAGATATGACAGGGGTGATCCACCCATATTCAGTTTGTGTAAGTGACTGTTCAGTCTGTTGTGTCCTCTTCCGATTTCCAACTGGATCGCATGTTTTACTAATTCAAGGTAGAAAAATTGTCTTGCTGCAGGATGCATTTTCTATAGGACTTTTTTTGGGGTACTCGCTCACTTTGAACTAAAGCTTTGTCCATACACACTATTTATAGTAGTGATGGACTGAATTTTGCATGTGGATTAGCTTTCCCTATTAACAGTGTCCCTTGCCATCAGGCGAACCCACTCCGACTTCAGAGGTACTTGTAATTTATGTCCCCAAGTCAAGGACAGACAGGTCAACATTTTAGTGCAATTGTCCGATGTAGGGGTTTAACCACTTACCTTGGCATCAGCACACCGGATTTTTAAGAACATGCGCTCTTACCAATTCGGCCATGCGGACCTGCCAATTGGATTTAATAAGAGTCTTCTTATCATGGAAGGTGACTGATTGGAGTTCATGTAAAAATCCATAAGAAATGGAATGAATGATCCTCTGGTTAATTACTATATCTGGTATATCCAAATATATTCTATCTTCAAGATCTGTACATCTGTTTTGTTTTAATATTGTTTTACTCAAAAAAACTCTGGGGATGGTAAGCTAGCAAAGAAACTCATTCAGATATTACCAACTCAAATCACGTATAAGAAGCAACAATACATAGAGCATCAACAAGAATTCCACAAGCAGCTGACTAACATGGCAGCAACTATGTTTACCTTGAGGTCTCTTTAGCTTCTCCAGGGCAGGCGTCCACTCTGTGTCTGATCCATCGGATGATTCTATAATTGCTGGGGTAACTAGCTTTCGTCTTGCTTTCTCTGATCTGTTTTTAAGCATAAACTCTGGGGGAGTCACTGGCAAACCTAATGGACATAAAAGCTCATATAAACTAAATCTGAAAACATCTGCCAGAAATATATGAGGTGTACAGATCTAAAACATTTGTGTGATAATATGAGCATCAGCGACTATAAGGAAACATATGCTTGAATTTTAATAAAGAAGACAAAAATAATCTTGTGCACAATTTATGGCCTGGCATACTTCGCTGTATCTTGTCAGGTGCATAATATAGAAAGAAGTTCAACATATAATGAAGTAGCACAACAAATCCTTTCATCAGAAATTAAGAAAACACATTGTCACATGTTTCAATGTCACCACAGTAGTTTTAAAGAGACAATCATGTCTTTCTGCTTACATGGTTGTGGTTTACTTGAGTGAATAGCAGACGCCTCAGCATTTCTTCTTCGTAACTTTTGGTGATCTGCTATGATTTGTCGTTCAGAAAGCAATGGCAAACTACTGAAAGTAAACTTGCCCAGGAATCACGAACAGCCAGACAAAATTCTGGGGTGTGCTGCTACGTTCTGTAAAGGATATGCAACTAACTTTTTTTTAAATGAAAAGCACATTGAAATGACTATGGGGACAAACTGAGGTATTGCCATAGTGGGTGAGACTCATGGAATGAGAGACAGGTAACAAGAGAGCATGACAAGTCAATTCACTGGTACTGATGGACACTCATGAGGTCACAAGACCTGGACCAACAGTGGACAAGACCATGGAGCACCTCTTTGTGATACCTCTATTCACATACTCTGTCTGCAGTCTGATTAAGGTTACAATGATTACTCTCTACATTATTTCTCATGCTAAATCACTGGCCTCAAGGTTTTACCACAAAGTGATATTTCTTTGTATTATAGGTCATGTGAGACCGACTTTGACACACACACAGAGAAAGAGAGAGAGATAGTAGAGACTGGGAGAGATAGTTGACACAGACAGACATTCAGACACACCCACAGACTTTCTGAAAGTGACAAACAGCAAGTTTTCATTTCATGTCTGAGCAAGACAACAACCAAACTGATCAAGTTCTCTCTCAGACCTGGAGCGATGGTGAGACATGATCATCTATCTTCTGTCATTCATCTCCCAATGAAGCATACACCCTCAACCAACACATGCCAAGTCCCGTGTGGACTTGTTCATAACTTGCTAAAATGTTTCTACAGAATGAAGTAGCCAGTCTCATACTAGCCTTCCTTTGCTGCCTCTTACAACATGAATGTAGATTACAGTGTTGCTATTCTTTGCTGACCTTAGGTGGCCTATTAACACAGGGACAATAATCTTCTATGTCAGTCAGAAATACATCTTCCGTGAACTTTTGAGGCATATTTTATGTTCCTTTACAATATCTAGCAATGCAATCTACACCTGCTGTCTATCCAAGTTAGAAAAAAACTACTAGATGCCCCTTCGAAGTTAATTAATTAGATAGCTAGCCATCAGATTACCTGCACTGCACATTGGCCCATTCAGTCCATGAGTACTTGGGTCCCCTCCTCAGTATCTCCCTCAGCGTTTAATGGTCGATGGCATCAGTTATGTTTTGGTTGACTATTCTCCTTTGGCTTTCAGAATAGTGCTCCTGTCACCACTTTTTACTTGATGTTCTTGCAGTCTGGTCAAGATTGCAGATTTGCATTCTGTTGATTTGTTTCATTGCTCCACCTTGCTGATGACATTCAGAATATCAGCCCGATCCATGAGTCCACCTTCCACAGTAGCCCGGCACACATACCTATCAGCTTTCTCATTTCCTTTTACACCCGCGTGTCCTGGCACAATTATCTGATTTTTATTAGGATTGACCTCCTCAGAAACTCCATTCACTGTCTTCGAGCCCAGCCCATTTTCATCTTCCTGAGGACACTTTTTGAGTTGCTGAAATAGCATGCCTTGATGAAACTCTGTCTCTATAGCCAGGCTTTAGCTTCTTACACATACAAACAGAAACTCAATACAGATATAACTAAGATCATACAATTACACAGTATGGTGATTCACATGTGATGTGTGGGGTGCTGTAAACAAACAAAAAGACAAACAAGGAGATGTTAGACCACAGATACGTACCTGCATGACGTAAAGCCTCAAAGTTCTGCCGTAAGTTGCTGAGATGATGTTTCTCATAGTCAGAGATCTCAGCAAATTCTTCTGGTGTGAAAAACTCACTGATGGAGGATGGGAGGTCATCAAAGTTTATGCTGGAGAATTCCATTGTTCTAGAGATAGTTCTCTGTCTTAGAGTAGACACGGTCTGCCTCTCTCTGTTGCCTCTCAATATAAACACAAATGTTCTATAAAAACTATACTTGCTGTTAGTGTTTGCAAAACAGGGATACACACAGGGAGACGGAAACAGGGACAAGGTCAGATAAAAGAAAGACAGGATGTAAGACAATATAAGATTACATGAAGACAGAGGTGGAGATAAAGTGAGAGACAGGCATGTAAGAGGAAGGCAAATATGAAGACAAAGACAAAAGTATAAAGAAAATATCAAAATATGGAATGGAAAAAGGATGTTAGACTACAATCATCTGATCACGATTTTAATCACACTCATACCTGATCACCATATTAATCATACTCATATCTGATCACCATCTTCATCATACACATCACCTTGATCATCATTTAATCCTGATTTTAATCATAATCATCACCCTGATCATAATTTTAATCTTCAATCTGATCAGCATTTAATCATTTCAATCATGCTCATCATAATTTTAATCATAACCATCAATCTGATCATCATTTAGTTCACATTTTAATCATAATCATGACCATCATCACAATGTTATTCTTAATCACATAATCTTATCATCACTTAATCCTCATTTTAATCATAATCATCAACCCGATCATAATTTTAATATTCAATCGGATCATCATTTAATTCTCATTTTAATCACAATCATTCACCCTGATAATAATTTTAATCATAATCCTCAACCTAGTCACAATTGTAATCATAATCATGGATCTGATCATCATTTAATCCTCATTTTAATCATAATCGTCACACTGATTATAATTTTAATCTTCAATCTGATCATTATTTAATCATAATTTTAATCAAAATCATCATCCTAGGCACAATTTTAATAATCAATGTGATCATAATTGTATCCCATTTCAATCAAAATAATCACCATGGTGATTATTTTATAATCATCACCCTGATCATAATTTTAATCATAATCATCACCCTGATCATCATTTATTCATCATTTTAATCAAAACCCTGATCATCATTTTAATCATAATCATCAATCTGAACATAATTGAATCCTCATTTTAATTAAAATCATCACCCTATGCACAATTTTAATCATCAATGTGATCATCATTTTATCCATATTTCAATCAAAATCATCACCATGGCGATTATTTTAATAATAATCATCACCATGATCATAATTTTAATCATAATCATCACCCTGATCATCATTTAATCCTTATTTTAATCAAAGCCCTGATCATCATTTCAATCATAATCATCAATCTGATCATGATTTAATCCTCACTTTAATCAAAATCATCCCCCTAAGCACAAATTTAATCATCAATATGATCATAATTTAATCCTCATTTTAATCAAAATCATCACCATGATGATTAAAATTGTGCGTAGGGTGATTATTTTAATTATAAGCATCACCCTGATCATAATTTAAATCATAATCATCAATCTGATCATCATTTAATCCTTATTTTAAATATAACCATCACACTGACCATACTGTTAATCAAAATCATTATTTTAATCATAATCATCATTTTCATTTATCATTTTGACCCTTAACATCATCTTCTCATTCCCCCCAGCCTCTAATCATCTTTTTCACTAGAATCATCAAAATTATAATCAGTCTGGCAGGCATAGTTATCTTTTTATTATTTCTCATCATCATCATCATGTTATTTTTGTCAAAATGATCAATATCTTTTTTCATAATCTGTTTAGACATCAGACCAGTTTCCAGTTATTGTTTTATTCATTGATATCAGCTTAGTCACCATAATTTTTAGCTTTTAAATCATCTTCAAAGTCTTCGTGGCAAAGTGGCTACGCAACATGAAGAATTTTCTTGGGTGTTGTTTAAAAGATATGTTGGCTATCATTAACTCATTTTCTGTGCAAAATTCAATTAATTAATGTCACCTGCATCATTTCTATTTCCCAATCCATATTTTCCTAATACGTGTCTCTCCTGTTCAGCTCTTCCTGTACCCACTTTTTCATTACAATGTCCCATTATTATTGTTATGTCATTATGTCCAATCTTATTTAATGTGTCTTGCAGTGTGCTTTAAAAATATTCAATTTCGTCATCCTCTGCTGTTGAAGTAGGTGCATATATCTGCATGAGAGTTGTGTTTTTTGGATTGCCTTTAACTGATTCAGTGCCAAACAAAAAAAAATGGGTTTTGCCCAAGCAGAAATTGATGGCAGAAAAAGGGAAGTAGGTGTGTCTCATAATAATGTTCTAAAAATTGTTAAAATGATAGTAAATATATTGTATTATATATCAAATTAAAGGACATTGCACATGGAACACATTGGTATTGCTACTGTTGCTAAAAGTTAGAATTATAATAATAATATTAGCAGGTGTTGTAAAAAATAAATTGATGACAGAGGTGACAAGTACGTGACATTTCCACTTACCAAGGCGCTACTGCTCCAACGTTGTTTATAATCCAATGAAAATTACTGAATTATGATAACTACACCACTTTGCTACACAAATATCACTAGAACGGCTCCATAACACCAATAAAGCACAATAAAAACATACTATTTTGAAGCGCATCATTGAAACAAAAAATAGAAAATGTCGGATAATCACGAGACAGGTTTTGACCGTTTTCTGCTGATAAAAACAAAATTTACGCTATTTTTTATTTAGTTATAATTATTATTCTTTTAAATTTAATTATTTAAATACTTCTTAAATACTTTGTGATAGGCAAAGCAAACTTTAGGGGCACAAATGTGGCCCATTAGCTAATTCGACATGATGACAAACTTTCACGGTTAGTGGCTAACCAGCTAAGGTAGCCGGTTACTTTTGTTTACATTCATACACAGTTAATTTTAACCAAACAACCACATTTAACATGTGCTATCAGTTTAGAATCGTTCACAAAGTCCTTTAAATCAGAATAATTACAATCTAAATTGTTTAAAACTATTATCTAATGTAAATATGTGAAACCGAAAATCAGGGTTGATGCCGTTGTCAAATCAGAAAAGTAAACAAAACTTTTAACTAAGAATTTTTTTCCCCTCAATATTCATCCATTTTCTGCCTCCATTCTGCATTTTCATGGCCTTTGTGTAAATGAAAAACCTTCTTCATACGAAAAGCGTAATTTCGGGGAATTCAAATTAAGATTGGCATGCAAAAAAAACAAAAAAAACGAACTGCTAAGATCTTGGCAATACAGTGATCAAGGGGCAAAAAATTTGAGACTGTTTGGCAACTGAGTGATCGTCGGCATCGAATCAGTTAAGTCTGATAGTGAGGATTCTATCACTCATCTCATCTCATCAGGTTCCTCTTGTACTTTGTGGTGTCGAGGTGAAGTAAAAACAGCGGGAGAGTGCCCGCTTATGGGCTTCATGTATCAATATTCCCATGGACTCTGCTATTCCCTCCATCCATCGTTTACATGGTCGGCCTCTTCCTCTGCTTCCATTTGGTCTGTAAATCATTGCTTGTTGTGGTATACTGTTAGTTGATAATCTACTTGCATGGCCAAACCATTTACTTGCTGCCTTCTAATAAAATCTAGCGCTGCTATAACCCCTACTTTAGTCCTGATTTCTTAATTTGTGAAGAAATCAGGACTAAAGTAGGGGTTATATTTATATAGATTCTATCACAACCAGATTATGTCCAATTAAAGCTTTTGCAGTTGTTTAATCTAAACAAAATGCCACTCTGCTCTGACCTCTGTCATCTCTACCAGAATATATGAAAAGACTTCCATTTTCAGTTGTAAAATATCCCTTGCCTCTCCAGGGATATTCAATAATTCCTAAAATTTGAATATTTAACCTCTCAATCTCATCACATACTATCTTAAGCTTTCCCTCCAACAGACGTCTCACATTCCACCGTCCTAGCCTCACTCTCCTGCTTAGTCTGACACAGGGGATTTCTTTGGTAACACTGTTGGGATTAACTTCGTCATCACGATTAACCACTCTTCCTCAGTGTTATCTGATCTACCTGACCTGGGGATCTCACTACCAGATCTCTTTCTTGTTGTTTTCTTTAATTGTTATTACGGTTTCTTGGCAAGTTTTTCAGAAGGTAGTTTGTCGTTGCTTTCCTTCTGGGCAGTGACTGTACTAGTCGGTGGCCATAGCCATTGTCTCTACTGATGAGATCATCTGCCTATCGCCGCAGAGTGCAGACCATAACCAACAACAATCTGTTGGCTGCTCTCACACTCCATCCACCACCAGCTCGCATGGCTTCACGTAACCCTGATTGGGGGGGGGGGGGGCTAAACGGGTACTCCACCTTGCCCAAGGATGTCTCGTAGAGTAACGGAGGAAAGGAGGTGTCTTACATCTCCTTTGATAGGGGATACCCCTACCCTGCTAACTGAAATGAAATACATATATGCAAAAATTGAAACCATCACTGCAGTCAGAACATAGCGAGTTAGAAGGGATTCATTCATTCAGTAGCATGTCCTTTGCAGAACTTAGCTCCCATAACAACCTTCCGGAAAACCTTGTTTTCTTTCATGGTTGTTTAAAAATTTGTTATGGTATGGTTTCTTGGCAAGTTTTGCAGAAGGTAGTTTGCCATTGCATTGAAGGGATTAGCTAGAGGTAACTGGGGTCATGTGCTCTACTAGAGATAACATTCAGAAAAGTAAATCTCTGTATTTAAAACCCACTTCACTAAATACTTACCAACATCCCCTGCTACCGTTCAGTGGTTCGCCATATTTGAAACTAAAGTCTACATCAGGCGGCCACCAGAAGTGGCCATTGTTTTACCAGCATGCAACGTGCAACTTTTATCAATAGGATATTTAATAAGTTGATATTATTTCACGTAAATTTAAAATAATTACATGTAAAAACATATTATAAAACATTATAATGCACTAAAATAATTTATAATTGATAAAAAGGCTAGAAAATTGAAATTTATAAAGAATAAAACTGTATTAATAGTTAACCTTTAAATGTTTTAAGAGCGGCTAGTAAAAATCTGGCAAGTGCCCAGCTGTATGCCTATTTGGGGTGTTGTTGTCGTCTGCTGCCGGGGATATAACCTCCAGCGGGGACCAGGGTTGCCATTCTATAGTATGTCCAGAAATGAATGCCGTCATTCACGATCAATTATACCAATATGGCAACCCCCCGGTAATGAATAAAAGGATGTATAAATAACAAAAACATTATTTGAACTGTAAACTCACCGTGTTGCGAATTATTGCTGTGATGCCGACTTTGTGATTCGTTTTCATATGATATTTTTGTTAATAATTACTCACCTTCATATGTGTCTTCACTTTGAACAAATCTTTCAACATGAAAAGAAAAGCAATAAATATGAACAAACATTTCGGAAAGAGTTGCTGCAGGATGATATAATTAATCAGATGTCAATTCATGGAGATGCGACTAAGGCTCGTTGTAAGTACTGCAAGTGCGAAATGAAAGCGAAAATACAAGACTTGAAGAAACATACAGAGACTTTTAAAAAAAACATAAAAATACAGTGCTATTTAGGGATATGCCACCGTTGACATCTGTTTTCAGAACTACACAGAGTAATGAATATATACAATTTGAAGGACCTGTCGCAATGTTTTTAAGTTGTCATTGTGCAGTCGTGAACTGTGACCATTTGATTGATTTGTTTAAAAACACAATTTCTGACAGTAAAGTGCTAAAGAACGTGAAAATGCATCGCAGCAAGTGTACAAATATGATCAGAAGTACTTTGTTTTCTCACTTTGAAGAAGATTTGATCAGTGGGATTTCTACAAATAAATATAGTTTATTATTTACTAGCTGACCCGGCCCGGCTTCGCCCAGACCCTGGTGGGAAGCATCTAATTTAATTCATATAAGTAGTCATATAAGCTCCCGTTCCCGTTCCCGACTATCTATCTGTCTGTCTGTCTGTCTATCTGTCTGTCTGTCTGACCCGGCCCGGCTTCGCTCAGACCCTGGTGGGGAGCATATAATTTAATTCATATAAGTAGTCATATAAGCTCCCGTTCCCGTTCCCGATTATCTCTCTGTCTGTCTGACTATCTGTCTGTCTGTCTGACCCGGCCCGGCTTCGCCCGGACCCTGGTGGGGAGCATATCATTTAATTCATATAAGTAGTCATATAAGCTCCCGTTCCCGTTTCCGACTATCTATCTATCTGTCTGTCTGACCCGGCCCAGCTTCGCCCAGACCCTGGTGGGAAGCATCTAATTTAATTCATATAAGTAGTCATATAAGCTCCCGTTCCCGTTCCGACTATCTATCTGTCTGTCTGTCTATCTGTCTGACCCGGCCCGGCTTCGCCCAGATCCTGGTGGGAAGCATCTCATTTAATTTATATAAGTAGTCATATAAGTTCCTGTTCCCGATTATCTGTCTGTCTGACGCGGCCCGGCTTCGCACAGCCCCTGGTGGGGAGCATCTCATTTAATTCATATAAGTAGTTATATAAGCTCCAGTTTCCGTTCCCGACTATCTACTGTCTGTCTGTCTGTCTATTATTAGAAAGAGCACTTGAAAGATCTTTACATCTTCCCCCAACAATTAAATTGGGTAAATGGAGCATCTCATTTAATTCATATTCGGCCCCTGCTCCCGTTCCCGTTCCCCAAAAAGACGACCCGGCCCGGCTTCGCCCAGTCCCTTGTGGGGAGCATATAATTTAATTCATATTCGGCGAAGGGAGGAGGAGGAGGAGGGAGGAGGGAAGAGTAGGAGGGAGGAGGGATTAGGAGGAGGAGGAAGGAGGGGGAGGGAAGAGGAGGGAGGCGGGAGGAGGAGGGAGGAGGAGGCAGGAGGAAGAGGGATGAGGAGGGAGAAGGAGGAAGAGGGAGGAGGAGGAGGGAGAAGGAGGGAGGATGAGGAGGGAGAAGGAGGGAGGAGTAAAAGGGAGGAGGAGGAGGGAGGAGAGAGGAGGAGGGAGAAGGAGGAGGTAGGAGGAGGAGGGAAGAGGAGGAGGGAGGATGTAGAGGGAGGAGGAGGGAGGAGAGAGGAGGGAGGAGGAGAGGGAGGGGGAGAAGGGAGGAGGAGGAGGAGGGGGGAAGAGGGAGGAGGAGGGGGGAGGGGGAGGAGAAGGAGGAGGTGGGGAGGAGGGTGAGGAGGAGAGAGGAGGAATTAGGAGGAGGATGGAGGAGGAGGAGGGAGGAGGAGAGCGAGGAGGAGGGAGGAAGAAGGAGGAGGGAGGAGGAGGAAGAGGGAGAAGGATGGAAGAGGAGGAGGAGAGAGGAGGAGAATTATAACACATATGCCTGTAGATAACTGCAGCGAAAAGGTCCACCTATTTGAGAAATATACAACAATTTTACATATATAGAAATTCTATTAGAAGTTATGTCCCCTCGCTATATATATACATTATAATGTAAATTAAATATTAAATAATAAGAAGAAAATATGTTTGTACAGTAAAAAAAAAACTATGACAGTTGGCAGCACGGGAATGATTAGAAGACGTGTAGAAAATTTCATCTCAATCGGATGGACCGTTCGCGAACGCATAAAGGACAGACAGACAGACGGAGATTCTCTTTTATATATATAGATTAGAAGAATCGAATGAGATTTCGGTTCTGAAAGTGCTTCGTGTATGTGTTATATATTATAGCAACAGCAAAGACAAAGTAGTAGTAGTATACAATGTGGTATTTAAGTCGCAAATATGGATCCAAATCCGTCTGGTGACATCATATTTTACTATATAAAGAGTACAGCTCCGCATAGAAAGCGGAGCCAAAGCAGACCATAAGTGACCTTTGACCTGCCAAGGGATGCAACTCATGAATAAATAAGAGAGTGTTCTTACACTATTACCTCTCTTTTTATGTTGCGAATGTTATATTTTTAAATTTAATAATTGCTGATAGTATTTGTTGTAGTGGTGTCAAAGTGCTACGTACAAGCGTAAAGCTAAGAAGAGCTTAATAGAGATAAAGAAAAGGACAAGTAACATAACGAATTAGGAGACCAGACAGAAGAGACACAAATGCTATAAATAGCTATAACGGGACACACTTGTGTCAACAAGGAGGGAAACAAGTGCAAGTGAGCTGGGGTTACCCAAGAGACTGGGAAATCCGATTCACGAGGCGTAACCTGTAATTCTGGTTACTACAACCAAGTGACCAACGTGTTGGAACACGTAAACTAGCGGACGCACGGAGTGCTAATTGCTCGCAGCTGAACACAGCACAGAGAGCTGGTTCAGACAGAGACCGGACGGCGTTAAGAGCAGACTGTATATCCGCTGTGGTTACTTTGTAGTTGAGGACAGTATCAATAGTTAGCTTAGCTTAGCTTCATTAGTGATTATTATTATATCATCTCTTCATTCCATCTGCATAACATACTATGATGTGTAATAACGATGTGGTATTCCGCTCGTGGAGCTTATGTATGATCAGCTCCGAATAAAATGTATCCTTTTGCAAACAACACGAGTTGTCACTTTTGTGTGGTGCAAAAGTAGGGAATCCTTGTATGCCTGTCGCAAATGAGTTGCTGACAAGTGGGTGATGCTTAAACACTATCATCCAACGATTGATGCTGTGTTAGGGTTACAGTGCTCTTCCTCCTCAGTATCATCTTTCTTTTTTCGTCTTCTTTCTTTATCTGTATTGGGCATAAACACTATCATCATTCCATTGGTGATGTGTAAGGCTTAGGGTTACAGTGCGTTTCCTCGGGGTGGTCTGGGGGGGGGCGGGCGGGCGTGGGGCTGGGAGCTCAGAGGTGGGGCGAGGGTGTTGGCATGTGGGATAGGACTAGGCAGTTCGAACCTCGAGCCATGACAGGCGTCATATGAAGAAACTTATAAGTAAAAATATAACAACTTATACTTAACAACTTATAAGTAAAATATGGCGGCTATATGATCTGTAGAGGGTCGTAGTAGTGTAAACACTATCATTCTATGGGTCACAAATGAAAACCTTAAAAAGTAAAAATGGCCGATATTATTGATTTTTGTGGGTATAGCTTAATGAAATTTGTTTGTAAGGGGTGGGTAGCGGGTATTAGTGATCTGTAGAGTGTCGTAATGGTATAAACACTATCATCATATGGGTTACAAATGAAAACCTTAAAAACTAAAAATGTTCGATATTATTGATTTTAGCGGGTATAGCTGAGTGAAATTCGTGACTTGAAACAACTCGGCTGCTTCCCGCCCACGCTTGGAGATACAGATGCAACAAAGAGTCATGGCTGAATGCGACGGTCTTTGCTCAGGACGTTTATGAATGGTTTCAGAGCAGAGAAGAAACATGTGCAGCTGCCATAGATTTAGAGGACGCATACAATAAAGTATCCTTCGAGCACCTGATGCACACCCTTCTCAGACTGAAAGTGCACTCTCACCTTGTACGGTGGGTAGCTGCAGTCCTGTTCCAGAGGAAGGCGGTACTAAGATGCGGGAGCTGGTCTTCTGAGCCGACAACGATATGTCCAGGATTGCCGCAAGGTGCACCACTGTCACCAGTAATATTCAACGTGTATACGGTGCCGATCACTGAACAACAGTTGGACGGGAGGGATATGATTCTGTCATTTGCTGACGACCTTCTTGTGTATCGACAGGATCGAGATAGACAGGTGGTTGCCAATGATATGCAGGGCGAACTAGATCAAATTTCCTCATGGTGTGCTGATCAAGTGCCCTTGTCAATCCTGCATAGGCTACATGGTTCTTTCTAAACAACCATATTGTGAAAACAGACATGCCGGCAGTGAGGACGAATTGGAGTATTTTGAGTAGAACCCAGTCGATGACATATCTTGACGTGAGGTTTTATCGTAGCCCGTCATTCAAAGATCATGTTGATTATGTCATAACGAAAGCTCGAAAAGGTTTGTCAGCAATGAGAGTCATGGCAACTGCCAATACTGAACAAAGACTGTTAATACTTCTATTCCAAGGACTGGTAGTTTCACCAATCAAGTATGCCTTTGCCATCCTCACTGTCAGCCCTACACAGATTGGAAGACTTGAAAAGGTACAAAACGAAGCCATGCGCATCATTTTGGGCTGCCCGAGAGACACCAGCTGTGTAGCAATGAGATACCTCCTTGACTTCTTGACCATGAACCACAGGATCAAGATCTGGAGAGCTCGTGCATACTTAAAAATAAGTGCATATGTGCAACACCCTCTGCATGAAGATATATTCAGAGAAAAGGGCGACAGGCTAAAAAGGGGCAAATCATGGATGGTTGGGTGGAAGATGTCATCAGACAGGTCTGCGGTCCTAACAGTATCAACCCCGGCAAGGAATGGGTGCCTGTGCCTCCAGCTTTTAAGTGCACCTTCTCCTGCATGATCGCACTTGATAGACGGTGCAGAGAACAGAACCCTGCCGCTGTCAATGCAGAGGTCAATGTGCTCATCAATGTACACTCAGACAACCCCACAGTGCACATCTATACAGATGGATCTGTGTTATAAAGCAGCAGAAAAGTGCGTGGGTATTTACAACGCGTTCAGCGGGCCGAACCGTTAAAGAATCCAGTAGTGCCCACTCCATGACAACGAGCAGCTTGACGATGGAAGTGACGGCAGTATCAAAGGCTTTAATATGACTAGAATCACAGCATTATACTAACGTGTGTGTACTAAGTGATTCAATGAGCATGATTAGGAAGGTCGATGCAGAATCTGTATGTAGACAGTAGACTGATTCGCTGAGGAAGACCGTTGTCCATAAAGTCACCTTCATCTTCGTCCCAGGACACGAGGGAGTCAAAGTAAATGAACGAGCTGATAAACTGACTGGCTCTGCATCCCCTGCAGATGACCAGCCCATGAATCGCGCCAATGTTATTAACATCCTTAAAGAGATGTCGAGAAAGAGGACTTTGATGTCAGTTAATCCACTTCGTTGTCCAGGATAAGAGACCGCCAATGTTATTAACATCCTTAAAGAGATGTCGAGAACAGGGGACTTTGATGTCAGTGAATCCACTTCGTTGTCCAGGATGAGAGACCGCCAATGTTATTAACACCCTTAAAGAGATGTCGAGAACAGGGGACTTTGACGTCATTGAATCCATTTCGTTGTCCAGGATGAGAGACCGCCAATGTTATTAACATCCTTAAAGAGATGTCGAGAACAGGGGACTTTGATGTCAGTGAATCCACTTCGTTGTCCAGGATGAGAGACCGCCAGTGTTATTAACATCCTTAAAGAGATGTCGAGAACAGGGGACTTTGACGTCAGTGAATCCATTTCGTTGTCCAGGATGAGAGACCGCCAATGTTATTAACATCCTTAAAGAGATGTCGAGAACAGGGGACTTTGATGTCAGTGAATCCACTTCGTTGTCCAGGATGAGAGACCGCCAATGTTATTAACATCCTTAAAGAGATGTCGAGAGCAGGGGACTTTGATGTCAGTGAATCCACTTCGTTGTCCAGGATGAGAGACCGCCAATGTTATTAACATCCTTAAAGAGATGTCGAGAACAGGGGACTTTGATGTCAGTGAATCCACTTCGTTGTCCAGGATGAGAGACTTGGGAGTAAGAATTGGCATGGCCAGACACGAGAGGTGCATCGGGAAAACAAGGGGCCTTGTCAACCAACACAGAACTGGTACTATTAGCCACCGGATGCTGAATCATATGCTGGGGAACGGGGTGGGGGGGGGGGGGGTCTGAGCACCTATGGGCCTGTCCGGAGTGCAATGACGATACCCCAACTTATAACTGATAACTGATATGCAAGTGATGCTTTACACTCTTTCAGCAGTTAATAATGTCTGTCATTAAGTATGATTTGGGGTTGCTGACAGTATCAAAGAGCCGACTTGAAAGGTTGGAGCTCATACATAATGCAGCCATACGGGTGATCCTGGGGTGCACAAAGGACACACCAATTATATGCATGAGGCATGTTCTGGTGCTACCAACAATGACGGAAAGGCATATGGTCCTTCAGGCCAAATGGTACCCGAGAGTTGCTGCAGATAGGGACCATCCCCTGCATGAAGCCATGGATATGGTCAAGGGTTATAGACTAATATGAGGCAGGTTCTGGATGGCACAGGCAGAAATATCTATATGCCAGGTGGTGTGTGATCTAAAGACCATCAATCGTGAAAAAGAGTGGGTTGAAGTATCGGAGACATGACAGATTGGCACAATGTAAATGTAACACTGGGTCATGAGTGCAGATAATGGGCAGCGGGCTGTACATAGTTTGAGGTGCAACAACTGATCCAGAGTAACACACATCAAGGTGATATAGTGATCTATACTGATAGGTCAGTGGTGAGAAACAGACGGAGTGGTTGGAGTTTCATTGCGAAGGCTAATGGACGATTCTTTAAAAAAAAAGTCTGGCATATGAGGCTACGACTTCCAGCATGAGAATGGAGGTAGAAGCAGTCACAGCGGCATTCTCTTGGGTATAGGAGACCACTGCAACACATATTGAATATTGTCTTCATAACGGACTCAAGGCGTGTGCTTAGTAAAGTGGAGAAAGGAATGTTTCGTGTAGAATGGTTATCTCGCTTCAGAGGTCACCGATTTTGAAAATTGTATGAATTTTTTTTTGCCCTGGCCGTGCGGGAGAACGAACAGGCTGATAAGCTGGCAGGGAATGCACCTCTTGGTGGTAGATTACTTGTTGTTTTGTTGTTTGTCCATCAAGAATGATTACTTAAGGACAAGGGGGAGGTGGTCGTTTGCCTGTGGGACTAGATGGAGAAGGTGGGGAAACAGACTGAGAACCCGTATGTGGAAAGGATGAGATTGCGGGGGTTTTGGTAGTATCTCAAAACTGAGAGGGAAGGCCAGAACTCTCAATCAGATGGTGGTGGGATCGAGTAGTAGTGTGACTCTTCGCTGGCTGTTAAATGAGGGGATGGAGCGCGTATGGGAATGTCATGAGTGCAATGATATCGGTTCTTAATTCAACTCAACTGTACCATTTTCTAACCAATCACTGTATCCTACACTGCCAGCTGCTTCCTATGAGCAGGCTGTATACATTGTCATTAGCGACATGAGAAACATTGGATGAAAACCTACCCACTCTTCAATGCTCACCCGTCAAATTATGTAACAGTGAACTTTAGCAATCTGCCATCAGATCACAATGGAAAGAATATAGGCGAGTATGGTGCAAATATAATATGCACTATGAACTTCTAACGAGCATCTTATATTTCTACTACTGTGAGGAGTATATATTTATTTGTCCTGAACCTGAACGTTGTCTTATTTTGTCAACAAAGAAACAAAAGGAACACGATGAACAGGCTGTTAATATGTATTAATTTTATTAAACAAATTATTTGAAACAAAAAATTTGAAAAACATCCTTCAAGACATCAGACAAGGAAACCACTGAGGTAACACTGAATGCTAGAGGCAAGCTGGAGTCTGAACTTGTCAGCTTTAAATGACAGTATCTCTCTGAAACGTGTCTTCAACCGTTGATGTACTTAATAACTTTCAATGTTTGCATGGTACAAGTGCTTCCGCCAATTACTTATTCTCTGCATTCTTTCATGAGCGTCAATCAACATCTCTCAGCTGAACTTTTTTGACATTTCAAGGCAATTAACAACACATGAACAGCTGACTGGAGAAACTAAAACTAGGACATCAATACATAAGGTCACCTGATATGACAAGCAGTGATTCACACCCACAATACTTCTACTTGTTGTACTGGTCCATCTCTTGTAGAAAGATGTACATACATAACAAACAATCAATAATTATCAGGATTCACTTTAAATAATATAGATGCGCCTATTGCTCCTAGAAATCATATTCACGGAAAATACAAAATATGTGCTATAATAAATGTATGTATGTTAGTGCCGGTCTCCCTGGTCTAGAGATTACACGACTTTCTCCGTAATCCCGTATATTCTCGTGAGTAACGTGACGTGCATGAGAATTGGTAGCAGTTCAGTCCGTGTCAGTAACTTACGGGGTATGTGAGCCGGTCGCTCAGAAAGCAATGGCAACTACTGAGCGTAATCTTGCCTAGTACATCAACAACAGCTGAAAAATGCAGATATTGATTGCAACGTCCTGTAAGGGATATGCAACATAAATACAAATTAAAATGTTAGTACCCGGATACTAGGAATAATCCAGGTATCTGCTAGTATAATTATGTGGATTACTGTGAAAGTGATATGTGATAACTGTTATCAGCAGAGGAAAGAAACAGGTTTCTTTTGTTTCTTGAAGTGTTCAGTAGTGTTCAAACATTGTGTTGTTATCGTTAAGGAATGTTGGGGAATTCTATGTAGAGAGAATGTTTGTCAACAAGCCTAATAACCTTCACATAATTCATAAAAAGGTGCCTATGAAATATCACAGCAGTTACATGAGTATTTATTAGAGGTAGCGCCTCACTCCATTCATGCAGACTGCTCTCATTATAAGCACGGCTGAACAACAACAGAATGCCTGTATAGCATATTATTTTTCGATGACATACACTTGAGAATCCAGCGTGCATGCACAAATGGTCCAAGAGCATACAGATGTTAGGTGAGTGGGTGAATATATCATGCGCAAATCAGGATCACCCCACGCCAACAATTATAGAAATAATAAACACCATTCTCGTGTGTGTATCCAAGCAGAAATAACTGTGGAATTTCAACTATTGTCTTATTATAGGCACAAAATAATTTTTATTCTTCAGATCGGTTTATGTTAATGGGTTATGCTGATCTACATAAAGAACATATTTTAATATAGAACTACATAAACACAACGATAGAGTACATACAGGAAAGATACATTATAACAAGTGCATTAGTTAACATTAACAAATGAGTAAATGAAACAATAATTTCAGGATTCACAGCAAAATATTCTCAGGATAGTTAGAAATTTGTGCCACTCACGTGACTGGTTGATGAAATGTAAGCAAACTCACATTGTATTTATTGTCTGTATTATATATGCAAGAAATGAACACATCAAAGTGTATGTGGGCTTAATAAATTATACATGGCATGTCAATAAGAATTTTGTAATGCACAGATCTTTTTAAATAATTCAAGCTTAATATTATTAGACTAGTATCTGTATGCTGTTTTCTGTGTTGCTTCAGTTGAAAATTGTATGTGCATCTTACATTACAAACATCACTTCTCTCCTGTGTGTATTCTTTTGTGTATCTTTAAACCACCACTTCAAGAAAAACCAACATTACAAACACCACACTCGTAAGGCTTCTCTCCTGTATGTATTCTTTTGTGTTTCTTTAAATCTCCACTTTGAGTAAAACCAACATTACAAACATCACACTTGTAAAGCTTCTCTCCTGTACGTATTCTTTTGTGTATCTTTAAATCTCCACTTTGAGTAAAACCAACATTACAAACATCACACTTGTAAGGCTTCTCTCCTGTATGTATTCTTTTGTGTATCCTTAAATCTCCACTTTGAGTAAAACCAACATTACAAACATCACACTTGTAAGGCTTCTCTCCTGTATGTATTCTTTTGTGTATCCTTAAATCTCCACTTTGAGTAAAACCAACATTACAAACATCACACTTGTAAGGCTTCTCTCCTGTTTGTATTCTTTTGTGTATCTTTAAATGTACACGTTGAGTAAAACCAACATTACAAATATCACACTTGTAAGGCTTCTCACCTGTATGTATTCTTTTGTGTATCTTTAAATCTCCACTTTGAGTAAAACCAATATTACAAACATCACACTTGTAAGGCTTCTCTCCTGTATGTATTCTTTTGTGTATCCTTAAATCTCCACTTTGAGTAAAACCAACATTACAAACATCACACTTGTAAGGCTTCTCTCCTGTATGTATTCTTTTGTGTATCTTTAAATGTACACGTTGAGTAAAACCAACATTACAAATATCACACTTGTAAGGCTTCTCACCTGTATGTATTCTTTTGTGTATCTTTAAATCTCCACTTTGAGTAAAACCAATATTACAAACATCACACTTGTAAGGCTTCTCTCCTGTATGTATTCTTTTGTGTATCTTTAAATGTACACGTTGAGTAAAACCAACATTACAAATATCACACTTGTAAGGCTTCTCACCTGTATGTATTCTTTTGTGTATCTTTAAATCTCCACTTTGAGTAAAACCAATATTACAAACATCACACTTGTAAGGCTTCTCTCCTGTATGTATTCTTTTGTGTATCCTTAAATCTCCACGTTGAGTAAAACCAACATTACAAACATCACACTTGTAAGGCTTCTCTCCTGTATGTATTCTTTTGTGTATCTTTAAATGTACACGTTGAGTAAAGCCAACATTACAAATATCACACTTGTATGGCTTCTCACCTGTATGTATTCTTTTCTGTTTCTTTAAATGATCACTTCGAGTAAAACCAACATTACACACATCACACTTGTAA
This sequence comes from Cepaea hortensis, assembly GCA_963921405.1. Taxonomy (NCBI): domain Eukaryota; kingdom Metazoa; phylum Mollusca; class Gastropoda; order Stylommatophora; family Helicidae; genus Cepaea; species Cepaea hortensis. The sequence goes on along the minus strand of OY992887.1, from coordinate 34,213,513 downwards.
GGCCTCTCTCCTGTATGTATTCTTTTATGTATCCTTAAATCTCCACATTGAGTAAAACCAACATTACAAACATCACACATGTAAGGCTTTGTCGTGAAATGCAGCCTTTACATCCCAGAACAATTTTCGGTTCACTTTTGATGGACCATGTAGAGAATCAACAGAAGAACAAACTGTTTTCTCTATATTCAAGGCTATATACAGTCTTGACGTAAGCTTGCAAAGCCTGCAAGTAAACAAACCACCAGGGATGGCTTTCTATCTGAGAAGTGTAATTTGACACCAGTCAAGCTACCCAGCCAGTCCAGCTTCAAGGTGGTACGTGTCAAACTGGTAATTACCTCTCACTGGGGGGCAGACTCAGTAGAGTGTGAAAAGACCCTGTAAAACACTTGGCGAGAGTCTAGTAATTACCTGTAGAAAGGTAGAAAGGCGGGGTGTTAGAAGGATAATAAACCATTAGGACTCAATCCAGAAAGTAGGTGTTGGGTGTCGGACAGAGGCAACACCGGGCCTGTGGACTTTGTACCAGACAGAGAGGAGCAAGGTGTGAAGGCCAGTTCAGAAAGAATTTATGACTGGACATGTTGGGAGTCTGCACTGTAAGGATGTGTGAAACAGATCGGATGAAGGCAATTAAAGCGGTTCTGGGGAAATGTGAATGGTGGCAGGTAAACCAGACAGAAAGGCGCCAAGGAAATAATAGTGTCTCAGACACAGTCTGCTGGACTCAGCTTAAATAAGGCTCCCTAGACCTGTTTTATGTTAGTTACGAAAATCAGTCGAAACAGGTAGGCAACCATTTCAATGTCTGTAGTCATATGTCTGCTAGACTTCACTAGAAATGTAGATGTATTAGTAACTATCTAAGTCTTTTAGATGTATGTACTCATTTTCAGTCTATATCTGACCTAGGTTACTTCAAGAATTATCATTGCTTCAGGTTACTTGAGTGTATATCATATTGCTAGAAGGGTTATTCTTACTATACAAGTATATACCTTTTGTGAGGCAGACTTTTGACTTTTCACTTATCATGTTAGATGTCTGTTACTCTATGGAAACTTAGTTTCTCAGGCGTTATAGATAATCATGTTACTACAATTTTTGCATTTTCATACTATGTATGTAGGAATACTTTCATATGCCTAATGTTTAAGTATATGTTGGATGTATGTATTTGTAACTTCATATGAATATACGATGCTTGGACTATGCTTCGTACATATTCTGTTGTGTATATACGTCTCATTTCGTATACAAACAAACTAACTAATGCATTATGCTATTATGTTAAAGTATCATAATATGTCTAGTTTAATTAATATATTTTATGTGTATTGGATGTTTGATATATTGATTTTTCATATGCAAACCTACCAATATGAAGTGTTATGCTACTGTGCGCGCATTGGCACCTTGCCTATCGATTGCATTGGAAGCAGAGGTGGAATGGTACAGACATTGCCTATAGTTGTTATAGGGTATATGGTGCTGGACCTTTTCATCGCCTGGTGGACGGTGGTTCCCGGAAGTCTGCACAGATACTGGTCACGGCTTGTAAGCCCGGATGCTATTATAGTACCATTACCGACCCCGTGAGCTGCTAAACCAACTTTGGACGGAGCGGCTGTACGACCCAGAATGTCGGTATTAGCAACATGGACATAGGACGGCAGAAATGTAATAATTACAGGCGTGTGAGACAATTGAAAAGCCCGTCCCAGACTAAGACCGTAGGACAGAGATATTGAGGGAGAAGGAGGATGGTGAACACAGTAGAGCTGGAAGATAGACTTGGCCAGACTGGTCATTGTGTATAGGTGTGCTGGGATATATGTAGTACTTAGGATTGTACTGATGTAGAACTAGATATAACACATTCTTGATTTCTTCCTAGCTCTCAATGAGAGCGCCTATGTATAGATCTCAAGAACTAGAGACTACTAGGTAGTGCCAGGACTGACCGGCGTCAGATTACCAGCAAGCTGTTTTATTTCAACTGGAGAGTTCGCTGATCTGACCACGGCTTTTTGCTGATCGGTGCATAATGGCTGTTAGCGGACCTCTCACTGATCCAGACAGGATTCAGAGTTATGCATTTTATATTAATCATTTCACTTTCATGATTACCGATTGCCATGAGTCTGGTTAAGTAAAGTATGGTTGGGTAAACAACGGTAGGATAAATTTTCATGGGTGGCCAGAGGAAAAGGAGACACCGGTAGAGGGCTGATGAGAGTAACCAATAATAGACCAAGGCAGAGGCCACGTGATCAGAAGTATCGAGAAGGGCCAGGAAAAAGGGATTCAGTCGGAGTTTGGACGCCATCACGAGTAGATCGAAAAGCAGAGAAGAGAGCCGAGAGAGCGGCCATCGAGCGTCAGGGGAGATTTACGGCAGGAAAGCAAGTCATTCTACATCTGTAAAGCAGGCAATGATGGCTGATAAATTCACCACTGCGATCAGGCGGCGAACATGACAATTCGACCAGGTCGAGCTGCAGTGTGCGAGGAGTTGACCGCCTGTACTAGCTTGAGGTTACGTGAAGCGACACAGGTGTAAGTTAGTTATGATAATAACTAGTTGTTCAGGGCTAATGTACAATGTGTTTACTGGCCAGAGTGCCGATGTCGCCAAACTGGGAAGTTCTTGTTGAGGAAATAAAGTGTTATATGATGGCCGTCTACTATTCGGAAACAGACGTTACTTCACTGTGTTTAATGCACGTTGTGTGATACGTGTCAACGCCGCTTACACGCACCCCTAAAGGCGCGTTGGCATACAGGGGGGGGGGGGAGCCGGTAACTGAACTGGGCAAAGGAGGACCGTGGAACGGTAGTCAACAGAAGAAGTAATCAGCTTGGAAAGTTATATATCAAAGTTGAGAACAAACACTAGAACACGGCTAGTGAAAAGCCAGGAACAGGGCAAAGCTACAAATGTACCAGTGCAAAGTTAACGCCATATAAACAATAAAGTAAATCGCAGTGAGCGTTAATCAACAGCTAATTAAAATGGGTACGAGGATCAAAGAACATTGAAAGTTAAAGTGTTAACGGTAATTAGACCTGTGATTGGGGTCAAATAACAGTGAATGTTGAAACAGGTGAAATAGATGTGCCGCTGTGATTCACGTGATGTTATGAACGATGGCAAATTATATACCAGTATTGAACAGTATTGTAAAGTTGAACAATAATACTAAGACACCGATATTAAAGTAGTCGATAAGGGGGTGGTTAACGACAGGTGTGAGAACATTTTGTGAATACTATAGACGTTATCTGGTCTCTTTAAGAACAGTGCCGACAGTGAAAATAGACATTGTTATGGAAAGTGAACACTTTTCAAAATGAGTATCAGCAAAGCAAACAAGCATGGCTATCAACCACAACAATGGAACCCATGTAGTTTATCAACAGCAATGTGTGTGGCTAATGGTGCAGGGTGCCTATAAAGCACAATATTTCAAGTTTCCAAAAAATTCAAAGTAAGGGGAAGTAGCCACATAACTAACTTTACATTACTAACATTACAAGGCCGTCTACATGTGATACAGGCACTATAGTGCCTGTATGAACTAATCGCGGTATCAACATTGAGTATTCATTCCAGATTTGGTTCACATGGGTTGGCAGTAGTATCATAGGTGGTATCTACACCACGTTTGGGGAGCCACCAGTTCACCTGACGACACAGTTGATCAAGTCCATGCCAGTTGAACCGAGTTGGAGCCAGACTGATCCTTACCGAGTCATGAAACAAGCAGAACTGGAGCCGAGCAATTGGACCAAGCTACCAGGGACACCTGCGCTAGAGATACACAGGTACAGTTTTTCTTATTGATTGCTGTGTATATTCTGCTTAGTGCTCCAGGGTCATTGGGCACCATTTCATGACTATATATATATGTACCGTCATCATTAGGGTTGCTCACTCCACAGGTATTCATTTAGTTAAACTGTTGATAAGTGCCGTTGGTTGTCCGGCAAAGGTACTATTTGTTTGAACAGTGTTACAGCAGGGTCAACACTTGGTCGATGTTATCATAACAAGACTAGCAGCAACACTTGAGTGATCTGCGTGTACAGATATTAGTATATATTCCAACTAATAGATAGCAGATAATCATGTCTACCTTGGCAGACTTCATAGCTCTAGACGAGAAGTGTGATTTCACAGGAAAAGAGCTTATGACATGGGCGGAGAATAAAGTGAGTGAACATCAGAAGCAAGAGCGAGAAGAGAGAGAGAGAGAGAGAGCAGCAGCCAGAGAGTTTGAAAGGCAGAAATTAGCAGCACAAGAAGCGGCAGCTAAAGAAGCCAAAGAACTTGAGCTGCAGAAATTAGCAGCGCAAGCAGAGCTCGAAGGAAAAGAAATTAGCAGCACAAGAGGCAACACTAGCTTTCGAAAAAATAACTGGCAGTACAATTAACATTGAAAGACAAAGATGTAGAGGGTAGTATTAAAGTAAAGATGCTAGAACTGGAGAAAGAGACTGAAGTTGCGAAAACTAAATTGGCAGCCAAAGCATTGGACCCCATTCGAAGATATCAAGGTATTATCAGGAACTTTGCACAAGGGAATTCCATCTCAGCATGGGTTACCAACTTCGAAGTGTTGATGAACCACTACAAGGTGCCAGTTTAAGTGTGGGTGATCCTCTTCCATAAGCATTTGGCCCTGGAACAATTGAAGGTAGTAGAGGTCATCCCAGAGCATCTGCGAACGGATTACAACTATGTCAAAGAAAGAGTCTTGGCACATATCAGTTTAGATGAGGCGGGTCTTAGAACGGCGTATAGAGTGCTGATTCCTAAGTCGAACCAAACCTTCATGGATTTCGTTGCCGAAACCCAATCTCTATATGACAATGGCTGAAGGCAGCTAGGGTAGGCAACGACTTCGAAAAGCTCAGAGACCTGATGCTGAGAGATAAAATTATTTCAGCTGTGCCAGACTCCATGGCAACGTTCTTGCTTGAAAATAAATGCGCCACAATATCTGAAATGGATTCCAAGGGCGAGGCGTATTATAATGCCCATAGGGAGATTTTTGCAGAGGGGGCACAGTCAGAACTGATAGTAGGAGCAGCTGCCAGGATCTCTGATCGAAGGCAATCATACGGACCCAGAAGTAAATATCAACCAACGAATAGATATACACAAGTCCCACCGAGACAAGCGGACGTAGTTCGAACTGGGCCAGTAAGAGAAATTAAATATTGTGGTCGCCAACACGGGTCATTGGAAATGTGCGACCGAAATCCTGAGTATAAGACATAACTCAAGAACATGTCGGTCAGAAGAAGCAATGGGTATGCAGACTATAGAGACAGTCTGAAATACTGGTTGTGCAGGAGCTATGGCCACTTGGCAAGGACGTGTAGTCTGAGAAAACTGAATGAAGACACCAACATGGCATACGCCATGTCCAGCAGCGACGAGGACGAACAACAAGAAACGAATGCAACACACATATATGACAGTCAGGGCGACATGACTGACAACAAAGTGTATATGCAGGAAGCCAACTCTGCATACATAACAAACGGAAATCTGGACGTTCGACGAGCGTTAGTGAATGGTTTTGCAGTGAAAATGGTTAGTGACACAGGGACTTCAATTATGGGAGTAGACAGTAAGATTGTAAGATACGACGACTATACAGACGACAAAGTGACGTGTAGAAAATTTGGCGGTGCATTAGAGCAGTATAGAAAAACTTGGACAGACATTGACTGTCCCTACCACAAAGGTGCGGGTAACAGCTGCGGTGTTACCACATCCCACAACAGAGCTAATCCTGGGCAAAGAGTGCACACCCCAGGACATACAGAAATGGGAAAAAGAGAACTTAGAAATAGGAGATTGCAACTATGCAGCATGGGCATTCCCGACAGAAGACATTAAAATTGAAGTAGAGGATGAGGCATCAGACATAGGGAAAGACATTTACCAGACATATGACGAATACAGAAGAAACCAAGGACAAACAAGTGACCCTAGTACAGGGACCATATAAGGAACATCTCTCGACGTTAACAACACAGTCATGGACGACAAGCAGGGACCATTTGAGGATTGCGAGCAACTAAGACAGTTGACACAGCAAGAAATGACGTGGGATACATTACTTTTTAGGCAAGACCTAACAGAGGACGAAAAGGAGAAAGTAGTCTTTGGAGTTGAAAACTTTAGAGAGGATTGCCCACGATTCAACGGCAGCACAGCAACGGTGAAATAATTTTTTTATGCCATACTTAACTCACGCCTTCTCCGTGGCCGAGGGGTTAGCAGCTTTCTCCGCTAACCCCGAATACTCTCGTCACGTGACGCGACGAGAATTAGCAGTGGTTCGAATCGCAAAAGTGAGATATGAGAGTATGGAGCCGGTCGCTCAGAAAGTCGTGGCGTGCTGATGAGCGTAATCTAGCCTAGGAATCAACATACAGCTGAAAGATGCTGGTGTTGACCGCAATATCCTGTAACAGGATGGAAACGCGGGAATAAAAAAATACTTAACTCACACATGTGCTAACAGGGTAGAAAAACATATGGTACAACAAGCATGTTCAGCACAAGACATAGAATCAGTATCTGGGTTTAGGTTACAGGATGAAGATGTCGTGCACACAAATACAAACAGTCAGGAAGAAAGATCCAAAAAGAAGGTTATGATAAAACAGACAGATGTCGCAGATTACACAAAATCTGGTTGGGAGAATGAAATTCCCCCAAAGAGGCAACGGGCACAGTACACTGATACAGACGCTCTGTTAGCAAAATGGCAACAAGAGGAAATTCCAAAAGATCAAATCAATAAACGAACACGAGACTTCAAAATAAGGAATTGGAATAGGTATTGGAAAAGTATAGGTTTAACAGATGAGGAACGGAAAGAGAAGACAAAAGAAATAGATAAGTTCAAGTCAATAACAACATATCTTACACAAGAAGACGCAAATCATTGTATAATACTACATGTTAAGGAGTCATCACATGTTTCAACGTGAAAAACTTGTGTCTTGTGATATGTATATTGTAGATACTATATAGAGTGTATAAATGCTTTATGTATGTGATTGGTATATATATATAATTGTTGTAGTAGAATGAATGCATTGATAAGTATAATGTAGATTGAATTGACATGATGATATGGGAAAGTCATCAGAGGAAAAAAACATTAAAGATGTGTAACAGTGTGGTTAAAATATATATGTAATCATATGTGTGGATGGTTATTTGCTAAAAGGCAGAAGACGTGACAGGGGTCCACAGTGGAGGTTGGTGAACGGTGTTTAGTTTATGAGAGCCTTGCATATGATAGCACGACATCTAGTCTGAGAATGGAGGTGGAAGAAGTCACAGAGGCGTTCAGCTGGCTGGATGACAATCAGGATACACATGTCGTGATTATATCGGACTCACTGAGCATGCTGAGAAGAGTGAAGACAGACATGCTTCGAGAAGAATGGTATGCTTCAACTAAAAAAAAAAGAAAAGAAAAAGAAATAAAACTAAGCAGCATGCTTTGGATCAGTACTTCGATGGAGGGAAAGTAAAGACATAATCAGATTGCAACTGGTACCATTAGTATTCACACTCTTCACTGGCTGTTGAAGATGAGGACGGGGAGCGTATGAGAATGTCCCGAGTGCGGTGATGTCGGTTTTGACTCAACTTAACTCCTGATGATGATAAGTATAACCACAGTGTAACTTTCTTTTTATTGAACAAGTAACATAAGAGTACATTAAAACCTATAGTTTTCTGTTTCTGGAGGATCTAATGGCACAGGTTGTATGTTAGTGATCGGTTGAACTGTGAAGACGGCGTCATTGTTTCGCTGAAGATCAGAAGCACAGTTTTGTACGTTCGCCGATTTGGGCTGCCATATTGCCGTCACTTCTTGGAATGTCTTTCCTTTGGTCTCGGGGATAAATATAAACGTGAACACAAATAATGCCACCATCAGCACAGCAAACGGAAGGAACACGTAGTCGTTGATGGCATTCTGTAAATAAATAAATAAATAAACAATGCGTTAATAAGAACGACTAACAATTATCTCGCCATTTCAATATGGTATCTTTTGGCTGTCTAGTATTATCTGTCCATAGATGCAGATCAGTTGCCTCCCATATTTGCCGCTAATCATGAGAATTATCATCATATAACAGGTACTTTGCAGAACGTCGCTCTCACGCGGCCAGCGGCAAGACTCAATCTTTAATCAGTTCCCCTGCTTCGAGCACTTTGATACCCATAATAACTTTAATATCCTGTGCCCTCCTTTCTGTCGGTCGACCCCTGCTTTATTAACTTGATATAGATTAAGCCACTTGAAGTGGCCCAAACATCATCAAAAATTTACGAAATCCTACTTAGAGGGGTTGACATACTGCAAGTCTGTATATAGTAACTGTTTGAATCCCACGCCACGCGTGGTGTGATTTTCTTTTCACAGTGAATCCCAGCCATTGTGTCATTCGTTCTCTTACTTTTAATTTGGCTAGAGCATACTAAAATCTGCAACAATTAGTAGAATGCGGTTATTGTACACAGCAACTGGGGTTAGAATTAAATTGTAAAAAGACACAGGTTATGGTCGTCACTAAGAAGAACGATGTACCACAAGTAAATGGGAATATTCTTCAACAAGTGAATCGATACAATTATCTTGGAACGGTCATAACATCTGATGGGAGATGCCTTGAAGAGATTAGAACAAGAATCGCCATGGCGAAAGTATCCTTTAGCAAGATGAAAGACATTCTGACCAATAAAAAGATGTCAATTGAAACGAGAAAAGGAGTGTTGAGGGGATACATAGAGCCTGTTCTTTCGTATGGATGTGAAACTTGGACAATGTGCAGTCAAGCTGAAAAACATCTGATGGCTTCAGAATTGTGGTTTCTGAGGAAAATGCAAAGAATACCATGGACAGACAGAAAAACAATGACCAAGTACTACAGGAGACATGAAAATTGTAAATTGATTAGAGAAATTAGACATAGACATTCAACATTTTTTGACATGTTATGAGAAGAAATGGATAGAGAAACTTGGCAACAACTGGCAAGATCGAAGGGAACAGACAGAGGAAGACCTAGAAGTAAATACCTGGATAGCTTGGCCACACGGCATGGACTAGACAAAGGAACGAACGAACGAACGAACGAGCAAACTTTATTTTCGAAGGGTAACAAATTGGGCACGCAGGCCCGTCTTACATTCGGCCCTTCCAATCACTCATCTTTCGTTCATCAGTGCATAGTGCATTCACATAGGAAAAAAAACACATTGTCAAATGAATTTTGTAAGCATAAACAATGCATGTTACCATGTTATAAGACAAATGCCCCACTCACCCACCCATTCCCTATCCATCCGCGTGTCCCCCACACACACATCTAACACCCAACCACACACATACCCACAGGCACATACATGACCCCATCCATCCACCAATCCCCAAACCCACCCCCACATACATCATCTCCCTACCCACACACACACATCTCCCACCCACCACACATCCCCCACCACACATGCCCCACCCACCCACACACCAAGGCACACATGTATGCAACTACCTATCCATACCCACCCACACATCCCCCACCTTCACACATCTCCCCACCCACACGCACACATTCTCCACCCACCTCATAGCCTACCAACACTCACCCACCCACATATCCTCCACCCACCCCCACACCCCAAACACTCAGCCAAACACACATCCCCCAAGCACATTTCCAAAACCCACACACACATATTCCCGCCAACTCACATATCCTGCACTTACCCACACACAAAACCCGCACCCACCCACATATCCTCCACTTGCACACATATAACCCACCACACAATCTCCCACACCCACGCATCCCGCACCCACACACATCCCCTCCCACCCCCAACCTACAAACACTCACCCTCCCACACATACAGGAACACTGAGCTGATCCACGACTCTAGTGATCGAGTGAAATGACTGAGCTCACTGAACACATATACCCTCCCACACAGACAGGAACACTGAGCTGATCCACGACTCTGGTGATCGAGTGAAATGGCGAGTCATGATCACCCACGCTTTCCGGCATGGCACATGATTGATTGATTGATTGATACTAAAATAATCTGGTTTCCCCATATGTCCACTTCTACTATGTATCTGTGAAAGTCGTTCACTAGTTATTTTTCTGAGTAGTTGTTTCTCCCTTTCAAAATAAAAAAAAAACAAAACAAATACAACTACCTCTGAAGTTGGAATAGGTTCGCCTGATGGCGAGGAGGCACTGGTAATAGGGACATCCTATCCACATGCACAAACCAGTCCACTGCACTAGAAGTAGTAGCACGTGTATGAACTATGCTTGAGTGTAAAGCGAGCGAGCGTAAAAACAAACCATTACCTGTAAACTGGGAAACACAAATCCTACAATGAAGTTGAACAGACTACTGGTCAGTACACCAACAGCCATGGCAGCCGGGCGAGCATCATGGGAGAACAACTCCGCGGACATGACCCAAGCGACACAACCTGTGTATTCATTAAATACAAATACGTGTCAGCAAGAATTTAAGATCAGAATTGATCAGAGTGCGCGCTCTTAAACTTCTGGTGTGATGATGATGAGGTTCCATCCTTACATTGGTCAGTTGGACTTAAATGTTAACTTCTCGTCCTTGACATGGGGACGTAAATTACAAGTAACTCAGAAGTCAGAGTTTATTCGCCTGATGGCGATGGACATTGGTAATATGGAAAGCTAATCCACGCAAACATCAGCCCAGTGCACTCCCCAGTAGTGGCAATGATTGAATCATCACAAAACGAGAAGTAGATTGTGAACTTTACTAGAACACGATTACAAGAAACAAAATGGATGTTGCGGCCAAAGCCTTCGTCAGCACAAAATAAACACACACAGACACACAACTACACGAAAAACATTACATGAAAACAGAAAGGCTACTTATCTGAATCCATGTTTGGCTGAATAAGTCTTAAGCGCTTAATGCGTTTGATGTTGACGAAATGAACCAGATATGGCAACAACTAAAAAATAGTAGCACGTGTGGACAACACTTGAGTTCAAATCCTTTGTAATTGAATTCCCGTAGGGTTTCCGTGGTCTAATCAAGTCCATCGAGCTGAAGGTCGTGGTCTCCCCCCCCCCCCTTTCCACCCAACTGCCTCGTTTAGACCATGAGTGAAATTGAGTAAAAGTTTGTCTCGTAGACCCTTGGAGATCATAGAGAGAGTTGCGGAGTTCGTGCTCTGTGTGATGTTCTCGACAGGCCACTTGCCGTTCTGCCGAGAAAGACTGTGCCAGATGAGGGTAATCCGGTGCAAGAATCGATCTTCTCATCTTTAACCCTTTAAACCTTTTATTTCCAGCTCCAAATTTATAATTGTTATATGCCGACATAACACTTCCTGGAATACCACCGTAAACGAAGCACACACAGACAAAAACTAAAGCGTATTTTCTTAATGTGACGCTTCCAGACAAAATATATATCGATAAACAGAAGAAGAATCATACATCGATTCTCAATGGTGCAGTCGCAACAGAAATAGAACCAGGGCGTTCTGAAAACAGCAGCACAAAGACATACAATACTAGAGAAGTTAGTTGCATGTTCTTTGTGAATTACTAGGCAATTTTACGTTCAGTAGATTGCTATTGTTTTCTGGAAGATCGACGCCTCATGCCGTCGAAATCAACGCAAAGTGGCCTGCTTCCAAACACCCGCAGCTGATTTCGAATCTATGACTCGGTATGACGGTGAATTATGAAACTGCGGATCACTATCCTCTAATCTGCATCGCAGGTTTAACCCCCCCCCCCCCCCCAAAAAAAAAAAAAAAAATATAGTATCAAATACGTTAAAATAGACAGCACGGTGTCGTGGCTACAAATATGCTTCTTCATCTTCCTCATCTACCTCGCCGCCTCATCATTCTCCTCTCGTTATCCTTCTTTATTATTTGGAGGTCTGCATGGCCGAATGGAAAGAATGCTCGTGCTTAAACTTCTGTGTCGCAGAGCTCTCCTGCCTCTCTCCAAACTCTTAAACCAGCGGGGTATGCGAGAGCGATACTGGAATTTCGCAACCAAGCAGAGGCATGTTAGGGTGTAACTAGGTAATTTTTCAGCACAGCACATACCAGTGGCTGGGAATAGACCCAGGCTGGAAATCTGTCCTGTTTAGGTATCACATTGTAAAGATATGTTACCATGTGAACGGTGGACAGAGGCAATAACAGAGTCCATGGTAATCTTGATATATGAAGCCCATAAACGGGCACTCTCCCGCTGTGTATGCTTCACCTCGAAAACGCAAGGTACAAGCAGAAAAAGAGATGAGATGATGAGATTGTCAAAAGACTCTGGTCCAATTCTCGGAGGCTTTATGGTACAGACGTAATTCGATTCTCGCCTGTGCTACGGCGTGAGTGTACTGGGGTGATACTTGCTTGTGTTCGTTGGCTTGAGCTCCAACGCGAAGTCCTGTATGTCGGATGAAGGCATCCTGTTGTCCAGCATCAGTGTGATGTCATACAGGACCTGCGGTTTGCGTGAGTATCCGTTGTCCCATGTCTGGCTTATTGGTGTGCAGATTGGTGGTTCCTCGCCGTACAGGCAGACACTCCGACTTCGGAGGAATCGGCGATCCTACTGACATTAGCCAGGACCCCGAAGGGACCTGTTGCCCAGGACGCTCGACGAGGACGCGTCAATAGTTCATGGCCAGTATATAACACGGCCCTGGTGCCTTGGAAACACCTCTGCGTCCCTACTGCGGTGATGATAATCTTCTAGTGCAATCTATGGAAGTATACTGGAACATTTATGGAAGTTATCATCACCATCATTATCTTCCACTTTTGCCGTCAAGGGTTATGGGAAGGAATAATTGACACCCAGCACCCGATGGGTGGCACTGGATAGTGTCATTCCATGTGAATGTATTTGATTTCGTCATCCAATTTCTTTTCAGGCGTCCTCTGGCTCTCATAGCAGATCTTTTTTAATGTAAGACCAGTGCTGGTAGTTGATGGTGTTGCATTCAAACGAGATGGCCGAACCTTTTGATCTTCTGTCTTTCAATAAATGTAGCACGAGGTGTTAATCCCATTGTCTGTCTGATAACATAATTTCTTATTCGGTCTTGGATAGTACAGTTGTTAGCTCTTCTCAAACATCTCATCTCACAGGTGTGGATTTTGTAGCGTGATTTGGATAAAGTCCAAGTTTGACATTGATAGCATATGGTTGGTGTGAACATGCTATGTATTATATGTTGTTTTGTGGACATGGGTATATTTGGATATTTCAATACGGGTGATAGTTAATATATAAGAGCATTTGCCATCTAGCGTCGTAGGGAAACATGATCGTCTACATTTATAGAAATATTTCTGCGAAGTGAAGGTGATCATTGGAAGGTATTTATGATAACCTGGTTGTATGATCGGCACCATGCCGTCTTTATACACGATAGTTTGAAAAAGGAGTGATAACTATAGCATTAAACCTGGGCTGAAATGTAGAGATCATGTGTTGCCTATGCAGCATGATCCATCTCTCGACCTGCCTAGTTTACTCCGGAGGGAAGGTAACACCAATACATCTGGAACAAGACAAGCCACAGAAGCTGCCAGATCAGCAAAGCAATGCTCTAACTGTCCGCCTGTCGGAGGTTCTAACCAAGGATTAGGATCTGGTCGGCCCTGCCATGCCATTTAGTCTTTAGGCTGCATTTCCTCGCACTTGGCCAGTGGTTCTCAACCGGTGGGGAATACCCTCCCTCCCCCAGGGGGACATTTTAGGGTTTCAGAAAGGGGGGGGGGAATTAAGATTATTTCAAGATCGTGTTAATACACGAACCGATTACTTGATATTGTTTTTCCCTCCATACTTTACGGTTCTGTATTTCTCGCGTTTCTGAAATTCGTTTTATAGCGTAAGTAAACCAGCAATTCACGTTTTATGTAGACGTCTAGATTTGTTCTAGTATGTGTTATTAAATTTAGCTTCCATTTTTACGTATACTGTGTAGGGGGAGGGGAATTTATAGGATGACATTCTGAACATATGGTGAAGGGGTGCATGGGCCAAAAAAGGTTGAGAACCACTGCATTAGGCTAAGGCGTGTACCCTAAGGTGGTTATATATTATTTTATTATAAACATTGCTGTTGAGATACTGTGAGCGGCAAGAGAAGAAAGCTTTAGGAACCGCTGTAAAGAACCATTTTACACGCCTTGAGATGTTTGGATATATGATGTAAATCCCATGTATTTTATATACCAGCCAGCACTCAATGGGTCATAAGATCAGTAACATTCGAGTATCATTTACTTCTAAACTGTTTCCTGGTACCTATTTTAGTCTAAGTCGACCAGAAAGGCCTGGTCAATTAAAACACACAAATCCGTGTCTGGATGGGGATTGGAACACCTTTCTGGCAGGAAAGCGACAGTGGAACAGTGAAGCTAAATATCAAGTTCATCAAACGAATGATGCTGGTAACATGCCACTAACCTGGTCCAATTGTGAAGAATATCACGTAGAAAAGAACGAAGACGATGCTGGCAATGCTGAACCATCTAACTTGATCCTGGGTGGACAGAAGACAAAAACAACACTTATATAGATCTTCTTATATACATTTCTGCCGTCTCTGTGGCGAAGTGGTTACCGACGCAGTTCGTATTCCCACATGCCCGCGTTGGAAACACAGCTGCGGGCGATTTGGCAGCAGACCGTTTTTTGTTGGATTTTTACGAAATGGTGTGGGTGTCGCTCAGAAAGTAATAGCAAACTACTGAACGAGATTACAACAGCAAAAAATTGGTGTTTAATGCGACGTCCTGTAAAAGGATATGCAGCTAACTATTTAGATCTGCTTACCAAAAAAAAAGGAGGGGGGGGGGAGATATATGCTATGGGTGTGTCACATGTGAGGACCAATCAGGCAAGTAGCAGGCCCTTTGCAGAAGGGCTCTCATCACGGCGCGCAGAAAGACCCCCCCCCCCTCTCTCTCTCTCTCTCTCTGGTCATTTCTCCCGCATCATGCACCCTCATGCCCAACGTGTCTGCAGTGCTCTGTGTCAGTATTCGTGCTGGACTACCCCTGCCTTTTCTTCCAGCAACCACGCCTGTTCTCTCCAAGCCTCTGTGACGTTGAACAGATTCTGTGCGAAACAAACGGTACGTTTGGACCAACCGAAAAACAAATGGATGGCGGAAAATGGGAAGTAGGGGTGTGCCACGTTTACTTGTTGTTTATATGGTAGCAGACATGTTTGTTGTATTATAACACAACAACATTTGGCAGATACGAGAAGTCATTTAGGACGATTAATCACCACATGGTATTTAATCAGTTAATATGACCAAAGTATAGGGTGTATTTTTTAATGATTGTGGGGAACAAACATGTATCAATAACTACTAAGAGAACATTTTACAACACAATCTTCCTACCAACTCTGTGTGTTGTACTTCTTCTCTACCCAACCCGCAAAACAGTATTTTGTACTTAGAATTTTCCTTTCTCTTCACCCATAACATAGTATTTTGTACTTTGAACTCTTCCTTTCTCTTCACCCCATACCATAGTATTGTGTACTTAGAATGATTTCTTTCTCTTCACCCCATAAGACAGTATTTTGTTACTAGAATTCTTTCTTTATCTTCACCCCATAAGATAGTATTTTGTACTTAGGATTCTTCCTTTCTCTTCATCCTATAAGATAGTATTTTATACTTAGATTTCTTCCTTATTCTTCACCCCACAAGATATTATTTTGTACTTAGAATTCTTCTTGCCTCTTCCCACTCTACAAGATAGTATTTTATACTTAGAATTCCCCCCCCCCCCTTTTCACTTCTATCTCATAATATAGTACTTCGTACTTAGAATTCTTCTTCTTTCCCCACCACGCAAGACAGTATTTTATACTTAGAATTCTTATCCAACCTCTATCTCAAAAGACAGTATTTTATACTTAGAATTCTTCCCCTACTTCTTTATCACTAGACAGTAATTTGTACTTAGAATTCTTCCTTTCTCTCCATCTGTCATGAAATGCCGCGATACCTCCAGACTGTTTCTCATTCCACAAAAATAAAGGAGGAATGGAAGACAGAAAAATGCAGGCCCGGGGCTGATAACATGCCAGTCCAGCGATTCGAGTCTAGTGACGCAATGTGAAATTCCTGCTTGATAAGACTCCCGGGTTAACACATTGCCGTGAGAGAGGTATGGGGTGTTGTAGTGATAGTGCACCGTCTCAGCCCCGAGTGTGAAACAGATTGAGGGCTTGCAATTAAAACCGGACTGTGTGAATTGAAATAAACGCAGAATGACATAGATAAAGGCGCCCCAGGGGATATGAACGTTTTGTCGTACTTAGTATCAATACGCTTGCATAGATCGTTCAGATCAGATTTGTCAAAAATTTTGAAACAGGTATGGAGAGTAAATGATTATTTCTGTAGTAACTATTCAGTAAAGCTGCGGATTTTCATCTTTCTGTCCTATATATGTTATTTCATTGGGACTATCAGTGTTTCTCGTTACTGATCTGCGAACTAGAATTCTTCAATTTACTGTCTATACAATACTGCTATATGTGTTATTCTTACTATACAAGTAGAAACCCTTTGTAAGGCAGACGTTGGCTTGATATACTGTTGACTTTCATCTGTCCCGTCAGATGCTCGTCACTCTCAATTGAACTAGCCAGATCCATTTTTGTTGTGTACATTTGTAGTAGAGAATATAGATAACTGATTATATTTCTTTTATTCTTACCATGGCAGTGGCTAAGTAGTGACTGAATCGGGCAGACCAGCAATGCGGCTATTCTGTGTGGTTACTCATGTGAGACCGGTTTATAGTGTCTCACTTCAATGTACATAATAGTAGGACTATCTAGTGCATTATGCTATTATGCTGAATATCAGTATAAGTCTATTTTGAATTGGTATACTTTATATGTATTTGATGTGTGAGATTTATTTGTCATATGCAAACATACCAATATGAATAGTGGTATGCTATTTTGTTCTTAGGCGCAGCACGCACTGGAACATTGCCCATTGATTGCGTTTGAAGCAAAGGTGTACTGGTGTTGACAGTACTCACAATTTTATTGGATATATGGTGCGAATAGATTTTTCCAGTGTGTGGTGCACGAGCGTGCATCGTAATTCACTGAGACCTTTCACGGAGACTGATCACGACACTTAACCCAGAGATCAGATACTAGTATGATAGCACTATCTTCCGTTTGATCTGCAAAACCAAAGTTTGAACGGAGCGGCTGTAAGGAACCGGGTGTCTGAATTAGTTATATGATCTTAGGACATTTAATTCCTCATGACGGAATGCTATAAGGGATGGCAGGATTTGTAACTACAGGCGTGTTAAACTGGAAAAGTTCTTCCCAGACTAGACAGTAGGACATAGATATATAGGGAGAACGAGGAGAGTGAACACAGTAAAGATTGAAGAGAGACACTGCCAGACTATTCAATGTGAGATTGTATATGGTGGTGATAGAATGTATGTACTATTTAGGATTGTACTGATGTAGAACTAAATAATACAAATGTTTGATTATCTCTTCCAAGCCCTCAACAGGAGTCCAGGTTTTCCCGTGCTGTGACAATCGAGGAACCTGGTGGCGTCAGGACGGACTGTTGTTCCGAACACCAACCGGCTGTGCTAATCTGAACATAGCTGCTGTTTGCTTATCTCACTTGTAATCCGGACACCGATCCAGACAGGATACAAGTAACCTTAAAGTTATGTTTAAGATTTTCATCACTATCTTTATGTGATTGTAGTTCACCATCATCATCTTGAGAACCATCATGCACAATGAAATATGATAGACAATAAAATTAATTACAGTGTGTTTTAACAGTGTGTTTTAACTCATAGTTCAGTTATACTTTTGTTTTCCAAGGAACGAAATTGCCTTGCTTACCTAGGTGGGGGGCTTACTTAAGTACCAGGGAGGGGAATATAGTCGGGGGGGGGGGAATTTGTCCTGGCTAGTAATTCTTTCAGAGATGTAAATCTAGTCATCTAACTTTCCCTTTCCCCACTCCTTGGAGAATATGAAGACCGGCTAATTTAACTAGCCACTTGTAGCTGTACTCTTGAATATTCAAGGGCGTAATCTTTATTTTAGCCATATGGATTCTGTCCCGAGTCAATTTCTGACTGTGTGAGGTGGCCCTCCAGCAATAGTACATTCAACTAGGCGGTGGCGCACTCCCACTTCTGACATCCACAAAGATAGTATTTTGTACTTCCTCTACTTCTATCTCACAAGGCATTATTATGTACTTAGCATTATTCCATTTCAGGATGTAGCCAGATTAAGATTCACCGCATCATGTACGGGTTGGCTGGAATGAAACCGCAGCTTGTAGGTCATTTATCGTCAATAAACCCCAGTCGACTCCTATAAACAACGTGCACATGAATTGTATAGCAGAGCCCTCTGTCTGTCTATCTATCCGTCCGTCCGTCTGTCTATGTCTCTCTGTCTGTCTCTGTCTCTCTGTGTCTCTCTGCCTCTCGCTATGACTATCTCTGTCTGTCAGTCTCTGACTCTGTTTGTCTCTGTCCTTGTGTCTCTGTTTCTCTTTGTCTGTGTCTCTCTGTGTGTCTCTGTCTATCTTTCTGTGTCTGTATCTCTTTCTGTTTCTGCCTCTCTCTCTGTCTCTGTCTCTCTCTGTTTCACTGTCTCTCTCTGTGTCTCAGTCTCTCTGTCTCTTTCTGTCTCTGTCTCTCTCCGCCTCTCTGTCTGTCCCTATCTCTGTCTCTCTGTCTCTCTCTGTCCCTGTCTCTCTCTTTGCCTCTTTGTCTCTGTCTGTCTATGTCTATATATCTTTCTGTCTGTCTCACTGTCTGTCTCTGTCTCTTTGTCCCTGTCTCTCTATATCTCTGTCCCTCTGTCTCTGTTTCTGGCTCTCTGTCTCTCTCTGTCCCTGTCTCTCTCTTTGCCTCTTTGTCTCTGTCTGTCTATGTCTATGAATCTTTCTGTCTGTCTCTCTGTCTGTCTTTGTCTCTTTGTCCCTGTCTCTATACGTCTCTGTCCCTCTGTCTCTGTTTCTGGCTCTCTGTCTCTCTGCCTTTGTTTCTATCCCTGTCTCTGTGTCTGTCTCTCTGACTCTCTCTATGCTTCTGTCTCTATCTCCCTGTCTGTCTCTGTCTCTCTGTCTGTCCGTCTCACTCTCTCTCTCTCTCTATGTCTCTCTCTTTCTGTCTCTTTATAGAAGGAAAACGGATCGTTTGGGACTCAAAAATGTTCGGGTTGGGTATTGGAATTGCCGTAGTGCAAAGCAACGAGGTCCAATACTGGAGAAACTGGTCTACGATTTCGATGTCCTAATGTTACAAGAACTAAATACGAACTCTTTTAAGTGCCCTGGCTATACATGTAACATCAACCCAACTTGGCAGGGAAGACATGGGCAGGCTCTGGTGGTCAAGGACGGTTTGCAGCATTCAATACTGGATATAAGTGGGTGGGGTCACGAGAGTAAAGAGGTGCAGATACAAATCGGCCGAAACAGCTGGAGCCCGATAAATATATATGTAAGTGGGGAATCTTGCATAAGCAGAGAGAGTTGAGACTGGTTGAAAGGTTCAGTGGACACTCCAGGTACCAGGTATCTGATATGTGGTGATTTCAACGCCCGCGCCAAGGAATGGGACAGGTCGGGAGAGAACAGACAGGGTACTGCTCTTGTTGAGGCCTTGCTTGAGACGGATGTTGTCTGTCTAAATGACGGGACACCCACTAGGCTAGCAATGAGACCGGGGGACCCTGACACGGCCATCGACCTGGCGCTTGTATCCCAAGAGGCGGCATCAGATATAAAATGGAGTGACCTTGGAGACCATGGAAGTGACCACCTCCCCTGTTCTGTGCTGATACCTAAGTCCAGCACAGTTAGGGCTATAAGAGCTTGAAGGGCATTCAGTTATGATCGCGACCGCTCTTCGCTGTTGGGGCGCCTTAGATCACAGGGAAGATCTAAACCAAAAAGAAGAATCTTTACCCAACCACCATGGTTGGCACCAGAGGTCGAGAATTCATGGAGGGAAAAGAGTGCGGGTATAAGGAATTGGTAGAGGGCGCGGAGAGCAACCAATTCAGTTGACACAGAATTGGAAGAGGCTGAAATGTATAAAAAAGTAAAGGTGCAGGATTTTAAACTCCAGGCAGCATAGGCAAAGAGGATTAAGTGGGAACAGTTTATCAATGAAGTCGGTGGGGATGTGACATTGGGAAAATTCTGGAGGCTGCACCGGCAGATGAAGAGACAAGTGATGCCTGGTACACATGGCACCGTTTATGATGATAACATCCGACCTATGACAATTGACAAGGACAAAGGGGAGGTTTTTCTTGCGCGATTTTTAAAACAGACGGATCAGCAAGATAGGACTATTAGAGATAACGTCAGAGAAGCCTTGTCACGGGTCACTAGGTAGGAGGACTGTGAGATTAAAGTGGAGGACATTAAACGGGTACTGAAGCGGGCTAAAGACACAGCGCCAGGTCCAGATGGGGTGAGATACTCCCATATGAGGAACATAAATGATGGTGACTTTTTAAGAGATGGCTCTTTGTTTCAACCTAAGCATCAATACGGCGGAAATACCCCACGATAGGCTGCATAGCTACCTGGTCCCACTCCCAAAGCCAGGTAAGGATCACTCCAGACTTAATGGATACCGAATCATAACCCTGCAAAACACGTATGGCAAATCCTCGAAAAGATAGTAGCACACAGGCTCCAGCAACATTTGGAAAGTCGGAATCTGCTTCCCCAAAGACTCGGGAGCTACCGGCCTGGAAAGGACACCTGGACCAATGCTGCAACTTTTGCATTTGATGTCTACGAGGGCTTCCAGGATAAACAGAAGACAGTGGCGGTAGCTCTTGACCTGGAGGATGCGTATAACAGGGTTAGGTATGATCGGTTAATACACACACTGTTGGACATGGAAGTCTGCCCTTGCCTTGTTAGATGTGTTGCGGCGGTCCTTTATGAGCGTAAGGTTGCACTGCGCATGGGTTCCTGGACTTCTGATCCCTGTACTATTACACCTGGGTTGCCGCAGGGATCTGCCTTGTCCCCAGTGCTCTTTAATGTCTACACCAGCAAAATCGCAGCTATTGTGACACCAGGTGTGGGTAGAATCTTGACATTTGCAGATGATGTGCTGGTGTACAGACAGGGCAGAGACAGGGCCAGTTTGGCGAAAGACTTACAGGTGGCGGTAAACAGGGTGGCAAAGTGGTGCAGGGACGCAGGGGCCATTATAAACCCAGGCAAGGCATCGGTTGTGTGGTACTCCCTGGATAACCGGATCGTGAAGGCAGACGTCCCAGGTATTATGTTGAATGGATGTCCTCTTAGTCGAGAGAGTAAATTGAAGTACTTGGGTATCACCTTTGACAGGTGTTTGTCTTTTAAGGATCATGTGGAGGCTTTGGTGGTGAAGGCTGGTAGGGGACTTAATGCATTGAGGGCTATGGCAGCGACCGGGGTAGATCAGAGGATGCTGTAGAGGTTCTTCAGCAGTTAATAATTTATGTCATTGAGTATGGTTTGGGGCTGCTGACAGTATCAAAGAGCCAGCTTAAAAGGTTGGAGCGCATACAGAATGCTGCCATGCGGTTAATCCTGGGGTGCACAAAGGACACACCAATTATATGCATGAGGCATATCCTGGCGTTACAAACAATGACAGATAGGCATAGGGTCCTTCAGGCCAAATGATACCTGAGAGTTGCCGCAGACAGGGATCACCCGCTGCATGCAGCAATGGATATGGTTAAGGGTCATAGACTAAGACGAGGCAGGACCTGGATGGCACAGACAGAACTTTCTATACGTCAGGTGTGTGATCTAGAGACCATCAATCGTGAAAGAGAGTGGGTTGAAGTTCCGGAAGACATGACGGACTGGCACAATATAATAATAACACTGGGTCGTGAGTGCAGAGAATGGGCAGCGGGCCGCACAGAGTTTGAAGTGCAACAGCAGATCCAGAGCAACACACATAAAGGTGGCATAGTCATCTACACCGATGGGTCAGTGGTGAGAAACAGACGTAGTGGCTGGGGCTTTATTGCAAATGAGAAACAGACGTAGTGGCTGGGCCTTTATTGCAAAGGTTAATTGGCGAGTCTTGAAAAAGGAGAGTCTGGCTGGCATATGAGACTATGACCTCCAGCATGAGAATGGAGGTGGAGGCAGCAACAGCGGCATTCCGGTGGCTAGAGAAGACTACTGCAACACACGTTGTATTCATTACGGATTCAAAGAGTATGCTTAGCAAGATGGAGAAAGGAATGTTTCGTGTGGAATGGCTCTCGTCGCTTCAGAGGTCACAGATTTTGAGAATTGTATGGATATTTTGCCCTGGCCATGCGGGTGTATGGGGGAATGAACAGGCTGATAGGCTAGCATGGAATGCACCTCTTGGTGGTATTTTGCCTATGGACAAGGGGGGGGGGGTGGTCGTGCGCTTGTGGGACCAGGTGGAGAAGGCGGAGGAACAGATTGAGAACCCATATGTGGAAAGAATGAGATTGCGGGGGATCGGCAGGGATTCTGGAAGAATCTCAAAACTGAGAGGGAACACCAGGAGAACTTTTAATCAAATAGCTGTGGGAATGATTAGTAGTATGAATCTTCTCTGGCTGTTGAACGAGGGGACGGAGCACGTATGGGAATGTCCTGAGAGCAGTGATGTCGGTTCTTAACTCAACTCAACTCAACAACTCACTGTCTGTGTCTGTCTCTGCCTCTCTGTCTGTCTGTCTCTCTCTCTCTCTGTCTTTGTTTCTCTGTCTCTGTCTCTCTTTTTCTCTGCCTGCCTGCCTGCTTGCCTGCTTGTCTCTCTGTCTGTCTGTCTGTCTGTCTATGTCTCTGTATATATGTATCTCTATCTGCGTCTCTTTCTCTGTGTCTCTTTCTCTGTCTCAACTCACAAAGAAGTTTACGTGGTATGCAGGAGCGGTACAGGAGCTGTACATGCGTATCAGGAAATGCGCAACCGTATAGAAACATACCCTGATGTAACCAGATAATGATTCAGCACAACACACATTTATTATCAACAATTCCCATCCCAATGCGAGAGGGTAACTCACCTGAAATATCAAAGTCAGTGTAATCAACAGTCCACACACAGCCATGCCCCCGAGTCCTATCAGCTGTGATGTCCGTCTTCCCAACTTGTCCATTAGAAGGATGGTGGTTATGGACGTTATCAACATGACACCGCCCACGGCTCCGGTGGTGTATGTTGCCACAGATTCGGAACCAGTGCTGGCTTTAAACAAACTTGTGGAATAGAAAAATATCTGTGGACGAGAATTTAACAGTTCACCGTATTCAGTTCGATTACCACTGCTATTACGCTTACACAAGTTAATTGTCTGTCCTTTATTTGACGTCCAAATCAGCGCCAGTATATTATCGGCTGTTTGTGATTTGCAGCCTAAATTATGTTGATGTATGAATGAAATAACGCATGAGAGGCAAGGATAAGCAGGGGTGAATGTCAGACGGGCCTGTGTGCCCAATTCTTAACCCTTTGAAAATAAAGGTTTTCGTACGTTCGTTTGTTCGTTCAGTATACTAATAAACTACTTTTAATGACTGTGGGATTTTCGAAAATATCGCCGTTCCAAGTTGTGTATTTACCTATTATGTTGCATGAACTCCACAGAGGGTGAATACAAAACTTTGACCGGCAATATTTTCAAAAACCCCAACACTGATTAAAAATACGCCCTATATAAACAATCACTAATTGGTGCCTGCACAGAAAAGCGGGAGTAAAATGGTACGACAGAATCACCAATGTAGAGCTCATGGAGAGAACTAAAGTTCCAGTGAACACAAATTGAGAAAACCTGAGGACAATACAACTAAGCTCTCTTGTCTGGAACCCATAAGGCTAACGAAATAACGGGCGACCTTAAAATACATTGAGGATAAAATTATGCGAATGAATAATATTGGGAAGACATGGGGAGGAAGCTGTAGGATATAGCAAAAGATAGAACGGTTTAGCGTGGTTTGGTTGAGGGTCAATGTCCAAATGCATGGATAAAGGGCTGAAGAAGAAGAAGAAGTTTGCTATTGCTTTCTGAATGACCGACGCTCATATAAATGTTAAAAATCAACACATACGTGTACTTATTATGCTTTAGTCAGTTGTTCCATTACACTGGTACATGGTAGTTCTCATTTTAACCCATTCCAATCCGAAAGATTGTTATATTATCTCACTAAATCACGAGCGTCCTCTGAAAGTATTGGAGAGATTGACTAACGAGATCATGGTCTCATAACTCCAAGAACGGAACATCCCAACGGCACCCCCACCTGGTAGACAGAGTATCCAAGGGAGACCGAGTTTCCACAGGGGTAAGTAAACAACTCTGCAGCTCTGAGCAGAGCAGGGCACTCATTTGCCCTGACAGTCGAAAACTGCTCCCAGATGCGCCTTAATGGGTGTAAAGAGTCATTTGCGTACACAGCTGATAACTTCGAGTAAAAGTACGTTGGGCAGACAATGTTATAGATATTTCATAATCACGGACCTTCGGAACCTTCTTAGAGATAGCAAACAATGAGAGATGACTGCCAGATGACTGTGAGAGAACAGCTGTCAGGGTGTAGAAACGTAAACACTCAAGCCACAAACGATAGGCTGCACAGTTTATTGCCTGGCATATTTCACAGTATCTCTTCAGATGCATACTGCAGGATTGTATAACAAATGAAGTGAATTGCTATCTACACCACAGAATGGTATAGAAAACCCAATTGCCTCAACCCAATTGAATAGTGAAAATCACAACTTATATCTTAACATAGCAAAAACAAAGATAATGCATACAGATAAAACTACTATGGAGAAAGAAACATATGTTAATGAGGAATAATTGGAGGTGGTGGACAATTTTGAATATCTTGAGTCATTGATTACTAACAACGGTGACACAATGAAAGAAATTAAACGACGATCATCAATTGCTCTTCAAAGACTAAAACAACTGAATAAATTATGGAGTGGGACATATAGAACTACAAAGGTTAGATTTTGAAGAGCATGTATCTTTCCCATTGCAACATACGCCTGTGAGACCTGGACACTTACTAAACAAGCTGAACAGCGCATACATGCCTTTGAATGTAAATATTATAGACAAATTCTAAAAATATCTTGGGTACTCTGGCCAAGGGGTTAACGACATTGTTCGTAATCCTGAATATCCAAGTACGGAAAACAGCAGCTTCAAGAATCGGCAGCGGTTCGAGCCGCGTTGGTAACTTACGGGGGTATGTGAGCCGTAGTTCAGAAAGAAATGACAAAACTACTGAACGTAAAACTTGCCTTGTACGTCAACAGCAGCTGAAAAATGCTGGTGTTGACTGCAACGTCCTGTACGGGATATGCAACATGAAAAAAGAACAAATGCATCCATACTTCAAGAGCTGAATATTGAAGAAAGTTGGCTATTAAAGACAATGAAATAAAGGAAATTGAAATATTTTGGTCACTTGAAACGTCACGAAAGTTTGGAGAGAACAATAATGGAGGGGTATATGCCTGGGAAGAGAGGAAGAGGAAGGCCAAAGAGAAGATGGGTGCAGGATGTGGCGGATGATCTCCAGATGGGTGTATCGGACGCGGGTCATTTTGCTTATGATCGAGAGGTTTTCTGGAAGGTTGTTATGGAAGCGAGGTTCTACAAAGGACATGCTACTGAATGAATGAACGAATGAATGAATGAATGAATGAATGAATGAATGAATGAATGAATGAATGAATGAATGAATGAATGAATGAATGAAGTGAATATATGAATAATATTTCGACTGAAATAAATATCACACGTAGTCAGTACTACTGTGGAATAATCGTGACAGTAATCACAGAGTGATTTTTTTATGGAGAAAGACTGGATAAGGCCTGTCTAAACATGCTAATTTCATCGGGATTCCAAAAAATGATTCCATTCATCTTTCATTGTTTACTACTCCGTCATGAGTAATCTCATGACAAATGTCCCCACTTGAGATGACTACTCTATTCCTTGTACACATGATTCCTCACGGTAACTAACTATAACAGCAAACAAACGAACGAACTGATTTTCAAAAGGTTAAGAATTTGGCACGCAGACCCGTCGAACATTCTGCCAGTCTTATATCTCTTCACACTATTTTACCAATACATCACATATTAGGCTAGTCTTTAACAACAATAGCATCAATATATGTATTATAAAAGCATGGAAAATGTACAAAAATCGTTACCACATGACCCACTAACATTAATTTAATTTTCATTCGCTCGCTTTGAAGTCAACGGTAGTCCATACATGTGATATTACATCTAGTGCACGGAACTGATTTTTACGTGTGGATTAGATTTCCAACATCATGGCAATCCGTAACCCCATTAATGCTTTGCTCCTGTGCCAACGAATATCACACAAAAAGCTCCTTGCTGCCCCATAGGGAAAGTGAAACAGACAGCAGTTCTAACAGAACCAACATCACTCACATGCAACGCATAAGACGGCTGCCAGAATGTCAACACAACAGTCCACCACTAAAATTACAGCTAATCGGAAGCATCACTCACTAGAAAAACCAGTGGTTGTACATGCACTACAGAATAAAGTAACCCGCTTAGTTCAGCAACCAGCCACCCGCCAGTTTTCTGAACGTACAGTTCACAATACAAACCTCCATGGACAAATGAAAAAGCATTCCATATGAAATGCTAATCTCAGTGTCGCACTAAACTCACTAAACTAGCCCAGTAGCTAGCTGGGCGACGGGATCATGTACTACAAGTCCACAATGAGGAAAGTGCCTAAGTAAACTGTATCCAACAGCAAAGGCACACCAAGGCCTTAGCCTTAACGGATCACCCATCTATCCGCCATATTGAAGCAGAAGGCCAATAAGAGATGACATAAGAGTGCCAGTTAACTCTGTGGTTATACTGAAAAAGAATAATCACTATACTATATTTCAATTCTCTTTGACATTTCCTTCACAGACAGAGTAACGACTTTTATAGCCAGCTCCTTACACAGTCACGTCATTTTACTATTCATTTGTTTGTCATTCAATTCATGGGTTGCTCTGGACAACACATACGCACATTTAACATTAAAATAAAACGGACAACAATGCCACTTACACCGCCGATGCCAGAAAACTGTACAGAGAACTGCAAGATAATCGCAATCATTAACGGGCGTCGTAAACTTGCAGTTTTGAATAACTGTAGAACGGATACCTGCCGAATTCAAGAAAGCGGGAATAAAATAGACATAGCAATGTAGTAAAAATAGGTAAATGTACATACAACTACAGGGAGCCACGGTGGTGTAGTGGCTACACGCTCATATGCTGGCCCGGTGGTCATGGGTTCGATTCTCTTGGGGTCGGATTCGAATTTATAAAATTGACCTAGGCTCCCAGGTCGACCCAGTCTGAAAATGATAGCAATTCTGACAAAAGTAAACACGGGCACGCATATAAAAGCCAGCATAAGGCCGCAGACAGTCAGCCACGACCAACTGTGTAATTCTAGTGGCGGACTGTTGTGTTGGCATTCTGGCGGCGGCCTTATGCTGACTTGTGTATACGTGTGCGTACTGTTGGCAAGAAACGTTGCCGACATGATGCTCTCCACATCACCCACTGGTTGCCGATTGGTCTATACAAATCTGGGTCTAGCACCATATACCTCACGCGTTTTCAGGCGAGTACAACGGTCCTTTACTTACTTTACTTTACAAACTAACCGCCGCTGTGGGTTAGGGGATTGTAAGACTCGTAGTTTCATCATTCCCTGCCATACTGAATCGAGGGTTCGAAATCAGCTGAGTGTGATTTTGAAGCAAACCGCTTTGCGTTATTGTCATTGATTATGAGGACGGTCGTTTAGAAAGCAATGGCAAACTTAAATGTTTGCATATCCTTTACAGGACATTGCTGTCAACATCAGCATCTTTCAGCTAATTGTTGATTTCTTGGCAAGATTACGCTCAGTAGTTTGCCATTGCTTTCTGAGCGGCCGGCTCACATACCCTGTAAGTTACCGACGCGATTCGAACCACTGCTGATTCTCACCGTCGTCACGTTACCCACCAGTGTATACGAGATTACGGAGAAAAGTCGCTAATCTCTAGGCCAGGAAGCCGGCTAATAGCAAATTCTTCTTCTTCTTCTTCTTCTTCTTCTTCTTCTTCTTCTTCTTCTTCTTCTTCTTCTTCTTCAGCGTTCCGAGCCATTGAGGTTCTTTGCTGCAGATTACTGAACCAAAATATTTTAGCTGCATATCCTTTACAGGACATCGCAGCCACACCCCCCCCCCCAATTTTTTTTTGCTGTT
This sequence comes from Cepaea hortensis, assembly GCA_963921405.1. NCBI lineage: Eukaryota > Metazoa > Mollusca > Gastropoda > Stylommatophora > Helicidae > Cepaea > Cepaea hortensis. The sequence continues at coordinate 34,184,996 of OY992887.1, read as the reverse complement.
TGTGATTTCTTGGCAAGTTTATGTTCAGTAGTTTGCCATTGCTTTCTGAATGTAGCAATGGCGATACTAATGTAGCAACAGGACATACTAATGTAGCAACAGGTGCTACTAATGTAGGAACAGGTGATTTAATGTAGCAACAAGCGGTACCAATGTAGCAACAGGTTATACTAATGTAACAGTAGGCGATATTAATGTGGCAAAAGGCGATACTAATGTAGCAATAGGGAATACTAACGTAGCAACAGGTGATACTAATGTATCAACATGTGATACTAATGTAACAACAGGTGATACTAATGCAACAACAGGTGAGTCTAATGCAGCAACATGCGATACTAATGTAGCAACCCTGCTGGGTACAGTAACAGCACCAAAATACCTGCTGACTGCATGACGCCATCTCTTCTTTGATTTCCAGCATCTCTGATTCGACGTCCTCCTTGCCTCTCAGGGCTCTTAGAGCTGTTCATGGAGGTCAACACAGGCAGAGGTGATGTAATGTTCTTGTTAGTTACTTCCGTTGTATTTATTGTCAGTGATCATGGCTAGTGGCGGTGATTTTTATGGTAATAATAATGGGGATGGTGGTTGTGGTGAAGGTGTTGGTGGTGATAAAGATGGGAAGGGTGATTTGTGGTGGTGATTTTGATGATGACAAGGACAATATGTAGATGATGAATTGTGGTGATTTTCATGATAGTAATGATGTCTTGTGGTGGTGATTTTAATGATAATAATGATGACTTGTGGTGGTGATTTTCATGATAGTGATGATGACTTGTTGTGGTGATTTTCATGATAGTAATGATGACTTGTGGTGGTGATTTTCATGATAGTAATTATGACTTGTGGTGGTGATTTTCATGATAGTAATGATGACATGTGGTGGTGATTTTCATGATGGTAATTATGACTTGTGGTGGTGATTTTCAAGATAGTAATGACGACTTGTGGTGGTGATTTTCATGATAGTTATGATGACTTGTGGTGGTGATTTTCATATTAAAAATGATGACAAGGATGATTTGTGGTGGGGATTTTGTAGGTGATAATAATAACGAGGGTGACTTGACTTGTGCTTGGGATCGTGATAATGTTGTGATGATGACGATGGTGGTTTATGATGGTGATTTTGATGCTGGTAACGATGACAATGCTGACTTGTGGTGGTGATCATGATAATGATAATTTATGGTGGTGATAACGTTAATGATGATTATTTGTGTTGATGATCTTAATGAGAAAATTGATGATAATTTGTGGTGGTGATTGTGATAGTGGTGATAATTTGTGGTGGTGATCTTGATGAAAATTATGACGATAATAATTTGTGATGGTGACCTTGGAGAACCTGATGATAATGATGATGATTTGTGGTTGTGACCTAGATGATGATAATAATAATGATAATTATTTGTGGTAGTTAACTTGATAAACAATGATGAAGACGATGTCTTTTTGAGTGGCGTTAGTAAGGATGACAATGATGACTTGTGGTGACGATGGTAATGATGATAATGATATAGATGATGACAAGTGAACATCGTGACAATGATAATAATGATAATAATGAAAATGACATATTGTCTTGGTACTAATGATGATAGTTATTATGATGGTGTAAATCTTGTTAAACATGCAAAAATGTAACTTACCAAATTAACCGCTACATTATAAATGAATGTAAAGCACAATAATGATACATTTAAATGTGCACGTACAAAGATGTCGAGGTTAAGGTATTGGACCCTTCCTATTCTTTCCGGTAAATTTATCTTTTGATGGTGACATCATTCCTCATTGCAACATACGCCTGGAGACCTGGACTCTTATTAAACAAGCTAAATGCCCCTGAATATAAATATTATGGACGAGATCTAAGAATATCTTGGATAAAGAAAAGAACAAATGCATACTTAAAGAGTTAAATATTGAAGAAGGTTGGCTATTAAAGACGATAAAACAAAGACAATTAAAATATTTTGGTCACTTGAAACGACATGAAGGTTTGGAGAGAACAATAATCGTGGGGTAAATGCCTGGGAAAAGAGGAAGAAAAAGACCAAAGAGAAGATGGGTGCAGGATGTGGCGGATGATCTCCAGATGGGGGTATTTGACGCGGGACATCTTGCTTGTGATCGAGAGGTTTTCCGGAAAGTTGTTATGGGAGCGAGGTTCTGCAAATGACATGCTACTGAATGAATGAATGAATGAACGAATTAATTAATTAATTAATTAATTAATTAATGATTGAGTGGTGTGTCACATTTATGACTTAAAAGTTAATACGGGAGCAGACATGTATTATATGTATATCAAATAAAAGGGGTTACAAAGGGAAAACTACTGTAGCTGTCCATGGCAAATACAGACAGTCACTTACGACGATTAATCATCCCTAGCACTTAGTTACTAATGATTGTGACATTACCTTTGCTGCACTGTGTTTCGTCATTCTTGTTGATCAGCAAAAATCGCGGGCTCTCGGGGCAGAAAGGCAGAATGATTGCCTGCAACAAACAAGGGACGATTGCAAGTCCTGTTAAAAGAAACAAACATGACACAGTTGACAAATAACTAAGCATTTCCCCAGCTAAATATAAGGGAAAAGAAGGAAGGACAGTTGAATATTAGAATAAGAAGTTGCGTGGAATCAAAGATTGACAAGAAGAAAAACAAAGTGGTATACAAGGTAAGAATATCGACTTCATTGCACCTGGTTTTCCCCAGGGTGGGTCTCTTTCCGCAGGTCGGCCTGCCGAATAAACAGTAGTTGCATAACTTTTCGCACTCAGTTCCATCATTTTTAGACTGTTCGTGATTTCTTAGCAAGTTTACGTCAAGTATTTTGCTATTTCTGTCTGAACGACCGGCCCTTATACCATTTATGAAAGAAAACCAACGCAAAGCGGTCTGCTGCCAAATCGCCCGCCACTGTGTTTCGAACGTGGTATGTAGAATTACGAATTGCATTTATAAAAACTTCTACACAGTGCTGAAAGCGTCGCACAAAGCATGAACTCTGTAGCTCCAGCGACGACCCCCCGGAGTCTCTGAGAAAACTGCACTCTTGAAACGAATGACGTAGACCGGGATCGAAGCCAAAACCTTCGCAGAGCGAGGCAGGCGGTGAAACCAGTTGGCCTCGGAGACACCCTGACAAGAAGATTCCAGGTACAGACGGGGGATCACAAGTACACGACCAGTGCCACATTATACAGACTGTTGAAGGCAGCACAAGTACATGACCAGTGTGACATTATACAGACTGTTGAAGACATCACAAGTACACGACCAGTGTGACATTATACAGACTGTTGAAGGCATCACAAGTACATGACCAGTGTCACATTATACAGACTGTTGAAGGCATCACAAGTACATGACCAGTGTCACGTCACACAGACTGTTGAAGGCAGCACAAGTACACGACCAGTGTCACGTCACATAGACTGTTGAAGGCAGCACAAGTACATGATCAGTGTGACATTATACAGACTGTTGAAGGCATCACAAGTACACGACCAGTGTGACATTATACAGACTGTTGAAGGCATCACAAGTACATGACCAGTGTCACATTATACAGACTGTTGAAGGCATCACAAGTACACGACCAGTGTCACATTATACAGACTGTTGAAGGCATCACAAGTACATGACCAGTGTCACGTCACACAGACTGTTGAAGGCAGCACAAGTACACGACCAGTGTCACGTCACATAGACTGTTGAAGGCAGCACAAGTACATGACCAGTGTGACATTATACAGACTGTTGAAGGCAGCACAAGTACATGATCAGTGTGACATTATACAGACTGAAGGCATCACAAGTACACGACCAGTGTGACATTATACAGACTGTTGAAGGCATCACAAGTACATGACCAGTGTCACATTATACAGACTGTTGAAGGCATCACAAGTACACGACCAGTGTGACATTATACAGACTGTTGAAGGCATCACAAGTACATGACCAGTGTCACATTATACAGACTGTTGAAGGCATCACAAGTACACGATCAGTGTGACATTATACAGACTGTTGAAGGCATCACAAGTACACGACCAGTGTCACGTCACATAGACTGTTGAAGGCACCACAAGTACATGACCAGTGTCACATTATACAGACTGTTGAAGGCATCACAAGTACATGACCAGTGTCACGTCACACAGACTGTTGAAGGCAGCACAAGTACACGACCAGTGTCACGTCACATAGACTGTTGAAGGCACCACAAGTACATGACCAGTGTCACATTATACAGACTGTTGAAGGCATCAAAAGTACACGACCTGTATACAGACTGTTGAAGTACACGACCAGTGTGACATTATACAGACTGTTGAAGGCACAACAAGAACACGACCAGTGTCACGTCACACAGACTGTTGAAGGCACAACAAGAACACGACCAGAGTCACGTCACATAGACTGTTGAAGGAACTACACAATACATGACCAGTGTGTTACGGATGCATGAGCGCACCCAGACAAAGGCTGATGTCAGCTCTCAACGTTGGCTACAGCAGGAACAGACTGGCTATCTATTCCCCGCGTTCACTCAGACCTACAAATTGTGATGGTCCGTACTCTACACATAGTCACAACAGGTTCCTGCTACTGAATTTTGTAACATTTTATAGCTGGTAGGTTTTGTATCTAAGGCTAGCATGTCTGTCTGCCGGTAGGTTTTGTAACTAACGCTGTTATGATTGTCTGCCGGTAGGTTTTGTAACTAAGGTTGACATGTCTGTCTGCCAGTAGAGTTTGTAATTAAGGATGGCATGCCTGTCTGCCGGTAGGCTTTGTAACTAAGGCTGGCATAACTGTCTGCCGGTAGGTTTTGTAACTAAGGCTGTGATGCTTGTCTGCCGGTAGGTTTTGTAACTAAGGTTGGCACGTCTGTCTGCCGGTAAGTTTTGTAACTAAAGCTGGCATGCCTGTCTGCCGGTAGGTTTTGTAACTAAGGCTGGCATACCTATCTGCCGGTAGGTTTTGTGTGTTGTTTGTCCATCAAGAATGATGATGACCATTCATTTCATCCAGTGGGGTTGAAAGTATGGAGCCGTGAGTTCTAAGATAGCTGATAAGGCCTATTTTGGCTCGAAATGTTCTTTGACAATGTGGACAAAGAATGCTTGGCGTTTCTGGAGGAGGATTTCCTGCAGTGGTTTTTCTGTTCTGTCTTTCCTTCACAGCTCTTGCAGTCCTGGTTGCCTCACAAGTGACTGCACCCTTGCGTAATGATGCACGCCACGAATTTCGGTCTCTGGCCGCAGTCTCCCAGGTGTCTTGATGAATTCCAAAAACATTCACTGAGATTTTCAGAGTGTCTTTAAAGCGTTTCCTCTAGCCGCCTTGGGAGCGTTTACCACAACGCAACTCGCCGTAAAAAATTCGTTTAGGGAGCCTGTGATCTGGCATGCGAGTCAAGTGACCAGCCCAGCGAATCTGATTCTTCATTAGTATAGTGTGGATACTGGGCATGGACGCTCTTTCTAGGACTTAAGTGTCTGGGATCTTGTCTTGCCATTTAATCTTCAGTAACTTCCCAAGGCAGACTGTGTAGAAGTGGTTTAATTTCCCAGCGTGTCGCTTATAAACAGTCCAGGTTTCACAAGCATATAGCAGTGTGGATAATACAACCGCTTTGTAGACTTTCAGCTTTGTTTGCAGGCTTATTCCAATTCTGTCCCATATATTCTTGTACAGTCTGCCAAAGGTCGCGCTGGCCTTGGCGATTCTTGCATTCACTTCATCATCAATTGTGGCAGCTTGTGACACAGTGCTGCCAAGATAGGTGAATTTGTCCACAACGCTTAGACTATGACCATTCACTTTGATATTCGGCACAGTGTGATTATTCCCTGGAGATGGCTGGTACATAACTACAGTCTTCTCCAAATTGATACTGAGCTCAAAGTTGGCACAGGCATGTGAGAAAGCTGAAACATTATGTTGCATGTCCGCCTCTGAGTTGGCGTATAGAGCGCAATCATCAGCATATAGGAGCTCTCTGACGTTGTCACGGTAGGTTTTGTAACTAAGGCTGGCATGAATGTCTGCCGGTAGGTTTTGTAACTAAGGTGGGCATGCCTGTCTGCCGGTAGGTTTGTAACTAAGGTTGGCATGCCTGTCTGCCGGTAGGTTTTGTAACTAAGGTTGGCATGCCTGTCTGCCGGTAGGTTTGTAACTAAGGTTGGCATGCCTGTCTGCCGGTAGGTTTTGTAACTAAGGCTGGCATGCCTGTCTGCCAGTAGGTTTTGTAACTAAGGCTGGCATGCCTGTCTGCCGACCCGGTGGTCATGTATTTGATCTCTCAACGAGACAGATTTGATACATCACGTGGACTCCCGGGTCGACCCAGCTTATCATGGATTCTAGGAACAGTCTTGGCAAGTAAAGATGGCGGCCATGATAGTGACCGCTTCCAGTTGTTCTATACAATACAGGACTAGCGCCATTTGCCCAATAGGCCCCATGTCATATAAAAAAGTGGCCAAGGCGTTACCGACGCAGTTCGTAATTCCGCATACCCGTTTGAAACACAGTTTCGGGCGATTTGGCAGTGGACCGCCTTGCGTTGTTTGTTTTTTACTAAATGGTATGGGTTCGGTCGTTCAGAAAGCAAAAAGAAACTAAAACAAAAAAACAAAATAAACTAAAACAAACTACTGAATGTAAACTTGCCAAGAGTTCACGAAAATCATAAAACGACGTCCTGTAAAAGGATATGCAACATACTAACTTTAACATATAAAACTGTGCCTTTATTGTTACTTTATAGGCATATCCGAATTAGAATCTGTCGCATTCGGTTAACGACCACGCCTGACAGAAAGTACAGGTTTATGTCGACGCGACACGACCAGCCTTGTTATTTCTCATCTACAAACTTGAGAAGTGCTACAGGCAAAGATTCACATTAAGGATTTATCCTGGGAGCCCCAGAGGCGGGTGGCTAGACAATGTTCAAGGGTTCGATCCGCAACCGTGAGAATTCCGATGTTTCAAAATTGTCATGGGCTTCCAGGTCAGTCCAACATAAACTGGTACCAAGAATTTCATGAGAAGTAAAAGTGGTCGGCCTTAAGGTTTGACAAAGGTCCTTTACTTTATTATCTTTCATCCGCTCAACAGTAAAACAAATATGGCGGTTAACAGTTTCCCCTGGAAACTTCTAGTTACACGTAAATGTATGTATGTATGTCTATGTATAACTTTATATTGCGTCATATAGATCAAAGTGTCTTAACATACGCTTTACGACCCAGTTGGCCGTAATACACAACGAAAAGCAAAGAATAACATTTCTTGAAAAAAATCACAACTGTTATCAGAGAAATCTACTTAAACGTACTTGATAGCGTGTGATCAAACACGTTTGTTTTATTATATGCAGAGGATCACTTCATTTCCCCCAGATCAGATATCTCCATAAGTGCACTAGCCTCCCCTGACACATCGGTCACAGAGAACATCAGCACACCAATGATCACAATTAACACTGAAGAAATTGCCACACTCGTGAAATATTTTAGCTACATAATCACCGTCATTGAGAAGTGTTTAAAGGAAGTCAGAAATAGACTGGAGATATAAATGAAGAGCCTAAACTGTATAAAGAACCAAAGGAGAACAGCAGAAAACAAATTACAGTAACATTGTAGAGAGTATGCATCTTTCCCGTGGCAACATATGGACGTGAGTCACAGACTATCGCGGTGTCTAAAGAAGACAATCGGTTCTTTTGAACTTAAATAGTACATTACACATAGTTATACTTAAATATACATTATACATATTTATACTTAAATATTACATTAAACATATTTATATTTAAATATTACATTACACATATTTATACTCAAATATTACATTATATATATTTGTACTTAAATATTGACTTCCGGTCCCCAACATGGCGGTTAGGCATTGAACCGTGAAGTACTCTGGCCTGTTTATGCTTGTGCCTACGGTGTGCATTCGCATTTTCCTCATGTTGGACTAGTAGTACATGGTTCCGTCGCTCTGCTACTGGGTGAGTGCGTGGCGCGACACTGTGAGCTGTGAAATTCATGTGGAATGCTTTTACATCTGTCCGCTGTTTGCACAGTGAACTGCATGTTCGGAACAACGGCCGGCAGTCGCTGAATTTACTGATTTGCCTTTTCGGTTCACAAGTGCATTTTTCAGGAGAATCCAGGGAGTCGTCGCTGAAGTTATGGAGTTCGTGCTTTATGCGGATAGAGACCGAGCATTGTGGGATTAAACCCGTGTCAATGAAGTCTGTCTGGTGACTGCCAATTCGATCGACGATGAACTTTATTTTTCGTGGAAGACTTGTGTTGGCATTCTGGCGGCGGCATTATACACAGTGTACCTGTGCGGGCTGTTGGTTTGCCGAGACTCCTGCCTGTTTCAATTTTCACATTGGACAGTGGGGAGCATTTTGTGCGATATTCACTGGCACAGGAACGGAGCAAAATGGGGACGACCAGTTGCCGTGAAGTTTGAACCGCGACTAACAAACTAACCAACCAACCAACCAACCAACCAACCAACCAACCAGCCAGCCAGCCAGCCAGCCAGCCAACCAACCAACCACCTACCTACCTACCTACCTACCTAACTAACTAACTATAATTAAATATTACATTACACATACTTATACTTAAATATTACATTACACATATTTATACTAAAATATTACATTAGACATATTTGTACTACCGCCTAACAAGCAATTAGACAGTCGAATAGAGAGACTTTGGAGATATGAGTATGCATGTCGTATTTCATGGTGGAGAAATCAAATACTGAGGTTCTAAAAAAAAAAAAGCTGGGAATGAAAAGAATTGACGAAATAAATTAAAAAAAGGAGGCAAGCGAAATATTTCCGGCACGTTAAAAGCCATAACACTGTTATAAAAACCATACTGGAGGGTAAGAGGTAGACAACGATAAACGTGGGAAGATAACATCAAGAGATAGAAGAACAGCAATCAGACAGAATTTACAATCAAGGCGAGAGACATACAGTGTTGGAGATCTATTACAGCCAATCTTCATTGTGGAGACAGCACCTGATTGAATGAGACTACCGTGAACCAAAAATACAAATATTGCACTACTGGATTTGAACATCGAAGAAAACTGACACATAATCAATATCATGCCTCAGAAACTGAAATTCTTTGGCCAAATGAAACGTCACAATGGTTGGAAATAGCAGTGATGGAAGGAATGGTTCTTGGGAGAAGAAGGAGGGGAAGACCAACACGAAGATGGCAGACGGGACATTGAAGGAACCTTGGACGCGAAAATGCATGAGACAGAAGAACTGGTGGAAGATCAAAAATCTTGTAGGCGGGCCGTGATGTGGACGAGGTTCTGCAAAGGACCTGAAAGATGAGCGTTAGTGGAAGTGAAAGTAGGTGGAGGGTACATACCTAGTAAGATATCCCACTTGTCTTTCGTGCCAAACAGAACGGGGAAACCCAGAATCTGTGAGAACAGGAGTCCGACAACTGTGCCCAGTTGATGCACAACTCCCACCCCGCCTCGGGTACTGGACGTGCTGATCTCGGACAGGTACATGGGGACCAGGCTATTGTAGAGACCTGTAATGTGAAATCTAATTGTAGTAGTAGTCGTAGTAGTAGTAGTAGCAGTAGTAGTAGTAGTAATTGTAGTAGTAGTAGTAGTAGTAGTAGTAGTAGTAGTAGTAGTAGTAGTAGTAGTAGTAGTAGTAGTAGTAGTAGTAGTTGTTGTTGTTGTTGTTGTAGCAGTTGTAGTAGTAGTTGTAGCAGCAGTTGTAGTAGTAGTAGTAGTATTAGTAGTAGTAGTAGTAGTAGTAGTAGTAGTAGTAGTTGTAGTAGTAGTAGTATTAGTAGTAGTAGTAGTAGTAGTAGTAGTAGTAGTAGTAGTAGTTGTTGTTGTAGTAGTAGTTGTAGTAGTAGTAGTAGCAGCAGCAGCAGCAACAATAATAATTCAAGACAATCTATTAATTTAGCTCATGGAGTCAACAGGCTAAACAACTCCTACGTAGATCGGTCATCCCTCAAAACTCTGCTAAATTGCGGTCAACAAAGTTAACAAAGAAAAGACTTTTCATATTAGGTATTCGATGCATAATAAACGATTGCTCTTTCTTTCGCCCTTTCCCCATCAACGTATCTAGTTCTTTCGTTAAGTTTTCATGTTATTTGACCTCTGCCAGTTCTCCTGTCCGGAATATCTTGACCTTCAACATCTAATTCCTCGAACCAATTTATTATGGCTTTATCCTGCATCGTGAAGGTTTGCCCCTTGTGTTGTTCTCTCAGCTAAGACAATCAATTTAATTTTAGCTACGTTTCCTGCCCTGTTTATCGGGTTAACAACACAGAAATGAATGGAAATGTACAGCAGTATGTCATGCGTCAAATAAAGGCAAGACTAGAAGGTCAGGCATGTGACGACTAAAATGCGACGCCCTTGCCCATCGGAATAAAAAGACTCAAAAGTCAACATCATGCAGATCTACCAATGAAGACAGCACTAATGAGGTCCCCTCTGCTTGCTTGTGTTCGTTGGCTTGAGCTCCAACGCGAAGTCAACCTCAGGTTTAGGTCTTTCTCTGTTTATCAGCCTAGCGATACACTAAACACCAGAGCTTTAGCTAATAGTTGTCACGAATTGGCCGCCTTAACATCCCAGAATATTTTTCTCGGTCTCCAAATTTGAGAGGCCAAATTGAGAAAGAATGAATTAATCACACTACTCCAAAATTATCTAGTCGTGAGGTAAGATTATTCACAAAAAGCCTCTAGCCATGACGTAAGCTTGCAGATGGCAAGTAAAATGGCAACTAGATAATTAGTATACACCTTGGGAAACTGCTGACCCAGACATGCTGAATCAACAATGAAGGGGCCATGGACTGTGTAATTAAAACTGACCAGGCATGACACCTGATAAGCACAGGTAGGAAATCGCCAGGTGTGAACAACATTGACAGAGGGAGAGATAATAGCCCCAGGGCTGTAAACTAAGCCCCGCCCACTCTGACTGGCAGACTCAGGGAGGTGTGAACCAGGTCTGATAAGACAATTACCACTGTAGACTGTACCAGACAGAGAGGAGCAAGGTGTGATGGCCAGGTTGCGGGGATAATTGCAATTACCGTCAGCGGGAGATAAGAAGAATTTATGACGGGAATGCCAAAGAGATAATAGTGTCTCAGACACTGTCTGCTTGACTCAGCTTAAATAAGGGTCCCTAGCCTGTTTAATGTTAGATTAAATTTGACTTCAGAACAGGTGAGACAACCAGCTCGTTTTGCATGATTCTTAGGTTGCTAGATTTAACTAGGAGAATTAATTCTTAGTAACTAGTCGAGTTTTAGATGGATGTACTGACTTTCAGTCTATATCTGATCTAGGTTATTGCAAGAACTATCATTGTCATAGGTTACTTGAGTGGTCTTTCTGAGTTCTTTGTTCAATATCATGGTGCTGTAAGTGCTACTCTTCTGAGAAGTAGAAACTTATTGAAGGCAGGTCTTGTCTAGATATACTTGAGGTGTCGTAGCAGATGCTTGCCATCTCTTTCTAAACTAGACTAGTCCTTTTTGGTGTGTGCATTTGTTGTACAGAATATAGTCAACTGACTATTTATTTAATTCTTACAACAGCAGGTGATTAAACCGGGCAGCTCAGCAAATATAGCTGGTCTGTGTGGTAACTTCAATTAGACCTGTTGTATATCTCATTTTGTAGCTATACAATATTAGTACTCATTAATAATGCCTGATGCTATTATGTGAGTATCATTAGATGTCTATCTTGAAGTAATATAATGTTTACGGATATGTTGGATGTATGTATGTGTAATTTCATATGAATATACGATGCTAGGAATATGCTTCGTACATATTCTTTTTGTGTATATACATCTCATTTCGTATACCTACAAACTAACTAGTGCATTATGCTATTATGTTAAAGTATCATAATATGTCTAGTTTAATTAATGTTTTATGTGTATTTCATGTTTGGTATATTGATTTGTCATATGCAAGCCTATCAATATGACGTGTTATATTATGGTGTGCGCATTGGCACACTAACCATCGATTGCATTTGTAGCAGAGGTGTAATGGTACAGACAGTACCCACAAGTGTTATGGGGTATATGGTGCTAAACTTCCTCAGTGTATTGTGGGCGTGCGTCCCCGGTAATGCATGGAAACCTGGCACAGCTATTGGTCACGGCTTGTAAGCCCGGATGACCTGGCATTGTTATAATACACTTACCGACCCTGTGAGCTGCTAAACTAACATTGGACGGAGCGGCTGTACGACACAGAATTTCTGTATTAGCGATATGGACATGGGGCGGCAGAAATGTAATCATTACAGGCGTGTGAGACAATTGAAAAGCCCGTCCCAGACTAAAGACAGTAGGGAGAAGGAGGATGGTGAACGCAGTCGAGCTGAAAGATAAACTTGGCCAGACTGGTCATTGTATATGTTTGTGTTATATGTTTTAATTAGGATTGCGCTGATGTAGAACTGATATAACACATTCTTGACTTTCTTTCAAGCTCTCACAAGGAGCCCTATGTTATAGATCTCAAGACTAGAGACTACTGACTAGGAGTGTCAGGACTGACAGGATCTCAGAATACCGGCAAGCTGTTCTTTTTCTTTTGTTGTCTACTGGAGAGTGGGGATCTGGACCACAGTTCCAGATAGATGAAGTAACAAGTAAAGTTACGTAATGTTTCTCATCACAATATGTTATATGATTTCATCATCCTCATATTAAAAACCATCAGATGTCTATGATTAGCAAATAAATGTTGTAGTATTGTAACTCATAGTTCTGTCATTATATTTGTTCCAATTGTGCATACGTATTGTTGTGTACATTGGTGGGGGTTCACTTACACACCAAGGAAAGGAGCAGTCAGGGAGAAAACCTGTACTGAGATAGTCGTCTATACTAATATATTTAGACTTAAAACATCTATCTTAAGCTAACCTTCTCTTTCCTATACCTTGGCGAATATTCAGCTCAGTTCATTTCAATTTTGTAACGAGCCACTTAGAGCTGTACGTTGGATATTCAGGGCTTAATCTGTAGTTCAGCCATATAGATTTTGTCCCTAGTCAGTTTCTGACTATCTGGGGTTGCTCGCCAGTGAATAAGATTTTAATCTAGCCGGTGGGGCACCCCGACTTATGACAGATTGGGCTTCTCGTACGGTATTTGAATTCGGACTTCTCGCTTTCAATAGACTCCGGTACTAGACCCTAGACATACGATTTTAAAAGTTAACTCTTGTAATCTTCAGTCATCAAAATAGACTATCATCAAATGTAGCTACTTTTAGTTGAGGAAGTTTCAGAGTACATATATAACTTTTCAAAAGTGTATAACAGATAAGAACTTATGAGAACTACCTCATCTATCATTTATGGATAAGTATTTTAATTCTTATCATTTAGTGTATCATTCATCATTTAATGATAACTGATCACTTTAATCATATTTACATTGATGTGTTTGATGATTTAACTGCTTGATTGATTTGCCATTTTATGCTACTTATGCCATTTTCATTATGACATGTATGCAGTGCATTTTAATATTTATTTAGGTAAATATTAGTATTGATTACTGTGTAGTATATCTCTCACACTTACTTCACTGCGGTCGCCAGAAACTACTGGAATATTACTTTCAGTTGTCTTTCACTGCTGAGGTTTAACTCTACACATTGGTTTAGATTCTGCTGTCATTGGTTCACTCTTGTCTTTCTAGCTTAGCTCTGATTTTCATAGATACATAAGAGCTTACCTAATATAGCCATTAGCAAATATGGACTCACCTTCCCAGGATCTAGATTATCTGAAGGCGCGCACAGATTACTTAGAGTCCACGAGAAGGTTAGGCATAATAGAGGGCTTAACAGGAGAACAATTAGAAACATACATCAGAGACGAGATGAAAGAGTGGGACATGGCGGAGGAACAGATGAATAAAACAATTGATGAGTTATTTGAAGCAAAAGAGCGTAGCAAAACTGAAGAAGCAGAGATTAATATAAAGCATATGGAAGTAGTCAATGCAGAGAAGCTAACCTTTCTAGCGGAACATAAGGTAGGAGATATGGATGCTCACCCAACCAAGAAGGAAGGGACATCTTTGCCAACCACCGCGGAATCAGAGTTAGTGGACCGGGAACTACAGGTTCTCATTCGACCCTGTCCTAAACGGAAAAGAGGGAAGAAAAAACGTGCCAAAGGCACTTCAAACAGTCACAAACGTGATAACTGTTTGTACCACGGCAATGGTGGTTTAACTGTACAGGACCTTCAGGAAAACCACTTGACTTCTATGAGAAATGAATCTCGAGAGAAAGAGGAACTGAAGACAACCTTTAATGAGGTCGCAGGCGGAGACCTAGCCGATTCTCACATTCCCTTCTGTTCACAGAATCATGAAGTGGAATTACATCTGACTGAAATAGGGAGGATGGAAGTAACGGAATCCCAGGTGAATTTCATTACTGCAGCGCGGGAAGAATCACTAATTATCAGTTCAGATAATTTAACTGGTCCGCCAGTACAAGACTCCCAGGAATCTCATTTTACTTCAACGAGAGGTGAAACTCAAGAGGAAGATGACCTGAGGACATCTTTTAAGGAGGTCGGAGATCGAAAGGTAACCGACTTTATTATTCCCTTCAGCTCAGGAGAGGATGAAGTGGGATTAAATTTGACTGACAGTGGGATGAAGGATGACCCGGAACCCCTTGTGATCTTTGAGGCTGCAGCTCAGGACAAGACACTAGATCTCAGTTCAAATCATTTACCTAGTGTGATGGATTGCTTAGACAGCCCACCACAGGATGTACCGCAACTGGACTTAGCCCATGAAAGCAGGGCCAGAGAGGAACATCCAGACCAGGAAACAATTCCAGTTGTTATCTCACAGTATACCAGTTCGGAGACTCAGGAAACACAGGGAATTGTTAGGAGCCAGAATATGGACTCTGATATTGTGCAGACAACATTGTCTGTAGTTGCTAAAGAAGAAAATTCTTTGCACAAGATGGAGGAAGAAACGCCTATCATCTCATTAGCTGAAGTTATCAGGGAATTCCAGCAACAGGGACCTGAAGTAACAGAAGTCAAGAGTGGTTTGGAATCAACACTCTTAGGACTCAATCTACCCTTCAGTCAGGTCGATTTGATAGGAGTAGATCAGCTATTTGTGGATACTTTATTCAAAAGTAACTCCACTTTATCGCCCTGGAGTAACTATGTTATTTCTCAAGGCAGGACAACTTGGCACACTAAATTTCCAATTTCTAGCACGGTTTTCACACGAAACTCTAATGCAGAGAAACTCAGCCCATTAACTGATTATCAGGGGAAGAAACCGCAACACCGAGGAGGGAAGATTGTTACGCCCGACTTTGAAGGAGGAAAGCGCCAGTTGAATTTATATCATGGGACCATGATGTGTAACATTATTCCTTTCAAAAGGAAGTTATTGATGGATCAGTTGAGAATCTATAACGGACGGAGGAAAATCGCGGAGACAAGCTTTGCTGTGGCCAGCTTATGCAAGACCTCACTACGGGTACATCCTCGGCTGAAAGGAGTAAATCACGTGAGTGAATGGTGTAAAACAATTGCTGCCCAGAGGCGTAGAAGAATCCCGTTGATTGTGATCTTTCCCAGAGGGGTAAAATTACAACCTTCTGACAATTACCGGATTTTACCAAGCTATTGCATGGAATCCCGGCCGAAAACCAGGTACAAGGATCTATCCAGAGTATCTTTGGGTTATGGAAATGGAACGTCTTTATGCAGATGCAGGACAACCCACTGCCACAAGGAATATTGGAAACCTTTAGGCAGATACAGAACGGAGAGTGCTTAGGCATTATTCTGGGATGTACGGCGTGCTTTGACAAAAGATTTCTGGCAGAAACTTTTTTTTTAAGGGGAAAGCTCTGTCACGAATTGGCCGCCTTAACATCCCAGAATATTTTTCTCGGTCTCCAAATTTGAGAGGCCAAATTGAGAAAGAATGAATTAATCACACTACTCCAAAATTATCTAGTCGTGAGGTAAGATTATTCACAAAAAGCCTCTAGCCATGACGTAAGCTTGCAGATGGCAAGTAAAATGGCAACTAGATAATTAGTATACACCTTGGGAAACTGCTGACCCAGACATGCTGAATCAACAATGAAGGGGCCATGGACTGTGTAATTAAAACTGACCAGGCATGACACCTGATAAGCACAGGTAGGAAATCGCCAGGTGTGAACAACATTGACAGAGGGAGAGATAATAGCCCCAGGGCTGTAAACTAAGCCCCGCCCACTCTGACTGGCAGACTCAGGGAGGTGTGAACCAGGTCTGATAAGACAATTACCACTGTAGACTGTACCAGACAGAGAGGAGCAAGGTGTGATGGCCAGGTTGCGGGGATAATTGCAATTACCGTCAGCGGGAGATAAGAAGAATTTATGACGGGAATGCCAAAGAGATAATAGTGTCTCAGACACTGTCTGCTTGACTCAGCTTAAATAAGGGTCCCTAGCCTGTTTAATGTTAGATTAAATTTGACTTCAGAACAGGTGAGACAACCAGCTCGTTTTGCATGATTCTTAGGTTGCTAGATTTAACTAGGAGAATTAATTCTTAGTAACTAGTCGAGTTTTAGATGGATGTACTGACTTTCAGTCTATATCTGATCTAGGTTATTGCAAGAACTATCATTGTCATAGGTTACTTGAGTGGTCTTTCTGAGTTCTTTGTTCAATATCATGGTGCTGTAAGTGCTACTCTTCTGAGAAGTAGAAACTTATTGAAGGCAGGTCTTGTCTAGATATACTTGAGGTGTCGTAGCAGATGCTTGCCATCTCTTTCTAAACTAGACTAGTCCTTTTTGGTGTGTGCATTTGTTGTACAGAATATAGTCAACTGACTATTTATTTAATTCTTACAACAGCAGGTGATTAAACCGGGCAGCTCAGCAAATATAGCTGGTCTGTGTGGTAACTTCAATTAGACCTGTTGTATATCTCATTTTGTAGCTATACAATATTAGTACTCATTAATAATGCCTGATGCTATTATGTGAGTATCATTAGATGTCTATCTTGAAGTAATATAATGTTTACGGATATGTTGGATGTATGTATGTGTAATTTCATATGAATATACGATGCTAGGAATATGCTTCGTACATATTCTTTTTGTGTATATACATCTCATTTCGTATACCTACAAACTAACTAGTGCATTATGCTATTATGTTAAAGTATCATAATATGTCTAGTTTAATTAATGTTTTATGTGTATTTCATGTTTGGTATATTGATTTGTCATATGCAAGCCTATCAATATGACGTGTTATATTATGGTGTGCGCATTGGCACACTAACCATCGATTGCATTTGTAGCAGAGGTGTAATGGTACAGACAGTACCCACAAGTGTTATGGGGTATATGGTGCTAAACTTCCTCAGTGTATTGTGGGCGTGCGTCCCCGGTAATGCATGGAAACCTGGCACAGCTATTGGTCACGGCTTGTAAGCCCGGATGACCTGGCATTGTTATAATACACTTACCGACCCTGTGAGCTGCTAAACTAACATTGGACGGAGCGGCTGTACGACACAGAATTTCTGTATTAGCGATATGGACATGGGGCGGCAGAAATGTAATCATTACAGGCGTGTGAGACAATTGAAAAGCCCGTCCCAGACTAAAGACAGTAGGGAGAAGGAGGATGGTGAACGCAGTCGAGCTGAAAGATAAACTTGGCCAGACTGGTCATTGTATATGTTTGTGTTATATGTTTTAATTAGGATTGCGCTGATGTAGAACTGATATAACACATTCTTGACTTTCTTTCAAGCTCTCACAAGGAGCCCTATGTTATAGATCTCAAGACTAGAGACTACTGACTAGGAGTGTCAGGACTGACAGGATCTCAGAATACCGGCAAGCTGTTCTTTTTCTTTTGTTGTCTACTGGAGAGTGGGGATCTGGACCACAGTTCCAGATAGATGAAGTAACAAGTAAAGTTACGTAATGTTTCTCATCACAATATGTTATATGATTTCATCATCCTCATATTAAAAACCATCAGATGTCTATGATTAGCAAATAAATGTTGTAGTATTGTAACTCATAGTTCTGTCATTATATTTGTTCCAATTGTGCATACGTATTGTTGTGTACATTGGTGGGGGTTCACTTACACACCAAGGAAAGGAGCAGTCAGGGAGAAAACCTGTACTGAGATAGTCGTCTATACTAATATATTTAGACTTAAAACATCTATCTTAAGCTAACCTTCTCTTTCCTATACCTTGGCGAATATTCAGCTCAGTTCATTTCAATTTTGTAACGAGCCACTTAGAGCTGTACGTTGGATATTCAGGGCTTAATCTGTAGTTCAGCCATATAGATTTTGTCCCTAGTCAGTTTCTGACTATCTGGGGTTGCTCGCCAGTGAATAAGATTTTAATCTAGCCGGTGGGGCACCCCGACTTATGACAATAGTCTCCAAATCAGAAATTGGTTTAATGAAGTGTAAGAGCATACTGTAACATTGAGCATACCCAAAGACATGGTTCATTGTCACTTGTACAATATGTTCAAAATATCCATCTATCCATCATGTGCCATGCCGATAAGCGTGGGCGGTCATGTTCTGCCATCTCACTCGATCACCAGAGTCGTGGATCAGCTCCGTGTTCCTGTCTCGACCATGCCACGTGGCCAAGCCATCCAGGTATTTACTTTTCGGTCTTCCCCTTGGTCTCTTCCCTTCGATCCTGCCAGTCGTCACCAAGTTCTCCAAGTCATTTTTTCTCATTACATGTCCAAAAAAGTTGACCGTCTACATTTAATGACTCTAATCAGTTTACGATCCTTTTCCTTTGTTTCTTGAAGGACTTGTTCATTGGTTTTTCTGTCTGTCCATGGTATTCTTTGCATTTATCTCAGAAACCACATTTCCACAGCCATCAAATGTTTTTCAGCTTGACTGCTTATTCTCCACGCTTCACATCTAAACAAAAGTATATGTTCTATGAAGTACTTCAACACTCTTTTTCTCGTTTCATTTGATATCGTTTTATTGGTCAGTATGTTTTTCATCTTGCAAAAGGCTACCTTCGGAATGGCAATTCGTGTTCTAGTCTCTTCAAGGCATCTCCCATCAGATGTTATGACTGTGCCTAGATAACTGTATCGATTCACTTGCTTAAGAATATGCCCACAAGAGCACTCCCAAATACAGATATTGATACTGATCACAAACCAGTCATAATAAAAAAGATTTCATCACACAGGAGAATAAGAAACAAAAAAGTAACAACACATGTCATCAATTATAGGAGGCTGCAGGAAAATACAGTTAAAGACGAATTCAATCAAGAAATCCAAAACCTACATAAGAACATCCCTGATGACCACTCAAGCGTAGATAAGGAATGGACATGTTTCAAGGCTGCCATGCTCGACACACTGAAAAATAAATGTGGAACAAAGAAAGTAGGGCAAGACAAAAGATTAAGAACAGCCTGGCGGAACAACGAAGTTAAAGATAGCATATTCAAAAAGAAGGTAGCATTCAAAAAGTGGATCACAACTAAATCTGAACAGGACTATATTACTTATAGAATAGCACGACGTAATGCCAAACGAACAATTAGAGCATCTAAAGATGAATCCTGGAGAATATACGGTGAACAGATGGCGACCCTTAGCAAAGACTGCCCAAGAGAATTTTATAAACGTGTCACCACAATGAGAAACAGAGATGCATGTTACAACCCAACCACCATCATAAACAGCAAAAGAGGTATACCAATATTTAATCCACAACAAAGACTAGCAAGATGGGCAGAATACTTTCAAGAACTACTTAACCCCACACATAACATAGGAAACCTAACTTTTGTGCCTAAACGCCAGGGACAGCAAGAACCAAATTTCATACATGCAGAAGTCAAAGCAGTTATACAGAAAAGTCCTAAGAACAAATCACCAGGTCCAGATGGAATAACCACAGAAGCTATTCAGGCCTGTGGGGAAACAGGAGTTAAATGGCTAACAAGACTTTTTAATATAGGATGGGAAGAAAGAAAAGTCCCAGATGATTGGCAACAGGCAATAATAGTACCAATATGGAAAAAGAAAGGCAATATGAGAGAGTGCGAAACATACAGAGGTATATCACTCCTAAGCCATATAGGGAAAATGTATGCAAAACTTTTGGAACAAAGAGCTAGACCAATAGTTGAACAACAGTTAAGCAAAGCACAATTCGGTTTTCGGAAAGGTAAAAGTTGCACTGATGCATTATTTACACTTAGACAAATTTGTGAAAAAACTATTGAATATAGTGACCAGCAGAATATTGTGTTTGTAGATCAGGAAAAGGCTTTTGATAGAGTAGACAGATACAAATTATGGACCATCCTTGAAGACTATGGGATAGAAGGGCAACTGCTAGAAAATATCATAGCCATGTACCACTCGAGCCAAAGTGCAGTAAGAACACAGGAAGGTATATCAGATATGTTCACAGTCAATACAGGAGTGAGGCAGGGATGTGTGCTCTCTCCCCTGCTATTCAATATCTACATGGACAGAATTTCCAAAGAAGCAAGTCTCGACAGACCAGATTCAGAAAATTTAGAACTCTTTACTCCAGATGAAACAACTGACCCACAGGGAATAAATGAACTTCTATTTGCAGATGATCAGTGCCTGTTTTACAGCGATGAGGGCAGACTACAAAATCATATTACTAATCTGAGTTCAGCCTGCAGCAGATACAATATGAGTATAAACACAACCAAAACCGAAGTAATGCAAGTTAGCAGATCGCCAGGCCCACTAAATATACAGATAAATAACACACCTCTGAAACAAGTTAAAGAATTCAAATACCTTGGAAGTATGATCACAGAAGATGGCAGATTGGACAGAGAAATTGACATCAGATGTCAAAAAGCTAGTGCACTTACATATCAACTATCACCCTTACTGAAACATCCAAACATACCCATGTCCGCAAAACGACAGATAATAAACAGCATATTCACACCAACCCTATGCTACCAATCTCAAACCTGGACTTTATCCAAATTACACCTTCGCAAAATCAACACCTGCGAAATGAGATGCCTGAGGAGAGCTGCCAACTTAACAATCCGAGACCGAGTAAGAAATGCTGTTATCAGACAGACTGTGGGATCAACACCTTGTGCCACATTTATTGACAGACAGAAGATCAAGTGGTTTGGCCATGTCATTAGAATGCAACATCAACAACTACCATCACTGGCCTTACATCAAAGATCATCTGCGACGAGACCACGAGGACGTCCAAGAAGAAAATGGATTGACGACATCAGAGACATTGTACAACCTCACGGAATGACACTATCCAGTGCCGTCCACCGGGCACTGGAACGCAAATTATTCCTCCCCACGACGCTTGACGGCAGAAGTGGAAGATGATGATGATGATGATGATGATGACTCGCATATCACATTGTGGTATTTCCTTCTTCCCCGTGACGACCATAATCTGTGTCTTCTTAATATTCAGTTCTAACCCTAGTTGTTCACTGTGTGCAACAACCGCACCTACTAAATTTTGCAGGTTCACAATATGCTAGGGTTCAAATAATAGAGCAAGCTGCACGAAAAATCTACAGCACTTTCTCTGACTGTAACTACAGTTAGCTGCATATACTTTACAGGACGTCGCGATCAATCCCAGCTGCACGAAACATCTATAGCGCTTACTCTGACTGGCATTACAGTTAGCTGCATATCCTTTACAGGACGTTACAGTTAACGCCAGCATTTTTTGTTGTTTGTGATTTCTTGGCAAGTTTACGTTCAGTAGTTTTCCTGTGCTCTCTGAACTACCGGCAGTAATACCTTTATATGGAAACGAACGCAAGGCGGCCTGCTTCCAAATCGCCGGCAGCTGAGTTTCGAACGTGGCATGCGGGATTACGAATTGCATCTGTAACCCCTTCGCCACTGTCACTAGGTAATCATCATCGCTGATGCACTGTTTGTACCACAAGCTCTTCAAGAAGGTGACTTCACACAATCGAGAAGTGCACCAAGAAAGTCTGCTGGCAGACAACGAGCTGTACTGCAGTGGAAACTGAAGAAGGACTGACAGTCTTTCGGTTCGTTGTGTTGATGGGGGAGCTCTGCGAATGACTTCATACCTGCCAATGATCATACTTTTGGTATCTCTGTCTGTTTCTCCAGTGTTGTCCATGATGGCTAATGGGAAATCCTTATTGTCTTTGTCGTCGTCATCATCATCAGGATCTTCCACTTTTGACGTGAAGAGTTGTGGGGGAGGAATAGTTGACGTTCCAGCTCTCGATGGGTGGTACTAGATAGTGTCATTACACGTGATTGTACAATGTCTTTAATATAGTCAATTCATGTTCTTCTCGGGCGTCCTCTTGCTCTCGTGTAAGATCTTCGTTGATGTAGCGCCAGAGCTGGTAGTTGATGGTGTTGCATTCTAACGAGATGGCCGAACCATCTGATCTTCTGCCCTTCAATATGTGTGGTACAAGGTGTTGTTTCTCTGACTCATATACTATTGCTTTATTTGGCAGAGCGGCGTTGGTCAACACGCATCCACGTACACTCATATACATTGACAACCGAGAATAGGAAAAATACTTACCACAATGGCAGCCAATGATGAATCTGCCAACCACAACAGCTTCTATGGAATCAACTCTTCTACTGAGAAACATCAATGCGGACGCCACCACACCCAGGCATATATTCAACAGACAACCACGTTTTCTGAAGAAGACATTGATAGAATTCTTATAATCATGTAAACAGGCTCTGTGGCTAAGGGATTACGGACGAAATACGTATAGAACGTTCGAAATTCAGCTGTGGGCAATTTGGCAGCAGACTGCCATGCGTTGGTGTTTATAAAATGGCATGAGTGCCGGTGGTTCATAAAACAATTGCAAACTACTGAATGTAAACTTGCCAAGAAATCACAAATAGCCGTAAAGGGCTGCGACTGACTGCGACGTCTGTAAAGGATAAGCAAATAGCGTTTTTATTTTTAAATTACCCCGTGCAGTACTTGGCATAGAAGTGTTTTGGACCCAGTAGTACCAACAGCTCCCATGGTAACGTCTAGAAAATTTGCTGGTCTATTCAATGTAACATAACGCCCGAACTTTCTATGTTCCTGGAGGATACAATAAATTTAATGTGTACCTATACAAATGTAGAAACTTAAATTGAGAAATTGCACAAATTTGCACAACAATTTCGGAAACACCTAGTTGAAGCAACATACAAGAAGATTGTGGACAAGGAGGTGTCCTGAAAGCAGGATTAGAAACCAGATCGATTACATCTTGATTAACAGAAGGTTTCAAAATGCGTTAACTGTCGCAAAAACAGTTCCAAATGCAGACTGTTACAGTGATCAAATATAAATTACAGGAAATTGAAGGTAAAGGTAAAGAAAGTCAAGTATACACCAGAAAACACTAAATATGATCCGTGTGCATTGAAAAATGACAAGGAAATACAAGACAATGTTAACATAGAAGTAAAGAACAGATTTGATGTATTGTCTGAACTAGAGATATTATTTCAAGATGTGGATGATCAATGGGAAATGCTGAAGAATTCAATCAGTTTCGCTGCTGAAACAACTGTCACATAATTAAAGAAAGTAGGTCGTAAGAAATGGGTGACTAAAGAAATTTTAAGACTAATGGAAACTAGAAGACACAACAAAAATAATCCTGACAAATATGAAGAGATTCACAGAAAATTCAGAACAATATGTAAAGAAGCAAAAGAAGCATAGCTTGAGAAAACATGCACAGCAATTCAAACAAAAATAATAAAAATAAAAATGCCAAATTAATGCATAAAAGAATTCAGTGGCTGACTAATAAAAGAACACCTATTTCAACCAAGCTGCCTGAAGACAAAAAATGGAAAAATCATAATAAAAAAAGATACGATTTCACATGCATGGTCAGATTATGTGAAAAACCTTTATGATGATACAAGAGAAGAACAGAATGCTATTCGGATTAATAATGAAGGATCATAAATTTTAAAGATAGAAGTTGAGAATGCTCTTAACCATATGCAGTCTGGCAAGACCTCGGGTCCAGACAATATCTCAACAGAAATGATCAAAACCCTAGAAGAATATGGAATAGACCAAGTCACCAGACTGCTGAACGCAATATATGATACTGGATATAAACCTCCTGACTTATGTAACTCTATATTTATGGCAACCCCGAATAAATCAAGAGCCTTGGAATGCGATTAACATCGAACAATTAGTTTAATGAGTCACATCACGAAGATTTTACTAAGAATTATCATGCAAAGAGTTACGTGGAAAATATAACCCGAAATAGGAGAAGAACAATGTGGATTTGTAGAAGGCAAGGGTACAGTAAATGTTGCATATATGCTGAGAACATTAATTGAACGTTCTATAGACTTAAACAAAGATACATTTTTGCTTTATTGACTACACAAAGGCTTTCGATAAAGAAAGACATGTCAACATGATGAAGATGCTTGCAGATCTACAAATTGATGGGAAAGACCTTAGACTTGTGAAAACATATATTGGAAACAACAAGCTGCCATAAAGATTGATAATGATGTAGGCCAATATCAGCCTATTAAGAGAGGTGTGAGACAGGGATGTGTAATGTCTCCAGATCTTTTTTCCCTGTTCAGTGAACATATTGTAAGATATGTTGAAGATATGAAAGGAATCATCATTGGGGGATAAAACATCAATAACATTAGATATGAGGATGATAGAATACTGATTGCAGACACTGAACAGGATTTGCAGCATTTAGTAGACGCAATTTTTGCACACAGTGAACAACTAGGGTTATAATTAAATAGTAAGAAGACACAGATTATGGTCGTCACTGAGAAGAAGGAAATACCACAATGTAATAGGTGTAATAGTATGAAACAAGTGAATCGGTACAATTATCTCGGAACAGTCATACCATCTGACGAGAGAGGCCTAGAAGAGATTAGAACATGAATCGCCATGGCGAAGGCAGCCTTTTGCAAGATGGAAAACATATCGACCAATAAAAAGATGTCATTTGCAACGAGAAAATGAGTGTTGAGGTGCTAAATAGAACTTTCACTTTTATATGGATGTGAAGCGTGGGCAATAAGCAGACAGGCTGAAAAACATCTGATGGCCGTAGAAATGTGGTTTCTGGGGAAAATTCAAAGAATATCATGGGCAGATAGAAAAACCAATAAGCAAGTACTACAAGCAACAAATTAAAACCGTAAACCGATAACAGAAATTAAGCGTAGACAGTCACAATTCTTTGGCCATGTTATGAGAAGAAATAAACTGGAGAACTTGGTGACAACTGGCAAGATCAAGGGGGAAGAGAACAAAGGGAAGGCAGAGAAGTAAATACCATGATGGCTTGGCCACGTTGTATGGTTGAGATAAAAACACTGAGCTGATTCACGACTCTAGTGATCGCGTGTGATTGCGAAATATGACCGCCACGCTATTTGGCATGGCACATGATGATGATGATGATTATCTACACAATAAATCAACATTAGTTACCAAGTTTGATTATTCTCGAGCTATAAGGCCAGATACAATCTGACTCGGCAATCACTAGATCCGATAGTCATCACTTGGTGAAACATTGAATCAAAGGTATCATAAAGGGGAAAGGTATCACGGTTTAATCCTACTATTATATAATGTCGGTAGATTCGAACATCCACAGTCAGTGTTCCGTCATTTGATCTGCACAACACTAAGTATTTGTCAGGCCTGCACCCTGTCTAAATATATGTTTGTCTGCGCCAGTGTGTATATGTGTGTGTGTGTGTGTATGTGTGTGTGCGCGCGCGCGAGCACGTGTAAATGTGTATTTGTGTGTACACGCGCCTAACGCAATAGAAAGCGGAGTTAGAAGAATTACTAGCTTGAAAGCACAATTATCTGGGAAAACTATTTCCAGAATGTGTGCTCTTCGGCGAATAGTGACAGCCGAATTAATCAGTAATTTCGTTTTTACATAAATGTCTGAGTTTCCAACGCATCACAACATGATCGCCAGATTTCTGGGTGAATATTCTCACTCTTCCACACGTGGCGATTGAAACCGTGCCTCATGCAAATAGTTTCTATGATTATTGGAACTATTACAGGTTCCCACTTTATATACAAACCAATTTTACAGTTTTGTGCGATCGCTCGCATTGAACTCAAGCGTAGGCAAACTTGATACTGTAGTTTATGGTTGTATGTGGCTTGAAAAGACAAGATGATAATCGCTGGATGATTAGGAAAACTGAATGTCTCTTTTGTCAACATCCCTCACTGGGTGTACATGGAAACACAAGCATCCGTTTGATAATGAAAATTAAACAAACTGTACATTTAACTGGGTCAGTTCTTATTGATATATAAATATATATATTGTCACAATTTGTTATTGTTGACTTTGCCTATTATGTCGATTATTCAAAACAATATTTTTAAATTGTTACAGCTAAAGTATTATCCATTTATTCACTTCATATGATATATAACTCTGCAGTATGCACCTGACGAGATGTAGTGAAGTAAGCCAGGCAATAAATCCTGCATCATATTGTTTGTGACTTCTGTGTTGACACATATTGATTTTGTTGTGGAATATATAAACATAAATTGAGCATGAGTGCGTAGACGCGCGCGCGCGTGTGTGTGTGTGCGCGCGCGCGCGTGTGTGTGTCCATACACTTGTACGAAAAGAATGATAGATAGCAGTTATTACTGAATTACATTTGTGAAGACGACAGATAGCAATGAACGGTCAGTAAGTGAATTTTATAAGGTAAACCAGACGTGCTTTGCCCTTCACCCTTGAGTCAGCACCCCAGGGCGTGTTTAACCTTCAGTCGTGCTTCCTGATACCAGTGAACGACACTAGAGACCAAAATCTGGGTACAGAACCAGGACAGCTGGGGGCGGGGGGGGGGGGGCGGGGAGGAGCTGACCTGTAAGATGAATACCTAGTACCGGTACACCCAGGTCAAATGTACCGATTCTTTCAATATATTCGTCTTGAAGTAAATGGGTTTCTGGGGGTCTCCGGGCCAAGTGGTTAAGCCTGGTAGTTGAACAAGCAGCTAGAAAGTCGAATTGAGGCCCTGGACATGTGGATATACAGAAGAATCTCTCGTATTTCATGGAAACAAACACAATCAAATACAGAGGTTCTATAAAAACTGGGAATGAAAAGAGAGTTGATGAAAGAAATAAAAAAAAGAGGCAAGTGAAATATTTCGGCCACATTAAAATACAAATCACTCTCATAAAAATCATACTGGAGGGTAAGTTTGAAGGCAAGCGAGTAAGAGGTAGACAACGATACAAATGGAAAGATAACAGCAAGAGATGGACGAAAATCAATCTGACAGAATGTAGTCAGTGTCCTGTTCTTCCCCGAGAGGAGAGTGGGAATCAACAAGTACATCTTCAAACTTATTATCTGTTGGGATTATTGCCTGACTTTAGTCTACACTCCTCTCTTCTATCTTCCCTTCCATATATCTAGTGGTTTCACTCTCTCTCTGTTATTCTCTCAACACATACTCCGACAACAGTTTCTTTCAACAATAAACAAAAGATTTATTAATAAAACTATGTCTGGTGTATGTATGGATTTTGTAAGTGTAGTTGATAGGGTGTTCTATGGTTGGTGTTAGAAAGAACTCTGCATGTCTATCAGCGGTGTGGCTTCTCGCCCATACATTCTTCAAGATCACAGGACAGCACATCAAACAGGACAGAGCTCACCCGGGATTATCCGTATGCTTGAATCTGATGGTAAATCCGTTATTGAATGAAACAACTGTTCACCACTGATTCACTGTACAGTAATAAAAGTCCCGTAAGTTTATGACTGCGCTCGAGTCTGTTTCATGACGGTGCATATCCAACATCGAAAAAACCACCACCTCGTCACAGTTATTCCTATTGTCTATAGATTAATATCAATGTCTCTAATTGTCTATTCTTTCTTCCTTTATTTGTACCATACGTATGTAGTTGTACATATCCCTGCCTGCCGCAGTTTAACCTCTTTTCCTTTTTAAGGGTTTTAGTGGTATGTTCGTTTGAGCATACAGTGTTCTGTATTTTTTTCTTTATTTTATTCTTTCTTCATCTTAACCTTTTTTCTCAGGTTTGTTTGGTTCTCCGTATGTACTTTAGTTGTTTAATGTAGTACTCTTCATCCTGTCTCTGCTTTCACTAGGAGAGTAGAACCTGTGGATAAGTATAACAGATCCAGTGAGAAATGTCCGCCCCTTACTCCTACATATGCAAGTGTCCTTCTCCAGCCATAATGACAAGGCTTCCGAAGTACATCCGCATAAGACATATGAATTCACCAAAGTCTAAACTATCCATAAATAGAAAGAAATGGTAATTGCTATTCACACACATCTATATTCCTATGCTAAACTATATCTAATATCTTTATACCTTATTTAGGCATCTATGTTCCTGGAATTGAAAAAACACTTAGCGAATAACACACTATTATCCCCTCTTTCCATCATTAGGGACGTGTATTTCTATTCCCACTCAAGAACATATCTCCTTCAGGTCAGTTTGGAACACACACTAAACTTACACAAAGAATTGACCCTCTTTATATCGGTCATCTCTGCCGCATAGTCCTTGACCTTGCTTGACATCTCAAGTCCCTACTTCATTATCACCTTTTAGTGGAAAATTACAGAACTGGAACTTTTCCGTTATTCATTCACCCAGACCGCAATATGCTGTCCAATAATGCTGTCTGCCTTTGTTGCAAACCAATTTTTCCACGCGACAGATTTACCTGGCTGTCGGTGGGCACTTCCGTGTCTTGACCTATAAACACATTCGCCTGGTCACTTCGTTGTTTTTAACTCGGGAATTAACCGTTCGCCTGCCTGGTTTGTTAACCCTTCTTCTGCCTGGTTAGTCGGTGTATACAGTCGTCTATCTGGGAATCATTAACTCTCAGTATTTCACGACATAGGCCCCCTCTTAAGAGATTAGACCGCGTCGAATCTTTCTCACTGTAGGTTTGATTCCCATGATCCACAATCCTAGTCTTCTTCCTCCGGATCTGGATGTCTGGATAAGAAATCTGCTCATACCTTCTCCTTACCAAGGATGTATTCCCTTGTGAAGTCCCGTTGCAGCAACAACGTCCATCACATCCACCGTGCGTTGAGCTTCTGCGAAGTAGCTATTAACATCACGTGTTGATGATATGATTGGATCCTCACGTGGCTCACTTCATTATCCAGTAGGCGCTCTAATTGACACCCTACTATACTACTAACGACTGAAACTAGTGTTGGCTCCTCGCTCCTGTACGTTCAGTCGACCTACTTTCGACTTGCGTTAGCGACGGCTCACAATACAGACGGATTGTCCCATCTTGATTGTAACACTGCTTCCATGTCCTCTTGGTTTCCCCCGGCTTTGCCTCTGGGGATGTTCCGCCTCGTCCTCGTCGGACCGAGTCGTCTTTCCCAAACCTCCTGGACTTTTGCTTCCAGGACCATCTTGGGCGATATTGTATCTGGTCAGCCAATCTTCGGTTGGAGTCCTGGGTAATTCTCGCTTTTCCCGACGTTACCCACCCCTTCTGAACTTGGTTACCGGTGAAACTTTCACTCTTGTCCTTTCCCTGACTTGTGATTTCCCTCCTCCTGTCGTTGGGTAAATCTGACCTATCACGTACTGTCCCATAGGCCCTCCTAGGTTGTACTGGCGATCTCTGGTCTTCGTCTGGACTGGTAACTTTTGTCCCAATGGCTGCCATCACCATAAAGTGCGAAGCTTTGCTCCCGGATCTCTCTTCATATTTCCTAATGAGATGTCTAGGGAGATTTTTCTTCTCTTCCCCGATCCGCATTTTGTAGATGTTCTTGGACACCACCTTTTCCACAGGATAAGGTCCTTTCCATCCTACTTGGAGTATATTGGTCTCTGCTGGACTCCACACTTCCACTTTGTCTTCCACTTTAAGAGCTAGTTTCCTCTTAATTCGCTTGTTGGGTGGTGCTTTCTGGCACTCCGAACAAGACTTCACCCACCGGCGTACATCTCCGGTCATTCCTGGCCAGCAATAATGGCCGGATATTTGCTGCAAGGTCTCTCTGACACCCATATGTCGATTCTCGCCTATGATGTGTCCACTCTGAAGAATGTGAGGACGGTGGGTCTCTGGAACCACCCACTGCTCATGCAGGTTATCTCCCCTCCCAGCTCTCCGATAGAGTAGTTGATTCTTCAGAAAGTACTGTCCCCGTTCTGGTAGCTCAGCACTTCTTTGCAGCTTCCTGTAGCAAGGATGCAACGTAGTATCCTTCCTCTGGGCAGTATGCAATTCTCCTATCCCTGAGTTGTCGCATAGAGTCTCTGCCTCTTTTTCCTTCCCTTGAGATCCACTGACTACTGTTCCCTTGTGGGCTTGCGGTTTGGGCATCCCCAAAAAGACATATTTCGTGCCAATGATCATTGGAAATAAGGAGTCAGATAATACAGCAGCTGGAATAGTGCCCGTGACGTATCTGGATTTAATCTCCACCTTGGCGATTGGCAGCGTCATGGTAATAGCACTCCTCATTGCCGGCTGTATCTCTATGGTCTCCCCTGTAAGTTGGTCTGGGCTTACCAAGCTGGCGTCCACCACCGCTTCCCCATCCAAACCTGTATCGTAGAGACAAGCAACCTGTTGGCCATTTACTTCAATCAGTTCAACCACAGGTGGTCTCTCTTGGTCCTGAGTGTCTTTCATCTCCTTGACCGTTTCCTTGCCTTCCTCTTTTGATTCCTCGAGGTTGGTTATGCAATTGGCGTCGTTTGCCTTGCATCTGCAGTCCACAGTATTATGTGTTATCGACTGGCAGTGTGTGCACCATGTTCCCTTCCTAGGTTTCCGTGTGTCCTTTGTGTTCCTTTCTCCTTCGCCAACCTCAGCCTTGTCTGTGATCACCGATGTAGGAATCACTTTGCATGCTGCGAAGTAAGAACTTTTAGGTTTCGATCTGCAGTCCTTCGTGTTATGCGATGGTACCTTGCAGAATGAACACCACCTCTCAGACCACGGTCGTTTCGCTTGAGAATTCGAGGTGCTCTGGTTTCCTACCTTCACCTTCTCTGAACTCTCCTCTGTGTGCTTTATATAAGGTTCCACTTTTTCTCCTTCCCAGTTTTTAGGTTTCTTTTTCTCTGGTTTCTCCTGACCTTTGGTTTGTGTACTTAGTTCCTCAGTTTCCCCATGTACTTCCACAAACCTTTCCGCCAGCTTATTCACAACATCAATCCGTTCCGCCCCTTGTTCTCCCAAGAAGGTTCTGAGAGGTTTCGACATTTGCTTTCGCATCTGGTCGACCACCATCATCTCTTCGAGACTCTCATAATCCCTCTTGAATTCTGCCAAGTCCATCCATTTCTGGAGATAGGATTTTAGCCTTAGACTGTAGGCGGCGAATAATTCTCCCGGCTCTCGTCTAGACGATCTAAACTTCTTCCGATACGTTTGTGCTGTGACTTCATAATGTTTCATCAAAGCGGCTTTCAATTCCTCCTACTGATTTTCCTGTCCTGGTGGTAGGCGTGTGTAGACCTCGTAGCCCGAACCACGTAAAGACTGGGATACTTTAAGAGCCCATCTGGTTCTATCCAGTCCCATAGCGACTGCCATAGCCTCGAACCGATCCAAAAACTGGTATATCTTCTCTTTATTTTCATCAAAGACTGCCAAGGGAAACTTCATGGCATGGTAACCATGTCCACTCATGTAGGTTGCCCCAGGTGAAGATGAACTTCCTTCTGCTGCCTCTATTTCACCCTTAGTTTGTGTCTTGAGTTCTAACTCTTTCAAGCGGTATTCATGTTCCATTTCTTGTCTCCTGGCATTCTGTTCCATTTCCAGTTTCTTGGTCTCCTGGTCCATTTTCTTGGCCTCTTGTTCCATTTCCAGTCGCTTGGTCTCCTGGTCCATTTTCTTGGCCTCTTGTTCCATTTCCAGTCGCTTGGTCTCCTGGTCCATTTTCTTGGCCTCTTGTTCCATTTCCAGTCGCTTGGTCTCCTGGTCCATTTTCTTGGCCTCTTGTTCCATTTCCAGTCGCTTGGTCTCCACCTCTATTCTTCTCACTTCCCACTCGGTCTTGCGATCTTCTCGTTCTGCTTGACGAATCTCTCGCTCTCTTTCCTGGATGTAATCAGTTAAGTCTGAACCAGCCAACCCAATTTCTTCTCCGTTGGCCCTAAGTTCTGCTGTAGTTAGTTTGGGAGTGGCCATAGTTAAAGCAGGTAAGTCAGCCCGTTGAGTAAAGACACCTCAAGGCAGTAAAGAATACTCACTATAAACAGATAATCTACCTAGAACCTATATCATTAATCTATGCCTATCTACTATTATTAATCTACAACACCACACCGTACATCACAACCACTCTCTCATCCACAAGAGGAGATATAGGATAAAGACTTATGTAGACGTGTGACCGTGTGACTAGGTATGTAATGTGTCTTACCACCTATCCACA
This sequence comes from Cepaea hortensis, assembly GCA_963921405.1. Taxonomy (NCBI): domain Eukaryota; kingdom Metazoa; phylum Mollusca; class Gastropoda; order Stylommatophora; family Helicidae; genus Cepaea; species Cepaea hortensis. Next base: position 34,152,275 of record OY992887.1, on the reverse strand, counting down.
TTCACTCTGTCTGGAACTTTCTCACTGTAAAGTCACCAGCATTAATGAACTGTTTCTACCATAAATGTAATGGCACCATATATCCAATGGACGTCCTTCCATTAAAAGTCATCAATATATACTTCTTTTTCTTTTATTCCAATCAGTATGTCCCAACATGTAGGTACTCCGCTATGCCTGTGCCAATATGCAAGTACCCCTTTATTCATATGCCATGTTATGCCTCCAGGTCATATGGGTATTTTTCCTACCCCGCTCGCTCCACCAATTATGTCCTGTTCTTCCCCGAGAGGAGAGTGGGAATCAACAAGTACATCTTCAAACTTATTATCTGTTGGGATTATTGCCTGACTTTAGTCTACACTCCTCTCTTCTATCTTCCCTTCCATATATCTAGTGGTTTCACTCTCTCTCTGTTATTCTCTCAACACATACTCCGACAACAGTTTCTTTCAACAATAAACAAAAGATTTATTAATAAAACTATGTCTGGTGTATGTATGGATTTTGTAAGTGTAGTTGATAGGGTGTTCTATGGTTGGTGTTAGAAAGAACTCTGCATGTCTATCAGCGGTGTGGCTTCTCGCCCATACATTCTTCAAGATCACAGGACAGCACATCAAACAGGACAGAGCTCACCCGGGATTATCCGTATGCTTGAATCTGATGGTAAATCCGTTATTGAATGAAACAACTGTTCACCACTGATTCACTGTACAGTAATAAAAGTCCCGTAAGTTTATGACTGCGCTCGAGTCTGTTTCATGACGGTGCATATCCAACATCGAAAAAACCACCACCTCGTCACAGTTATTCCTATTGTCTATAGATTAATATCAATGTCTCTAATTGTCTATTCTTTCTTCCTTTATTTGTACCATACGTATGTAGTTGTACATATCCCTGCCTGCCGCAGTTTAACCTCTTTTCCTTTTTAAGGGTTTTAGTGGTATGTTCGTTTGAGCATACAGTGTTCTGTATTTTTTTCTTTATTTTATTCTTTCTTCATCTTAACCTTTTTTCTCAGGTTTGTTTGGTTCTCCGTATGTACTTTAGTTGTTTAATGTAGTACTCTTCATCCTGTCTCTGCTTTCACTAGGAGAGTAGAACCTGTGGATAAGTATAACAGATCCAGTGAGAATCTTACTCCTACATATGCAAGTGTCCTTCTCCAGCCATAATGACAAGGCTTCCGAAGTACATCCGCATAAGACATATGAATTCACCAAAGTCTAAACTATCCATAAATAGAAAGAAATGGTAATTGCTATTCACACACATCTATATTCCTATGCTAAACTATATCTAATATCTTTATACCTTATTTAGGCATCTATGTTCCTGGAATTGAAAAAACACTTAGCGAATAACACACTATTATCCCCTCTTTCCATCATTAGGGACGTGTATTTCTATTCCCACTCAAGAACATATCTCCTTCAGGTCAGTTTGGAACACACACTAAACTTACACAAAGAATTGACCCTCTTTATATCGGTCATCTCTGCCGCATAGTCCTTGACCTTGCTTGACATCTCAAGTCCCTACTTCATTATCACCTTTTAGTGGAAAATTACAGAACTGGAACTTTTCCGTTATTCATTCACCCAGACCGCAATATGCTGTCCAATAATGCTGTCTGCCTTTGTTGCAAACCAATTTTTCCACGCGACAGATTTACCTGGCTGTCGGTGGGCACTTCCGTGTCTTGACCTATAAACACATTCGCCTGGTCACTTCGTTGTTTTTAACTCGGGAATTAACCGTTCGCCTGCCTGGTTTGTTAACCCTTCTTCTGCCTGGTTAGTCGGTGTATACAATCGTCTATCTGGGAATCATTAACTCTCAGTATTTCACGACAGTCAGGGCGAGAGACAGTGTTGGAAATCCATTGCAGCCAACCTTCATTATGAATACGACACTTATATATTTATATACACACACATACACACACTTACTCACCCACACACCCACACACACTAATTCACTCACACATAAGGGTGCACGAGTGACCACTGAATCAGTACTCACCTGCCAACTTTGGTGGCAATGCATCTTGCAAAGAGTCCGCCGCAGCAGCCACCGATGGCAAACACCGAGACAGTTAGAGCAATGACTATCCTGGTAGTATCGTCTGTCAAGTGTCTCCCCATTCGTCTGTATATGCTCTCCTTTATAAACTCCCTGATAAGCTGGAGTTGATGAAGTCAAGAAATCAAATAAGGACATGAAGAATACTCGGCAAGCGTTTAGTTCAACATAGCAATAGAAAGAACTGAATTGCTTATGTGACTTTACATAATCTTGTGGACACTAGTCTAATATCCAGATTTCTTGTGACCAACTATCACAAAAGACACCTCTGGTCAGTACTGTGCTGGTCGTTTTATTTTCGTTTTTTCGTTTTGCTCTTGTTCTTATCAACCTCCTTGTCTTCGTCCTCCTTCTTCTTTCTCTGTTTTCCTCCTCGCCCATTCCACATCCTCCACCTCCTCCGCCTTCCTATTCTTTCTCTTCGCCTACATTAATTATTTTTTTTGTCTGTCTGTCTGTCTGTCTGTCTGTCTGTCTGTCTGTCTTTCTTTCTTTCTTTCTTTCTTTCTTTCTTTCTTTCTTTCTTTCTTTCTTTCTCAGTTAAGTACTTTACCATTGCTTTCTGAACAGCCAACCCCTAGTACCATCGAAATCAATGCAAAGTGGACTACTTCCAAATTGCCAGCAGCGGGTATCGAACCCTGGACACGGTATATCGGGGTTTATGAAACACATTCACTGCCTCTAAGCCATAACGCCAGGTCGTAGCCAAGTGTTATGTCCTCACGGCTGCAAGTCTGTGCCAGCTGGGTTGAGACAAGAACAGCTATCACAGCACTTAGGAAATTAACATACATGCTCCGTCCTCATCTTCAACACCCCCCCCCCCTCCCCCATACTAATGGTACCAGCTGCAATCTATTATGTGTCCGTAGGGCCTTTCCTCGTTGAATGTCATGTTTCAATAGCACTGGAGTCTTCTTCTTCTTCTGCGTTCATCCGGAGGTTTTTTTTTCTCCCCCGGATGTGACTGCGTTGTGCCTGTTTACAGCAGAGCTGAGTTCTTGCGCCGTTAGGCCGACACATCCGACTTCTGCGGGCATTTGTTGACCGGGTTAACCTTCCCGGGCACTGGAGTCTGAATAATACTAAAACAAACGAGAAGTAAAGCATCTTACCATTTGTGGTGAGTTGATGACTCCAAGATTGTATCCATACTGAGCTGACCCTACCGCAGCCCCAAATATGGCCATGATTAAACTGCACGTTAGACGCTGGGAAATACAATACATTTCATGGGTGTACATAGTTGACACATGCAGAGGCTATTTGGGCTAATAATAAACTATGCTGTGGATTAAAAGTTGCATATACTTTACAGGACGCCGCAGTCAACCCCAACATTTGTTGGCTGATTTGTGATTTCTTGGCAAGTTTAGGGAGTCTCCGTGACGAAGTGGTCAAGCCGTTTGACTTGGGCTCCAAAGGTTGTGGGCTCGATTCCGGGCCGCGTCCTTCGGTTCACGAGTGAATATTTTCGGAGACTCTTGAGGGTCGTCGCTAGAGCTACGGAATTCGTGCTTTGTGCGACGCTTTCCTCGCTGCGGAATAAGACCGAGCCACATGGGATAAAAAAAAAACCCGGTGCAGTGAACTCGACCCTGTCGACTTTTAAGCAACTTTTAAGCGACGTTCAGTAGTTTGCCATTGCTTTCTGAATGACCGGTACTCATAGCATTGAATGAAAACCAACGAAAGGTGGTCTGATGCAAAATCGCCTGCAGCTTTGGTTTGAACGCGGTATGCGGGATTACGGACTGCATACGTAAAAACCTTCGGCAAAGAACCAGCAAACTGTGGATATGTTAAGTAAATTGAATGTGCCAGTTTATATGAAAGGCGAGTGGGTTACTAAAATAAACAACAACAACAACAAATTTGATTTGAATAATGAGGACATAAACAACATTTTGCACAATTTATTACCCGTCATATTTCAATACATCTCATCAGGTGCATACTACACAAAAAAAAAACATTCAACATATAATGAAGTAGCGTACTGAATCATTTCAACCGAAATACACAAAACAAATCGTCATATGCTTCCATGTCACATTGGTAGCTTTAAAGAGACCATCATGCCTTTCTCTTTGCATAAATGTGTTTTACCCGAGTCAATAGTAGACGCCTCGGCAAATCTTATTTGATAATATCAAAATTGGAATATCCAGGGTTTGTCCGGAATGTGGTGACATTGAAATATATGACAGTGTGTTTTGTGTATCATGGTAGAAAGGATTCATTACGCTACTTCCGTATATCTTGAACCTGTTTTTATATAGAATACACCTGATTTTCTAGAACCGTCACACTGTGTAGTCATGAATGCATGGAGGAATCGGTGGTCAGTCTCTTTTTCACTTAGCGGACGACGAACTCGGACGTTGAACCCTCCCCCAAACTCGCTTATGGCATTATCTGTGCAACTTTGCCTGTTGCCATAACATATTTTCTATGGGCGCCGCTCTTTTGACCAGTGAACTACATGCCTGATACATCTATGCTGAGATTTGCACAGGATGGTGTGGGTGCTTATCTTTGCAGCCTGTGAAAGGGATTCTATGTGTGATTTTTTCTTGATCTTCTATTTTGTTCAGTTATTTTTTTTAGACAGCCAGGATCGAAGTGATTAGGTTATCTAGCAAGTAAGCTGTGTACTGTCTGGGTTTCTCCAGCTAACCAAAGGGTAGAGCAACTAATGCGCGAAACATCAATTTCATTGTGAGGTTGATTTTTACAGGTCCTAAATTGTGGGACTGAGATTGGCAAAAGCAACGTAAGGTGAGGTCCTACAGCAAGAGAAGAAACTGTCGTTTGAGTGTGAAGTGTTGGGCTTTCATATACTCTTGGCCACCGCGTTGCTCCCAGACAATTAACAGACATTTATCAGACAACTAACAGACAATTATCAGAAAACTAACAGACAATTATCAGACAACTAACAGACCAGTAAGAGACAATTATCAAGTCCGCAATTAACAGACAATTCCCAGACTATAACAAATCAATTCCCAGACAATTGTGAAAGTTTGAAGACTGAGCACAACCCACTACTAGCAACGCTGATCGTATTCCGGTACGAATCTTGGACCGTGTCCACATCGGACTGGAAGTACTAGACTGGAATTTCGCTCTTGTTTGAGCTCTCGTCTGACGTAGACAAGGTTTGTACTGGAATAGATCAGCGTTGCCAGTATTGGATTGTACTGAGTCTTCTAACCTCAAATCCCGATACAACCAAATAAATCAATTGTGAAAGTTATCTTGCGCCCATTTTCCGAATCTGGGTCGTCTCTAGATTGGAAAAGAATATACCCGCGACTTTTGTAGATTGACATGGGACAACTGTCTGGGAAATCAGGTGCGCTAACAGTTTTGCCACAGAGACTCAACAAATCACTCTTTGAATAAACTGATAATGGTTAGACAATGTAAGGAGTAGCTGATGACCATTTGCTTGATGACTTTGGTGTAGAGTGGATAACACTGGGTCCTTGCCGTATGGACAGACGATAGTTTGTTACCTTGTGGTTCAAAAAAAAAAAAAAAAAGGCGCAATAACTTCTCAATTGCACAAACACTGAGCTGATTTGTAGAGAAAATGTGTTTTCCATGCTGCAAGATCCCTCTCACGGCCTGCCTAGTTTACTCCAGAGGACAAGTAACATCAATACGTCTGGAACAAGACAAGCTGCAGAAACTGCCTGATCAGTAAAGCAATGCTCTAACTGTCCGTCTGCCGCAGAAATTTCGATCCTAGATCAGTTGCAGACCAAGATTAAGAGCTTGGTATGTCCTGCCATGACATGTAGTCTTTCGGATGCATTTACTCGCACCAGGATAAGGTTTGTACCCTCCCAATTGCGCTCCTCCATCCTAAGCCGGAGTGGGTGGAAGGCATCATATATATACATATATGTTAATCTTACCTGTTCCACAACTAATTTTTCCCCTGTATCAAATGTCATGGTTAGAGCTGTTGGTATTTCCAATTCACCTCTTCAGTTCTTGGTGTGGGAAATCAGATCTCGACTAAATACAGGAAATAAGGATACAATTGAAAAAGATCAGGTAACATGACAGCAAGACAAACGTGTATTAAAATAAGTTATAATGATCTTTTATAGATGCAAATGAGTAATGAAAAGATGACAAAGCTGGGGAAAGTGCAAATGTAGTGTTTCAGAAGAATGCAGAGAATGTTGTAAACAGAGAAGAAATCAAACACCGAGGTTGTAATCTCTGCAGGCGTTATTTGAGCGCTGATTGTATTCAACAATAAGAATGAGACAAACAGCTTTCTTTCGTCATGTGATGAGAAGAGACGCATTAAAGAACATCGTGATAACAGGAAAGATCTACAGGAAGAGAGGCAGGGGCAGACAATAGAAATGATACTGAATGGACTAAGAGGGTTGTATGGAGAAATATCATCAGCAGAGTTGATCCAGAACACTAAAGACTCAGATCTGTGGAGAGACATTGGACGCCTACTCCAGCAGACAAGGCAAATGATGATGCTGATCAAAGCCATAAAGAAAGGGCAAAATAAAATGTATGGAACATAACAAGAAAAGATGTAGAATACAGAAATTAGTCTTATATGGCTAGGACATTCTAGGCAATAGTGTCAGAGAAAGATATGTGTGGAAAAACTTAAATCTTTAAAGCAGTTAACTAACTAATAGAACTGGCTACATACATAAGAAGTAGACCGTACATATTATATGGGCATGTCATAAGAAAGGTAAAATTGGAGAATGTCATCACAACGGGAAGGTTGGAGGGCAAGAGTGGCAGGGGAAGAGCAAGAGAAAAGAGAAAAGAGAGACAGTTTGAGATCATGACATGGAAGAACATTAGTATCAGAAATGACTGGCAGTTTACGAAACAAAAATCTGTGGACCGACATGATCACCAACGTCATACGGCATGGACTATAAAAAGCTATTGTAGAAAACATCCAAAATAAGCGACCATTAAACTTATCTTTAACTGAAAACTCATAAAGAAAAGAGAATTCAGCATTACAAATGTCGACAAGATTACGTCTTTTAACTGTTTAGATTACAAACTAATTATATTCCAGACGTGACATATCACATGCTTAAGATGTCAAAAATCTCTTTTATCGCAAAAGTACCATATCACAGACGTAACATGTTATAAATTAATGTCACAAATGCAACTTACCACAAACATAAGATGTCACAAACTTATTATATCGCAAACGTAACATGACTCGTTATTTCAAATGTCACAAACTAAATATAATACAAATGTAACATGTCTCTTACGTGAGATGTAACAACGAATTTTTCATAAATGTAACATATCGCATACTTGAGATGGTCATAATTATTTCGCAAACGTTATATTTCATATATTTGAATGTCATAAACTATTAATGTTTAGTATGAATGTCACAAACATATCACCTACCTGAGATCTCTTATACTAATTACATCCGTAATCTAAGCTTACAACATACTTGAGATGTCACAATATTGATACACGCGTAACATATCTCATAAGTAATAGGTTACAGACTAATCTTATCACAAACGTCACATAGCACATGCTTTCCCGTAACAAAGAAACTATATCACGAATGTAACATATCACATGTTTAAGATGACGCAATTTCACATATATATATAAACTTACTAAAATAATTCATTAACTAATATCATACACTTAACTTACGACATACTTATGTCACGAACTCACGATATCACAAACGTAACAAATCTCGCACTTCAGATGTCACAAAGGAAATTTATCACAAACTTAACATATCTCATACTTGAGGTGTAACATACTAAGTATATCGCAAACGTAACATTTAAAATACTTGAATGTCATAAACTAATTATATCTCATAAAACAAATATATCACAAACTTGACATAAACTAATTACATCTTAAACCTAAACATGTCACATAATCTCTTATATCGCAAACGTGACCTATCACATATTTAACACGTTCAAACTAAGGATGTCACAAACGTAATACACCATACACTTAAGATGCCACTTATTTATTATATTGCATTCCCACATTTGAGATGCCACAAACTAAATATATCACTAACATACGCTATGTCACACGTGAGATGTCATAAACTAATTAATTAAAATAAACAAAAACATATCACAAACTTGAGGTGTCATAGTCTAAATATAATAAATTACCTCGTACTTAAGACATCGTAAATTAGTTATATAACAAACAAACAAATATCACATGCTTGAGATGACACAAACTAAATATATCACATACATATCTTATACTCGAGATTTCATAAACTAATTATACAGCATTATATATCACATACTTGAGATATCACGAAATAATAACATCCCAAACTCAAAACAAATCACTTACTTGAGATGTCACAATATAAATATATTGTGTTCACTATTTTTCGGGACACACATGTGCCATTAAGAGAACTGATTACTGCTACCTCGTTGTACCATGGTCTACGTTATTGAGTAAGATAACATTGCACAACCCTTTGGTAGAATTCGTCAATGGATTATTTTTACTTTCTAATATCCTGTTCAAGTTTTTTGCCGTTAGATAGCGCCTTAATATTTCAGATAATGATATGAGATATATATTTGTTGGCTATATAATTAGTTTATGACATGTTTGAGTTTGCGATGATCGTGACATTGAAGAATGTGATATGTATTTGTTTGATATATAATTAGTTTATGACAACTCAAATATGTGAGATATATAAGTGTTTGCTATATAATAAGTTTATGACATTTGAGAGTGTGATATGTTTCTGTTTGCTATACAATTAGCTTACGACAACTCAAGGATGGGATATTTTTCGATTCAAGTCTACCGAATATGATGATGTTAAGATTCTGCCCACCTATTGTCTTCATATGGAAGCCGTGGTAGCGTAGTGGCTAGACTCTTGCCTGTAGGTAAGTTAGCCATGGGTTCAAATCCACATTCACATTGTAAGAACATACATAGGTTTCCAGGTCGACCCGGCCTAATAAAGGTACCACGAAACGCATTAAGGAGTGAAAGCGGCCGGGGTAACACTGAGCATATTACACACAAAGCGCTGGTTAGTCGACAAAAATATCTTTCTAGCACCATATGCACAAACGCTTTAAGGCATGTACAAATCTGTACTAATGTAGCTTAATCCTACTCCGCCGCTTTTTTGGCTACCTTCGGTTAGTATACTGACAGATGTAATCTGGGGAAAAGACATTGATTGAATACAAGCATACATACATGGCGCCCCCTCGAGTAAAGTAGGTGCGATCGTTTACTGTGACCTGCCGTGGTAATGCTAATTGCTGGCGATGCGGTGTTTCTTATTTGTTTATGAGACTAGACATAGCCACGCCACGAGGAGAGTGGACTGGTAGGATTGTCTAGATGTGAATAAAAACACACTGTTGCAGGTACGGAGAGGAGAGTGATGTATGGCTCGTTGCAGTCTGACACGAAACATTTTCAGCTTGCAGTTGAACGCGGTTCTTAAACTTACACGTCTTACTTATATAGTTAATTGCATATCCTTTTACAGGACGTTGTAGTCAACCCCAGCATTGTTATGCTGTTGTGATCTCTTGGCAAGTTTACGTTCAGTAGTTTCCCATTGCGTTCTGAACGACCAGCACCCATACCATTTCATAAAAAAAAAAAAACAAGGCAAGGCGGTCTGTTTCCAAATCGCCCACAGCTGTGTTTCGAACGCGGTATCCGAGATTACGAACCGCGCCAGTAGCCCCTTCGCTTGCTCCTAGCCGACTTACATACTCAGCTTAATCTTTAAAACAAACGGTCTTAAAATTACATTGTTATTACATACACCCATATTGCAGAAATTGTTTCTTAACTTACATGTCTTATTATATATACTCAACTTAAAGAAAGTGGTTTTTAAACTTACATTTTCTATAGCCAAGAGGTCGTAATATATAGTCTATAGCCAAGCCGTAATCCTGCATATAGCGTTCGAAACACAGAGGTGGGCTATTTGGAAGCAGACCGACTTGCGTTGGTTTTCACATAATGGTATGCCTGCTTGTCGTTTAGAAAGCAATGACAAAATACTGACATAAACTTGTCAAGAAATCACTAACAGCCAAAAACTGCTGTGGTAGACTATGACGTCATGTAAAGAAAACGCAACAAAGTTTATACGAAGATTGAAGAAACCTATCTTAGTTTTACTACACACACCCATCTTATAGACAGCGGTTCTTAAGTGTGTGTATACACACACACACACACACACACACACACACACACACATTTGTTACTTACCCAGATTAAAGAAAACGGTTCTTAAACTTACATTTCTGACTATATACACACAGCTTAAATAAAGCAGTTGTTAAAGTTATATTTCTTAGTATATACACACAGCTTAAATAAAGCAGTTGTTAAACTTACATTTCTTACTATATACAAGAAAGCGGTTCTTAAACTTACATTTCTAACTATATACAATTAGCTAAACGAAAGCGTTTCTTAAACTTACACTTCTAGCCACATACAGCTTAATGAAAGCGGTTCTGAAACTTACATTTCTACACGCAAACCCGCTTTGTTTGTTGTTCGTTTTGCTTGCGTGTCCTTAAACTTTTAAAGCGTATTACAATAGAACTGCTGCGCATTAATACGACTCGCGGAAGTGGCTCATTCGCGCTTCATCATTCCTCTTTTACAAATCCTGTTATGTTTGAATTGTTTATATTTTGAGCGTTATTATTTATTAAAATGTCATTATTATTCATGTTGTTTTTTTCTTCTTGAAAATGGTTATTATGATAGAGACGCCGGACATGCTAGGCGTAATTTTACGTATGTATTAATACTTTCTAGTCAGGTCTTTGTCGGATTTGACTGAGCTACCGTATGACAGTAGATGGTAATACCTGCTTTTTGTTAGCGCCAAATGTTGGGCGGCGCTCACCAAACCCGACACCTCACTTTGTGCCAACGGCTTTGGGCATAGGAGCGCAATTTGGAGGGTTCAAGACTTATTCTGATGCATGGCAATACAGCCTAAAGACTAAATGTCATGACAAGGTTGACCAGGCCCTAAACCTAGGCCACCAACTGGTCTAGGATCGAAGCTCCGACAGACGGACAGTTGGAGCATTGCTTTGCTAATCCAGTAACTTCTGCAGCATGAGTTATTCCAAATGTGTTGGTGTTATCTTTCCTCTGGAGCGAACTAGGCATACCGAGAGAGGGACATGATGCATGGGAAACACATGGTCTCTACAACTCAGTCAAGGCTTTGTGCCATGGACAGAAAATTGTGCCTTTTTTAAGGCACGATGTATCAATCTATCGTCTACCAAGACGACTTGGTGTCAGTACAGTAGTATTACTTTTTTAAATCTTTGTATATTTAAATAAAGAAAACACAAACAATAGGTGGCACTATTTATTGCCAGGCATATTTCATTGCATCTCGTTCGTGGCTTCTGTGTTTTAATTCACTAAGGAAATAAATTATTGTGAATTTCTGAAACGCTATTGTTGTTAATTTTCCTACGGAGATGTCTGTGACAAGGAACCTGAGTCCTTGTCAAGTATGTAAACCTGTTTTTGCTTGCCTGCGTCTCGTGCTCTTAAATGATTCAGTACCAAACAAAAAGTAGGCTTGAACCAAACATGGCATACAGTCACATGTAACAAAACAAATAACACGGTGACCCTTTATTTCGCATATCCTTTTATAGGACATTGCAGTCAACACCATCACTTTTCAGCTGCTGTTGATGTCTTGGCAAGTTTTTTTACGTTCTGTAGGTTGCCATTGCTTTCTGATCGACCGGCTCACATACCTCCATAAGTAACCAGCGCGACGCGATCCGCTGCCGAATCTCGCGCAGCTGTGTTTCGTACAACAGTATACGGGATTACGAGCAACGTCCATAACCCCTTCGCAAGGGAGACCGGCACGATGACCTTAGTATGGAAATATATCGTCCTCCTGTAAACATGGGAGGTTCCATTTGGCTACGTATTATCCTTCGGCGCTGAATCAGTTAACATACCTGTTTTCTATAATCACATCCTGATGCAGCCACGATCTTTCTGCGCATAGCCGACTTCAGTTTGGCATTTCTTGAAACCGGATTATTTGTCTTCCTCTTTGTTCTCTATTCTCTGGGCCAAAGTGCAATAACAGTTTGTTTCTGGAAATATAGGTCAGTGTTTATACAATTGTGATTTAAGGGCCTTGAACGCCTTGAACTATTTCCTTACATACCGAGTTGAGGGTTGGAAATCGCCCGCAAACCGACTTGCGTTGATTCCGTTGGTTTGGAAGTCGATCGTTCACAAAGCAATGGCAAACTACTGAAAATAAAAATTGCTTAGAAAATCATAAACGGCCAAAAAATACTGGAGTTGATTGTAAAGTCATGCAAAAGTCATGAATCAATCAATCAATCATGTGCCATGCCGGAAAGCGTGGGCGGTCATGACTCGCCATTTCACTCGGTCACCAGTGTCGTGGATCAGCTCCGTGTTCCTGTCTCGTCCATGCCATGTGGCTAAGCCATCCAGGTATTTTCCTCTCGGTTTTCCTCTTGGTCTGTTCCCTTCGATCTTGCCAGTTGTCACTAAGTTCTCCAATCCATTTCTTCTCATAACATGTCCAAAAAATTTTGACTGTCTACGTCTAATTTCTCTAATCAGTTTACGATGTTCATTTGTCTCCTGTAGTACTTGGTCATTGGTTTTTCTGTCTATCCATGGTATTCTTTACATTTTCCTCAGAAACCACATTTCTGCAGCCATCAGATGCTTTTCAGCTTGACTGCTCATTGTCCAAGTTTCACATCCATACAAAAGAACAGGCTCTATGTATCCCCTCAACACTCTTTTTCTCGTTTCAATTGACATCTTTTTATTGGTCAGAATGTTTTTCATCTTGCTAAAGGCTACTTTCGCCATGGCGATTCTTGTTCTAATCTCTTCAAGGCATCTCCCATCAGATGTTATGACTGTTCCAAGATAATTGTACCGATTCACTTGTTTAAGAATATTTCCATTCACTTGTATATTACATTGTGTCACTTCTTTCTTCCTACTGACGACCATAACCTGAGTCTTTCTACAATTTAATTCTAACCCCAGTTGCTCACTGTGTACAACAACCGCATCTACTAATTGTTGCAGGTCCTGCGCATTGTCTGCAAAATGAAAGTCATGAAACTAACTTTAAAAAAAAAAAAGAAAAAAAAAATCTGGTGCAGGACAGTAGTCTTAATTTTAGCGGAATACCAGGTTTATTAATTCGCTATATAAGCAAATAGTTAGATAACATAAAAGTCACACCTGCACCGTGGGGGAATTGTCCTCTTTATGGCCTGACAGTTCATAAATAAACACACAAAGTATTGTTTGGCTTCAAAGAAGTCAATAAAGGAAGTAGAGATTGGAAGACGCACTAGACAACATAAAATTTGAAAGCTATAGTTACCGACCGGAATTCGAACCTGTCACCTCTAAATAACGACGGTACCTCGCTGCAGGAACAAGTGTACTCCGACGCATGACCAACTAGACACGCTTAATAAAAGGTGTCTGCCAGCACAGTTTCACCTGTGAGTAGATGCTGTTCACCTGTTCCGACCCACCTAATTTCGCACAATCATAAAGTGCTAATCTTATAATAATTCATTTCTTCTATCATCTGTGCTGCCTTTCCTAATTCAATCATAATTTTAACATTACAGGTGCCAACCCTGGAAATTTTCCTAGGAGATATACTTGTAAGTCTAAGTATTGGTGCAATGACTGGTTTTATTAATTATTCGTTATATAGGCAAATGCAATCACAACACAAGCCTTCGCCAAGTGAACTTAAACACGACAACAAACAGTTAATGAAAATGAAAAGGATGAACACGAAGAGGCAACGTCAAATAAAATGTAATTCTTTCATTTGTTTCCTCCATGCAGAAATACCCTATATCAGTATTTCGAAATGTCTCACTATCACAAACCCGTTACCTTGCTTATGTTACTGTCATGTGTGAATTATCTATATAAGAGCTCTCGTTCTAAAACAGCCGGTGTGATGATGATAAGGTAGGGGGTTCAACCCCTAAATGGATCATTTGGACTAAAATGTTGACTTCTCGTCCTTGACTGGGGGTAATACATTACAAGTACCTCTAAAGTCGGAGTGGGTTCGCCTGATGGTGATCAGCTAATAGGGAAAGCTAATCCACTAGCAAAATTAAGTCCTGTGCTACTGGACGTAGTTTTTGTGGACTACGCTTGAATTCAAAGAGACCGAGCGACCCCCCCCCCCCCCCCCCCAAAGAAAGAAATTTAGAAAATTAACATCTGGAATTCTCCGTTATCGTCTTCCTAATTATCCTTTTTAGACTTCCATGCCTTTCTAATTTTCAAAATATTTCATAATTTTCATCTTTCCTTGTCCTACCAGTCAGTCTTCTTTAGTACTGTGTTCTTTTTTAAGCAGTTTCGAACCCTCGATTCGGTATGTCAGGGTATTGTGAAACTGTGGATCTCACCATCCAAGCTACAGACGCCGTTTATAAATACGAGGGTGCTTCAAATGGAAGCCAATGCTGTTGTATTGTAAACTGTCAATAATGTTGTTTAGGATGTCAAGAGTATTTAGCACAGTTTGCGGCGACTGCACTTGCCAGGAGGCCTTAATTCCTCAACTCAAGACCCCCTTCCATACATTGCAAGCTACTATATAGGCAGCAGATGACAGAGAAATTACAGTCACGGTACAGACGAACATGGTGACGACATTTTGACATGCACCAAAGAGGAACAGCGTTCTGTTATCCGCTTATCGTCTCGGCCTGCTCTTGCCCTACAGAACGGATTTCAGAGTTTCTGGACAGCATGTTTCAGCCGTTGGTTGCCAGCCTCCCTTCGTATATCAAAGACACCAACCACGCTATCTCCATCTTCGATTCCATCAGTTTCACTAACCCTTCTCAGTATCACATCTTCACTTTAGATGTGACTTCACTCTACACTTCCATTCCTCACTCTGACGGCCTTAAAGCCTTAGAATTTTTCTTGGAGAAAAGGCATAATCCCTCGATAGCCACTGGACCATTACTGCGTCTTGCGGAGTTAGTCCTCAACCTCAACTCGTTTGAGTTCAATGGGGACTACTTCGACCAGATCAGCGGTGTGGCCATGGGTACTAAGATGGGTCCCAGTTATGCCTGCCTCTTCATGGGCTATCTGGAGCACCAGGTATGGAGTCAGTACACCGGTAGGCTCCCGGAGCTCTACAGGAGGTACATTGACGACTGCTTTGGTGTCTCGGACATGCCCTTGCCTGACCTACAGAACTTCATTGCCTTTTTTTCAGACTTCCATCCCAGCATCAAACTTACCTCCACCATTTCTTCGTCGGCTGTCAATTTCTTAGACCTCACAGTCTCTTTAGGTTCCGCTGGTCTATGCACGACGGTTTATTATAAACCAACTGACTCGCACTCATTCCTTCTCTATACCTCCTCCCACCCTCCCTCGTGCAAACGTTCTATTCCTTTCTCCCAACTGTTACGTCTCCGACGACTTTGTCAGGATAACAACGACTTCCATCAAAAAGCCCACGAGATGCTTGATTTCTTTCGCCTTCGTGGCTATCCTGATAATGTTCTATCTACAGCTCTTCACCGCTGCCAATCTATCAGTCGCACTGAGGCTCTCTCCTCCAGGCCGAAACCACGAAACAATAGACCTGTCCTCTCACTTACTTATCATCCCCACAATATTGCTGCCAAGAATATCCTTTTTAAACATCTATCCATTCTCCGGGCGGAATCGACCACTCGTGATGTCTTCTCAGAGGCTCCTCTAGTGGCATATAAGCGGGATCGTAACCTCAAAGATGTGCTGGTCCATAGCAGGCTACCCCAACCTCACCAGTCTCTTCCTGGCACGGTGGCGTGTCTTCGATCGGTTTGCAAGACCTGTCCATACGTACTTCAAACCCAGAGTCTGACATTCCCTAGGACGACCTTCCACATCCGTGAGGGTTTCTCGTGCATCAGTCGCAACGTCATCTATGCGATTACCTGCACACGTTGCGACATGAGATATGTCGGGGAGACAGGATTACGTCTTGGGGACATATTTCGACAACATCTTTCTGACATCACCAGCGGCGCCCAGAAACCAGTATCCATACATTTCAACAGTCCTGACCACCATGGCGTAGCCGACATACAGGTCACGGCCATCAAATCATGCGCATCCCACGAACGGGATCGGAAGACATTGGAACACTGTCTCATCTTCCAGTTGGGCACACTCTCCCCTCACGGCCTTAATGTCCAACACAGCTTCATTTAACTTCCCACCCCACCCCTCCCACCCCTAGCTTACAGTCCACCATCTGGGTACGTGCAGATCCTTTGTATGACATCACAGTCAACTCTCTCGGCGGATTTACGTTCGGTGTTTTGCCATCGTTTTCTGAACGACCGCCACTCATGCCTCTCTGTGTGTACTAACACTATATAGGTTTCCGCTGCGGTGTTTCGAGCGCTTAACGATAATTGCTAATTGTCATCTGCGTCCGTAACATCTTTGCCGGTCTCTAATTTCACTTTTCCGCACACATGGGCGCGTCTCCATTCCACTCCCTTCCCGCTTGACCTTTGACCCGTGTACCATACATCCGGTCTATTGATCCACTGGCGCCCTACGTGTGTCAGACCTTCCAAGCTAGGACACAGTATTCAGATGAGTACATTTAATTTTAATTAGTTTAATAGTTTAATATTGTCATAGTGTGTTTCATGTAGTTTTGTGTTGGTTTGTATTTGTTTGTCCTGTGCTGACGAAGGCTTTGGCCACAACGTCCAATTTGTCTCTTGTAGTCGTGTTTTAGTAAAGCTCACAATCTACTTCTCGTTTATTTGGGTGTTATCCGCTTTTGATCAGTGAAGGGGTGAAACCTATAGAAATTCTTCGGTGAATGAAGGTCCAGTATGTTAGGGCGCGCTGTTGGAGATTGCAAGATGTGGACAAGTGTGGTCGCCTTGGCTGGTCGGCATGGGACTTGATGATGATGATGGCTGTTAAAATATAACAATGTCATGTGTGTGTGTGTGTTTGTGTGTGTGTGATGCGAGAGCGTATATGCGTGGGTGTGTGTGGGTGTATGTATGTATGTGTGCATGTATGTGTGCATATAAAAACACGGATGTATTAAGATAAAGTCCAATAACAAACCTTTTCTATAATTATCTTGTTTGCCAGATAATATAAATTGTAGGGCTAGTTTTGTGTTGACAAATTTATTTTCGTAAACACGGCTGCGTATCCTGCCATGCACACTCGAGTGTTAAAAGACAAATATACTGTACATATAGACTCCCTACATAGCAAACAACAAGCATATCGTTTGGTTAACGTTTCTAGTCTTCTTTTTTTTTAAAGATCATGCTGTGTGGCGCTGGTGATCATTGCCGTCCACAACCTTTTATCTCGTGCACTGCCTTTCAGTTCTGATACAGGTGTTAATTATTTTGGATACTTCTATAACAATAAAGGGAAGCTGTATTAAAGATATATTGTTCAAAATGTGCTCAATGAATATGGACTGTCTACTTCTGATGCGAGTAATCAGCTCTCCATGCCGTGATGTGAACTGTCATGCATTGTCTCTTTTGGTATCCCTTTGCGCCTCTTCCCTTGCAACTTTTCCGTTGTCACGACGTATTTTGACTTTCCCCTTCTCGTAATGTGATCAAAGAACGTGTCTTCTGATATGAGTAACCAGTTCACTTTGGGGGATAACTTCTTTCACTGTGTCTTCATTGTACTTTTCATCTGTACCTTGGGTGCGTCCTCATCATATTTTATAAAACCACATTTACAAAACTTCTGCATAAAGTTAATATGAGGATTAAATGAGTTAAAGATCAATTCTTTTAGAGAAAGCAACGAACAACTGGGAGGCTACTGAATCCGGCAGGTCCTCAACAGAACCGGGCCTCATCAGGAGCACCTCAAAGCAATAATGAAAATGCTAGTGAGCGTGAGCACTATCAGATCCAACGGAATCCCAAGAGCATAGAGAAGAAAATATAACCAGTCCTGTTTAGAACTAACTCGAAAGAGACCAAAGAAAGGAAAGATAAACAAAATTCACCACAACAAAAAAGTGGCCTCACTTATAACCGACGCTCCAGATCCTTAATACATCTTCCATCTGCTGTTATCAAAGTACATACATACTGAAATACATTGGCTTGTTTCAGACGTTTGTAATCTAGTATCCAAATAATGTACAATCGCTTGTTCAGTTTATCAGTTAAGTGTTTGTAAGCTGGTAGAGAATTTGTTGTGACTGTATTTATTTAGCCTAAACTCTGCAGGCGTTATCACAGTACTGTTTGCATTATTTGTTATCTTTGGATGTACTACGCATTAGCTTTGGTCGGACTTCAAGACAGATTTATGTCTTAGCTGTATCGTCTGTTGAGTGCCGTATCGGTTTAAACTCCGATCGTCATCATTATCAGAGCCGGACACATTTGCCTATACTTTATCAAATCTCATCATCATCATTATCAGAGCCGGACACATTTGCCTATACTTTATCAAATCTCATCATCATCATTATCAGAGCCGGACACATTTGCCTATACTTTATCAAATCTCATCATCATCATTATCAGAGCCGGACACATTTGCCTATACTTTATCAAATCTCATCATCATCATTATCAGAGCCGGACACATTTGCCTATACTTTATCAAATCTCATCATCATCATTATCAGAGCCGGACACATTTGCCTATACTTGATCAAATCTCATCATCATCATTATCAGAGCCGGACACATTTGCCTATTGTCAACAACTTAACTGACAGGCATCAACGGGTACTTCTCACACACCCATACAAGACAACTTGCAAGTCGTGTGGGAGGCAAAATGCATGGTCCATTTTATTGCCGTTGGCTCGCTTACAAGCGGTAAACAGTCGCTAATGCAATACACAATATACAGCCACAGAATTATCTAACACAAACTGCTAACCCTATGCTAGTTCTATCTATTAGTGAACACAAAACTCCTAACGCTATTCTAAACGATGTGAACGCCTCAAGTCCAGTCTCCCGTCTGCCTAACCTCTCTCCCGTGGTTACCCACCACGCGGGGTGACCTTCACCTTCGTGCGTGTTACCTCACATCGCACTCTGCTGGCAAACGTGGCCTGTTGAGTGTCTACTCAACTGTGCTATGGCTTCACGAGGTGTGGTACTATCGTGATTAGAGTGCTAACTCTCTGAACACCGCCTGCGTGTCTCATGAGGGAGTGGCTAACCCTCTCCTATTACCTCATCTCCCTCGGGCACCGTATCTCCTCCTGGTCTCTTCAGGGTTGACCGCTCTCCCTGGCGGAGGGGATGTGGTCGAGTCTTTGACACACACCCACCCCTCTTGTGTTGCGTCATCAACTTTCACTCATTGGTTGTGACGCAAGAGGTTCCTAAACAAAAAATTAGTGTCTCTAATTTTTGTCAAAGACTCTAGATAACCTGGCTTTGGGCATTCCAATAGACTATTAATAACTATTGTCACAATGTAGCAAAGCCTTACTTGGCTACTGGCAATCGCCACAAACTTGACTGGTTGGCGTGAGCCCCTTCTCACATGCTATATTATATTTATCAGAGGTATGTCTGAACCGGACCGTTGTCTTATAAGACCTGCCCTCACATAGTAAATTAACTTACTACCCATACAAAGTTGACTTTCTTAGGGTCAACACATGAATTATTTCATGTCCCCCATATAATATTTAACAACCATTCTACAAGAGTGTGTGCGACAGGCTTTACCTCCTTCGCTTCCGCGCGTAAGACTTTATTTCACTGTTAATTTAGTTCTTCGTTGTCTATTATGTCCCCTGGCCCCATAGTTATCTGTCTTTGATTTACAAATAGTGTATGCAATTTATATGTTTGTTTTTCTGTTTGTTTGTGTGTTTGGATGTAATAAATCTACTAATCTAATTTCTATCCTCTATTTATAAATTCTATGTGTATGTATGTTAGTATTTTGAGTGTCATAATTTGGTTCAATGTGGCCACAAACAGGTGTATAACACTAATTCGTGACTACATTCACTTGTTATGAAACCCAAAATACTGTAATCTAAGTTCTAAACTATATTACAGACAACACATTCACACTAACACAATTTCACTAACGAAAACTTTACATTCTAACATACCATTCTAATTCTATAACTAAGTATTTAATGTGTTACCTAAATTTATTAAATTTGTTATGTTAATTATATGATATGATTATATTACTTCTTATTTTTTTCCTAATCTAAGTGATGTAATCTAACTATTTAAATGCAATTGTTGTGATGTGAGTTATGTACCTTAATTAAATGGATTATGTGACCACAATTTATGTACTTTTCTAAATACTATGCTAAATAATGTTTTTAAATGCACAAAGGAATTATATGAGTGATGTTCTTAATCTAACTGGTGTAAATGCTGTATGTTACCTTATCTACTCTTTTTAATCTATTATGATGTAAAATGATGATACTAATAAATGGTAATATTTGAAAGATGGTATGGTTTCATTAAGATGGAATAAACTAACTACAATGAAACTAAGTGAAATATAACAATCTAAATGGTACTATTCATATCATAAATTTAATTTAACTTGTAATAAACTATTCTTATGTCTAAACTAATATTCTAATCTAATTTTAATGGGTTAATTACTGTACTAACTACATTATTAAAATAAATGAGAACTGTTATAGTTCCTAACCTACATCTAATTTATCACTATCTTAAAATATTATATTACATATCACAATAAGTTTATATACATAGTATTTGGTTTACACAGGTTAGTAGTTGCCTTCATGTATGTGCAATGGTTGTATAGGCATAATATAACCACACATTTTGCCTGGGTATCTGAAATACATTACACAGTCATCTTAATGTTCTCTCGGTAGTGCACGTGTAGAGTTCGCTGGTGTTGTAGCTCTGTCTTTTCGTGTCTGTAATTAAGCACTGTTCTGACACTGTTTTCTGCGGTTCATATATATGATACACCGGAATGGAGCTTAGTTGGAAATGAGCTGTCCTAGTTCACACGGTGGTATCTAAGTATAGCAGCACAGTTCTTAATCTGATGTCCACGGACACATGATAGTTCATTGTTTTGGTACATGACTACACCAACAATGTGGATATGTATGTAAGCTATTTTACATCTTATATTATCAGATATTCATGTACCAACCATCACTCTACATTTACTGTTGGATTTCAGGTATTTTTACCCCAGATGGTAAAACTAGTGACCACCTGAATATCCGGTCATTTTGATGCACACCACTATGTATGACCGTGATCAGGGAGTTGTCGGTCTGGACAATGCAGTGAACATCCGTCAGAACTCGATGGAGCCTTCTCACCGTATAGATGAAGCCTAGGGCTGCAACTGTGATATGGAATCTTTGGACTCAGCATGTGTGATCTTACTGCTCACGCAGCAAAGCGGATGGAAGATGCCCTCAAAAAAAAATTGGCCTAGTACTGCAGTGATGGAGATTCTGCTGGCATATGACCTAAGATAATAAATGAGCCTAGGATTAGGCAAGCGGAGGGATTGGAATATTTACAAAAAAGGATCTTCAATTTTGACAATGCAGGAATTAATAATGCATCTTTCACATTTCATTTCCAGAAGATTTTAAGACATTGGAAAATATATTTGTAATTTCTGAGTAATTTACTAATCCCAAAAGGTTTCTGACCTGTTTCTTTCTGTTAGACATGGTCAGATTCATAATTTTGGTACTACTTTTCAGGTCAGTCTACAGTTGGACTTGAGAAATGACATGACCCAAAAATGAATTTATTTTAGGCATAATTTGACTTTGCTGGTTTGACAGTGAGACCGAAGCGTCGCACTCTGTCAAAGGCATGTCTCAGTTTCAGTAGGTGTATTGTCCAGTCATCAGTATTCTGATTTATTCATGTGTATTCTATAAGTTCACTACATGTATGCCCCTCGTCGGATCTGCCAGTCTCACTAACTAGTGTAGTTGCGTTGTGTATGTCTGTTGTCTGATTACTTGGTGTTGGTGCAATCTGTTCGTCTGTCACTACCTCTGTCTCTTGTCTTGAAAAGTGAGGTTTCCGCATGTTGACATGGAATATCTCTAAGTGTCTGTTTATCGATATTTCATAGTCAACATGTACCATGGTTATGTGCTACTTTGAATGGTCCTTGCCATTTCGTTTGTATGGAAGTAGCCTAAATCTGTCTTGATCAAGTTCCAGATTACTTGTTTTCGCACATTTGTTTGTGTGCTTGTGGTAGAACTGACCCTTCCTCTATCAAATGGCTTGGGTGCCAGTGTAGAGGGTTGTATTTCAGCTGTAGGATGTTTACCCTTCAACTTTTGTATCAATTGATGACAGCCATTACCAGCAAATAGATTATGACAAAATAATTTGTTATTGAAAAAACTTGGCCTGGCATTGCTGTATGCACGATGACCCGCACATGGTGTTTTGTGTGCATTGTTTAGCACACCTAACTGATGTTGTTCAAGTAACACCTGTTCATGGTTACTAGTAATATGACATGTAGTTGAAATGCCATTATTACGTCTAACGAACCAAGATGCATTCTTGGTCATTTTGGCTTTGCCTCTTGACAATTTTAAGTATGGAGACACATTAAAATCAGATTTCTGCTGGTGTATAAGTTTTTGTGTGTTTTTGTCATCTGTGCTGGTTGGAAAAAGCATTAGTAGTGTCTCATTTTGCAATGGGTCATGATGTTTTGAAGTGTCAACTCTGGTTGTTGCCTTAGCTGCATTTAATTTCTCCCATGCAACTATTTCTTCACTAGTACATTGTTTCAGTTGAGGTAAGCACCCCAAAATTAAATCTGTACAAGGGTTGTTAAGTATTGCACAAGTAAAGGTACCGGAAAGAAAAGGAGAATCAATACTGGCTTTTGCCAAAGGGTAAATTTCAACGTTACCCGAAAAGGTTCGGCATTTCACAGTGTCACCTGTGTAATCACCCGGACTCACTAGTTCTTTTCGAAGACCAATAAGGGTGCTGCCGCTGTCCAGCAAACATTGACATGGTACATCATTGACCATTGCATTGTGGAACACTAACTTGCCTCTGGAGGCTAATGCTGCATTCACACTCACAGATGAGCATGGTACTGTATGTCCACATTCTAGTCTTCCGTCTGCATGGAATTGGTGACATCGTTCACAGCTGTCAAAGCTTAATATATCGTTAGCAGCACACACATCCTCTGCTTGGTTAGTTGGTAAGTCACTTTCAATCTCACACTCATTCTCACTACCACTATCTGAAGAGGTGTCAATCAACATAGCGTTGTTAGCTTTCAAACGTTGGCGGCCAAGGCACTTATTAGAATAATGGCCATAAGAGGAACAAAAAAAACATTTGATTGCACGCCTGTATGCAGACCGTTTGCTTTGCTGCTTCTTGATCACATTTTCAAGATGCGCCGGATAATTCGGCGATTTGTCGCACATAGCATAAGTGTCGTGCATTAGTTGACAGTACATGCATATGGAAACTTTTCTGTCTTTCTTATCATACTTCTGAAAAGGTTTTCTGTTACCCTGATAGTTTTTTGATTGGTCTTTGACAAAGGAAACTATCTCAGAGTCACTTGAGGTCTTAAAAATCTCTCTGTTAGAAGAAAAATATGCTGAGCCTTTTTTTTCGAACTGCTCGATGTTTTCAATGTCTGACTGCTGCAAAAACTTAGCAAAAGGAGAAGGTATAGTAGATATACACTTGTCCATAGCTATTAGGTTTTTTAATCTATCAAAGTCTTTTCCTATGTTAGCTGCTTTAAGCCACCTGTTTAGTACACTCTGCACATTTGAAAAATAATCTATAAAAGTTTCACTAGGTTTAGGTTTTAAATTTGAGAACTGAACCTGATACCCAGGGGCATCAAGTAAAAAGTGCTGCATAATCCTATCATGGATGTATTGATAGCTAGATCTAAGTTCAATAGGAATAGACTCTATTACTTTAAGGGGCTCACCACTTAGATTCTTCATGTAAATCGGAGCCCACATATCTAAAGGAACTTGGTGATATTTAAATTGATACTCTACATTCTCTGTCCAGGCAGATATGGAGTCCTCTTTACAATATGGTTTGATAATATTTTTGTATTTGTTGAACTTATTTTCCTCTTGTTGACTTCTTAGTTTAGTGGCAGAGATCTCTGCGTGTGAGTCTACATCCATGCTTTTCATCTTTAATTGTGTCTCTGATTCTACTTGAATTTGTTTTTCTTTAACTCTTGCCATTTCATCTATCTCTTTTTGCTTTAGATCTAATTCCTTTTGTTTTAATTCTTTCTCTTGATCTAATTGTTTTTGTTTCATCTCCTTATCATGTTCTCTTTCTCGTGCGCGTTCGTCCCTTTCCGCATTCTCTTTTCGTGTTTGTTCCTCTTTTGTTTCTTTAAATTTCTGATCAGCATATTGTTGTAGTTCTTTTCCTGTTAATTCTAGTTCTTTGCCTGCTTTTATGAAATCTGATAAAGTTGCCATCTTACTTTAGTACTTGGCTAACAGTGATAGGCAATGATGACTTTAATCAGTTATTTATCTTTGATATGTTATGTTTGTTCTTATCTGATCACTATCAGTTGTGCTTTCTGTTTTTACCCTGCCCAGATTTATCTTGCAGAAAAACAGAGTATACAAATATGTCAACGCGTTACACGCTGAAAAAGAGATGCACTATTAATCAAATTGCATGACAAAATATATAAGTGTACTCAGCTTAATGTGGGAACGAAGCTCCTTTGACACAGGTCACCTTGTTTGGTACACTGGGGTGGCGACACGTTTCGTACGTAGCACACGGTATTTGGCCCACAGGTGTATGTGCACAGCTGTTGTTTGCCCTCTGATATATAGGGCAGCAGTAAACACGCCTACTAAACGATATGATTTACTCGACAACTAAGGACAATGACTTAGACAATGACAGACTTACGAACACCTAGAATATGTATTAATTAATTTTAATGTCAATGTCCTGTCTTTGTTTTAAACAATAATTGCCTTTCGTTACTAACCTAGTTAATTTCTGTAAACGTTGTGCAGCTAAGTATCAGATGCTTAGCCCGAAAATAGTTCCATCGTGACGATAAGCAAAGAGAAAATAGACCCAAAAATGAATAAATGCTTGTAAAGAAATCAAAATAACATAATAATGTGTCAACAAATAAATATATTCATTTAGTAACTTAAATAAGTAAATAATAAACAATATACAGCACAGATTCAGGCGGGCCTCCGCTAAGCGATCTTGTAAACACTCGACTGCTTTATGCTAATGACGCAGAACAACTGTCTGTCAATCACTTTACGTCATCGCGCAGCGCTATTTTTAGATCTCAAAAATCAATATTGTCGGCTGCCTGTGTATTCCTGCGCCGTGAATCATGTTTGGTGCTTATTCAAGAATAAATTGGTAAATATATGAATAAATATAAGAAAATAAGAATATTAATACTTACAGCTTCGAAGAATACATGATTTCATTGAATAAATATATCATAAACACAATTAAACACTATTTTGTCACGATAGGCATATTTCTAGCTCGCAAATTCTCCTGTCTGCACAAATTATCGTTACTACAAAAATTAATCCCTAGTCTGGAGCCCGTGGATGAGTGGATTAGCTTGAACTTTTCGTTCAAGCTTCACTTCTTGACACCACAATTACCCTTTTACTGTGGGTATTAGCTTGGCGCTTTCGTCCAAGCACCACTTTCTGACACCACAATTACCCTTTTACTGTGGGTATTAGCTTGGCGCTTTCGTCCAAGCACCACTTTCTGACACCACAATTACCCTGGCCTGTCAACAACTTAACTGACAGGCATCAACGGGTACTTCTCACACACCCATACAAGACAACTTGCAAGTCGTGTGGGAGGCAAAATGCATGGTCCATTTTATTGCCGTTGGCTCGCTTACAAGCGGTAAACAGTCGCTAATGCAATACACAATATACAGCCACAGAATTATCTAACACAAACTGCTAACCCTATGCTAGTTCTATCTATTAGTGAACACAAAACTCCTAACGCTATTCTAAACGATGTGAACGCCTCAAGTCCAGTCTCCCGTCTGCCTAACCTCTCTCCCGTGGTTACCCACCACGCGGGGTGACCTTCACCTTCGTGCGTGTTACCTCACATCGCACTCTGCTGGCAAACGTGGCCTGTTGAGTGTCTACTCAACTGTGCTATGGCTTCACGAGGTGTGGTACTATCGTGATTAGAGTGCTAACTCTCTGAACACCGCCTGCGTGTCTCATGAGGGAGTGGCTAACCCTCTCCTATTACCTCATCTCCCTCGGGCACCGTATCTCCTCCTGGTCTCTTCAGGGTTGACCGCTCTCCCTGGCGGAGGGGATGTGGTCGAGTCTTTGACACCTATACTTTATCAAATCTCATCATCATCAAGTGCCGTGCCATTAAGCAGGGGGTGGTCACGGTTCGACATCTCACACCAAAGTCTTGGATCAGGTTTGAGTTCTTGTCGGAATAGTGCCACGTGACCAAGCAGCGCTTTGCTCTTATCGCCAGCTATCTCGCCAGTTGTCACTAATGTTCCAGCTTATTTCTCCTCATAAAGCGCCGAAAACAATTTGACTGTCTATGCCTAATTGAAAATAGTAATGAACGTAACATTACCTTGAAAATCACACACCGCCAATAAATGCTGGGGTTGCATGTGACGTCCTATAAGAACATGGTACTAGCTGTGTTGTCTGTTGTGCACCGAATCAGTTTTAACATTAATCAACGTTACCTTCAGAACCGGACAAATTTCCCTACACATTATCAAATACTGGGGACCGTAACATTGCCTAAAAAACCACATACAACCAATAAATGCTGGGGTTGCTTGCTACGTCCTGTGTTGTTGTTTGTCCATCAAGAATGATGATGACCATTCATTTCATCCAGTGGGGTTGAAGGTATGGAGCCGTGGGTTCTAAGATGGCTGATAAGGCCTATTTTGGCTCGAAATGTTCTTTGACAATGTGGGCAAAGAATGCTTGACGTTTCTGGAGGAGGATTTCCTGCAGTGGTTTTTCTGTCCTGCCTTTTCTTCACAGCTCTTGCAGTCCTGGTTGCCTCACATATGACTGCACCCTTGTGTAATGATGCACGCCACGAATTTCGGTCTCTGGCTGCAGCCTCCCAGGTGTCATGATGAATTTCAAAAGCATTCAGTGAGATTTTCAGTGTCTTTAAAGCGTTTCCTCTGGCCACCTTGGGAGCGTTTACCACAACGCAGTTCGCTGTAAAAAAATTCGTTTAGGGAGCCTTTGATCTGGCATGCGAGTCAAGTGACCAGCCCAGCGAATCTGATTCTTCATCAGTAGAGTGTGGATACTGGGCATGGACGCTCTTTCTAGGACTTCAGTGTCTGGAATCTTGTCTTGCCATTTAATCTTCAGTAGCTTCCTTAGGCAGACTGTGTGGAAGTGGTTTAATTTCCTAGCGTGTCGCTGATAAACAGTCCAGGTTTCACAAGCATATAGCAGTGTGGATAATACAACTGCTTTGTAGACTTTTAGCTTTGTTTGCAGGCTTATTCCAGTTCTGTCCCATACATTCTTGTACAGTCTGCCAAAGGCCGCACTGGCCTTGGAGATTCTTGCATCCACTTCGTCATCAATTGTGACAGCTTGTGACACAGTGCTGCCAAGATAGGTGAATTTGTTCACAACATTTAATCTATGATCATTCACTTTGATATTCGGCACAGTGTGATTATTCCCTGGAGCTGGCTGGTACATAACTACAGTCTTCTCCAAGTTGATATTGAGCCCAAAGTTGGCACAGGCATGTGAGAAAGCTGAAACATTATGTTGCATGTCCGCCTCTGAGTTGGCGTATAGAGCGCAATCATCAGCAAACAGGAGCTCTCTGACGGTGTCGCTGTTAATTTTGGTTTTAGCTTTCAGCCTTCTGAGATTGAATAACTTTCCATCCATACGGTAGTTGATGTCTATTCCAATGTCATCGTTCTCGAAGGTATTCATCAACATGGCTGAAAACATGAGGCTGAACAGTGTTGGTGCCAGGACACATCCTTGCTTCACTCCATTGGTGACATTAAAGGGTTCAGACAGTTTACCATTTTCCTGTACTCTTGCCTGCATGCCATCATGAAATAGTCGCACTATTTGGACAAACTTTCGTGGACAGCCATATTTTGCCATAATCTTCCACAGTCCTTCTCTGCTGACTGTATCAAAAGCCTTGGTAAGGTCAATGAAAGTGGAGAACATTTCGCAGTTCTGTTCCTGACATTTCTCTTGCAGCTACCTTGCAGCGAAAATCATGTCAACAGTTCCACGTTCTTTTCTGAAGCCACACTGGCTCTCGGTAAGAAGACCTTGATCGAGATGGGCCGTGAGGCGATTGAGAAGAATTCTGGCGAGTATCTTCCCTGCAATTGAAAGCAAGGAGGTACCTCGATGGTTGTCACAGGATTGGCGGTTTCCTTTACGTTTGTAAAGGTGGACTATTGACGCGTCCTTGAAATCTTGTGGCATAGTCTCGTTCATCCATATGTTTGTAAAGACTTGGTGAAGCTGCTCTATTAGAACCGGCCCACCTGCCTTGTATATCTCTGCTGGGATGGAGTCAGGACCAGGTGCCTTGCCGCTGGAGAGTTGCTGGATGGCTTTGTTTGCTACGTCCTGTACAGGACATTCAACTCACTTTTTTTAAACTTCTACATCCTGTACAGGACATTCAACTCACTTTTTTTAAACTTCTCAAATTAAGTCGGAGTGGTTTCGCCTGATGGCGAGGGACACTGGTAATAGGGAAAGCTTACCCACATGCAAAAATCAATCCAGTGCTTTAGAAGTAGTAACATGCGTATGGACTATGCTTTAGTTCAAAACGTGCGAAAGTTTAAAAAAAAACAACAACTCACGTTCACACATTTTCGAAAACAGTTAATTATTAGACTAGTAATACTTGGATCTACTGAACGTAAACCTTGTCAAGACAACAACAGTAACATGCTGGTGTTGACAGCGATGTCCTGTAAATAGGATATGCAAACAAACAAAAAATACTTGGATTCACAGTCTTAAATGTCACCCTTATTGTGATCATGTACCTTGCAGAGTGACGTAGGCGTTTGTCTGGCTACACACATTGGCTATGGTATTCTGAATCCAAATGCATTGATGGCACCGTCTTAAAACATCAAGCATCGCTAGGTCTGCCTCTTCAACTGTTAGTCTTTCCAAACCTGCGATGTTCTCCAATGAATTTCTTCTCATTATATGAGAGAAGAACAGTGCATCTTTCACATAGTTATGTGTAACATTCTATTTTCATTAACCTCTTCTTGGCATTCGTTGTTAGTTACTTTGGTTGAGGATGTGATTCACAAAATTCGCGGTCCATACCATTTTCAGACAGCAAAAGTAAATGAGAATACTTGGAGTCTGAAAGACGCAGTTACACCGTTAAACATATTTAAATAAAACTAAGTGTGAATGAAAACTCGCTTACACTCAGGAAATAAATGACCGTAGACTCCGAGGTAGACCAAGAAGACGGTGGAGAGATAATATATATACAGACCTACAAGCACTTGGAATCAACGACTGGCAAGAGAAGGTCAACCAGAGAGACGAATGGAGACGGATTGTATCTGCAGCAAAGAACCTCAATGGCTCGAAACGCTGCAGAAGAAGGAGAAGAAGAAGAAGAAGTGTGAATGAGAATACTTGTAGTATGAAAGAATCCTAATTGAAAGCTTTTAGTGTGTAACAGATGTAATTGTTTTATTCACACATTTTTCACTTAACACTAACAAGCGGCAACGCTCTGTGATACGAGAAGTCACAAATGACTGTAGAAAAATAACTAACTATGATAACAACTTGAAACCAGTTTATTTTTATACATACATTGTCCCTTTATTTCTCAACATAATTTCCACCAACATTGATGCACTTACCCCATCGTTTTATGAGTCCTCCTGTGGTATATTAAAATAGAAATGGGAGCCCGCTGTCCCGAATTATCAGTGGACCTCTATTATAGGAAAACCAGGAATTGGCTCGTGAGATTCCCAAATGATAAAATAGGTTTTTCTGATAGGAGGTCACGCGGGAGAGCCCAGGGAAATCACTGATTTAAAGATAAAGTAAGATCACTCTAATTAGAGGGCAAGCGAGTTGTATCCCTGCCACCGGCTCTCTTTTGTTGGATCTGGTAACTCTATCATGCTAATATTAATTAAAGGAAGTCACATATAACACTAGTGAAATTACAGAACATAGGAGACGTTTACATTAATGTAATTGGGGGTATGCACCATGGGCAATACAATTTACATAAATATTACACACTTGATATCTTTATGCCTAATTATCTAAAATTCAAGAACATCCAACACAATTATAGCACACGTAACTACATATAACTGTTTGTATGTCTCTAGTTAAGATAAATAATGTTTATAAATGTTTATTTCCTGGACAAGTCTGGCACTAGTTGATCTTGACACTGGGTATTCTATGGTTCATGATTCCTTGTAGAATGATCTCTGTAGGTATCCATATAGATTAATATAAGATTTATAAACCAACACAGAACTGGCGTCGTTAGCCACTACACGTTGCGGGATTTGCTGAGGAGGGGATCCGAGCACTTACGGACTGAATGGTTCGATGTGCAATGAGGATCATCTGTCGACTAACTAACTAACTAACTAACTATAGATTAATTGGACGTGAGTAAAGGTTGTTGTTTACTTGTTGAATAGTTGTTAGGTAGTTTAATAGTTGTTGGCCGCTGGACTTAAATGAGGATACATGGGGTGGTAATGCGACTTAGCTTCATCCTTGTGTGGCTGAGTGGCAAATATAAGGACGCAGATTTCCTCCTTCACTGAGGAATCGCTCCACTTCGGTCAGGGATGATTTCCCTTCTTGGGATCATCACTTGAACCAACGGACCACCTCTTATGTCTGTTGTAACATAATGGACAAGATAATTGTACCCCTCCTTACAAAATAATTAGAAAACTTCACCTCCTCAAAAATTATAATACTACAACATAGAGATAAATCAGCCAGACCTTTGTCTGCTGCCTATAGTGTCACTTGCATGAGTGGACTTAACCAATGTCCTACATGACATAGGCATACCTCTAGCATGTTTGCAATGCACGTCTGACTCTTGTGTGCACCAAGCAATCATACTCATTATTATAATTATTCGCTCAGTGGTCAATTTCTACTGATCGGACTCCGATTAAGAGTGACATCTCACTCTGGTCATTATGCAATTGTCCTTTCCTCAGGATAGGGGGTAACATAAAATCATCACACACTTAATGTATATAATGGTCCAGATAATACGTATATATCATATAACATGCATGCGTATTTAGACACACATAAATTTAGATAATCACAAAGAAAGATTATCCTGATAAATTCTCTCGTCAATCCTAGGATAAGAAACATAAGACAATCCAAGGATAGTCTACAAGACATTTACAGTGTCTACAAATTATGACACTTTCCCATAAGAAAATGGAGATATTCCATGATGTATTTCAGAATAGGTCTCTTAGTTAGACTTAAGTCACTAATCACTATATAGACATGAAGACTGATACTAAACTGACATTCCCTAGACACAAACAGGGTAGCTTTACAAGTATTTCTCACCTCTTTGTTTCCAGGGATTCGGTATATTATCCACTGAAATACCACATCCTGTTAGAATCACTTGTGCATGAGGGCTACACTTAAACTGAATTCGCTACTCCCTATATAAAATCTATTATCCCCCCTGCCACGTTAATTGCGCACTTAGTCTACACTAGGAGGTCGGATAAAAATGGTTGTTCGGACATCCTTTATGTAAGGTAAATATCCGCGGACCTTCTCTTGTTAGTTTGACGTATTTAGTCTGCATTCCCTTGCAGCACTATCTGCCATAAAATAATACTACATTTTAGGCTAATGACAACACACTTTGGAATTACTGGGCGTAATCTGTTATTCCAATTAATAAATCGCCGGTCGTTGTATTTACTGGGCACTATGAATTTCCAGACGTAGGTGTTTTCACAACCATTGCATTGGTAATATCAACAGACGTGGGTAACCATGTATTGAAAATATGCTGTGCCTTTTCGACGATTCTCAAGCTGTAGTTATGGGAAAATTGATAATGTCACACCTCCCAAACCGGCTGCATAAATCTGCGTGCTCTGTTTTCATTTATCGACATCCTACAGAACTGTGTGACTTACTTATTGACTCGCCCCCGTAACTTTTTACTTAACTGTGCGCCGCTTTACGGGAAATAGCTAGGGGCTAAGTCCACTGAAAACCCACCTTGGCGGGAGACATTTCGGGAATGACGCCGAAGTTGAATGTGAAGTGACAACATGGACTTTCGAAACACAGGTCTGTTGGTTGTTTTTTTTTTTTTTAATGAAATGGTATGGGTGCCGGTCGTTCAGAAAGCAATGGCAAACTATTGAACGTAAACTTGCATAGAAAATCAACGTGGGGTTGATGTTGATCGCAACCCCCTGCAAAGGAATGCAATATTTAGATTACTGTAATGTCCAACAAATGTTGCAGATCTCTTGCGCTTCCAACTCTATTACCAGATCTCAAGTAATTCAAGTATTTCTAATTCCTGCCTCTTGATTAATCTGGGCCAGCTGTGTTTTTCCTGTCTTATATGTTTGATATGAACTACATTTCGGAGAAAAATGGCGTGGTGGCTAGAAAAACATCTAGAAACGGAACAACAATATCTAGAGACATCGAGACTTTGTAGGTGAACATCTGGTTGGGAAAGTGACTGCCAATTCCATCAGGGGTGAACTGTACTGTTCGTAGAGGACTTTTGTAGTGACATTCTGGCGGTGGCATTTTGCACAGTGTGCCTAAGCGGGCCGTTGTTTGTCGAGACTCCTGTCTTTTCCACTTTTCACATGGGGTAGTGAGGAACATTTTATGGGATATTCACTGGCACGGGATCGGAGCATAATGGGGACAACCCTTTGCTGTGATGTTGGAACCGCGACTAACGACTAACTAACTAATATATTTGATAGCATCAAAGACTTCTTTATTTAGTGTTTGTGGACTTTCTAAATTATTTTCTTTTGTTAATTCTATTAATTCTCCATATTGTAACTGTCTTATATATCCATTACATCTCTTTATTGTGTATTTTGTTCTGGTGAACCCCTTCCCTGTTTTTTAATTAAAAGAAAAAAAAAAACGCATGTCGTAATTCAACGGACTCACAAAGTATGATGAGAAAGTTGAAGACAGGCATGCTTCGGACAGAGTGGCAAGCTTCATCATCTCATCTCATCTCATCTCATCTCATCTTGTTCCTCTTGTTCATTGTGGTGTGGAGAGCGGGAGAGTGCCCGTTTTTGGGCTTCATGAATCGATATTCCCAAGGACTTTGCTATTGCCTCTGTCCATCGTTTACGTGGTAGGCCTCTTCTTCTTCGTCCATTTGGTCTGTGCATCATTACTTGTTGTTGAGGGAGTCTCTGTGGCGAAGTGGTCAAGCCGTTTGACTCGTGCTCCGAAGGTTGTGGGTTCGATTCCGGGCCGCACCCTTCGGTTTACGAGTTAAATGTTTCGGAGACTCCTGTGGGTCGTCGCTAAAAGCTACAGAGTTCGTGCTTTGTGCGACGCTTTCCGCGCTGCGGAAAGGGACCGAGCCATATGGGATAAAACCCGATGCGATGAAGTCGACCCTGTCGACTTTTAAGCGACTTTTTTATCATTACTTGTTGTGGTATACTGTTAGTTGGTAGCCTAGTTACATGGCAAAACCATTTGACTTGCTGCCTTCTAATAAAATCTAGCACTGCTGTAACCCCCACTTAAATCCTGATTTCTTCATTTCTGATTTTCTCTCTTCTCGATACATTGGGTATTCTTCTCAGGAATCTAATTTCTGTTGTTGTTATAGGCATCCACTCAACAGCCAAAAATAGAGAGTATCTGTTGGATTTACCCGCCCCCCCCCTCCCCCAGGACATACTGGCGTGGTGGGAAACGAGCAGGCAGACAGATTGGCTGGATCTGCATAACTCTTTGGGATGTTGGTGCATGACATGGCAGATGTGGTCTGGGTCTTTTGGAATCGTGCGTATACCGCAGAGGAACGGATAGATCATCACGGCTGGGAGAGAATGGTGCTGCAGGGAGTGACTAGAGGATCTGCCCATCAAAACTCCGAGGAAAGGCTAGACGGACATATGATAAGACTGCTACTGGTAACATTATTATTGGGACTCTTCGCTGGCTGTTGCAGATGAGGGCGGAGAACAAACGGTAATGTCCCGAGTGCTGAGATGTCGGTTCGTGACTCAAGCCAACGCTAATGATTTTTTTGCCGAAGGATAATAAATCGCCAAATGTGACCTCCCATTAGGACAGAATGACGATATATCGTCATACTAGGGTCATCGAGCTGTTTGTTTTATTTCGTGGTATCTTCCGCAAGTGCAATCCTCAGTGGACGGGAATTTATATTATAATACTTATTTATTTAAATGTGTACCATGTTTGGGCCAAACTTACGTTTTGTTTGGCACTGAATCAGTTAATTTTATTTTTCTTCCTGCCAATCACTGATTTGCCTGTGCATATTGTTTGTATTGTAATAATTTAATCCAGTGTTGTTGCACTGCCTGTTTAAACACTTTTTCACAGCCTTTAGACACTTGTAAACTTTCTGCCTGTTGACAAAGGTGTACGGCTTTCATTCCTTGCAAGGGCCATTTGAACTTCAATTACAAACTACTGAACTTAAAATTGACTAGTAATTCAACTGGAGTTGGAGTTGATAACAAAGTCTTGCAAAGGACGTATAACTTTATTTGGGAGGAGTCGCGGTGCCTTAGTGGCTCGACGCTGGCCTACCTGGCAGGGTGGTCATGGTTACAGTCCACATCGGGGTGGATTCGAAAAGTTAAAACTGATCAGGGCTCCCAGGTCCACCCGGAATAAAACTGGTACCAAGAAATGTTTTGGGATGTATACGTGGTTGATCTCATAGCAAACACATAACCCACCCAGGGTCGTTTGGTCTATACACACATGGACCTAGCATCTTATACCCAGTGGACCTTGGGTGTGTAACAGGGACCTTGACCTACGTGTACCTGCGTTACGCACTTATCTCTGAGTTCTTTTCTTTTAAACTATTTTAACAAACGCCTGTAGTTGTAGTTCAGCGATTGATATATTGACACTCAGCGCCTGGATTGAACAGTTGTGTGTGTGTGTGTGTGTGTGTGTGTGTGCGTGCGTGAGTGCGTGTGGCTGTACCGGATTCGACACGTGATTTACATCGACATTGAAGGAAAGAGGATAACAACCAGAAAACACTTGTCCCGTCCACACCTGTGGCCACTTTTGACACACCTGTTTGATTGCTATTTTTTTACACTGTACTCAACCAGAGAAGTCACTGTGGTTTAGGGGTTAGTGATAAACGCAGTTTATTGTGTGGAAACATTTTCTGGAAACATTGCGTGGAACCATTGTGTGGAAACGGTGTGTGGATACATTGCGTGGATACATTGTGTGGATACATTGTGTGGATACATTGTGTGGATACATTGTGTGGATGCATTGTGTGGATACATTGCGTGGATACATTGTGTGGATACATTGTGTGGATACATTGCGTGGATACATTGTGTGGATACATTGCGTGGATACATTGTGTGGATACATTGTGTGGATAAATTGTGTGGATACATTGTGTGGATACATTGCGTGGATACATTGTGTGGATACATTGTGTGGATACATTGTGTGGATACATTGCGTGGATACATTGTGTGGATACATTGTGTGGATACACTGTGTGGATACATTGCGTGGATATATTGCGTGGATACATTGTGTGGATACATTGTGTGGATACATTGTGTGGATACATTGTGTGGATACTCTGTGTGGAAGCATTGTGTGGGCAGTTTGGCAGCCGACCGCCTTGCGTTGGTTTTTTATGAAATGGTATGGGTGCCGGTCGTTTAGAAAGCAAAGGCAAACTACTGAACGGGAATCACGAACAGCCAAAAAATGCTAGGGTTGACTGCTACCTGCTGTATAAGATATGTAACTAACTTTAACAGAATGGCAGAATATGACACAGATATTTCAGGGATGGTTCAGGGCAGACATTTCCGAAGATCCATTACAACCAACTTTTACTGCGGAGACGGCATTGGATGGTGATGATGATGGTTACAAGTTTGATCTCTAAGCCACTTCCGACCAGGTAATTTATCAGCGCCATCGAAGTAATCGGTAAGCCCCTAAAACACAACAAGGAAGTGGGTGGACAGACACGGAAGACTTCGCGGATTTGTTGTACCTGTTGTGTACCAGTTTCCTGTAGTGTCATCTAGGATCTTCTTGTCAGCGCTTACCTGTGTGGTGACAAGAGGTGCCGCAATGTGTAGGTTGCGTGCAACTATCATGAGTGCTTCGATGTCATCAAGGGTGGAATGATCGAATATCTGGAGATTAATACGAGGGGGATTCAAATTAAAATCTTAATTTTTATTTGTTTGGGGTGACTGTATTCTGAAGAAATAAAAGTTAAAGAACAAATGTATCACTTTGCGATGTAGTCAACACTGCGTTCAATGGAAGTTCTCCAGCGTCGATAAAATTCGTGGATTCACGTAGAAACATCGACTCTGTGGTCACTCACTACTCGGTATGCCACGCCGTTTTGAAACTTCCTTCTCATTTCATACACTTGCTGGACTGACAGGCATGCATCACCATACTGGACCTTCATTCGCCGATGGATTTCTATAGGTTACACTCCTTCACTGATAAAAAAAAACAAAAACACACACACAGAAAACAGAACGCTGCTCCTCTAAGGTGCTTGTCAAAAGTGGGACGGCCATCTCTAAATTATCTGTATAACGTCACCGTGTTCGTCTGCACCGTGATATCACGTGCTTAACACTCTTGACATCTAGACAATGGAATGGTTATTAACATTTCTGTCACACTTTCAAGGTTTTAATTTGAAGCCAACTCATAGTAAACTTATGAAATGCTTCAGGCAAGCGGGGCAATACAATACGCCTTTTGAATAAGCTCAGAGATAGGCTGTAACATAACTGCTACAATCTCAGTGTTGTAATGTAACATAACTGCTTACATCTTAGAGTTAGGCTATAAAACATCTTAAATCTCACATTCAGGCAGTAAAATAATATCTTAAATGTCTCTGTTAGGTAGTAACATAACTGCTACGATCTTAGAATTAATAGTAACATAACTACTACGATCTTAGAGTTAGTAACATAACTGCTACGATTTTAGAGTTAGACAGTAACATAACTGCTACGATCTTAGAGTTAGACAGTAACATAACTGCTACGATCTTAGAGTTAGACAGTAACATAACTGCTACGATCTTAGAGTTAGGCAGTAACATAATTGCTACGATCATAGAGAGAGTTAGACAGTAACATAACTGCTACGATCTTAGAATTAATAGTAACATAACTACTACGATCTTAGAGTTAGTAACATACCTGCTTCGATTTTAGAGTTAGACAGTAATATAACTGCTACGATCTTAGAGTTAGACAGTAACATAACTGCTACGATCTTAGAGTTACGCAGTAACATAATTGCTACGATCATAGAGAGAGTTAGACATTAACATAACTGCTACGATCTTAGAGTTAGACCTGTAGTTATCAACCGGTGGGGAATTTCTTGTCCCCCCCTTCCCCCCCCCCCCCCCCCCCCCCAGGCGGTGATTTTATGGTTTCAAGGAGGAATGAAGATTATTTCAAGATGACGTTAATACAAGAACTGATTACTTGATATTGTTTTTCCCTTTATACTTTACAGTTCTGTACTTCTCGCTCTTCTGAAATTACATTCATAACATAAGTAGACCCGCAAATCACGTTATATGTAGACGTCTAGACTTTTTCTAGTATATGTTATTAAATTTGGCTTAAATTTTTACGTACACTGTGTTGGGGGGAGGGGGTGGATTAATAGGGAGGAAATATGAAAAGTGGTGGTCGGGGGGGGGGGGGGGTGTTACATTATGAACATATGGTGAAGGGGTGCATAGGCCAAAAAAGGTTGACAATCACTGAGTTAGACAGTAACATAACTGCTACGATCTTAGATTTAGACAGTATCTTAACTGCTACGATCTTAGAGTTAGACAGTATAATTGCTACGATCTTAGAGTTAGTAATATAACTACTGAAATCTCAGTGATCATGTGATAATGAAAGCTAAAAGGGACATGGCTGGGTTGAGGGTAATGGCGGCGGTAAATTGCAGCACCACTTCGGTCTCCTATACCATAGTCTGGTCCTTTCGTTTCTCACTCGCAGTTGTTCTCAGATGGAGAAACAGAAAGTATACAGAACGAGGCTATACGTATCATACGTATGGAAGACAGAAAAGTGGTTTGCATACCACGTGTCTATCTTCGAATCAATGCCGACAAAATAACACCCACTGCACAGTGACAACCGAATAATGACAACAGATAAAACATAATATAGCAAGATATATTTATCAAGGAAGTAAATTTACAGAAAGTGAGTAGTTGTAAATATCTAGTTTCTCTGCTGATGGGACATGTAAACCCGATGACAGAAATTAAATAGAAATTAAAAACAAGAACAAATATTGCTAGACACAAACTAAAGTAATTATAACCTTTATGGGTTGAAACACTTAGACACATTAAAGTAAATTATAAACTATCTTGATTGGAACCGATAGACAAACTAAAGCATTATAACCTTTATGAATTGAAACATATAGATAAACTAAAGCAATTATAACCTTTAAGGAATGAAACAGATAGACAAACTAAAGTAACTATAATCTATATGGATTTAAGCAGATAGTAACAGAAAAGTAGGGAAAAATAACCCGGTCAACAAACACCCGAAGAAACCGGATGTGTCGGCATACAGGCTCACATTTGGCAGCTCTATTGTAAACAGGCACAACGCAATTACGTCTAAAACAAACATTTCGGATGATTGACGAAGAAGAGGAGGAACCGAAACGGTCAGACAACTAAGAGCGTGTATATTTTATGTGGCAAAATAAACGCTGGAAACTGGGATATTGAACAAATAAGTTTAAATGCACACATCGGCCGTTGAATATAAATGTTTCTGAAGAATTATTAAACAAAGAATGGGGCGGAATTTAGATCAAACAGATTAATCCAAGAGCTTAGTATTGAAGAAGATTGTTGAGTCCAGTCAAGAACCGACATCACAGCACACGGGGCATTCCCATTCGTGCTCAGTTTTCATCTTCAACAGCCGACGAAGAGTGCCAATACTAAATGTACCAGCTGCAATCTGATTATTTGTCCGTCTTTACTCGGAGTGCTGGGTGTCGGCCAGATCACCTGGTCAACACTCGCCTAGCCATTCTCTCTAGACTATAATGATTGATCTGCTTTTCTACACTAAACACATGATCGCAAAAAGCCCTGACCACGTCTGCCTTATCATGCAACATCCAGCGGTGCAGATCAATACAATCCGTACGCCTGCTCGTTTTCCACCACACCAGCATGTCATGGGGAATACATCCGACAGATGCTCCATTCTTTTGATTGTTTAAATTTAAACTTGCAACTGCACGAAGTTTGCCTGTGGTCACCCTTTTCTGCCTGCTCTGTAAGTTGTTACAGTCAAGACATGAGAGTGATGTTTGTCCCTCAGCCAGCGGAACACCGCAGTGCCTGCCTTCGCCTCCATTCTCAGACTAGATATTGTGGTATCATATGCCAGACTCTCCAGCACTAAACATCGTCCATTAAGCTTTTCTATGAAACCCCGGGACTTCTTTCGCCTCTTAGCACAGAGCCATTCGTGTAGGCGATTACATCATCACCTGGACGTGAATTGTCGTGAATCAGTTGTTGTTGCACCTCCCATCTGCCGCCGCCTCCCAATCCCTGCTCCCCCTGCACTTTCGAAGACTGTTTAAAAAACAAACACACACACACACACACACACACACACACACACACACACACACGAGAAAAATGAAATATTTTGAAAATGTCAAAAGACATGAAAGTCTAGGCAAGAATTGTATGGAGAGATGTATGCCTGGTGAGTTGAAACAGCGGACGACCACAACGTAGATGGATTCAGGGCCAGCATGGCCTAATGGATAAGAGCCGTCCCTCTTAAACTTCCGGTGTGCTGATAGTGAGGTGTCGGGTTCAATCCCTACACCGGTTAGTAGGACTAAAATGTTGACGTCTCATCCTTGACTTGGGGACGTAAATTTCAATACCTTAGAAGCCGGACTGGCTACACCTGATGGCGAGGGACACAGATAATAGGCAAAGCTAATTGTCACAAAGTAGGATTACATAGAGGATTGGCTATGGTTGTGTCTAGAGGATGTCTGTGTGAATGTTGTGTTGAACGACTGATCAACCACGATGCATCAATACCCAACATCGGAGCGCACATAATCTTTTAATTTGAACAACTGAATGCAACATTATTTCTCAGGAACGTTCATCATTACATATATATACATTGCATAGGCACAGGTACAGTACACGTAGTCCCAAACACTATCGCTGCTTGCTTGCTTGCTTGTGTTCGTTGGCTTGAGCTCCAACGCGAAGTCCTGTATGTCGGATGAAGGCATCCTGGTGTCCAACATCAGTGTTATGTCATACAGGACCTGAGTTTTGCGTGAGTATCCGTTGTCCCATGTCTGGCTTATTGGTGTGCAGACTGGTGGTTCCTCGCCGTACAGACAGACACTCTCCGACTTCGGAGGAATCGGCGATCCTACTGACTTTGGCCAGGACCCCGAAGGGACCTGTTGCCCAGGACGCTCGACGAGGACGCGTCAATAGGTCTTGGCCAGTATATAACCCGGCCCTGGTGCCTTGGAAACACCTCTGCGTCCCAACTATCGCTGCTGACAACCGGGCTCAGTCTTTAATACTTAGCCTCAGAATTACTATCGCTGAAAAACACAGGGCGGAGTTCTCTCGCTAACTCCGCTACCATTCAATTTCCCAGACCGCCGACCTCCACTGTCGGGTTCCCAAAACTTAACTGTCCCCGTCCGTGTTTTCCATTTGTCTTTTTTAACCCTTCTTTGCAGCCCTCCCCGGGGAATGCCCTTTATCCTCGTGAACTTGATTATGTTGTAGCATTGCTACCCAGGGCGATCACCTCGCCGGTTAGTTCCGTCTAAACACGTTACACTAATCCACACGGAAAAATCAATCCAGCCCACAAGAAGTAGTGACACGTGTATAGACTAAGCGTGAGTTCAAAGCGAGGAAAAGAGAAACAAACGTGACAAAACAGAGGCAGGACATCAGGCTTATGATAATGAAACATTTCGCAACACTGTTATGGGGGAGAAGTTCACCAAGGACAGGCCACTGGATAAATAGATATAAAGTTACCATTTCATGCAACTACTTATTCACCCCCATGCAGGCCGGCAAGCCTGTCTGACTGCACAAATACCTTTCGTCGGTATATTTGTTCACACGACGCCACGGATCCCACCTAACTACCTGCTCGAGTAAACAATTCCTCCTTAAGGCGCGTAATTATTTATATTGCAAGGCTCATATTTGGGTCTTCTTCTTCTTCTTCTTCGTTCATCCGGAGTTTTTTTCGGATGTGATTGCGTTGTGCCTGTTTACAGCAGAGCTGCGTTCTTGCGCCGTTAGGCCGACACATCCGACTTCTGCGGGCATTTGTTGACCGGGTTAACCTTCCCGGATATTTGGGTCTGATATTCTGTAAGATCGGAAGATGTTTCAAGTAAACTGAATCACAACCAGTAACATGTCTTGGTAACAAACCCACTCGTGGATGATGTGATCAGTGTAAGGAGCGTCGCCTTGACTTCCCAAGACATGTTTTGGTACGTACTTTAGGCGGTGTCGACCTTGGAGCACAGGTCCATTTTTAACACTAGAATCGACGTTAATGCGGATCGAACCCTTGATCGTTGCGACGGCAGGCAAGTGTTTGGACACTACAATGTGGTGTAAGCATATGGACACTGTCTTGTTCTGGATTAAGAGAGAGAGAGAGAGAGAGAGAGAGAGAGAGAGAGAGAGAGAGAGAGGAGAGAGAGAGAAGAGAGAGAATAGAGATAGAGACAGATATTGATGACAGAGAGAGGGGGGATTAAGAGTGAGAGAGAGAGAGAAGAGAGAGAGAGAGAGAGGATAAAGAGTGAGAGAGTGAAAAGAGAGAGAGATAGGAGAGAGAGAGAGAGAGAGAGAGAGAGAGAGAGAGAGAGAGAGAGAGAGAGAGAGAGAGAGAGAGAGAGATGAGATCTACTTCATTGAACCTGATTTTATTTCGATTAGCTCTGTTTCTGTCAGCATGGCGCTCTGCCGAAAGCATGACACACAGCACGAACTCTCCAGTGACGTTCCAGAAGTTTCCGAGAATATAGCACACGTGAACCGAACGACGGATTCGGGCATCAAACCCACAACCTTCAGAACGTGAGATTTAACCATTTCTTCATAGAAGCTTCCGGAATGAGTCATGAAGAAAACATTCATCGGGTTGTGTCATGAAGAAAACATTCATTGGGTTGAATCATGGAGAAAACATTCACCGGGTTGAGTAAAGAAGAAAACATTCACCGGATTGAGTCAAGAAGAAAACATTCACCGGGTTGTGTCATGAAGAAAACATTCACCGGGTTGAGTCAAGAAGAAAACATTTACCGGATTGAATCATGAAGAAAACATTCACCGGATCGAGTCAAGAAGAAAACAATCATCGTCTTTTGCAGATTCACTTCTGCTTATGTGAACCAATTGCGAAAGAAGGTATTTTATCTCAAAACCAAGAACGCTAGCGACACATCTCTGCCGAAGGCATACATAAAACAAGTCTCTCCCCCCCCCCCCCCCCCCGCGTTTCCATCCTGTTTCAGGATATTGCGGTCAACACCAGCATCTTTCAGTTGTATGTTGATTCCTAGGCTAGATTACGCTCATCAGCACGCCACGACTTTCTGAGCGACCGGCTCCATACTCTCATAAGTCACTGGTGCGACTCGAACCGCTTCCAATTCTCGTGCACCCACGTCAACCACGAGAGTTTTCGAGATTACGGAGAAAGCTGCTAACTCCTCGGCCAGGGAGCGGGCATAAAACAAGTCTAGCCAGGGATCTACTTCCGGATCTCGAAACTTCCAGCTAGGTTATATTTGTTATAGAGTTATTGGCAGTTGTTAATAGTTATAACACAAAGGGCAGGTGTCAGCGGTCACGTTAAACAACCGACAATTGGATTAGATGTTAGAAGGCTCGTTACATAACACCAATTGGAGCATTTAGTAAAGTAGTCACCAAACGAAAGGGATAAAGAACAAAAGCACTGTAGGGCTAAGTCAGCCGACATAAGGAAATGAACATACACCTCATTGGAGATTTGAGGTTCGCCGTGAGATGACGAATCATGATTCCCCCCGCACCTTAGGTCATGACCTGTAAAGATGATGACTGATAGTAACGCACTTTGTCTGTTGTACCTGGCATGAGCTAGCTCTGGCCCCTGGGGAACCCTGAGTCATAAAAACAAACAACATACAAACGTGTGAGTTAATCAAATTGTGTCAGGTAGACTGTAGGTAATCATTGTCATAAACAGAAGCTATTTAGATAGATTACCACGCTTACCTGCCTACCTAGTAACCATGGGTTCGAATCAGCATCGGGGTGAATTTTGAAAATGACCTAGGCCAGAGCCGTGCAGTAGATTTTCTCGATATGATGCAAGTCTTCTAAATGCCGCCCCTTAATGATGCAAGCCTTCGAAATGCCGCCCCTCCTTCGCTGCTCATGCCGCTCCCTTACGGTGGCGCTTGATGTGCCCGCCTCTCTGTATCAAAGCAGGGCGCGGCCCTGACCTAGGCTCTCAGGTCGATCCAGCCTAACCCGGATACCTGGAAATATCTTGGGAAGAAAAGGTGGCCTGCGTGATACTGTCTACATGACCTTTCGGTCTATACAAGTATGGGGGATTTGCAACATATGACCACATCACCATCGGATCTGTACATGTATGGGGGATTGCAACATATGACCACATCACCATTGGGTCTGTACAAGTATGGGGGATTGCAACATATGACCACATCGCCTTCGGGTCTGTACATGTATGGGGGATTGCAACATATGACCACATCACCATTGGGTCTGTACAAGTATGGGGGATTGCAACATATGACCACATCACCA
The DNA here is from genome assembly GCA_963921405.1 of Cepaea hortensis. Lineage (NCBI taxonomy): Eukaryota > Metazoa > Mollusca > Gastropoda > Stylommatophora > Helicidae > Cepaea > Cepaea hortensis. Next base: position 34,107,696 of record OY992887.1, on the reverse strand, counting down.
TCGGATCTGTACAAGTATGGGGGATTGCAACATATGACCACATCACCATTGGGTCTGTACAAGTATGGGAGATTGCAACTTATGACCACATCACCATTGGGTCTGTACATGTATGGGGGATTGCAACATATGACCACATCACCATTGGGTCTGTACAAGTATGGGGGATTGCAACATATGACCACATCACCATTGGGTCTGTACAAGTATGGGGGATTGCAACATATGACCACATCACCATTGGGTCTGTACAAGTATGGGGGATTGCAACATATGACCACATCACCATTGGGTCTGTACAAGTATGGGGGATTGCAACATATGACCACATCACCATTGGGTCTGTACAAGTATGGGGGATTGCAACATATGACCACATCGCCTTCGGGTCTGTACATGTATGGGGGATTGCAACATATGATCACATCGCCTTCGGGTCTGTACATGTATGGGGGATTGCAACATATGACCACATCACCATTGGGTCTGTACAAGTATGGGGGATTGCAACATATGACCACATCGCCTTCGGGTCTGTACATGTATGGGGGATTGCAACATATGACCACATCACCATTGGGTCTGTACAAGTATGGGGGATTGCAACATATGATCACATCACCATCGGGTCTGTACAAGTATGGGGGATTGCAACATATGACCACATCACCATCGGATCTGTACATGTATGGGGGATTGCAACATATGACCACATCACCATTGGGTCTGTACAAGTATGGGGGATTGCAACATATGACCACATCACCATTGGGTCTGTACAAGTATGGGGGATTGCAACATATGACCACATGACCATTGGGTCTGTACAAGTATGGGGGATTGCAACATATGACCACATCACCATCGGATCTGTACAAGTATGGGGGATTGCAACATATGACCACATCACCATTGGGTCTGTACAAGTATGGGGCTTGCAACTTATGACCACATCACCTTCTGGTCTGTAGAGGTATGGGCCTTGCAACATATGGCCACATCAGCTTAGGGTCTATACAAGCATGGGGGCTTGCAACACATGACCGCACTTCACCTTTGCATCTACACAAGTATGGGGGATGGCAACATATGACCACATGACCTATGGGTCTAATCGAGTATGGGGAAATTCAACATATGACCACTTAACCTATGGATATATACAAGTGTGGGACTTGCAACATATGACTACTTGACCTTTGGTTTTGTACAAGTTTGGGAGTTTGCAACATATGACCACATCACCTTCGGATCTGTACAGGTACGGGGCTTGCAACATATGACCACATCAGCTTTGGTTCTATACAAGTATGGGGGCTTGCAACACATGACCAACAACGCTCCAAGTCGTGTAAGCAGGGTCTTTTACTTACTTTACTTATAACATTATTGTAATACTTTACTTATGACAGATGTTTATAGTACTTTACTTATGAGAGATTTTTGTAATACTTTACTTACGACAGATTATTGTAATACTTAACTTATGACATATTATTGTTGTACTTTACTTATAAAAAAATATTGTAATACTTTACTTACTTCAGATTATTGTAATACTTTACTTATGACAGATTATTGTAATACTTTATTTATGACAGATTATTGTAGTCCTTTACTTATGAACTATTAGTTGGTGAAAGAAATAAAACAGAGGCTAGTTAAATATTTCCCGTTAAAAGACATAACACTCTTATTAACAAACAAAAAAAAAAAAAAAAACCACACTGGAGGGTAAGGTGGAAGGCTAGCGAACAAGCAACAGACAATGATACAAGTGGGAAGATAACATCAAGAGATGGACGAATAGCAGTCTGACAGAATGTACAGTCACGGCGAGAGACAAACAGTGTTGGAGATCCACTGCAGCCAACCTTCATTGCGGAGACGGTACCTAATTTGATTGATACTGTGTTCACATGACCGAACAAGTTGAGAGCCAATATTTTATTATTAAGCCTTTAACTGATTCAGCGACGAAGGATAATATATCGCTTAATGTGACATCCCACGTAGACAGAAGAATGATACATCGCATACTACTGCCATCGCGTTATTTGCTTCATTTCGCAGTAGCTTCCACAATTTTAATGCTCAGTGAATGGAAATTTAAAATAATGTTTTCCCGTAGTGAATTTGAATAACGAAGACACAAACAATAGATTGCATGATTTATTGCCTGGCATATTTCGCTGCATCTCCTCAGGTACATACTGCAGAAATCACACAACAAAAAGTAAAATAACTAGATAAATCCTTCAAGCTGAAATATACACATATTCGCACAGTAATGTCACTTATCTACCACGGTAATGTTAAGCTGACTAACATGTCTATTTGTTTGCACAAAGTTGGCTTGTGTAGATTAATCATTAATGCTTCTACAAACTTTAACAAGCGAGTATTTTGTGTATTAAACAACACGCGAAAGGCACTGTCTCTATCAATCATATGGCCGCTTTCCAGCATATGCCTAGAAATTGATGAAGCGGGAAGCTTCCGACTAGATTTTATTAGAAGGCAGCAAGTCAATTGGTTTGGCCATGCAAGTAGGTTACCAACTAACAGTATACCACAACAAGCAATGATGTACAGACCAGATGGAAGCAGAGGAAGAGTCCGACCACGTATACATACGATGGACGCTAGGAATAACAGAGTCCATGGTAATATCGATACATGAAGCCCATAAACGGGCACTTCCCCGCTGTTTATACTTCACCTCGACACCGCAAGGTACAAGGGGAACAAGATGAGATGAGATGAGATGATTTACACAGATAAATTGCAGAGGATATTCTTCATCTTGTGTTATTCTAAATACATTGTAACACTACAATAACTGTAAACCTTGTACTATTTGCAACTGCTTATTTAACGGCCACGACCACACTTAAGTAAACACAGATACAGTGACAACAGAGATCTAGGTTATCGTCTAGAAAGATAAATATTACAACAGTTTGCTTCTGGAGCCCCCCTCCCCCCTCCCCCCTCCTCCCATCCTCCTCTTTGTACCCAACAAAACTGATTCAATGTAAAGGGAAAATATATCGCTACTTGTGACATCCCATTTGGACAGAAGGACGATATATCGCCAAAATGGGGTCATCCTGTTATATTGTTCTGTTTCGTAGTATCCCCATGCAAGTTTAATGCGCAGTTATTATAATGCGCATTATTATTAATTATTTTAATGCGCACATTATAATTCTTGTTCATTTGATTGTGTGCCATGTTTGTTCCAAACCTACTGTTTGTTTGGCCCTGAATCAGTTGATATTCTCCTCTGGGGTGTAGGCAGTCCTCTGTATAGTCGCCTCGCCTCCCTAGGCAATTCCCACCAAACTATGTTTAGTACCCACTTTATCAGTCTGGGTCGACCCCAAATATCCAACTTTCCAGTGGCGACACACGGACGTGAAGCATGGGCCATTTCATAAATAACAAACATGAACATAGAGGCTTTTGTGGTAGCACTGGTAGGGGGAATTAATTCTAACAATAATGAAGAATTATTCCAAAGTAGCACTGGTTGGGAAAGAGAATCCTAACAATGATACATAATGATCCCAGACCACTGGCACAGCAAGGCTAACGCTCTAATTACTTTTCTACCGGAGCTACACCTGTTTATCACACCTGAAAACACGCGCAGTAGAAGACTACACAATTTGTGTGAAACGTTAAATAACATCCGGGTTTTCACGCGAACCAAAAGACGGCCAGGTCACGGTTTAGGTCTGGTATTTCAGCTGAGATAAACATCATGATCCAGAGGCTTGTCATGTACTTTATCCCCGCAAGTCTGTTGAAGTGTCCGTCATAAGCCAGATGTCTTGCTTCTGTTGCTGTCGAAGTGTTTGTCATAAGCCAGATGTCGTCTTGCTTCTGCTGCTGTCGAAGTGTTTGTCATAAGCCAGATGTCTTGCTTCTGTTGCTGTTAAAGTGTCTGTCACAAGCCAGATGTCTAGCTTCTGTTACTGTCCAAGTGTTTGTCATAAGCCAGCTGTATTGCTTCAGTTGCAGCCGAAGTGTTTGTCATAAGCCAGATGTCCTGCTTTCGTTGCAGTTAAAGTGTCTGTCATAAGCCAGCTGTCTTGCTTCTGTTGCGGTAACAGTGTATATCATAAGCCAGCTGTCTTGCTTCTGTTGCTGTCGAAGTGTTTGTCATAAGCCAGATGTCCTGCTTCTGTTGCTGTTAAAGTGTCTGTCATAAGCCAGCTGTATTGCTTCGGTTGCTTTCGAAGTGTTTGTCATATGCCAGATGTCCTGCTTCTGTTGCTGTTAAAGTTTTTGTCATAAGCCAGATGTCCTGCTTCTGTTGCTGTTACAGTGTTTGTCATAAGCCAGATGCCCTGCTTCTGTTGCTGTTAAAGTGTCTGTCACAAGCCAGATGTCTAGCTTCTGTTGCTGTTAAAGTGTCTGTCACAAGCCAGATGTCTAGCTTCTGTTGCTGTTAAAGTGTCTGTAATAAGCCAGATGTCCTGCTTCTATTGCTGTTAAAGTGTCTGTCATAAATAAGCCAGCTGTATTGTTTCGGTTGCTGTCGAAGTGTTTGTCATAAGCCAGATATCCTGCTTCTGTTGTTGGTAAAGTGTCTGCCATAAGCCAGCTGTCTTGCATCTGTTGCTGTCGAAGTCTTTGTCATAAGCCAGCTGTCTTGCTTCTGTTGTTGTTAAAGTGTCTATCATAAGCGAGATGTCCTGCTTCTGTTGCCATTAAAGTGTCTGTCATAAGCCAGATGTCTTGCTTCAGTTGCTGTTGAAGTGCTTATCATAAGCCAAATTTTCTGCTTCTGTTGCTGTCACAGTGTCTGTCATAAGCCAGCTGTATTGCTTCGGTTGCTTTCGAAGTGTTTGTCATATGCCAGATGTCCTGCTTCTGTTGCTGTGAAAGTGTATGTCATAAGCCAGCTGCCTTGCTTCTGTTGCTGTCGAAGTTTTTGTCATAAGCCAGATGTTCTGCTTCTGTTGCTGTGGAAGTTTTTGTCATAAGCCAGATGTCCTGCTTCTGTTGCTGTGAAAGTGTATGTCATAAGCCAGCTGTCTTGCTTCTGTTGCTGTCGAAGTTTTTGTCATAAGCCAGATGTTCTGCTTCTGTTGCTGTGGAAGTTTTTGTCATAAGCCAGCTGTCTTGCTTCTGTTGTTGTTAAAGTGTCTGTCATAAGCGAGATGTCCTGCTTCTGTTGCTAAAGTGTCTGTCATAAGCCAGCTGTATTGCTTCAGTTGCTGCCGAAGTGTTTGTCATAAGCCAGATGTTCCGCTTCTGTTGCTGTTAAAGTGTCTGTCATAAGCCAGCTGTCTTGCTTCTGTTGCCGTAACAGTGTATGTCATAAGCCAGATGACCTGCTTCTGTTGCTGTTAAAGTGTCTGCCATAAGCCAGCTGTCTTGCTTCTGTTGCTGTTAAAGTGTCTGTCATAAGCCAGATGTCTTGCTTCTGTTGCTGTCGAAGTGTTTGTCATAAGCGAGATGTCCTGCTTCTGTTGCTATTACAGTGTCTGTCATAAGCCAGATGTCTTGCTTCTGTTGCTGTCGAAGTGTTTGTCATAAGCGAGATGTCCTGCTTCTGTTGCTATTACAGTGTCTGTCATAAGCCAGATGTCTTGCTTCTGTTGCTGTCGAAGTGTTTGTCATAAGCCAGATGTTCTGCTTCTGTTGCTGTTAAAGTGTCTGTCATAAACCAAATGTCCTGCTTCTTTTGCTGTCGAAGTGTTTGTCATAAGCCAAATGTCCTGCTTCTGTTGCTGTTACAGTGTTTGTCATAAGCCAGATGTTCTGCTTCTGTTGCTGTTAACCTGTCTGTCATAAGCCAGATGTCCTGCTTCTGTTGCTGTTAAAGTGTTTGTCATAAGCCAGATGTCCTGCGTCTGTTGCTTTCGAAGTGTTTGTCATAAGCCAGATGTCCTGCTTCTGTTGCTTTCGAAGTGTTTGTCATAAGACAGATGTCCTGCTTCTGTTGCTGTCGAAGTTTTTGCCATTAGCCAGCTGTCCTGCTTCTGTTGCTGTTAAAGTGTCTGTCATAAGCCAGCTGTCCTGCGTCTGTTGCTGTTAAAGTGTCTGTCATAAGCCAGATGTCCTGCTTTTGTTGCTGTCAAAGTGTATGTCATAAGCCAGCTGTCCTGCTTCTGTTGCTGTCGAAGTGTTTGTCGTAAGCCACATGCCCTGCTTGTGTTGCTGTCGAAGTGTCTGTCATAAATCAGATGTCCCGCTTCTGTTGCTGACATGTGCAGATTGTCTATCGCATCTTGAATAAAGAAAATAACTCAGCTAAACAAGATGAAAAAAGGACGGGAAAAGGTATGGCTACAAGAAGAAGTCAGTCAGTATGCGGAGAAATCCTCAAGATGTTTGTATCGCTGCCTCACATTCTTTCATCAAGAAAACTCTCCAGAATTGACACTTGGAATGTAAGAACTAAGTGTGAACTGGAAAAAACATCACGTTTAGGAGGAGGAAATTAAATTTAAGATTAGCATATTGGGATTGTGCAGAACAAGATGGAAAAGAGCAGGAAAAGGATTTTGTACAGGTGAAACAGTGATGTTCTCGGGCCAGTCAGAGGAAGATGCCCCTCACAGTGAAGGAGTAGCCCTAATGCTTTCAAAGAGGAAGAGAAAACACTAATAAACAGGGAAGTAGTGAGTTCTTGATAAAAATCAGCGATATTTAAACCCATAAAACAGAAAGTAAACATGGAGGTGATCTAGTGTTAGCCATAAACACATGATAAGAATGAATTAAGGATGAAAGCATTACGGGCAATCAAAGAAATGGCAATATCTAACTATTGATGGGTGATCTCAATGCCGTGATAGGATCAGGTGTCACAGGTTATGAACAGATCACGTGAAAACATGGACTTGGTTTAATTAACTAATATGGAGAATAATTCACCAACTTTTGTGCAGTGAATCAATATGCTTTAGTTGGAAGTGTTTTCCACATAAAAGAATACACAAAGCAACTTGAGTAGCGTCCGACTACAGTACATCAAACCAAACTGATCTCCCCCGATGTGTCTCCACCTTGACGTGGTGGGGGAGCTTGCGTGTCCCATCGACCCCATTTGCTTGCCGATGGGTGAAAAATTACATATCGGACAGCTTATGGGATAGGGACCAGACTAAGAGAGACACAACCTGCTGCTCAGACTGAGGATAGCAGTCAAAATTTAAATCAGGTGCACGAAGGCAGAATTTCTTGGTTCGGACAAAACTCTTAAGACTCCCTGTCGAGGGCTGTGGCTGAACGCCTCTAAGCCACAAACCCTCGGATCTGAGAGCCAGGCCGATACCCGTCTACCGGAAAATAGAAACGTGATACTGAGCAAGCTACATGCTCAGGTCTGATACATATTCGAAGGCTCTCAGCTGGGGGATATGAGGGATTCCCGGATGAGAAGGCCAGACCGTTTCCCGTTCACTGCTGCACGAAGGTAAGGTGCTGAGCCGGCAGCACATGTAGCCTACCTCGTGAGCGAGTACAAAAAAGAAAGAAAAGTGCCCCAGTCGAAGGGCATGGTTACGGAAACTCTGTATCTAACTCATATAGTAGATATAAGTGGAAGAACGTCTCAACGCAAAATGGAACGCACGGCGAGCGTACCTATTGCGTGGGATGAAGTCACAAGCAAAAGCTTACCGAGTGGATGTCGCCCGCAATCTGACCGCTCCTGGTGTGTGCTTGAGCGATCAGTGGCAAGCGGGATGCTCAACACATGGAAGTGAGGAACAAAAGCAGCCATGAGCAGGACGTGGAAACTCCTTGGGTGAGCCCAGTCTCAGAGCAATATGTGCCGGCTCTGCAATTATGGAAGCCTCCTCGGATAGTGAGATGATGCCCATGGTCTGCCCCTGCCTTCCCTTGAGGGCCGTCCGCGATATCTTTGATCGTTCTATCTTGACCAGCTGAGATGTGGGTGACATTACAACAGTCTAACGTGTCTCGAAACCAGAGGAAGGCTAACCTCACTAAAAAATGCCCGCCAGAAGTCGGAAGTGTCGGCCTACGGGTGGCAAACTAAAAATTGACACTACGCAATTACGTCCGAGTGAAATGTCTCGCCCGAATGTCTCTCGTGCTAGGAACAGCTCTGACTACCTAGTTTCCGAATGCCGCTCTTGTTCGGAACAGCTCTGACTAGGTAGTTTCCGAATGTCTGTCGTGCCTGGAACAGCTCTGATGGGCGCAACGACAAGCACATGTCCGAAAACTCACTGAGTGGATGCCGTCTGCGAACATGTCTGGTTTGTGCGGGAATGGCCCGGGGAAAACGAAATGACCAATATATTGAAGTGAGGATTTAAAGCAGCCATGAGCAGGACGTGAAGATTTCCCTCGGTGAGCCCAGATCCAGGGCGTTATGTGTCGGCCCTGCAACTATGGAAGCAACCTTGGATGGCGGAAAATGCTATGGACTGTCCCTGCCTTCCTTTGAGGGATGACCGTTGTCTTCGACCGTTCAACCTTGGCCAGCATGGTTGTAGATGGCACCACAAAAGTGAGAGTCTCCCAGGTATGCTACCTGGTCAAAAAAGCACGCTAAAGTCGATGTGTTGGCCTACGGGTTTCGGCCCAAGGGCGCATAACAGACACACCGCAATGACATCTGAAAAAAAAAAAACACTCCGGATGAACGAAAAGAAGAAGAAGAAACCAAACTGATAATATCACAAACAGATTTCGACGAACAGACACGTGTTCGATTGAACAGAAAGCCACATATGCATAATAATAGAGCAAAGTATTAAATTTTCATGGGTTTGATCCCTTCACTAATAAATAAAATACAACAGTTGGTGCATGTCAAAAATTTGGCGGCCATCTTTAAACTGTCCTTATGCGGCGAAGACCCTTAACATTCTTAACAACAATATTGACAGGTTACAATATAATGGCATCGTTATTATAATTTCTATCACACTTATGAGGTTTTCATTTGAGATCCTCGTACATGGAGATGGGGGAACAGATGGATATATTAAAATAAGAACAGAAAAGACAAGAGAAGCTTTCATAGCACTGGGAAATTTGTGTTGGTCAAAAGAAATTAAGACTAGAAGGTGTGTGTATATCTGGCGTTTCAAAGTCTGTATCTTTATTTATGTTGTTGCACCTCTGGTCAAACTATGTTTATTCTGGCGTACATAACACACATCTCTGGTATACACCACAATTACAGTGTAGAGATAATGGTGACTTGACATGGACATAAGCTCTGATTCGGTGTAAATGTTTTTCTGGCGTCCACAACACACTTCTATATATACACCACAATAACAGTGTAGATAAGGGCGACTCAGCAAGGACGTAAGCTACGATTCCATGTCGTGTCCTTCTCGACAACACTGCACTAAAGGACTGATACATTATCTCAACAGCTGGTTCCGGTGGAAGAATAGAAGAATATCAAGAGCATGGTGTTTATATCCTTAACATCCTGAAGCAGATGACACGACCCCCGCTATGTCCTGGTCAGGTAAACAGCCAGCCCTTCCTATGTTTGTCCTCTGTTATTAAAGTTCTGCCGTGATTGCTTCCTGCATAGATCTGACAAGTTCAGCACCTGTGTAGTATTTTCATTCCAATAAGTAAAGTAATGGGTTCTTGCACACGGCTTCAGGCGTACTGGACCTGCGGCGATAGACGCATATTTTTATGGTCCAATTAACAACATGTGATGTTCCAACATGTGATGTTCCAACATGTGATGTTCCAACATGTGATGTTCCAACATGTGATGTTCCAACATGTGATGAGAAGAGAGGCATTCAAGAACATCGTGACATCTGGAAAGATCGAGGGGAAGAGAGGCAGAGGCAGACCAAGAGAAATGATGCCGGATGGATTGAGACGGTGGCATGGAGGAATATCAGCAGCAGAGTTGATCCAGAAAACCAAAGACCGAGATCTGCGGAGAGCCATGAACTCCTACGCTAGATGGTAGGGCACTTGATGATGATGATGATGTTGATGATGATGATGATGATGATAAATTAAAACTCCAAAGGTGATGTGGCAAACAGGACTGCAAGATGAGCAATCAGGACTTTTAATGGAAGCTGAGTCGCAAAGAAAACTGATCACAAACACCAATTCAATTCAACTCAATTCAATTCAACTTTATTTTAAAAGGGTTACAAATTGGGCACGCAGGCCCGTCTTACATTCGGCCCTTCCAATCACTCTTCTTTCATTCATCAATAGTGCATGATGCATTCACATAGGAAAATGCATTGTCAAATGAATGTTGTAAACATAAACAATGCATATTACAATGTTATGATTCACATCCCTCACCAACCCACAAAACCTCTTTCCACCCACATACACCCAAACCCACCCACACACATCCCCATCCACCCACATACAACCTCCACCCACCCACCCACCCACACATATCACACACCCTCCATCCACCCATACACATCCCCCACCCGCAAACAAACCCCACCCACCCCAGCCTCCCACATACCCACCCCAGCCTCCCACATACCCACCCCACCCACCCACACACAGCCTCACCCAGCCTTACACATCCCCACTCACCCACACACATCCCCCACACACACCCCACCCACACCAGAAAGAGGCAGCCATAGTTCTTGGCAACGTTATGAGAAGACAAACATTGGAACATGTTGTGACAACTGGACAGATTTGCGGAAAGAGAGACGGAGAAAGACAGCGTGAGAAGATTCTTGACAGTCTGTTGTCATGGCACGGAAGGGAGACAACACACAAATTGATCCATGACGTCGGAGATCTTAATTTGTGGAGAGGCATGATCGTCCACGCCAGCCGGCAAGGCACTAGACTATGATGGTGTTATTATTATGATTCTGTTTTATTCGACTCTAAGCCCTGCTGCTTTTGTTGCGCAGCGTTGAAGAGAGGAGGTAGAAGTAATGTTCTGTTTCGCGAGTCTTATTGCTTGTGCTAATGTCATGTTTCGAAGGGTTAAACGACTTTCTCTGAAATCCTGTTTATCCACGCAGTGTAACGCAGAGCGCGAGAATTGGAAGCGGTTCTCGCCCCGTTGGTTACTTACGGGATAAGTAAGTCGGCCGCTCAGAAAGCAATGGCAAACTACTGAGCGTAATCTTGCCAAGAAATCAACGACATCGGTAAAATGCTAGTGTTGACAGCAATGTCCTGTAAAGAATATGCGGGAAAAAATGTCATATTTGATTTCTACAATGTCCCTTTTACTCCATCTGACCTAGTCTATCTTGATCGTTCTCTCGCCTTGTATCCGGATATTCTCAAGTAGAACAATCTAGCCGCTGGCTGATCTTGTAGCTAAATGTGAGATCCATTTAATTCTTTAGTACTAAATAAAGCAAGTAATATGTGTTATCCCAACACTTGCTCTGAGTTTCTCATTTGTCCTTCTATCTCTTATGGTTTTTCCAGCCGCTTTTTCTTATGCATCTCATCTCACTTGATGATACTCGACGTCTGTGTGTTCCTAGGACTGTTCGCGTTAGGCATTTAGATAAATAAAGCGTCTATCAGCCTCTTTTTGATATGCATGTTGATAGCTGGATGTTTTAGGATAGGTGCGGTTTGATAGTTGATGTTTTAAGGATAAGTGATGTTTGATAGTTGATGTTTTAGGATAGGTGCAGTTTGATAGTTGATGTTTTAAAATATGTACTATTTCATAGTTGATGTTTTAGGATATGTGGTATTGAGTAATTGATGTTTTAGGATATGTGCTATTTAATAGTTGATATTTTAGGATATGTGCTCTTTAATCGTTGATATGTTAGGATATATGCTATTTAATAGTTGATGTTTTAGGATATGTGCTATTTAGTAATTGATGCTTTAGGAGATGTGCTATTTAATAGTTGATGTTTTAAGATATGTGGTATTTAATAGTTGTTGTTTTAGGATATGTGCTATTTAATAGTTGATGTTTTAGGATATTTGCTATTTAATAGTTGATGTTTTAGGATATGTGCTATTTAATAGGTGCTGTTTTAGTATATGTGCTATTTAATAGGTGATGTTTTAAGATATGTTACGTGCTATTAAATAGGTGATGTTTTAGAATATGTGCTATTTAGTAGTTGATGTTTTAGTGTTTGTCCTATTTAGTAGTTGATACTTACTGATTGATTTATGTTAACATATAAATCTTAGCACACCAGGCAATCCCATAGATGAGCCTGAAGGCGCTATGAGCATGTTCGACGTACATCAAATATGTCCCGATGTGAGTCAAAACGCGCAGGCAGATGCCCGTCTAGCCACCACACTACGGTGGCTATGAACTAACTAACTAATTAACCAAACAACCAACCAACCAAGCAACCAACTAATGAATCAACCAACCAACTAACTAACTAATCAACCAACAAACTAACCAATAAACCAACCAACTAACCTACTAACTAACTAATTATCTAACTAACTAACCAACCAACTAATTAACCAAGTAACTAGCTAACTTACTAACTAACGGGAGACTATCATAGTCGACTTAACACATATAAATTCTGTGGTTATTTCCCTTATTAACAGTGTTATTGATTGTGCAATTCGTATCATTAGTATTGCAACCCTTCGCTGGCTGTTGAAGATGAGGACATATAGGAATATCCCACGTATTGTGAAGTAGGTTTCTGACTCAACTCAACTCCACTGACTGTAAGATATGTAAACAACTACGAACCTATGGACCTTTGTTTAATTATCCCTTGCTGTCTGTAAAGTTTTAAACGGATTAATCTCCCTGAAATGTAGATCTATAGAACAATGTGATGAGCATGATGAAAAGGCACATTGACATGTAAATTTGTCTGAAACAAATTTGCAAACCAAACATAGGACTTAGTCTAATAACGCAAAACCGGAGGCAATTTTATTTTGTTTGTTTGTTTGTTTGGTTAGTTTGTTTGCATATTCCGTTTACGAGACAACGCTGTCAACACCAGCATTTTACTGCTGTTGTTGATGTCTTGGCAAGTTTTACTTTCAGCAGTTTGCCATTGCTATCTGAACGACCGGTTCCCATACCAACACGTTAAAACCCCAGCGCGACACGGTCTGCTGCCAAATCGGTCGCCGCTCAATGGTATTGGTAGTTACAAATTAAAAGGGACGCAGAGGTGTTTCCAAGGCACCAGGGCCGGGTTATATACAGGCCAAGACCTATTGACGCGTCCTCATCGAGCGTCCTGGGCAACAGGTCCCTTCGGGGTCCTGGCTAAAGTCAGTAGGGTCGCCGATTCCTCCGAAGTCGGAGAGTATCTGCCTGCACGGCGAGGAACCACCAGTCTGCACACCAATAAGCCAGACATGGGACAACGGATACTCACGCAAACCTCAGGTCCTGTATGACATCACACTGATGCTGGACAACAGGATGCCTTCATACAGGACTTCGCGTTGGAGCTCAAGCCAACGAACACAAGCAAGCAAGAAAGCAAGCAAGCAAGCAAGCACAAATTAAAAATGTCTTCCCAAATGCAAGTTCAAAGTGAATAGAAACAGTCTGAAAATGTCTATGTATTTGGGTATTTAGGATAATAACAGCGGAGGAAAGATGTATTAAAGAAGTTAAACGGAGTAAAGCCCAGGTTAAAGCAGTGTTTTACACAATGAAGAATGCATTGGAGCTTGCGTATTGACAGGCCATAGTTTGTTTCGTTGTGATTTTATTTTAAAGGCATACTTACCTCTCCATGGCTCAAAGTCTGGACTGAATTGTCGAGACCAAGTAATGCCCATGCATCATGATCTCTCTCTCGGCTTGTCTAGTTCAATCCAGAGGAGAGGAAACATTAATACATATGTAACAAGACAAGCTGCAGAAGTTGCCGGATCAATGAAGCAATGCTCTAACTGTCCGCCTGTCCGAGCTTCGATCCTAGACCAGTTGCCGACCAAGGTTTATAACCTGGTCTACACTGCCTTGACATTTAGTTTTTAGGTTGCATTTCCTTGCACTAAGATAAGGCTTGTATCCTCCCAATTGCACTCCTCCTCCCGAAGCCGTCGGTACAATGTCGGGTGTCGGATTTGGTAAGCGCTGACCAACATTTGGCGCTAACAGAAAGCGGGAATATTCCCTGTAATATATCGTTGTTAATAGAAGTGAGAAAATTAGCTCCTATGAGCTATATCGAACTAGCTCTGATGGGTGGAAGAGAATCATGGATAATTAGCAAAGAATTGAGGAATTATGTGTAAGCTGCGGAGATGTGGTTTTATAGAACAATTACGAGAACAAAGAGAAACAAGCATACCTTGAAAGAACTTAACTTTGTTTAAAAAAAAAAATAACTGGCTACTCGCATTAGAAAACGGTTGTCCACATTCTTTGGGCGTGCCATGAGAAGGAGAAGGTCGCGACAGCAGGAGAGTTGGAGGGTAGGAGAGGAAGGGAATAGCCAAGATGATGAACAGTCTGACGTCATGGCATTGAGGAACATCGGTATCAGAATAGATTTGTAGTACCGAGACAAAAGGCTGAGGACAGACATGATCAACCTTTGGTGAGAGAGAGAGAGAGAGAGAGAGAGAGAGAGAGAGAGAGAGAGAGAGAGAGAGAGAGAGAGAGAGAGAGAGAGAAGAGAGAGAGAGAGAACGTGTGAGAGAGAGAGAGAGAGAGAGAGAGAGAGAGAGAGAGAGAGAGAGAGAGAGAGAGAGAGAGAGAGAAAACAGACAAACCAATCCTTTAGCTCTGTCTCTTACACTCACCCTATATCAATAGTGAATGAACAAACCTAATTCCAATTCCAATTCCAATTTTCAAAACAAAAATTCCAAATTCGGCCTCTTTCAACCTGCCTCTTCAGCTGAGGTTATTCTTGAGGTCCGTGGCTTTTGTGGGTTTATTCACCCTACTTCTTGTCTTGTGCTCTCTTCCGAGTGAGTCCTTTCTCGGACTGGTTATGTAAGCGTTTGTGTCTGTGATGTCAGCTTGAGGGATGGTCGGCGGCTGTCTTTTGTTCCCGTCTCTGGCGGTTTCTTTTGTTAGTGAAGGCTCCTGGCTCGTTTGGCTTGACTGGTGGCAGTCCTTAAAAGTACTTTTTATTTGTTTTGTTTTGTTTTTTGCCTCCTTTTTGTGTATTTTCTGTAGGAGCTTTTCTACGTTTCCATTTTCCTCCTTGCGCCTGTTTTCTTCTTCGAGTTTGAGCTTCTGTTGCCATTTGATTTTTTCCTCTGCGGTCATCCACGGGATCATCTCTCCGTCTTCTATATAGTACGTGTAGTCTGGTCCATCCTCGAAGTCAGCACACCTATCTGGGTTTACTACCGGTCTCCTGAGTTTCTTGGGCTTCTTTTCTCTTTCATCCCAGAGCCTTTTGAATTCCTGTTGCCTGCTTTTCTCCAATTTTATCGATTCTAGGCACTCCTCCAGGGAGAGTTCAGGTGGGTATTCTGCTTGCAGTTCTGGCTCTGTCTTTTGCAGGGTATCCTCTTGCGGCTTGTCTGCGTTCTCTTGCATAGCTTCTGTTGGTTTGTTTCGAATTACTTCCACTTTAGCTTTCAGCAGCTCTCTCTCCGCTTTAATGGTGCATAGCATTTCTTCGTTTTCTTTCTTCATTTCCGCCATATGTTCCACTTATTTCTTGATGTTTTGCTGGATCTCCTTTATTTCAGCGAGCAGCTTTTCATTGTCGCTGGTCGGTGTCGGTGTTTGAAGCGGTTTGATTTGCTTCTTTAGCTCATCTATCTGGTCTTGCAGTTGAGCCTTTTCCGCTTGTGAGATGCTCGTGGCTGTCTCGCACCTCCGCCTTGCTTCGTTGTATGGTGTCTTTGTTGATGGCAAATTTTAACACGTCTCTGTGTCGTTGCAGGTACGGACAGCTCAAGTATCTTGCTCCATGCTTGCTCAGGCAGTTGGCGCACTTTCTTTTGTTGCTGCGTGCTCTAAAGTCCGTGTCCAGTTTGTCCAGCGGACACTTCTTGAAGGCGTGGTGATCGGCGCAGTACCGGCAGCCTTCCGTCTTACTACGACATGCTGCTCTGCTGTGGCCGGCCCTCTGGCATTTGGAACATTGATTGATTCTTGGGATGAATCTCTCTGGCTGTTGTATTTTCTTGTTGATTGATACTGTGGTCGGCATTTCGCTGCCCTCCGTCGTCACCACTGCCAGGGTTGTAGGTATCTTGGAGTAGGTGAGGAGCCGCTCCGCCTTCAGGAATCGGATGTTAAGATTCTCTTCTCGTAGCTGCTTCAGGATTTCTTCGTCTGATAGCGCCACTTGGATACGCTTGACAACCCTCTTGCTTGTCGGTGAGTCAGTGTTTCCTATTCTGGTGTCTTTCTCCTCTCTCTGCTTCTCAGTAGGTTTGGCTCTTGTCTGTAGTGGGTTGTCGACGGTCTCCCTCGTGGTGGCATCAGTAGTAGCTGTAGTTTCGGGTTCTCTGTTACAGCTCGCAGGAAGGCTCTCCACGTTCTTCTTCTTTTCGGCTCCCACGCTGCACATCTTTGTTGCCACGTGTCTTTTGGCATTCTTGCAACGTGCCATTTTTCCCCTATCAGGCTTCTTGAATTGTTCAGGTGAGTTGTCTTGATAGTGCTCGCAATAAATGACGACGACGATGAACAAACCCATTCCTTAGCTGCACTTTCACACTCACCCTCGCCAATACTAAGTGAACAGACAAACCAGCCCTGTAGCTTTCTCCGTCTCTCGTACTCGCCCTTTCCAACACTAAGTAAACAGATAAACCAGTCCCCTAGATCTTTATGTCTCTCGTACTCGGCCTTGCCAACACTAAGCGAACAGACAAATTACGCCCGTAATTATAATAAAATAACATCATGAATTTATTCAACATATTTAATGGGTGTAGCGTGTAGCGCCTTTCTTTAGAAACAGGTGTAGAAATGTGAGATAACATTCGTTTCAATCAATACTATGGTTCTAAACAACGCATTCCTTTAGTGAATTTAAAAACAGAAGATATAAACAATATATTGCACGATTTATTGCCTGACACACACACACACACACACACACACACACACACACACACACACACACACACATATATATATATATATATATATATATATATATATATATATATATATATATATATATATATATATATATATAGCTACATCTCGTTATGTGCATACTTCAGAGTTATTTATCATATGTAGTTATTACACGAATTATACGTTGGCTTAAATACTTTAAAACATAGTCACTGATATAGTTATTTTATTTTAAATGTGCGAATACTGCAGAGATAACAAATGCTCCACAATAGAACAGTAGCAGTGACTACATGTTTTAAATACTTCAGCCAAAGTAATATTTATTTATACACTTCATATAATATATAGCCCTGTCGTAATCATGTGACAATTTTCAGCGAAATATACCAGACAATAAATAATGCAACATATGTTTGTGTCTTCTGTGTTGAAATTCACTATGGAAATACATTATTTTGAACATCAACATAGTTTAAAACACAAACACATTTGTAAACAGTTACCGAATATCTTGAGCGATATATCAAAAATTTAAGAGGAAAGTAAAAACGAAAATGCAATACTGAAATGTCGTGGAAAACTTTAGCGTGACTTTAGCGTGAAGTTAATATTGACTCCCCCACCCACCAACCTCGCCCCCCCAAAAAATTTCCGCGAGTACAGAAGGCTTGTTTTTTCCACGATGAGTATTACCACAGGGTGGCTTGTGTGGTTGTGAGCAGAAAAAAAATAACCTCTACCTGCGTTTTGCTATGAGTAACTCATTTTGTTCCAGACAGTTGCTATTATATCATAACAACATTTTGGTACGACAGGAGTCGACATGATAACTACATGGAAGTTTAGTAACAGTTAGGTCTTAAACGTTTGAAGAAGCAATGAGAAAATAAACATTTGAAGTAACAATAAGATCATTTATAATAACCAATTGGATATAATACGATTTAAAGTAATAATTAGGATACATACATTTGAAGTAACAATTAGTACAACAAATTTAATGTTTCAATTATGACGTAAACATTTGAAGTAACAATTATGACGTGATTATCTGTTGTAACACTTATAACATAAACATGTGAAGTAACATTTACTACATACACATTTGCAGTAACAATTAGGGCCACAAGTTGGAAGTAACAATTGCAACATTAACGTTTGAAGTAACAATTACGACATAAACATCTCTTGCTTATTTGGAGCTAGTTAGATACGTTCCACAGATTTTATTTCATTTTGCTTATTGCGCCTGATTTGACAGCAACCGCGTAGTGCTGTTTTGTTTTTTAAGCGAAATGGTATGGGTGCCGGTCGTTCAGAAAGCAATGGCAAACTACTGAACGCAAAGTTGCCAAGACATCAACAACAGCAAAAACATGCCGGGGTTGACTGCAAACATCCTGTAAAGGACATGCAAAAAACGTTTTATTACGCCTTAATGTAGTCACTGTATTGTCATCCCCGTGGCTTGTGTGTTGTTATATTTCCTTGTTCTTGTTTGCTGATGAAACCTTGTTGCTCGCAATTTCCTCTGATTTCAGTAATTATAGTTTGTAATGTTGCCCTACAACTCGGGTCTTTCTATTGGTTACTTGCGAGGTACAGCACGAGATAAAGCCAGACCTGGTGTCAATTTGACACGGTCTTTATTTAGAGCACTGCTTTGTACAGGGCCAAATCAGTAAGACAGTCATCAACGTGGTCGACAGGATAAGAACCCTCACTCTTAAACATCTTGTGCGATGATGGCAAGGTAAACGGTTCAGCCCATAAGCCGGCATTAAGTTGAACTTAAAATTGACATATAAAGCTGTATGACTATTGTATCGCGCGTAAACCTGGTCAAGCAACTAGAAAGTTGAACAGAGGCATTGGAGATGTGAGATATACAGAAGAATATGTCGTATTTCATGGAAACAAAAACAATCAAATACAGAGGTTTTAGAAAATCTGGGAATTAAAAGAGAGTTTATGAAAGACATGAAAAAGAGGCAAGTGAATTATTTCGGCTACTTTAAAAGACATAGTACTGTACTTTTATAAAATCTATACTGGAGGGCAAGGTTGAAGGCTAGCGAGCAAGAGGTAGACAACGATACAAGTGGAAAGATAACATCAAGAGATGGATGAACATCAGTCTGACAGAATGTACAGTCAGAGACAGTACAGAGAGACAGACAGTGTTGGAGATCCATTGCAGCCAACCTTCATTGTGGAGACGGCACCTGATTAATTGATTGAAAGTCGACGTCTCGCTCAGAAAGCAATGGCAAGCTACTCAGCTTACAATTAACTAGAAAATCAACCTAGGTTTGGCTGCAACGTTCTGCAAAGAAACATGCAATAGGTTTTTTAACCAATCAGATAATCCTCAGTATCGAACTGGTTAGCGCGTTCGACTGAAGGGCCGTGTCAGGGTCTTAAACCTGGCTCGTTATACCTAACACATGTGAGACAAGTACAAGTACAACATGATCGGACTTGAGACACAACGACACGAAGTTCAATGGATTTATTTACAAGTCACATACAATACGATCTAGTTTGGCATGTGATGATCATTACAATACATATACAATACATCAATACACTTACAGACAACCCACAGCTTTACAGTCTATCTCACAAGATGTACAAGCACTCGACTTTCGGGCACAGAACTACACAAAGCCTTTCTCTACCCACACGTCCTGTCTGGTCCGAGTACCCAAGCTGTCTGTCTGTTTCTCGCAAAGCGCTTGCCCTCTGTGGATTGGCTTCACGAGGGCTGCGTGCGTCTTGCTTTGTCCTTGCCTGACCGCTGGCTATCGCGTCAGCCAGCAACCTGCGGGCAGGTAACTAATACTCGCCTGGCGGGCGTAACGATGTTACTGCATCCCGGTTGGGGACTATTCGCCTGGCGGGCGTAACGATGTTCCTGCATCTCGGTTGGAGACATTCGAGATTCTGACACGCTCCCCCGGGGCTTCTTCATGAAAGATCTCATCTTTCATGTATACTCTATATACATACCGGGTTAATATTTTAACAATGTCAGAATCGACCTTTCTGTTGTTATATACATTGGTATAGAAATACATAAGAATACATATATTGGCATAGAAATACATAAGAAATGCAAGTTGTATTTTAAGACATGTGGTGTTCAATCTTTACCACTTGCCAAGTTTCATCCTCTCGATGGATGATCACCTGAGTTGCAATATTGACCCAGTCAGATCGGTAGCACCAGCTTTCAAAGCAACTACCTCGCAACCTCTTAAAAAAAAGTAATAATATGCTTTTTGTAACAAAAAACATCGGGTAAGACTGTAATACGCCTTTATATAAGCCGTATTCAACGCTCGAGCTCTGACCTCATTTGGCCCTGAGCTCTTCCGTCGGTCTACAACGTCGGTAACCCTATACCATGCCCAGTTGATGACTTCTTGGAGTGTTAACAATCTGGCAACACCATGGCTATTTATATACAACACATATTCGAATACATTTCAATTTACCGCCCTTGGTGTAATAATGTAATAACAATTAAATGAAAGGGACATAATTTCAAAAAATCTTAAATCTAATATATTACAATTATTCTTTTATTTCTCAGCGTCATAGCTTGATGTTTTTCCATACTAGCGAAAAAATGTCGATAGTATGAATACGTTAATCAAGATATGATTCTAAGATTACACTAGTTGAAAAAATATTAATACACAATTCGTGTATTCGAAATTGGTGGTTCATAAATATTTTAGAAGCGTCATAGCTTTTTAAGGTTTTGTTTATCGTCTGCTAATTTTGGTCTAAATTTATAAATTATCCGGAAGTACACACGAACAGCTGATGTTGAAAAATTCTATAACACACTTGTTCCGGTCTGATGTAGCAATTCGGAATGTAAACTGTTCTGATAGTTCATGTGTTCGTTGTTTCGCTGGAAAACTTCTGGATTTCGATTGACTGCAGTGGTGTAAATGTCAAAGTTCAGTTCACTCTTTCAGTCACGGATTAAAATATCACTGGATATGTTCCAATCGCAGATACCACTAATAAATTGGATAGTTCGCTTGAGGTAAGTTCAGAGCGAATGTGGCACTGTTCTTGTTTCGTAATATGTACAATTAATATTGTTCGCTTTCTACCACACGCTACACAATTATTCAAGACACTTACTACAGTAATAATAAAATAAGAAAACTATATATAGTGGGAATGAACCCTATCACATCACATAGTAGACATACACAGCTTTCGTAGAAAAAAAAACTTCACTGATGGCTGTGTTGGTCTGAGTGTATTTAACACACTGTACTCAGACATTAGTGCTTACTGGGTCGGTCGGACAACGGGACAAAAGATCGGCAATCGTGTTGGTTCTGCCTGCGATATGTCGAACTTCAAAGCTGTAATCTTGAAGCTTAAGAGACCAGCGCGCTATCATTTGGTTGGTAGGTACTCCTGTAGTAATAAATTTTAATGGGCTATTGTCGGACTCTACAATAAAATGACGTCCCAGGAGGAATCTGGACAATTTTGTTATACCCACCACTAGAGCAAGGGCTTCCAACTGTGGTGTCGACCAAGCACGTTCTCTTAGTTTCAATTTTCTAGAGACGTAGTATACAGGATGTAGAATGTTATCATGTTCCTGTAACAGAACTGCCCCAATCGCAACGGAGCTCGCGTCTGTGCGTAATCTGAAAGGAATATGTAAATTTGGCAATTTGAGAATGGGATTCTTTAAACTATTCTCAGAAAAATAAGATAACACTTTCTGGAATGCAAATTTTAGGCATTCATTGTTTACAATCTTTTCAGGTTGGTCTTTCGTTAGTAGGTTAGTAAATTTTTCAGTCAGTTCAGCAAAATCTGGTATGAACTGTCTATAATAATTTAATAGTCCTAACACACTTCTGACTTGTTTTTTCGTAGTCGGAAGTGAGAGTTTCAGTATTTTGGACACGATGTTATCGTCTGTCGTGACAAAGCCATTAGATATTTTGTACCCCAAGAAGGATATTTCCTGATAGGCTATGTCTACTTTTGTAGGTTTTACCGTCAGTCCGTGCTGTCTGATCCGTTCAAATGTCTGCTGTAATGTCTTTATGTGGTCTGTCATTGTCTTTGTGTGAACACAAATGTCGTCCATGTAACAGATAATGTTTGGTATGTCCACTAGTAAAAGTCGTGTCATACGTACGAATGTCGCTGGGGCATTGACAAGCCCAAATGGAAGTTTGCACCATTCGTACAGTCCCCAAGGTGTGGCAAATGCTGTCAGGTGTCTGCTCTGTTCGTCTACCGTTATCTGCCAGTAACCTTTCGTCATATCTAACTTCGTAAAGAATCTAGAGTCTGTCAGTTCTGTCAGTAGATCTTCAGAGTTGGACATTGGTTCTAGATCTAGAAGTGTTATTTTATTTAATTTTCTATAGTCGACACAGAGTCTTATCGTGTTGTCCTTTTTGCGTACCATGACCATTGGAGATGAGAAATGTGATTGGGATCGTCTAATGATGTTGTTTTTCTCTAAGCTAATGATTTCCTGATGTAAGTTTTCTTTGTAATGCACTGGAATGGTGTAAGGTCTGCATTTTATGGGTGTGTTTGAAGTGAGTGTGATGTGATGCTGTACTAATTCTGTTTGTCCTGGGTTGTTGGAGAAGATGGTGTTGTACTGTTGTATGAGATGTTAGCAGCTGTCTGTTTCTGCTTGAGTTAAGTTTGGGTTTATTTTGATTTCTTTCAAGCAGTTTGTCGTGTCTAATGCAGGTGTTGGAATTTCGTCACTATCTTCGTCATCTTCGTGATCTATTATCACTGTACAAGCTGTTGTATCGTCTTGTTCGTTATCTCTGTTGTGGTATGGTCTTAGCAGATTAATGTGGAATATTTTATGTTTGTCTTTTATTTCAATCTCATAGTCTACAGCTGAAATCTGTCTTATTACTTTAAATGGTCCTTGCCAAGACTCAGTCAATAAATGTCGGTCACTAGGTAAGAGAAGAAGTACGTCCTGTCCAGGTGTCAACGTTATTGTCCTGTTACCTTTGTCTGCATACTGTCTATATGTAGCACCAGATAATTTTAGTGCTTCTTTTGCAATTGTACAAGATTTGATTATTCTTTCACGCAATGATGTAACGTATACGTATGATGATATGGGTTTAAGTAAAGGAGTGGCTTCAGTTAATATTTGATGATAGATACTCAATGGGCCACGTGGTTTGGCACCATAGATAAGTTCAAAAGGAGAGAATCCAGTACTAGAATGTGGCACTTCGCGATAAGCAAAAAGTATAGCAGGCAAATATATGTCCCAGTTGTTGGGATGTTCTTGCGTGACTTTAGCAAGCATATGCTTTAAATCGCCGTTAAACTTCTCTATGATTCTAGTTGCGTGAGGGTGATATGGAGAATTGAAACATTGTTTCACCCCTAACATTTTGGTGAAAGCTTGAGTAGATGCGGCAATGAACTGACTTCCCCTATCTGATAGGATAGTGTCTGGAAATCCTATCCGTGAAAATATATGGAAGAAAACTTCCATTATATCATTGGCAGTTATGTTCTTTAACGGAATCGCTTCAGGCCAGCGGCTACATAGATCAATGATAGTTAATATATACTTATTCCCTCTGGTTGTTATCTGATTAAGAGGGCGCACTATGTCGACAGATATTTTCTCAAAAGGTCGACTGGCTAAGTCAGTGATTTGTAATTTTGCCTGTGGGTGTTTACCTTTCTTCACTAGTTTTTGGCAGATGTCACAACTTCTGCAATATTGCTTAATGTCATTGCAGAATTTGGGCCAATAAAACTGTGTTAGTAATCTTGATCTGGTCTTAGAGTATGCCATATGCCCTGCAAGAGGTATATCATGGGCTAGATGTAAGGCTTGCTTACGGTATTCAACTGGCAAAACAGTTTGCTCTGTTGTGCTGTCACCTCTGGTATAGTACCTGGTTAGGATGCAATTTTTCAAAGCAAAATGCCATCTTGCATTTTTGGTTACCTTTGGCTTTTGGCCGATCAGATTAAAATATTTAGACAATGAAGGATCAGCCTTTTGGGCTGTTACAAAAGTCTCCTTCATGGTTTTAGGAGGTAGTACCACTGGGCTAAGCATTTCTATAGCCTCAGTTTGATTAATTTCATCTTGCACTCTAGCAGTAGATATAGTTACTGCGTTCACACATTCAATGATATCAGATGGTGATGAAACAGTTTGATCAATGATGTCATGAGATCTTAGTGCTACATTAGCTACCATACATTCATTTGGTGGTACAACATTATCAATGATGACATGTGATGGTGATGATGTTATATTCTCATCAATGCAAACAGATGTTATATCATGAGGCATATCATTCACCTCTGGTAAATTTCCAATGATAATATCACACACCGGGTTAGTTAGTGCTGCGCATTTTACTTTCCCAGTGAGGAAAGGTGTCTGAATATATGCCCATGCTAATGGGTACTTTTCAATATTTCCAGAGAATGTTCTGCATGTTACGTGCCTGCCTGTATAGTCTGTAGGTATTATGAACTTTCTCTTTAGTCCAATAAGTGAACTTCCGGTGTCCCGAAGGACTGTAGCAGGCTTGCCATTCACATATCCCTGGTGGATGTTTATTCTGCCTTTGGAATCTATTACCAAATTAGCTTCTTCATTGGCAATAGGAATGGAGTGGCCGCATGTAAAAATGCCATCTTCATAAAAGGTATTACAAACAGTACATTTATTTGCGTTAAACATGTCAAAAGCCTGTGCTGAGTTCACAGGGTGTTTCTCTGATTGTTCTTCATCTGATGATGAACTATCAAATAAGGCGGCATTTGCTTTCTTGGTCATTTGCCTTCCTTTACAAGCATGACTCCAATGCCCGTACGCCTTACAGAGGAAACATTTACGTGCATTTTTGAAGGATTTACGTTCCTTATCTTGGCTATTTATGATGTTCTGTAGATATATAAGATATGCTGGGTTCTTGTCACACATCTCACCTTGGTGGTGTGAAAAGTTACAATATCTACAATGATTGTATTTCTCAGAAGTAGGCTTATATGGTTTTTGCCTATTATAGGGTTCTGATCGAGGTTTTTCATAGTTAGCCGATGCTACAAAGTTTATATCAATAGCCTCACTAGCAAAACAATGTTTATTGGCTGTATAATAAGCCGAACCACGTCTCTCAATTTGATCTACACTCGTACATTCATTCTCTTGCAAAAATTTTGAAAATGCTGATGGAAGGGATGAGATGACTTTATCCCTGATGATGAGAACTTCTAATTTCTGATAATCTTTATCTATTTTAGCTGCTGAAGTCCATTTGGTAAATATGTCTCGGACTAAGCAGAGGTAGTCAGAGAACGTTTGAGTCGGTTTAGGACTCAACTTGCTGAATTGTTCTCTGTAACCTGCCTCATCTAGCATAAAATGTGCCATAATCTTTGATTTTAGATAATGGTAATCTTTTCTGAGGTCTTTGGGGATAGTCTCTATGACTTTCAGAGGCTCCCCTGACAAACTCCTCATATAAATAATATTCCATTCAGAAAGTGGGACCTGGTAATGGTCCATTAAGGTTTCAAAATTCTGGGTGAAGGCTGCAATGCAGTCACCTGAGGTATAATTTCTTACAATACCTTGATACTTTTTGTACTGGTTTTCTTTCTCCAGTCTTTGAGATTTCTTAGACTCTTTGTCTATGGCAGTATCAGTTTCAAGTTGTTTAATTTTTAGTTGTAACTCGAGCTCTTATCTTTTACTTTGAGCCGAGATTTCCGCCTTCCTCAATTCATTATCTAACTCTGCCTGCTTTGTTTTTGCAGGTAATTCTAGCTCTGCCTGTTTTAATGCTGCCTCTTGCTGTTTGGCAGCTCTTTCAGTCTCTGCCTGCTTTAATGCTCTTTCAGCCGCTCTTTCTTCGCGTTCGTTAGCTTTTTCCTGTACTAGGAGGTATTCAGAGTATTTTCTTTCACTCCACTTTGTTAACTCCTCACCAGTTAACTTTAACTTTAAACCCATCTCGATGAAGTCGTTTAATGAAGACATGATGGAAAATGTAAATGCAAAGGAGTTGTCAGACACACAATTAGTTACACGGTGTTAGTAATGTGAAAAATTTACAATTTTTGTTCAACTTACAATTTGTGCCCAAATTTGCATCCGAAAGTATATAGAAAGAAAAATATACTCAAGTGTACTGGATGCGGTGGAGAACGGTTCAAACCAGGGCTTAGGAACTGTAGGGTCGCTACTTCAAAACACAAATGACCTCTACGGGCAAGGGTTTCAGATGGCACAGAAAACCTGCTTTGTTTTTGGAGGAAATAAATTAGCGTCTATCTGATGTGGTGTGTATGCTTGCCACTAAGTTTTGATTAGGTTTGTATGGCGTTGAGTGTACTTGTAGGTCGTAATGTCGTCAGTCAACAATTTTTTTTT
Source organism: Cepaea hortensis (assembly GCA_963921405.1). Classification (NCBI taxonomy): domain Eukaryota; kingdom Metazoa; phylum Mollusca; class Gastropoda; order Stylommatophora; family Helicidae; genus Cepaea; species Cepaea hortensis. The sequence continues at coordinate 34,081,273 of OY992887.1, read as the reverse complement.
CAAAACCACAAGTCACTTTCTTTCCGAAACTTTCTGCTTTCCACAACTAACTTCACAAAGACAATCTAACTATATCTCAACACTCTACAACACTGATGACACATCACTTACATCAAGATGACATTCAGTAAGGACATAGACATCAAGTTTACAAGATGGCGACAAGGTCACAATAGCGACGATTTCACAATGTCGACAAGGTCAAAATGGCGACAAGTTACACAATCACTGATGTTTTACACGTTTACAAGATCAAACAAATGTATGTACTTTATGTTCACATCTAGCCTCCATACTCAAACAATCTAATAATATATAATAATGAGCCTTCACGTTCACATTTAAATGTACATTAAAGCCGGACAAAAATCTTCACGTTCACAAATCTAGGTTCAAATCTTAATTAATTTAAAGCCGGACGATGCCACCACGTTCACACATGTCAGGGTCTTAAACCTGGCTCGTTATACCTAACACATGTGAGACAAGTACAAGAACAACATGATCGGACTTGAGACACAACGACACGAAGTTCAATGGATTTATTTACAAGTCACATACAATACGATCTAGTTTGGCATGTGATGATCATTACAATACATATACAATACATCAATACACTTACAGACAACCCACAGCTTTACAGTCTATCTCACAAGATGTACAAGCACTCGACTTTCGGGCACAGAACTACACAAAGCCTTTCTCTACCCACACGTCCTGTCTGGACCGAGTACCCAAGCTGTCTGTCTGTTTCTCGCAAAGCGCTTGCCCTCTGTGGATTGGCTTCACGAGGGCTGCGTGCGTCTTGCTTTGTCCTTGCCTGACCGCTGGCTATCGCGTCAGCCAGCAACCTGCGGGCATGTAACTAATACTCGCCTGGCGGGCGTAACGATGTTACTGCATCCCGGTTGGGGACTATTCGCCTGGCGGGCGTAACGATGTTCCTGCATCTCGGTTGGAGACATTCGAGATTCTGACAGGCCGGTGGTTGCGTATTTGAGTACTCAGTTGAAGCGGATATCTTTCTGTTAATTGATCTGGTCTTCCTGTTCGACAAGCCTATAAAGGGCACCAGGACATGTCATGGAAAGCAAAAGCGGTCGAGGAGATGCTGAAACAAAACATATGGAGCTCGCAGTATTACTAAATACGCTCAATCGCGTGTGAAAAGGTCATATTTACATCTACAATGACTAAATAAAAAGAATTAAAAACCTTAGAAGTTGTTCAGACATAGTGTAATTTCAGGACATAGAAAATTACCGGCGGGACAGAAGAAATATGAAAGATCAAACGCTCACGCTATGAAAGTTGTAAGAGAAAACAGATGGCTATTGAAGATATTCAAAATAGACCGACTTGCCGTGGTCACACTGTGAGACACTAATGACTCTTATTGAAAATACTTAAGGTGAAAATCCAGGGGAAATCGTAAACATCAAAGACACAAATACATCACACAAGCATGCAAGAACGGTGGGGTTCAGACTTAACGGTGAACTTAAGAGAGTTGTTAAGAAAAAGGAACATTATAAAAACGAAGGAATGTATGAATGCCTTATATTTATATTTATAAAGGGTAGGAACTGGACTCACAGTAGATGATCAAGCCATTTCAACACTAGTTTTTAGACTAAGTACAATGCTCAAGCCATTTCAACAGTAGTCTTTAGACTGAGTACAATGATCAAGCCATTTCAACAGTAGTCTTCAGCCTGAATACAATGACAAAGCCATTTCAACAGTAGTCTTCGAACTGAGTACAATGATCAAGCAATCTCAACACTACTCTTCAGACTGAGTTCAATGGTAAAGCCATCTCAACACTAGTTTTCAGACTGAGTACAATGGTCAAGCCACCTCAACACTAGTCTTTAAACTAAGTACGATCATTAAGCCATATCAACACTAGTCTTCAGACTAAGTACTATCATTAAGCCATGAGGAGAACACAGAGTGAGATAGGGAGGGGGGGGGGGAGGTGAAGGTCCAGGTAAGCGAACAGTAAAATGGGGAAAAGTTAGAATCTACTGATTCCCCCCACCCACCACCCCACCCCACTAAAATGGAGGGGAAAAGGAGTGGAAGGAAGAAGGTGTGTTTTAGTTCAGACTAGGCACAACATGAACAAGAATGTGTTACATACCTGTAGGCGTTTTGGGCATATGGTGGTAGTGAACTGAACGATGTAGGCAGGAAGCGAACCCACAACCTTCGCGAGGCAGGCGGGATTATCATTCCGCCACGGAGACTCGTATGGTCTTTATAAATATGGGTCTAAACCCACATGCCCACGGCGCCTATTGCGTGTCAAAAGGTCTCTTACTATCTTTACCCATATTGTTAAGACCCAGCAATTGTTGGAAGGGTAAAGCGGTCAATATCACATTACTGTTTTTACCCATATTGTTAAGACCCAGCTATTGTTGGATGGGTAAACGGTCAATATCCCATTACTGTAATTACCTATATTGTTAAGACTCAGCTGTCATTGAATGGGTAAAGCGGTCAATATCACATTGCTTGATTCACCCATATTTTTAAGGACCAGTTATCATTGAGTGGGTAAAGCGGTAAATATCACATTGCTAGATTCACCCATATTTTTAAGCACCAGTTATAATTGAGTGGGTAAAGCGGTCAATATCACATTGCTTGATTCACTCATATTTTTAAGGACCAGTTATCATTGAGTGGGTAAAGCGGTAAATATCACATTGCTTGATTCACCAATATTTTTAAGGACCAGTTATTATTGAGTGGGTAAAGCGGTCAATATCACATTACTTGATTCACTCATATTTTTAAGGACCAGTTATCATTGAGTGGGTAAAGCGGTCAATATCACATTGCTTGATTCACCAATATTTTTAAGGACCAGTTATCATTGAGTGGGTAAAGCGGTCAATATCACATTGCTTGATTCACCAATATTGTTAAGGACCAGTTATCATTGAGTGTGTAAAGCGGTAAATATCACATTGCTTGATGCACCCATATTTTTAAGGACCAGTTATCATTGAGTGGGTAAAGCGGTCAATATCACATTACTTGATTCACCCATATTTTTAAGGACCAGTTATCATTGAGAGATTAAAGCGGTCAATATCACATTGCTTGATTCATCCATATTTTTAAGGACCAGTTATTATTGAGTGGGTAAAGCGGTAAATATCACATTGCTTGATTCACCCATATTTTTAAGGACCAGTTATCATTGAGTGGGTATAGCGGTAAATATCACATTGCTTGATTCACCCATATTGTTAAGGACCAGTTATCATTGAGTGGGTAAAGCGGTCAATATCACATTGCTTGATGCACCCATATTTTTAAGGACCAGTTATTATTGAGTGGGTAAAGCGGTCAATATCACATTACTTGATTCACCCATATTTTTAAGGACCAGTTATCATTGAGAGGGTAAAGCGGTCAATATCACATTGCTTGATTCATCCATATTTTTAAGGAACAGTTATCATTGAGTGGGTAAAGCGGTAAATATCACATTGCTTGATTCACCAATATTTTTAAGGACCAGTTATCATTGAGTGGGTAAAGCGGTAAATATCACATTGCTTGATTCACCAATATTTTTAAGGACCAGTTATCATTGAGTGGGTAAATCGGTCAATATCATACAGATCGCCTTTACTTCCCTACATTTACTGGCAGTGTCCGACTAGCCAGGGTTCCGCTTGTTCGATGGCACGTTGACCTTATGGGCCACTGATAATACGAGGATCCAATTAAACACGTATGCGGCCCACAACAAGGATCCCAGATAAGTAACTTTTATATTTACATTTTCATGTAGTGTTTTTCATGTCGTCGTGTCGGTGTGTGATTTTTTTTTTCTGTGCTGACGAAGACTTTGGCCGCAACGTCAACGTTGTTTCTTCTAGTAAAGCTGAACGTCTTCTTCTTGTGTTTTGGTGATTCATTCACTCCACTGATCAAGTGAGCCGTTAACCATTAGACAATATGTTTAAAATGTGAATATTAGTAGCTTTGTCTCCTAGCAACCAATATTTCTCAGACCCAGTCGGCCACTATTTTCTGATACCCGTTTTAGACTAGATCTTCCGGCTCCATAGCTTTGGGGATAGTGAGACTCGCAGTATCATAATTCCCCGACACAGCGATTCGAGAATTAGAAATCAGCTGCGGGAGATTTGGAAGCAGACCGCTCTGCGTTGTTTTCGGTGGTATGAGTCGGCAGTTAAGAAAGTAATGGCAAACTACTGAACTCACAACCCCGCCGTCAATGCACTAAAACAGGGGTGGCCAACACGAGGCCCACGGGCCGCATGCGGCCCGCCAGGAGTCATGTTGAGGCCCGCGGAGCTAGGTCAAATGAGCGTAAATTTTAACTTTATTGTACACATCACCAAAAGAACATTACATCATGAGTCGTTCGTTTCTACATCGGCAGAACAGAGAGACAGGTGAACAAATGAGTGTCAGAACACATACCTCAATGGGTTGACAAGATACGACACACAGGCGATGCGAGCCTAGAGGGGCCGACACACCGGAAGCTCCCCGCGTCTTCAATTAGTAGACATATTCTCGAAAGAGGCCATGTGATTGACAAAAACATTGCCTTTCGCGTGTTGTTTAACACACTCGCTTGTTAAAGTTTGCAGAAGCAATAATGATCAATCAACGCAAGCCAGATATATGCAAACAGAAAGACATGTTAGTCAGCTTAAAATTACCATGGTAGACAATTGACATTACTGTGTGAAAATGTGTATATTTCAGCTTGAAGGATTTATCTAGTTAATTTACTTTATGTTGTGTGAATTCTGCAGTATGTACCTGACGAGATGCAGCGAAATATGCCAGGCAATAAATCGTGCAATCTATTGTTTGTGTCTTCGTTATTCTAATTATTATTAATTAGTATTACCCGTGGTGTTTTATTTATTTATTCACTTGTTTGTTTGTTTGGTCAGTTAAAAACGAAGACCTACAATGGCGTCAACTAGTAAAGACGTTGGACCGAAAAAGAGAAGAATCACAGAAGAATAAAGAAGTTTTCAAGACATGTGGACTATAAACTAATTTTTTTCGTGGAAATTAAAACAAAACCCATATGCTTGATATGCAACGAATCTGTTGAAAGAGTATAACATAAAATGGTACTACATGACTAAACATGCAAATAAGTTTGATAATTTCGACAAGACCAAGTAAATGACTTTTTAAAATATTCTGCACAGCAACAAATATTTACTAGAACGGGTTCGGAGTCAACATGCTATGTAAAAGTTAGTTATGCAGTAGCCATGATACTAGCAAAAAAATCTAAGCCATATTCAGATGGTGAAATGGTTACGGAATGTTTGGATGGCGTCGATGACATTCTGTGTCCAGAAACGAAGGATTTCTCAAATATAAAGTCTGTCTCGTCAGACTGTTACTAGGTGTGTGGACGACATTGGAAAACATATTGAAGATAATTTGAAAAGTCGAGCTGCCGAGTTTATATTTTACCATCTAGCATTGGATGAAAGCATAGATATGGCAGATACTGGAAAACTGGCAATTTTCATCAGCGGTGTTGATGTCCATTTTAAAAAGACAGAAGAATAAGCGGCACTGTATCCACTTAAGGACACTACCAAGTCACGAGATTTGTTAGAGGCGGTTACATGAACATTGAATCTTTTCTCGTTACAACTTAACAACTTATCGGGCTTAACAACGGATGGTGCTCCAACAAAGGTTGGGAAACATTAAGGTTTAGTAAAATTGATTGAAAATGAGACCTCCAATGTCGGTAATACTTCAATGCTAAATTTTCATTACTTTATTCTTCAGGAGAATTTATGTTCGAAGTCCCTCAAAATGGACCATTTTATGAAAGTGGCCGTCAAAATAGTGATCTTCATTAAGTCGAACGGGTTGAATCACCGTCAGTTCCAAGAATTTCTAAATTATATTATAATGACGTTACATCTTATGCAGAAGTAAGATGGCTGACCCGTACTAGGATGTTGAAAAGAGTGCTTGATTTGCAGCAATAAATACAATCATTCTTTGCAAGCAAGTCAAAAAGTATCGCAGAGTTTGAAGACAAAGAGTGGGTTTGCGACTTTGCATTTCTGGTCGATTTAACTAGCCACCTAAATAACAGTAATACTCGTCTAGAAGGGCAAGATCAATTAATTAATAAGATGTGTGTTAATGTTTCTGCATTTCAAATGAAACTTGGTCTTTGGGAACAACAGTTGAGGACAAAAAACTTTACTCTTTCCTACATTGTCATTGCAACCAGACGTCACATGGGAGGGGGCGGATAAATACGCTTCTTTCATATCTGACTGAAATCTCGAATTTGAAAACCGATTTCAGGATTTTAAACAACATCGTGTGATTGCTTTTGCATTTGCAACGTCATTTGCGGTAGACGTGAATTTATTACCAGGAAAATTACAAATAGAACATTGTGAAATGTGTTATGATACACAGTTAAAGGCTAAATCCCATCAAGTTGGTTTGGAAGAGTTCTATCAAATATATTTGGACAAGGATAAATATCACGCGTGTTAAAAACATGCTCTGTCGATGGTTTCACTATCTGGAAACATGTATGCGTGTGAACAGCTTTTTAGTCCAATAAAATACACCAAATCACAAGTAAGAAAACGAATTACTGATGTTCATTTGGAAAACTGTTTGCGTGTAGAGACAACATCAGTCGAGATAAGTTTTGATGCACTTAGGTCTGCAAAACAAAGTCAGGTGTCTTACTTTTAATTATTTTTAAATTGTCTAATAAATATGTTTGATTCTCAGTTATGTTTTATTTTCTTCAGCAAAAAAAGAAAAGAAATAAAAATATAGATATACCTCTTTCTTGTTTTTTTTTTTTAAACATTAAGCCAGACAAGTGTTTGACCACGATCTCACCTACTGGGAAGTGACGATGTGGTGGAAGCTATAGCACCCTTGCTTGTTTACTTTAAATAACAAAAAAAAGGTGTGTGGCCCGCCAGGAAATATTATTTCTGACATTTGGCCCGGCTGCTAAAAAAGGTTGGCTACCCCTGCACTAAAAGGTTAAGCGCATTAAGCCCTGCGGCGAAGCTGACTTCTACCGAACTTAAATTTGCCTACTAAACCACAATCAATAAATGTTGAGGTTGATTGCAACGTCCTGTAAAGGGCTTGCAACTAACCGCCTGCGAGCCCGGGTCAATTCAGACTGATTAACTTGATGAATAAATTGAGGAGGGGGATAGATAGAACTACACAAATCAGATCTTTAAGAGCATGCATCTTTCCCATTGCAACATACGCGAGGTTCTGCACAGGACATGCTACTGAATGAATGAACCTCACGACAACGTCGATGTCTGATCTAGAAAGCGTTACTTGTTTAAAGTCTTCAGTACGGCGTGAGCAATAGTTCAATTTAAAAGTATGGCAAGAGAACAACATTTTTGAAAAAAAGCTTCATCAATACAGCAGATATATTAATATAATTAAGGATAAAAAAGTATATTTACATCCGAGTACAAAATAAAGGCATATTTACAAGTCAATAAACATTTTGTGCGTTGAAAGAATATGTGGAAGAAATAAAATTTCTATGTTCAAAAAGCAGTAATAAGACATTGTTGTATTGTGTGGCATGTCCTCTTTTAACGTACGAAAAATAAAAGCGCAAACACAAAGTATGACTTAGAAGCTCTACGGATGGAACAGAAAAACAGAAAGTATCACTTATAAGCTCTATACAGGCGAACGTTAGGACCAAGACCTTTTTCAACGGAACAATAAAAACGAAACAATAAAACTAATATATATATATATATATATATATATATATATATATATATATATATATATATATATATATATATATATATATATATATATATATATATATATATATATATATATATATACAACACAAATTAGTACTTCCCTAGACGCTTGTCCAATAGAGGAAAAAAAAACTTAAAACTATTCTTTAACTGATTCAGTGCCAAACAAAATATGGATAGCGAAAAATGAAAAGTAGGGATGAGTCACAGTTATGACTTAAAAGATGTTAATAAGCTGGCAGACATGTTGTATTATATATCAAACTAAAGGGAGTTGTAGAGGGAAAACTACTATATTGCTATTTTAACTATAATTTGATTTATAAGTCAATGACAGTTACATGAAGTTCAAATAAGACGATTTGTCATCCCGTGGCACTTAATCAGTTAAATTCTTCCGAATTTTCAGCTGATAAATATTTACGTGGGAACGTTGGCCTATATAAGTGTGTTTTGTGATCCGTCAAACTTCTAAGTCATACTGTGTTTTTTTTTCCCGCACTCCCGTATAAGCTCGGCTGCAGCAAATCTCTATTATCGATACCAAATTGAATTCTGTTAGTTCTTTAATCTCTACTTCTTTCTTCTACCTCTATGATCGCCACGCAATACACATGTATTCATTTATGAACTGTTACTTGTAGGGCGGTGTTCCTGTAACGTTTCTCCCCAAGTCTCCACTTCTTTTTGTGAACTCACCTAGTCGATATATCTTCTGACGCCGTGTCTTCTCCCCGTTTGATTTTCTGCTCCTCCGTGCTTACTGAACTTGTTTTATCTTTCCTTGTCTTCACACTCAGTGACTTCATTTCTCCGTATTTTCAATTCCCAAATCTTCATCCAAATATCTTTATTTCCAGAGTCGTTCCCCCTCTCTCTCTCTCTCTCTCTCTCTCTCTCGCTCTCTCTCTCTTTCTCTCTCTCTCTCTCCTCTCCTCTCTCTCTCTCTCTCTCTCTCTCTCTCTCTCTCTCTCTCTCTCTCTCTTGTCTGTATTTGTCCCCTAGCGTCATCAATTTCCTTATGTTTATTCTCAACATATGCTCTCTCCTTTACTTATCTCCAATGTCTGCATTCCTTTTCTTCACATCCCGATTGTGCTCCTCTCCATTATCTCCAGCCATTAGCAGCTTCACTCACAGCACGAAGAAATAGCTCCAACCATTCTCCGTTCGGTAAGATCGGCAGAGGGGAGAGAATAATATTGGTCTGGGCAACGCAGTTCGGGGAACGAACCCGCAAACTTCAGAGCGTGGTGCGGACATCGCCACGCAATTGTCCGTTGGTCACCTTGATGCAAGTAAATTCCGACTGCCCGCAAATACTGCAACAATCATCTTCATCGTGTGCCACGCCGAAAAGCGCGGGCGGTCATGTTTCGCCATCTCACATGATCATCAGAGTCGTGGATCAGCTATGTGTTCTTGTCTCGACCATGCACATGGCCAAGCATTCCATATATTTACTTCTCTGCCTTCCCCTTGTTCTTTTCCTATCAACCAAGTAACCAAGCCCCCTAATTTATTTTTCCTTATAACGTGTCCAAAAATGTTGATTATCTACGTCTAATTTATGTAGTCAATTTATAGTTCTCATTTGCTTCTTGTAAGATTTTTTCTTTGGTTAATCAGTCTGTCCAAGGTATTCTTTGCATTTTCCCCAGAAACCACATCTCCGTCGTCATTAGATCTTTTTCAGCTTTCTGCACATCTATACAAAAGTACAAGATGAATGTAGAACCTCAATACTCTTTTTCTCGTTGCAACTGACATATTTTTCTTGGTTATTATCTTTTCCATCTTGCAAAGGGCTACCGTTCGCCACAGCGATACTGGTTCTAATCTCTTTTAGCACCTCCCATTAGATGTTATGGTTGTTCCGAGATAATTGTACTGATTCACTTGTTTAAGAATATTCCCATTTACCTGCAGATTACATTATGGTATTTCCTTCTTCCTACTGATGACCATAATTTATGTCTTCTTATAGTTTAATTCTAAAGCAATACAAAAACACAATGTCATCCAACGCAGAGAGAGCCATATATGTGTGAAGTGTTTGGCAGCAAACATACGCTAGGTCTGCAAATTGTTAGGTGGAGAGACCAGCTGTCTTCCTAGCGCACGCCATTTCCCTGGGATGCATTTGGATACGTAGACCTTAGAGGTGTACGATGTGAGGAGAAATGGTCTCTCTCACCCGGGAAAAATGCCAGATCGTTGTGTCGGAAAATCAGTCAGCCATTCATAATATTAACGTGGCCCATATGAGACAATGTCTCAATGTATCGCAATCATGTGTATAATCCACACAATATGAATGAGACAAACAGCTGTCTTTGGTCATGTGATGAGAAGAGAGGCGATGGAGAACATCGTGACGACTGGAAAGATCAAGGGGAAGAGAGGAAGAGGCAGACCAAGAAAAATGATGCTGGATGGACCAAGACGGTGGCTTGTAGGAATATCATCAACGGAGATCATCCGGAGCACCACGGACCGAGATCTCTGGAGCGACGTGGACGCCTACCCCAGACAATGGTTCACATGATGATGACGAAGAGGTGTTCCTGTGGATAAGGAACTAAGGAAGACTTTATATACCAATGTACCCTTCGTTGTTTCTGGGTGACCTGCAGTTCAAGTCTCTATAATGCAGGCTAATTAGCTAACCACAAGTTTATTTTCTTTATGTTAGCATTTGACCATTAGTAGGAGATCCATTTCCTTTCGTCCAATGGGTAATTCTTGCGGCAACCATCACGCGCATGATTTCACTGTGACTTGCTGATGAGTGTAGTGTTCTCCCCTGAAATATACAATATCGATATTACAACTTCCACGCTTCTATCTAGTGCATGCTCTTTGTGGAAATGTTTATGTGTCTTTGTGTAAAAGTTAAGATTTCTTGCACTGGGCGCTCGTCAGAGGTGAAGTTTCTGTAACATACAAGCTTTTGTACACTCAGACAGATAGTCACATGGGTAGCTAGGTATCTATGCAGACAGACAGACAGACAGACAGACAGACAGACAGACAGACAGACAGACAGACAGACAGAGTTGAGCTGAGTGAGTCAAGAACCTAAATCACTGCACTCGGGGCATTCCCATAAGTGCTAAATCCTCATCTTTAACAACCAGCAAAGAGTCCAAATACTAATAGTGTCCGTTGCAATCTGATTATATGTCCGTCTTGCTTTACCTCTGAGTGACGACTGTCTTTCAGATCCTCTGACCACCCTTTGCTGCCACATTCTCTCTAGACCATGATAGTCTATCTGTTCTTCTGCATTATTCACGTGCTCCCATAAAGCCTTCACCACATCTGCCTTATCATGCGTCAATTCACCCCTTAATGATGCAGCACAAGCCAATATGTCTGCCTATTCATTTCCAACCATAACATAGTGTCCTGGAGAAAATATCCATCTAATTTTCACAACCCGCGATCTCTGAATCGATGCATGCCATTCTGCACGAAACATGCCAGTCTTCACCTTTGTCAGCATGCTTTGTGAATTAGTCGCAATCGCAATAGTTTGTTCTCCAACCAGGGGAAAGCTGCAGTAACCGCCTCCACCTCCATTCTCAGACTTAAGGTTGTTGTGTCATATGCAAAGCTCTCTTTTACTAAACATTGATAATTTGCTTTTGCTGTGAATTCACAGGCACTTGTTTTACCTTTTAACACAGAGCCATCGGTATAGATAATAACATCGCCAGGACCAGAGTCATCATCAAGTGAAGTGCCTTGCTAGCTGGCGTAGGCGTTTATGGCTCTCCACAGATCTCGGTCTTTGGTGTTCTGGATCAACTCTGCCTATGATATTCCTCCATGCCACCGTCTTAATCCGCCAAGCTTCATTTCTCTTGGTCTGCTTCTCTTCCCCTCGATCTTTCCAGTTGTCACGATGTTCTCCAATGCATCTCTTCTCATCATATGACCAAAATAAGCTGCTTGCCTCGTTCTTATTGTTGTATATAGTGTTCTAGTTTCATTAGTCTCTTTCATGTAGTCGTTGTTAGTTACTCTGGCAGTCCAAGGAATTCGCAACATTGGTCTCAAAAACCACATCTCTGTTGCTTCTAAGTTCTTCCTAATTTGTTCATTTACATTCTAAGATTCGCTACCATACAGCAAAACTGGTTCTATATAGCATTTCAGCACTCTCTTTCTTATATTCAGTAATAGTGACCTATTGCATAAGATACTCTTCATTTTCTGAAATGCGGCTTTTGCCTGCTCTATTCTGCTCTTAATCTCTGTTGTACATCTTCCATCTGATGTTATAAGTGCCAGTAAGTATTTAAAATTATCCCCTTGGTTAAGAATTCGCCCTTCTATTTGTATTATCAATTAATTGCTGAATTTCTACTTCCGTAGCGCGTGTTGGCCACTTATTACACTTACTGCCCAATATGATTATAACCCCACACGTCTGAATTTCTATTCGACACTCTGACCCTTTCCAGGTCTCTACCAATCTTCTCAAGTGTGCACACTTCTCTGATGGTATCTTCTGCCTGAGCCATCCATGATCTTCCTCTCAACAGCCTGTGGCCCTTGACTGCATTCACAGACACTATACCAAATATGGTATTAAACTTTGTTTCTAAGAATATTGCCAGACCATGATGATCCATTTGCTCCTCCGAGGTGTATACGTGCTCCCACAAGGCCGCAACCACATCTGCTTTGTCTTGCATCAATACTCCACCAAATTTTGCAGAGCCAGCCAATCTGTCTGCCTGTTCATTCACCAACACACCGGCATGCCCCGGAGAAAAGATCCAGGCGATACCTGCCAAACGTGACCTCCGAAGCGAAGCAAGCCACTCTGCACGAAGCTTGCCCGTCCTCATCTTCCTCAGCATGCTTTCTCAGTCAGTAACAATCACGATGTGTGTGTATCATGTTCTCGGTCCAGCGGAGAGCCGCAGTGACTGCCTCCACCTCCATTCTTAAGCTAGATATTGTGGTATCATATGTCAGGCTCTCCTGCACCAAACGTTGGCCATTAGCTTTTGCTATGAACCCGCAGGCACTTCTCCGACCACTCAACACCGAACCATCTGTGTAGATAATCACATCACCCGGGCGAGAATTATCCTGAATTAGTTGCTAGATTTCCACTTTCGTGACCCCTGTTGGCCACTCCCTGCAATTCCGGCTCATTGTGATTATAACTCTGCATACGCCTGACTGCTCCGCTGGTACTCAGACCCACCCCTCCCCTCGTCTAATGTTCTTCAAGATGCACACATGTATTATCGTATCCTCCATCTGAGCAATCCATGATTTCCCTCTTATCAGTCTCTGACCCTTAACTGCGTCCAGCGCCTCATGCAAAGGGTGATCTGTGTCTGCAGCTACTCTGAGGTATGCCTTCGCCTGCATCACCTTGAGCCTACCTGCAACAGTCGGCAAACCAAGGATGTAACGCATACAGACTACTGGGGTATCTCTGGTGCATCCCAGAATGACCCGCATAGCTTCGTTCTGTATGCGCTCTAACTTCATCAGCTGACTCTTTGAGACAGTGAGCAGTCTTAGTCCATAGTCAATCACTGAGAGGATCAAGTGCTGGTATAGTGTGAAAAGCATTCTCTGCTCTGTGTCCATTGCAGCCATAGTTTTAGATGCATTGAGTCCATTTTGAGATCTTGTCACAACCGTCTCCACATGGTCCTTGAAGGACAGGCTCCTGTCAAATGTGATTCCCAGATACTTCAGTTTGTTCTCTCTGTTGACGTTTCTACCATCTATCGTGAGGCTTGGAACATCAGCACTCACAATTCTGTTGTCCAGAGAGCACCACAAAACCGCTGCCTTTTCTAGGTGGATGACAGCACCCACTTGATGCAGACACGGCTATTGACCTGGCATTTGTTACCCAGTCTGCATTTTTGGATGTATATTAGAGGGATAACACCCAATTGGGACGCCTCAGACATAGGGCATGCAGTGTAACTAGCAAACCTATTTATGTGCAGTCTCCATGGGTGACCTGCGAGGTAGAACAGGCATGGACATCAAAGAGAGCGATAGTCAAACAGTTACAGAAAGTGCGGCGGACACACCAACGCTCACAAGAGGAAATGGAGAAAGCTTCAAAAGAAAAGAAAGATTCGGCTAAGGAATTGAAGCGCTGTGCAGCAGAAATGGGAACATTTTATGAATGAAATTGGAGGAGATAGGAAACTGGGAAAGTTCTGGAATTTTCAACAAACAGGTACAAAGGAAAGCTCGTTATGTCACAGTGGGTACAGTAAACAGAGATAGCGGTTGGCCTTTGATAACAGACAAAGAGATGGGGAAGATTTCCTGCAGAGATTTATAGCACAGAGAAGACTGACAGATAGTCACGTGGGTAGCTAGTTAACTATGCAGACAGATAAACAGACAAACAGTCACGTGGGTAGCTAGTTAACTATGCAGACCGATAAAAAGACAGACAGACTGGCTGGCGGGCGGACGGACGGACGGACCACGGACGGAGAATACTGAAAATCTCCACAAACTGTTCTCAACCATCGGTCTCACACCCGTTGCGCAGTCTCCTAGATGCAACAACTCGGAATTCATGAGTCTCCATGCACTCTATAGCACTCCAGATGTCCGCACCATTTCTTCCACTTCTTCATGTCAAGTATTGACCTACTTGAAGGTCGGCGTCTCAAATGGCTTTTTTTTTCTTTCTGTTTGTGCCATTTATATATGCCTGTCTGGCTTTTTAAATCTTTTATGAATGGAATTTTGTGTCGCCTTTTAAGGTATAGGGGTCTGTGTAATGATGCCAGACACCCTCATATGTGTGTGTCGGTGTTTGTTCAGTTCATTTCATTTCAGTTCAGTTCAGTTCAGTTTATTCGCGGTTCCAACATAACAGCAACGGGTCGTCCCCATTATGCTCCGTTCCTGTGCCAGTAAATATCACATACAATTTTCCCCATGTGAAAAGTGGAAAAGACAGGAGTCTCGACAAACAACAGCCCGCTCAGGCACACTGCGCATAATGCCGCCACCAGAATGTCACGACAAAAGTCCTCCACGAAACATTCATTCTTGATGGAAGTGGCAGTCACTTTCCCAACCAGATGCTCATCTACAAAGTCTGGATGTGTTTCTAGATGTTGGTGTTCCGTTTCTAGATGTTTTCTAGCCAGCAACGCCATTTTATCTCCGAAATGCAGTTCACGCAACAAAACAACTTTGGACAGATGTAACAACTTTCATTAAACACTTGTTTGTTTATCTATGCGTCTATATGTCTGACTGTCTCTCTCTCTTTGTGTCTGTGTCTTCTTCTTCTTCTTCAGCTTTCCGAGCCATTGAGGTTCTTTGCTGCAAATACAATCCGTCTCCATTCGTCTCTCTGGTGGACCTTCTCTTGCCAGTCGTTGATTCCAAGTGCTTGTAGGTCTGTACATGTATTATTTCTCCACCGTCTTCTTGGTCTACCTCGGGGTCTACGGTCATTTATTTCCTGTGTCTGAGTCTGCCTGTGTTATTATGTACGAATGTATGTAAACACAACGCACGTACGAACGCACTCACACACGGATATATGTTTACATGTATTAAGCATGTATAAGTATGTTCCTACGTGCGTTTACATACACACGTACGTACATTCGTATTCTCGTATATAGGCACGCATGTGCGCATGCACACATATGTAAGCACGCACGTACATAAACACGCACGTATAGGTACTACGTCGGTACAGTAGGTAGTAGGCAAGTAGTTATGTAGCTGTGTTAGACAGGTAGGTAGTTAGTTAAGTTCTATACAAATAGGTAGGTAGGTCTATAGATAGATAGGTGGATAAGTGAAAAGATAGGTAAGTAGGTAGATAAGTAGGTAGATATGGTTTGTTTTCTGTTTAACGTACAGAGGCGCCGTGAATTGCCATGATACGAATGTTTATATCTAGCATGCTATGTCTTGATTTAAATGTTTATATCTAATTTGATCTAACACGATGAGATATTTTGATATTTTGAGTGTTTATATCTAACGTGATCTTACGCTTGGGATAAGTTGGTATGTTTTTGTGTATCCTGAGATGAGACCATGAGACGTCTTGATAGGAATGTTTATATGCAACTTGATTTGGCATTATGTGATGTCCTGATATGAATGTTTATATCTAACTTGATCTAAGAAGGCGAGATGTCTTGATATGAATATGTATATCTAACCTGATCTGGCATCATGGGAAGTCTTGATATGAATGTTTATACCTAAAATTTTCTGACACCATGAAAGTGTCTTGATATGAATGTTTATACCTAAAATTTTCTGATACCATGATAGTGTCTTGACATGAATGTTCATACATAACCTGTTCTGACACCATGACATTCTCATGATATGAATGTTTATATCTAACTTAATTTGACAGCAAAATATTGTCATGATATGAATGTTTATAATTAACCTGTTTTAACAACAAGACTCACCTTGAGGCGAGTGTTTATCCGTACTCAAGGCACCTGATTCGTTTTGATTTCTGATGTGATCTTCACCAACTGTGGAATAACATAATATAGCCAGTAATTAACACAGTCTTAGTTAACATAATGCCGGCTCTTGCGCCGGGTTGAGAAAGCAGCTTCACAATTCTCCGACATCATGGGTCGAGGGTTGGGAACCAACTGAGGTGAATTCACAACAGATCGCTTTGTTCGTGTTTTATTTTTATTTCGCACGTTTTGAACTCAAACGTAGTGCAACACCTGCGACTACTACAAGTAATAGTTACCACTATTAAGGAGTGCATGTGACATATTGCGTGTGGGCTAGCTTTCCTTATTACCAGTGTCCCTCGCCATCACGCGAACCCACTCTAACTTCTGAGGTACTTGTTCCCATGTCAAGGACTAGAAGTAATCTTAGTCTAGCTGACTGGTGTAAGGGTTGAACCCGCTGCCTCGGAAATAGCACTTAATTTCGATGGTTTGGGCCGTTCAGAAAGCAGCGGCAAACAAGTGAACGTGTAAATTGCTGAATATATTACAAACAGCTTATACATGTCCAGGTTAATTGCAACGTCTTGTAAAAGATTCATGCAACTAACTTGAGTAAACATAGCGCCTGAAATAAATTCATGAATACTGATAAACTTTGACACGCAGCTATTCATATACAGCGCACCACTTGAATTGGGTAAATTTTGTTTCCATATTTACCAGACCACACTTGTGCCCGTATTTAGGTCTTCAAGTTCGTTGCATATTCTATACAGGACTTCACAGTCGACCCCAGCATTTGTGGTTGTTTGTGATTTCTAGGTATGTTTTACGTTGAACAGTTTACCCGCTGGCCTCAGTGCCGGAAGTTAGGCCTCTACTACAAGAAAATTATCGCACTTGCAAGGTTTTCATTTGAAGCCCTCTCGCAGAATCACCAATGTAGAGCTCGCGAAAAGAACTAAATAAGTGAACCAAGATGTGGCACATTGAGAAAACCTGAGAACAATATAACTAGACACTCTCTTGTCTGTAACCCACAAGATAGGACACACACTGAGACAACCTGAGGACAATATAACTAGACACTCTCTCGTCTGTAACCCACAAGATAGGACACACACTGAGATAACCTGAGGACAATATGACTAGACACTCTCTCGTCTGTAACCCACAAGGCAAACGGAATAACCGGAGATGTAAAAACGCACGGACAAGAGATTTACAGAGATGAATAATACTGGGAGACATGCAGGTGGCTTCAGGAGATAGTAGAAGATAGGGCTGTTTGGCATGGTTTGGTTGCGGAGTTGTTCCTCAATGGAGAGGGGGGGGGTAAAGGGAAGAAGAAGAAGAAGAAGAAGAAGAAGAAGAAGAAGAAGAAGAAGAAGAAGAAGAAGAAGAAGAAGAAGAAGAAGAAGAAGAAGAAGAAGAAGAAGAAGAAGAAGAAGAAGAAGAATGTCACAGCCAGACGGTGTAACTGTCACATGGCAAGGTTGGCTATTGATTGTTGCGATGATTCAATTCCTGTTTCTAGTGTCACGACCTGATTTTTATTTTTTATGTGTGTGCGCGTAAAGTGGATGCAGCCGCAATATTTTAAATCCACCCCTCTTCCGGCTGTTTGACTGTTCGGAGTCTCTCACAGTTTTGTCATTCCCTCATTCCTCTCCCCCCCCCCCACCTCCCACTCTCTCGTTTTTTTCACACGTCTCTATTTTCTCCACTCCCTGCTTTGCTTTCTGTCCCATCTCTCCCCCCCCCCCTTTTATGTATGTATGTGTAGGAGTGTACTTGTGTGCCTTGCTGTAAGCATGTTTTAAATGTTTTGCGTATCCTTTACAGGACATCGCTGTCAACATCAGCATCTTTCAGCTGATTGTTGATTTCTTGGCAAGATTACGCTCAGTAGTTTGCCATTGCTTTCTGAGCGACCAGCTCAGTATCCCGCAAGTCACCAGCGCGAGTAGAACAGCTTCCAATTCTCGCGCGCTGCGAGACCCTGCGTGGATAAACGGGATTACGGAGAAAGTCGTGTAACCCCTCAGCCAGAGAGAACGGCCTGTAAACATGGATGAGAATAAATTGGCGTCTATCTATCTATCTATCTATCTATCTATCTATCTATCTATCTATCTATCTATCTATCTATCTATCTATCTATCTATCTATCTATCTATCTATCTATCTATCTATCTAATCTATCTATCTATCTATCTATCTATCTATCTATCTATCTATCTATCTATCTATCTATCTATCTATCTATCTGTCTGTCTGTCTGTCTGTCTGTCTGTCTGTCTGTCTGTCTGTCTGTCCGTCCGTCCGTCCGTCCGTCCGTCCGTCCGTCCGTCCGTCCGTCCGCCCGCCCGTCCGTCCGTCCGTCCGTCCGTCCGTCCGTCCGTCCGTCCGTCCGTCGGTCGGTCGGTCGGTCGGTCGGTCGGTCGGTCGGTCGGTCGGTCGGTCCGATCGTCCGTTCATATGTCATCTGCCTGCCTTTCTATCTCTCAGTCGGCCTGCCTGTCTACCTATCTGTTCGTCCTTCATGTGTCTGTCTGTCGTATTTCTATTTCTTTTCACTATGGTCCATTTCTTCCATCACCCATCTCAATGCTCTCTCTCTCTCTCTCTCTCTCTCTCTCTCTCTCTCTCTCTCTCTCTCTCTCTCTCTCCTTACTCCTCTGTTGTGAACGCCAGGAAGAAAGTAATATAACGCTCCAGCCTGGAGAGACATCTTCAAATCTTAAGAGCCGTTATCGATCTCACAACCCTTGTGCGTCTGCGAGAGCATATGGGCATGACAGTGGAAAGAAGAGGATTACTGGCCACTGCACATCAGACCTCAAAACAGTAAAAAGCCATGGCTGCTCTCATTAGCAAGAGAGAAAAAAAATAAGGGAAGGAAGGTAGATCCATCATACACTCAACAATATTGACTAAGGGAAGGAAGGTAGATCCATCATACACTCAACAATATTGACTAAGGGAAGGAAGGTAGATCCATCATACACTCAACAATATTGACTAAGGGAAGGAAGGTAGATCCATCATACACTCAACAATATTGACTAAGGGAAGGAAGGTAGATCCATCATACACTCTACAATATTGACTAAGGGAAGGAAGGTAGATCCATCATACACTCAACAATATTTACTAAGGGAAGGAAGGTAGATCCATCATACACTCAACAATATTGACTAAGGGTAGGAAGGTAGATCCATCATACACTCAACAATATTGACTAAGGGAAGGAAGGTAGATCCATCATACACTCAACAATATTGACTAAGGGAAGGAAGGTAGATCCATCATACACTCTACAATATTGACTAAGGGAAGGAAGGTAGATCCATCATACACTCAACAATATTGACTAAGGGAAGGAAGGTAGATCCATCATACACTCTACAATATTGACTAAGGGAAGGAAGGTAGATCCATCATACACTCAACAATATTGACTAAGGGAAGGAAGGTAGATCCATCATACACTCAACAATATTGACTAAGGGAAGGAAGGTAGATCCATCATACACTCTACAATATTGACTAAGGGAAGGAAGGTAGATCCATCATACACTCAACAATATTGACTAAGGGAAGGAAGGTAGATCCATCATACACTCAACAATATTGACTAAGGGAAGGAAGGTAGATCCATCATACACTCTACAATATTGACTAAGGGAAGGAAGGTAGATCCATCATACACTCAACAATATTGACTAAGGGAAGGAAGGTAGATCCATCATACACTCTACAATATTGACTAAGGGAAGGAAGGTAGATCCATCATACACTCAACAATATTGACTAAGGGAAGGAAGGTAGATCCATCATACACTCAACAATATTGACTAAGGGAAGGAAGGTAGATCCATCATACACTCAACAATATTGACTAAGGGAAGGAAGGTAGATCCATCATACACTCTACAATATTGACTAAGGGAAGGAAGGTAGATCCATCATACACTCAACAATATTGACTAAGGGAAGGAAGGTAGATCCATCATACACTCTACAATATTGACTAAGGGAAGGAAGGTAGATCCATCATACACTCAACAATATTGACTAAGGGAAGGAAGGTAGATCCATCATACACTCTACAATATTGACTAAGGGAAGGAAGGTAGATCCATCATACACTCTACAATATTGACTAAGGGAAGGAAGGTAGATCCATCATACACTCTACAATATTGACTAAGGGAAGGAAGGTAGATCCATCATACACTCTACAATATTGACTAAGGGAAGGAAGGTAGATCCATCATACACTCAACAATATTGACTAAGGGAAGGAAGGTAGATCCATCATACACTCTACAATATTGACTAAGGGAAGGAAGGTAGATCCATCATACACTCAACAATATTGACTAAGGGAAGGAAGGTAGATCCATCATACACTCAACAATATTGACTAAGGGAAGGAAGGTAGATCCATCATACACTCAACAATATTGACTAAGGGAAGGAAGGTAGATCCATCATACACTCAACAATATTGACTAAGGGAAGGAAGGTAGATCCATCATACACTCAACAATATTGACTAAGGGAAGGAAGGTAGATCCATCATACACTCTACAATATTGACTAAGGGAAGGAAGGTAGATCCATCATACACTCAACAATATTGACTAAGGGAAGGAAGGTAGATCCATCATACACTCTACAATATTGACTAAGGGAAGGAAGGTAGATCCATCATACACTCTACAATATTGACTAAGGGAAGGAAGGTAGATCCATCATACACTCTACAATATTGACTAAGGGAAGGAAGGTAGATCCATCATACACTCTACAATATTGACTAAGGGAAGGAAGGTAGATCCATCATACACTCAACAATATT
The DNA here is from genome assembly GCA_963921405.1 of Cepaea hortensis. Taxonomy (NCBI): domain Eukaryota; kingdom Metazoa; phylum Mollusca; class Gastropoda; order Stylommatophora; family Helicidae; genus Cepaea; species Cepaea hortensis. The sequence continues at coordinate 34,060,085 of OY992887.1, read as the reverse complement.
GACTAATAGTTCATGTAGAATCTGTGGCCAGGAGGTTAGCGATGCAATTCGAAATCTCACAAACATGGTTCGAAACACAGCCTGGGGCTATTTGGAAGTAGACCGCTGTGCATTGGTTTCTATACAATGGTATGTGTACCGGTCGTTCAGAAAGCAATGGCAAACTACCGAACGTCAGAAATCACAATCAGTGTAAATATGCTGGGGTTGACTGCGACGACAAGTAAAGGATATGCAACTAACTTTAAGAATCGACATCATAGCTCTCTGGGCAATCACGCGGGTCAATTGTTTCCATCGGCAGATTTGCGATGGTATAGATCAGAGGTTCCCAAACCACGGCCCGCGGGCCACACGTGGCCCGCCATCTGTAAGAAAAAAAAAACGGCACGCGAGGCCTCGTTGTTTAATATAATATATATTTTAATAATTAAAAAAAAAATGCACTTGGCAGTGTCAGCGTGCGATAGTTTACACTACTCGTGGTTGTTATGCTTAGATATTATCGAATGCGCCTGTTCAGTCCACAACGAAACATTATGAAGTTTTCATATCCAAGCCTTGTCGACCAATCAGAGTGCGACAGACGCCATGTTGTCGTCTGTTACAACTGTTTAGCAGAGTCGGTAGTATTGTATTGAAATTAGATAGTTTGCAAATAAAACTTTACCGTTAAAGCCTATACACATGAGTGTGGAAAGTTTGACATCAAACAATGGTAAAAATCGAAAATGAGAAGATGTTGATTGTCGTGAATTCAACGAAGATTGGACGGAGAAATTTATGTTTATGCCTAGCCGTAATGGTAAACCAGTTTGCTTAATCTGCGGATCAAATGTGTTTCTGTTACAGAAAAATTTAATCTGGAACAACACTTCACGAACACACATTCACACATAAATTCTCAATATCCGATCAATTCTGAGTTAACAAAAGATTTCATAGAGAAAGTTCTCTGATTTTTCACTAAGGCTAACGAACACAGCAAGAGTGCTCTTGTTGCATCGTACGAAGTCATTCTTCTGTTGGCTCTCACAAAGAAGCTGTTCACCGATGCAGAAAAAATAATCAAGCATTCCCTTAAAATTGCTGCTAGAATGCTTGGCGGTAAAAGGTGTGAAACAAAATTTGATCAGATTCCTTTGTCTAATGGCCAGGCGAGTTGAAGAATTAGCCAACGATGTTCATCGTCAAGTAGCAGCACATATCTACAATATTTTTTTCATTGGCAGTGGATGAAATCACTGACATTTCTGACACAGCTCAGGTCGCAGTTTTTGTTCGAGCAATAAACGATAATTTTGAAGTCATCGAAGAACTTATAGGAGTTGAATGGATGGATGCATGCAACTACCAAAAGGACTGATCTGTTTTAAACTCTGAAGTTGTGTGTAGAGAAAAACAACGTAGAATGGATCAAATTGGACAGTGTATGCACCGACGGTGCTCCGAATTTGAGGGGTAAAAAGTCTGGATGTCTAGCATTATTTTAACAGTTTCTTGGCAGCACAATATTAAAATATCATTGTATCATTCACCAAGAAGCTCTGTGTGGAAAGACTTTAAATATGAAGCATGTCATAGATGTCGTTTTGAGATGTGTGAACAAAATTCGAGGTAAGGTGCTGAACAGGCGTTAGTTCAGATAGCTTCTATTAGACGTAACAAAGAATATGGTGAGCTACTATTACACTGTGATGTGAGATAGCTATCTAAAGGGAAAGTTCTGTCACGTTTCTGGGTGAAAAATAGTGTCTATCTGTTTCTGTTTGAAAAAAAAAAAATGTATTGCCTGCAGAATGGGAATGTCTGCTGAACGATGACTTTAATGACCTGGCATATTTGGTGGTCTCATTTAAGCTCTTTAAATGCGAGGAACCTGGGGTGGGGAGGGAACTAGTCACAAATTTGTGCGATGACATTTCTTCATTTAAAATGAGACTACGACTGTTTATCGGATAGCTGACTGAAGGGACTTTAGAGGTGTTTCCAACTTGTGGTGTAAAAGAAATTTGACTTGTTACAGTACAAAGTAAAAGTTTAAAGTCTTCTGGATATCTTTCAGTCGAGATGGCAAGAGTTCACAATAGAGGAGGATAATGTCGCCCTCTTCATAAATCCTTTCGTATTTCCTGATGCCAAGCTCTGTCAATTACAGCAAAACCTTCAGCACGAAGTAATTGATTTGAAATGCAATTCTGAACTCAGATGTAAATTTCTGGAGCTGCCTGCTTCACATTCAGCTGATCACTATGATTTCATTCGGGCTACTATTGCCTGTCGAACAATTTGAACACTTGTCGTTTTGGCTCGACTTACAGATGCGAACAGTCATTTTCGGCAATGATCGTTATAAAAAAAACAAGCAACGTTCCAGACTCACCGACAGTAGCCTAGCTGCGCTTATGACTTTGGGCACGACAGATTTGTACCCAGAAATTGATGAACTGGCATCTGAACTTAAGTAACTGGTTATGAAGAACAGTTACAATTGTTAATTAATTCATTAATAGTGATTTTCGAAACTGATTTAAAATGTATTGTTAAATGAACTTCTGATTATAAACCAAAAAATGACCGCAGTGTAGTACTGACGCTCGCTGCCTTTAAAGTTGTAGAATTTTGTTGACGAAAGGCAAGAAAGGTAAGAATGATATTGCACGACTTTTATAATTTTATAACTTGTGGCCCGCTTAACTACCGAAAATAGTAGATATGGCCCTCTGCTTGAAAAGCTTGAGAACCACTGGTATAGATGCTGGCTGTTCCAGCAACACGCTGATTATAAACACTTAGGATTGGCCTTCTCGCGCGATCCTCTATGATGGGCTCTCTTCGATCTTAAAATTATCCCCGTTGTAAAAGTGTGAATAAAATGAGTGGATCTGCCGTAAAGCTCTGGAAATGTAAATATTATAAAATAACATAAAATAATGCACTTTTACAGAAGCACAATTTGCGGAAAACATTAGACCTTTGCGGCGACTAGTCTTCATCAGATTATCGATGAGTTTGCAATACATGATATTCTTGGCATCTGTAAAGAAGGTAGTTTGCCATTGCTTTCCTTCCTAGCAGTGACCATACTGGTCGATGACCGTAGCCATTTCTCCCCACCAAAAACTAGATCCTCTGCCTACCATCGTGAAGCTGGAGACCATAACCTACAACTATCTGTTTGCTGCTCTTCAACTTCATCCACCACCTGCACACATGTCCAAAATGGACTTTCCTTGCATATCAAGAAAAGAGAAACACTGATAGAAACATTATCAAAGAAACAGATGACTCTAAAATGTGATATTATTACAACAGAAGGGAACATGCTGAACAATATCAAACATTTCTAATATTTTGAGGGGAAATCACCACATCAGATGGGTGGCAGAGATTCAGAGCCGAAAAAGTCAATTAAAAACTACATTTAAGAAAATAATAGAAGTATCCCGTGTAATAGGTCATCAACAACATGATGTGGCATGCCGATAAGCGAGGATGGTCATCTTTCCCCATCTCACACCATGACCAGAGTTGTGTATGACGCTTTCAAGAAACCTCTACGGATGTGTGAATTATGTCGCCCAGAAATGAACAAGTGGAATCGATTGGGTTCTACAAATACCAACAACAACATTTAACGGATCTTTCAGAAGCCGCCTTTGCTTCTTCATTGGGCTTCCCGGTGCTCTCTGGACCATCAACTATTTCTATTTGTGTGTGTGTGTGTGTGTGTGTGTGTGTGTGTGTGTGTGTGTGTGTGTGTGTGTGTGTGTGTGTGTGTGTTCTTGTTTCGATTTCTCGCTTTGAACTCAAGCGTAGTCCATACACATGCTACTACTTCTGGTGCACTGGACTGATTTGTGCGTGTGGATTAGCTGTACCTATTACCAGTGCTCCATGCCATCAGGTGAACCCACTCCGACTTCTGAGGTATTTGTAATTTACGCCCCCCCCCCAAGTCAAGGACTTGAATGCAATTCGTAATCCCGCATATCACGTTTGAAACACAGCTGCGGGCAATTTGGAAGCAGACAACGAAGTGTTGGTTTACAATACAGAGGTATGAGTCCTGGTCGTTCAGAAAACAATGGCAAACTACTGAACGTAAAAGTGCCAAAAAAAAATCACAGTAAAAATACTTGGATTGATTGCAAGGTCCTGTAAAAGATATGCAGCTAAATTTAACTTTAAGTCAAGGACGAGAAGTCATCATTTTAGCCCAACTAAAACGTTGAACCCGCTGCTTCGCCATCAGTACACCGGAGGTTTAAGAATACGCGCTGTAATTCATTCGACCATGCCGACCTCCAACTATTTCTAAGAAACTATACACTTCATGGAAACCCCTGTAGCGCAGTGGATAGCAGGCTGGCAGTCAGGCCGGATTGTCCTGTGTTCAAATCCCAACCGCGGCAGATTGTTTAACTGATTCAGTGCCGAAGGATGCTATATCGCCAAACGTTGCCGCCAAGAAGGATAATATATCGTCAAAAGTGACCTCCTATTTGGACAGAAGGATGATATATCACCATATTAGGGTCATCGTGTTATTTGTTTTTCGCGGTGTGTTTCACAATGTCAATGCTCAATGAATGGAGATTTGCATTGTAGTATTTGTTCATTTGGTTGTGTTCCATGTTTGGCCCAAACCCACGCTTTGTTTGGCACTGAATCAGTTAACATTGACCTGCGCTCCTATACCCAGTCTAAACTGGGTACCAGGACATTATCTGGGGTAGTAAAGGCGGCCGGGGTAATATTGACCACATGACCCACCCTGTGATGATCGGTCTAGAAATATGGGGTAAGCACCATATACCCAACACACATCAGGGAATGAACAGGTATCCTCTTCCTGTTACCACATACCAGATACCATTCAAGCCGTGGAAGTGACTCCGTTACTATTCTGGTACTTTTATGTTCCGCACCCTTACTTATAAAACCCACTCCAGGTATTAAGGCAACACAGCGCCCTGAAAATATCACATACTGAAAGACGAACAGGTAAACAGACAGACAATTACATTGATAGACGAACACGTAAACAGTTACGCAATTACACATGTAAATCGCTGACAACTTGCATCTGTAATCGTAGGCCGAAATCATGGCAGCATAAACAATTTCCCATTTCCCCGTGTTCCTTTTTTGGGCGTCTCATTATATCTGTCTTCGATTTATTCGGCCTCTTTATAATGTCTTGCTTGTCTTTAACCCTATCACATCTGGTATTTATTGATCATCTCGGCCTTTGTTTAAGGTTGATCCTGGGGCTGGTATTAATTTTCATCTTTAGTAAGAGTTTGTCACCGTGCTTACTTAGGATGTATAATCCGCGGGGTGGCATTATCCCCCCATCTGTCTTAAAAATTGACAGCATCGCGTCTTTCTTCCGAACTCTCGTTACGCCAGCCCTCATTGTCTTTCACGGATGTGCTAATCTGAGATCGCGTAGAGCTCAACTTTAATCCTTCATCTTGGTACTCTTCACATGGATGTTGTTAATTGTGTACTGTGTTTAACTGTATCCGCCTACTTACTCTTGTCTTGGATGTTTTTAATTGTGTTCTATGTTTAAATGTATCCGCCTACTTACTCTTGTAATGAATGTTGTTAATTGTATATTGTGTTTAACTGTATCCGCCTACTTACTCTTGTAGTTAATGTTGCTAATTGTATACTGTGTTTAACTGTATCCGCCTACTTACTCTTGTAATGAATCTTGTTAGAACTTCCGGTCCCTAATACGGCGGACAGGCATTTGAAACTTTAAGCCTCTGGAGTGTTTATGCTTCTGGCTACGGTTTGCAGTCGCATTTTCCTCATGTTGCACTGGAAGTGCATAGTTCCGTCGCCCTATAATTGAGTTGAGTTTGTGGCGCAACACTGTGAGCTGTGAATTTCATCTGGAATGTTTTTACATCTGTCCGCAGTTGTGGTAGCGTGAACTGCATGTTCGGAATGATTGCTGTCGGCCTGACGCTTGGAATTGATTGGATTACCTTTTCGGTTCACGAGTGCATTTTTCTCGGAGACTCATGGGGGTCGTCGCTGGAGCTACGGTGTTCGTGCTTTGTGGGATACTTTCAGCGGGCTGCCCTGCTGAAGGGGACCGAGCCATATGGGATACATCCCGGGGCAATTAAGTCGACCCTCTCGACTTTAAATGCAGTAATGTGTGGCTGCTGGTTTTCTAGTGACTGCAGCTTCCATTGACGATAAACTGTATTTTTCGTGGAGGACGTTTGTGTTGCCATTCTGACGGCGGCATTATTCACAGTGTACCTGTGGGGGATGTTAGTTTGTAGAGACTCCTGTCAGTTCCACTTTTCACATGGTGCCGTGGGGATCATTTTTTATGATATTCACTGGCACAGGAATGGAGTATTATGGAGCAACTCTTTGTCGTGAAGTTGGGACTGCAAATAACAAATAACAAGACAAACAAAGCAAACCAAACAAGAATACTTAGCAGGAAGTATACCACATCAAGCAACGATGTACAGACCAAATGGAACCAGAAGAAGAGTCCGACCATATACACAATAGATAGGAAATAACAGAGTCCATTGGTATCTAGGTATATGAAACTCATAAACGGGCACCCTCCCGCTATTTAGGCTTCACCTCGACACCGCAAGGTACAAGCGGAACAAAATGAGATTTGACATAGCTGGGAAAATTAAATATAAAGAATGTGTTTTTCTACTAACGATTTTTTTTTGTTTTGTTCCTTTAATAAAGACTTTG